>JAIUSX010000210.1:0-1200000 GCA_026573805.1 Hesperophylax magnus | reverse complement strand
ATGGCAGAGTTTCCCAAAATTAAACACTGGCGCATCTCTGTATATGGATTGAAATTCCTAAAACTTGACGGTTATGTAAAAGCAAAAAAAAAAATACCAATAAATCACAATGTTCAATTGAAATAACAACTTTTATGTTTTTTTAATTTTTTTTTTTAAATTTAATTAAAATCAAATTTAATAATATAATTATTAAGTTCTGCAAGTATTTTTTGGTTTTTGTTATTGTTACAGCTGTTTCGTAGAACAGCTGTCTCGTCTAAACGTGGCTAAACCACAGTTTTAAAATGGCCTTGAAAGCCGAAACAGCTGTAACAATAACGAAAACCAAAAAATACTTGCAGAACTTAATAATTATATTATAAAATTTGATTTTAATTAAATAAAAAAAATAAGTGGAGTTCTACGAATTAAACACAAAAACAATAAATAAATAACTTTAATTTACATCAGGATTGTATTTTTTGACCCTAAAAAGTGAGTTAATTATTTATGACTAACAACTTTTGTTTTTCCAAGTTAAAACGGAATCAATTGATCACGTTTCGATCGTCCATGGATCGTTTATACAATATATTTCAAATCAAAAGGCTTAGTTACTTCACCTCCATTCTTTAATTGGCCAGTTATTTTGAAAAAGAACGACATTATTCAAAAATATATGCGTATTGACAGCTTGTCCAATACCGCGCTAAAAGCAGCAGCTTTTGTCTACCGACTGTCAGAATCATATTTTGACCGTGTTCGCAAATATCGCTTACAGACCATAGATGACGGATTTCGTCAATACCGTATTGACATAGGGCTTTATAGATCGTCCGTGCTAGACCTCTATGAGGTTGCGAATATTTTGCTAGGATTTATTATATTATACTTTTCATTCCCCCATGTGTGAAGAATGGGGTTATTTTAAAGCCCAAACTATGTTTTTCTCGAAATTTCGCTCCACATAAAGATACTAAATAAAATACGTAATAAAAATGCGCAAATATGTTAAATGTTCTAATTATTTTTCTTTCTTTTCAGGCACAGTATAGATATGCCCAATAGAACATGAATCTCTGAAAATCAGAAATCTCCATTAGATCTTTTTAATTTTATTTTATATACTATTGAGAATCAATAATCAATAAATGTGTACCTACTTACTTACAGGACAGCTTAAAAACATATATACTGATATTAAACCCTGCCATTTTTGTAGTATTTTATTATTTTATAGCAGCACATTAAAAATTAGAGCACAGGTTAAATATGTTTCGTTTTATTTAATAATAATTCATGATGCAACAAATGTTTGCAGTGATGCAAACTGGGTGTATTAATTATGCGCAACTGAAGCGAGTCTCTGGTGCTGGGGAGTCATATTTTTCGAAATTGTCTAAGTAGGTACTTACTGTAATATAATTGTAAAACATAGTAAAAGAACGGTTAAATACAATGGAATATTGTTAAACTATGGTGAATATTTTATAATAATTATTTATTTATTTATATTTATAATTATTAATTATTTTGTCTTTCAACCTTGGGCAACCTTATGCCGGGACCGCATATGTGAGTGCTGAACATTATCTACGAATTTAAAAAATATATATATTTATGTTCGATTTTGACCCTTATGTATAAGGAATTTGTATGAAGAACAAGGTCACAATCGCTTGGGCTATTCTCGTTTTTTTACGCAGCAAATACCGGAATGACTTCTAGCTTTTCAGATTTTTTACAAAGAATTTTTCTGTGGAATGCCAACGAAATATTTGACACGTTTTTAGTGTCAAAGCGTCTTCTTTCATTATTTTTTATATAAATTGATTGTGGAAATAATAGATTTGAGGTATCATCAGAAAGATAGTTTTATCTACATTATTTTGATGTAATTTTTATAATATTTCACCCAAGAAAAGTGATAAAAATTAACTTCGTAAGAAATGTCAAAATTTTTACGTCATAATGAATAATTCTATTTTTAGCATTATTTATTTACAGGTTTCTTGAACAAAATAATATTATTAGTAACAACAGTTGTATAAACTACCGAAATCTGGAAAAATTGTTATCATATACTTATTTAATGCGACACAAAAAAAATTTAAGTGGACACTTGACGTTTGATTTTTGAATTAAATTGAGCTTGGAATTTCCTGGCATACCACAGGTTTTAAGGGTGATCTTGGCTATACAAAATTTTTTTTTTTTAACTTTTTTATTTATTTATTTATTGAGGATACAAATAAATTAATACAATGCGTTTTTTCTGAAAAAAACCATTAATAATTTCAGTTCTAATAGGTACCGATCGGTTTGCATTAATTTAATAGATTCATGATCATTATAACTTAGTTATTCAACGTCTTCTTCCGGCTCAAGCCGTCTTCTTGCAGTCCTCGGACGTCTCCTCAGGTTAGGTATGGGGTTATTCAAATGTGCATGTCTTTCTATTCGGACAGCATCGGAGGCGGTAGAAACCATTGTGCTATAAACCACGAACAGAAGCAATATGGCCACTACAGAAATAATGACCATGTCCATGAATTTGTAGCACCAGCCGCGTCAACACTATTTTCTTCACTGTGTACATCATTGTACAAGTATTTTAAACAGTCACACTCACCGAACGGCATTTAGACAGAAGTGTAACAGAAACTTAACTGATTGATACTTTGAATAGATTCCAAACTAGTAATTAATTATAACAATGAAAAATTGTTCAAAAGCAGCACAAAATTTAATGTATATTTTCTCAAACAAAAAATGATAATAAAAGTAAATGGGTTATCAAAATTGCTTACTATAAAGATTTTACTTTAAAAAAACGTAATGTTTCTCTCCCTTGTGTTTTTCGAAAAAAGAAAGAATAATTACTTACCTATCTATTTTTTTCTGAATTTATTTTTATATTATGTAGGTACTAGGTACCAGGTACTAATCGAGTAAGAATGTACAGGCATATAGTTTTCAGCAATCTATGGTTTTCAGTCAGAATCTTGTTGGAAGATTGTCTAAAATTTTTTTTTTTTTTTTTTGTTTATTACTTGTAAATTATTTAACATTATAAATGATAACAATATGCAGACTTATATATATAATTTTTTCGTTATTATTCTACTACTCCAGAAGTTGAGCTCCAGGAGCTCGTGTTTATGGGAGTTAATAAACAAATACAGCAAATGACAATATAAATATACAAATGATTATATAACATAACATAACGTAGCATAAATAAACATAACTGTTGGGAAGTAAGAGCTTTATAGATGCACGCTCAGATGGCAGTGCATAGAGCTTGCGTGGAAGTCCGCAAGATGGAGCCAGTGGCCAGTAGTCGCCAGGGCCAGTGCGAATGCTCTCAGAGAAACTCACTCTTTCAGATTCCAATTAGCAAGCTTCTAGTTAGGTCGACTATGGAGAATTGTTATAAAATATTAATGTAAAATTTGGTACCTGCAATGTGGTAAAGTATGGTAAAACACGATAAAATGTCACCGTTTAGTATATCGTCTGTCTGAAAATTCGTTCGAACGTTCCGTTTCAACATGGTCCTGTTGTCACGTCTGATTAGCATGGACCCTTGTCAATCACCAGGGCTATGATGGGGCTAAGGCAAGCAGACATAATGTGTAAAAGCATTGAAGAACCTTGATCATGTTGTCACGTCTGAAGGTGTTTGAGAGTCCGCTAGCGGTGAGCAGATTGCGCCGGGTAGAGATTCGTGGGATGGAGTGCAAAAGAGTGCCCGAGGCCATCCTCAATCAATCAGCATCCATTAAACGTTTAAAGGGAAAATGATGCTTCATTTTTGCGTCACCTCGACAGCATGCTTGGCAATCCAGTGTAGTCTCCAAGGAATTACCCCTCAAAACCACTCACAAATAAAACCATTTTTATTTTCAAACAACCGATTGTATATTTTCATTTCTTCAAGCCACAACACTCGAACAAGCACAGGCCGATCTCACACAGGAGTCGAAACGTTGGTTTTATGTTTTGTAAATTTAAACGGAAAGTCTCCGAAGGATAAGTTCAAGGTATCCGCGCGATTTTTTTCATTATTTTCAATAACACTTCTTTTTCGCCAAACGCCACGCGCACCGCGAAATCGTCGTCCCTGGTATTGTTCCCCAATCTACCTACCCGCGTTATTTTTGCTCGCTCGTCCAACCGATCGCAGGGCAGCCACCCGAAAAAAACTCTCAACCAAACAATAATCGGGCACTACCCTGGCAATCCAAACTTGCACCATTCTTTGACGTTACAATTCCCCGCAACCCCCGGAAATTTTACGCCGCGAAGTGAAGTAAAATTACCTTAAAACAAATAAAAATCACGCAAATACCTTTCTTTCCCGCACATGTACATAAAAGACAAAACTAGTAGAAATAAATAAGTTTTTTACAGAAAACCATAAAACTAAACAAGTTATAAACCAAGAAAACGAAAAGAGAAAACCAATTCGCAGATTGGTGTTGCACAACCGTTATTATTATTAATATTTACATGAGGATTGTACCTTCACTTTTATATCTCTAATATGAGATTCGCAAACACTTACTCACTTATCGAGAGACAATCTCTCTGAGATACCAGTGAGTATGGAGAACTCAAGCTCCCACTTTATTCTTTGAAGAAGAAAACAAAAACACGTATATATTTTTAACAGAAAATAAATAAAATAACTACCTAAACTCTCTTTCTCTCTCTATAGTTATATAAAACAAATTTACCCTTCTAAGATAAAAACTTAAAACAATAGAACTTAACAAAATAAAAAAAAATCAAATCCACCAAATCTCTAAGAGATCTTCACAAAATCAATTACAAAATTGATGTAAAAATGTTCGAGCAGGGTTTACATAACGTAATGCCAAGAATTTTAGATGAGGTTTTACAATCAGAAGATAAACCTATCTATCGTGGTTGAATCAGGGTTTACTTTTTAAAAATACCTAGCGTATTCTCTTCGAATGAACATTGCTTGCTCAAGAAATATGACTAAAGAAGTAACCTAGATGGCATTCTAACAAAAATTTCACTTACCACGTAAGCAAAAAGTCGAAATTTCTTGGACAAACAAAATATAATTGGTGTTCAACTATGTGTTTTAGATAATTGACACAGGCTACGAGGTGTACGAGCACAATTCAAGAGATCGACACTTGTACTACAAAATTTACAGCATAACACTGGTACTAGCAATGAGATACTTATGCATATATTACTTATAACTAACCAAATTGTACTTATGACTAACAAAACTGTACAAAGACACACTCTTACGTAGCAGAGGTAAAGTGATAATATCCAGACGGAATTATTTAATAGGTAAGCACGCCAAAGCAGTATGTACTTCCCTTTGTTTGAAACAACACAATTTGAGAATTTCCCTAAGAAACTAAGACTTAAAAATATATATATTAAACTAAATATATTTAACCACAAAACTAGTACATTGAACAACTAAAATAGAAATAACATAATCTTGTGTATGAAAAATTGCTCAATTCTTTCACACACAAAAAAATAAGAATCCTTCTTTCCAAGTCCCCTGGAGACTTTGGATACTAATAAAACTTCGATACTTGACAAAAGTATAAGAAAACTCCAATAAACTTGTGAAAGAAGGATAATGACAACCAAACTTATGTCCATTATGCTGAAGGAACTTACCAATGTGTGTGTGTGTGCGCGTATGCGTCGCACTACTAACCTCACAACAGTAAGAAGACGAATCGTCTCATTTAAAATGAAAATTACTCAAAACGTAAATAAGAATAAATCTCAGTAAAATTTAAGTGATAATAAAGAATTAAGACCTAAACTAAATTAATGGGCGCCACTGATCACTAGGATCAGAGAAACATCTTTTGTGAAGATGTTCCTATTCTAGTCCAACGAGGATAAAAAAATTAAATCTGTCATCAGTACACTAGAATGTTGCGTTTATTCCAAGCACAAGTCTTGAAGGTACCAAACTCCAGAACACGTGACCGGAACAAACACATAAAGACGGGAATGAAGCAGCATGAAGGGTTGGTAGTCCTTTACACTATTTCATTGGCTTCGTATGATATACAAAACTAAACCTAATCTAAACGAACTATGTCCTTAACATGAAAATTTCCTACTACCTTGCCTTGCATGTCTGCAAGGGTATACACTAAATTAGAAACTTTGTTTTTGATAACGTTTCGCACAAACCTCGGAGCCAATTTGTGCGAAAAGAAATTGGGTCCACTCGATTGGACAAAATTTTTCCTCCACACCACATCTCCAACTTCATAATTTACGGACTTCCTACGTAAATTATAATGTTGAGCATTTTTCTTATAAGCCTGCAACAAGGCCTCCGAAACTTTATTGTAAATCGGAGCCAAGTCCTCTAATTTCTTAGCAAATCTATCTCTTGATTTATCTAAATTCGAATCCGCACCGCTAGTGGAGATCAAATTTTTATGAAAATTGCCATCAATTATTTGTTCACGCCCGTGCATTAGGAAAAAAGGTGTGTAACCTGTCGCGAAGTTAACCGTATTGTTAAGTGCTGACTGTATTTATGGCAGAAATCTAGACCAATTACATTGGTCGGACTCGGTCAAAATAGACAGTGTAGTACCTATCGTTTGGTTATAACGTTCTACGACGTTATTTTGTGGCGTGTAGTAAGCTTTATAGAAAGGTGCCGGAAAATTATAGTCAGATAGTAATTTTTTAAATTCATTAGATATAAATTGTTTGCCATTGTCGCAAACAAATGTTTGTGGAACCCCATGAACGAGAAAAATGTGCTGCTCTACATTTTTAACAATACTTTTTGTGGTAGCGTTCCTAAGTGGGAAAATCCAGGTGTATTTTGAAAACACGTCTACGACTGACAAAATATATGTGAATCCGGAATAACTTCTTGGCAGTGGACCGACAAGGTCAATGGACAACATTTGCATAGGTCTTGTGACTATTTTCGGGTTAGTAGAAATGCCTGCCGGCGGAGCAGTATTAATTTTTTGTGCTTTACACGTTTTACATCAATTAACAAAATTTTTGACGTCATTATACAACCCTGGCCAAAAATAATGAAGTTGAACCTTTTTGTAAGTTCTAAAAACTCCTGGATGACAAGAAATATCCGACTCATGTTCTTTAGATAGAACAGCGCTACGGTCCTCGAAAGGAACAACAAGCTTCCAAGCTGTGTCCTCCTGCAGATCGAAACGAGACTTACTGTGACGAAACAGTTTATTTTCTTTAATTTGAAAATTCTTAAAACGTTGTGGATTTGATTTACAATTAGAAAATAAGGTAGTATACCAAGTATCTACTCATGGGATCGGAGTCAATAGTAGAAATCAAGGAAACGTCTTTACGTGAAAGAACGTCCGGAACCGTATTTAATTTACCCTTCCTGTGTATAACGTCAAAAGAATACTGTGACAAACGAGTAGACAAGCGAGCAAGTCTACCTGTTGGATTAGATAGTGATACTAACCATTGTAAACTAGAATGGTCCGTTACCACAGTGAAATGAGCGCCTTCTATGTAGGGCCTGAAGTGGTTGACAGAATCCAACACCGCTAGGAGTTCACGCTCCGTCACGCCATAGTTTCGTTCATGCACATTAAGACACCTAGAAAAAAATGAAACAGGGTGCTCTTCTCCATAAAATACCTGATTAAGTACTCCTCCAATTCCCACGTTACTCGCGTCGCAGTGTATCGTGAAAGGAAGCGAAAAATCCGGACAATTAATAACGGGGGCAGAAGTCAACGTTTTCTTTAATTTCTTAAAAGAGACCTCCGCTTCAGGAGACCAAGCAAAATTACTAATTCCCTTCCTTGAACCAGTGATCTTTGTTAAGGGAGCCGCAATGGTTGAAAAATCTTTTATGAATCTCCTATTATAACCGTACAGGCCAATGAAAGCTTTTACCTGTTTAGAATTCTTTGGAATGGGGTAAGTACGAATGCATTCCAACTTGACTGGATCTGTGCGAAGACCTTTCGCATCCACAATTTAACCGAGGTATTTTAATTAATCCTTACAAAACTCACATTTTTAAAAAATGACAGTCAAGCCTGCTTCTGTCAGACGTAAGAAAACCCTATTCAATTGTTCTAAATGAGAATCGATATCTTCGGAAATTATAATTAGATCATC
Organism: Hesperophylax magnus; assembly: GCA_026573805.1. Taxonomy (NCBI): domain Eukaryota; kingdom Metazoa; phylum Arthropoda; class Insecta; order Trichoptera; family Limnephilidae; genus Hesperophylax; species Hesperophylax magnus. The sequence continues at coordinate 1,191,849 of JAIUSX010000210.1, read as the reverse complement.
TAAATAACAAAAAACGTTTTCGTCGAACTCTGGACCAAAAAGTGCATCTACAAGACGCTGAAGTTCACTAGGAGCGTTTTTTAACCCAAACGGCATCCTAACGAATTCAAACAGGCCATGTCCAGGTACTACGAAAGCCGTTTTGCAGCAAGAATCCTTATGTAAAGGGATCTGCCAGAAACTTTTCGATAAGTCAATGGAGGATATAAAACGTGCACCACGTAGGTTGTCTAAGATACGCGAAATATTTGGCAGTGGGTACAAATCCCTTTTAGTGACGCTGTTAAGCTTTCTGGAGTCCAAGCAGAACCTTGCAGAACCATCCTTCTTAGGGACGATCAAAACCGGATTCGACCAAGCCGAACGCGAACGGCGAACAACACCTAATTCTAGCATTTCCTTAAGTTGGGAGTCAAGTTGTTATTGACGCGTTTGAGACAAAGGGTAATACCGTTGCTTAATGGGATCTCCTGTCGTATTAATTTTGTCCTGAACTAAATGAGTTCGACCCAATCCACATTTTTCAAAAGAAATCGTCTTAAATTTATGTATAACAATATTTAGCCTACGATTGTCTTGAGGAGACAGTAGGGAAGCTGACGTGATCTTGCGAATTTCACCTATAGTATTCTCAACATCACGACCACTGTTGGCTTTTGAAAACAATTGAGGAGCGATGTCAAACCGTTTCCAAAAGTCGACTCCCAAAACAATCAGAGGTGAAAGAGACAGAATAACAAAAAAGGTAATATATTTCTTAATATTATTATAAGTAACTAGTACCCGCATAGTACCAATTACATTTTGACGTACCCCATCAGCGGTGGTAACGTGCGATTCTTACTTATCTAAACTAAACCCTAAACTAATAAAGAAGTTGTAAAGAGAACCGCCAAAACAGCTGACAGTCGCACCACTGTCCAAAAGACCCGAAAAGACAAGATTTTGAATAGAAATATTCGCATGAGGTCTGATGTCCTGTCCAGAACTAGCCATCGGCATGCATGCGTCCATGTCACGAACGAAGAACCGGTTACTGGAGCTATCAACTAAGGGTGATGATCTCCTGGCATCCTTGCTGGCAGGACGCAGAGGATCACACGCTAGTTTTTTGGGTTTGTGCGAGCGGAGTCATCTTTACGTTTACCAGAATTCCTCTGAGAATCAGACTTCCATAGCCTACAAAATTGTTTTGTATGACCTTGCCCCTTACAATAAAAACAATTTAAAGTTTTTCTATTATTCGAAGAAGAAGATCAAGTATGTGTTGATGAAGAGGAAGTTGCTTGAGAAGAATTGAAATGCGGTAAGGGTTTATCTACCGAGAGCTTTTCAAATCTCCTACACACATTTACCAAAGAATTTAAGTCCTTTTCTGCAAAATATGCGATGGCCAAGGCGTATTTAGGTAACAGACTATCAGAAACTAGGTCTACCAACTGTTCCTCCATAAGTGGAACATCTAATCTGAGATTAGTTAATTTAATGTCCTCGACGTAATCCACAACACTTTGATTAAATTTTTGTTTCATTGCGAATAAGGCTTTTAGGGCCTCTGTTTGGTTAATACAACGGTCAAAACGTGCTATGAGGTGATTTCTCAACTCAGGCCAAGATAAAGAATCTGTATAAATTGTCCGATACCAAGAGAGAGCTCTCCCCTCCAGAAGATAGCAAAGGAAATCACAACCGATGACAGTTCTATATGACGGCATCTAGATAACTCTTCCACACGTTTTATAAAATCCCTAACATCAGAAGAACCCGAAAATTTAATACCCCAAGAATGTACGGACGTATTTGTATTTGCAGATTGATAATAATTATTATTAACTATGTTTGTAGTCTGATTTGCATTATCACTATTGACTTCATTTTGTTGTGAAGAATCACTACCGGATTGTTTTAAGCTCTTATTATACATACGAGCCTGTTCCCGCATAGCTGATAACGTAAGCTCTGGAGTGATATTCACTTCAGATAACATTTGCATCATCTCCTCCTTTGTTGCACCGTTTATATAAGAAATCGCCATTATGAAAATGCTCGAGGAGTAAAGCTTCGCAAAACAATAATAAAAAATTCGAAAAAAGAAAATAATCAAAAATGATTATTTTGGAAAAGTATTGTCGTAGCTAAGAACAAACACCCTGGAAAGTAGAGCATAAATCGAACCCACGAATAATTCATTAAAGAATAATTAATTCAAAAAGAATTAAATATATTCTAAATAAGGTATGTTGCCTAAAACAAAATACTAAAACGAAAAGAATAATTAATTCAAAAAGAATTAAATATATTCTAAAAAGGTATGTTGCTAAAATACTAAAACGTATTTATAAATTATGTCGGTAAACAAACAAACAGCAGATGACAACTGACATAAGATTCACGTATTGCCAGTGGATTAAAATAACAGTGCCCGAATATGAATTCAGTAGTTAATTAAAAAATATATTTCGAGCACATGAGCGAACGAAGCTAGTTCACGTCAAAATTGTACACCGTCTACCGAACAAAACATCAATGTAAAGCGAACGAAGCCACAAAGCAACCACGCAATGCACACACATAAGTACTCCGTAATGCACAACATATCTATACATTAAGCATATTATCAGAGAATTTTTACATTAAAAATTATTAAATTACAATTTTCAATCTTAAATTTGATACGATAGAGAATATCCCCTTGCCATAGGCTTAAATACAAGCACCTAAAGTTGTTTTAAAACTTTTATTTATGTTGGAGCGCCAATGTCACGTCTGATGTCACGTCTGATGAGCATGGACCCTTGTCAATCACCAGGGCTATGATGGGGCTAAGGCAAGCAGACATAATGTGTAAAAGCATTGAAGAACCTTGATCATGTTGTCACGTCTGAAGGTGTTTGAGAGTCCGCTAGCGGTGAGCAGATTGCGCCGGGTAGAGATTCGTGGGATGGAGTGCGAAAGAGTGCCCGAGGCCATCCTCAATCAATCAGCATCCATTAAATGTTTAAAGGGACAATGATGCTTCATCTTTGCGTCACCTCGACAGCATGTTTGGCAATCCAGTGCAGTCTCCAAGGAATTACCCCTCAAAACCACTCACAAATAAAACCATTTTTATTTTCAAACAACCAATTGTATATTTTCATCTCTTCAAGCCACAACACTCGAACAAGCACAGGCCGATCTCACACAGGAGTCGAAACGTTGGTTTTATGTTTTGTAAATTTAAACGGAAAGTCTCCGAAGGATCAGTTCAAGGTATCCGCGCGATCTTTTTTATTATTTTTCAATATCCCTTCTTTCTCGCCAAACGCCACGCGCACCGCGGAATCGTCGTCTCTCGTATTGTTCCCCAATCTACCTACCCGCGTTATTTTTGCTAACCCGTCCAACCGATCGCAGGGCAGCCACTTGAAAAAAACTCTGAACCAAACAATAATCGGGCACTACCCTGGCAATCCAAACTTGCACAATTCTTTGACGTTACACTGTTTTAATGAATCTTTTTATAAATATGATTAAATGACAATAAAATGTATTCTTTGATATTTTTTAACTACATTTCAACTACTTCAAAGTATTTAAAATAGAGATTATATAGTACTAATAAATGAGGCATTGAGTATTATAATATTACTGGTGTGAAATTTTATAGGAAAACAATTAAACACCCTTTGTTATAGTAAATATAATATTATGCGTGATGACAACACTTTCGTGCGCAATAAATGATAAAATAACTATTAAATAAGTAATTATTTCTTCCATATTTTTAAGCTAGCACTTAAACTACGTTAATATACGTACGTTCTCCGGAGTCACAGGTAACTAAATATATTCTTAAATTATTATCATTATATGAATCTTTTATAAACTTTTTACATCATACAGAAATTTTAATTTTGTTTGTGGGTAAATTAACTCAACTACACTGGGGGCGGATGGAAGATTTCGTGCTTGTGATTTGGAAAGTTAGCAGTAATGTGGTTATCTCAATGCTAGTAACTAATGAGAGATGTTTATTATCAAACTGAATATTACTCCGTTTTGTAAGAAGTATGTAAAAAAACTGAAAAAATTAATATTTATTATAGCACGACATTGACGTCAAAATAATTGGATGTCAAAACGCATAGACATATGAATATTAGTAGACCTGCCCTAAGTGATTAAAAGCGAATTATTCCCCACTCCCCATACCGGTTCCATTGGAGCCGGCTGTGCTCGCGTATGGCCTCAAGTGAATTTAGAAAACGTGACGTCATCATTCTTGTACGAACTAGCGTCGAGCTATGGTCGAGGCATCATCGGTTCATTTTACGAAATATCACGGCAAAATGGTGGCTTGTGCCATGAAAACTTGTAAAAATAGATGTGAAAAAGAGAATAAACCCAATTGTCGTATTACATTCCGTATATAAGCATTATTTTACTTTATTTTAAGCATATTCACATCGTATAATATGGATCAGTTGTAGAAACATATACTATCACATCGAGATACGTCTGGACGCGAAACACAAAGCCGTTTGAATAAGAATCAGGGATGTGCCTTCGCCTTTTGCGCTTTGATAACATACATAATCATCATTTGGAACTTCTATTTTTTCATCTGTTATATCTTGCTGGAACTCCGTCGTATTAATAAAGGATAATAAACCAATCATTTTTAAATTTATTCCACTTTAATGGCGTTATTACTAAACGAGTTTTGAATTTTACACAACTCATAAACAACACTTAGGACGGGTTGTTTCGGAGAATTTGAACAATTCATCAAATTTCAACGTTCATTTTCAAGGTCTGTGAAAGATTTTTTCAAGTTCTGTTTTTATTTCAGTTTTTTCAAGTAACTAGCCTACAATGATATAATAACAGAACTTGAATAGGACTTTCACAGAACCCGAAAATGAACGTTGAAATTTGATGAATTGTTCAAATTCTCCGAAACAACCCGTCCTTAATATAGGATAAATGGTTGGTTATCAATTGTGAAAAATTGGTATGTTTGGAAGTAAAATTTAGATACAGTGAGCATGTTTGGAATGAAAAATGTATGTGTCATTAATGCTGTTCGATGTTATTTTTTATCTATTCAAATTAAAAATACTATATTTTTCTATCGCACGTCGCCACCGATCAAATAATTTCTTTGAATCATTCTATCACACGTCGCAACGGACCACGTGTTAGGTACGCGCGTTATTTCGCATGTACGGTACTGCTGGAACGAGAAGGAGTGCATATCACGTAATGCGCTAGGTTATACCGAGTGGCGATGTGTGATAGAAAAACATGTTTTTGTTTTTAATTGAAAAAGTGTCATCGGACGGCAAAATGATGTCCAAATTTTTACTCCAAATACTCTTAGGAATCGCTGGTAAAAGCTGTATGTATATAATTTCATTTGTTTTTTTAGTTGTTTTACATTTCTATTATCTTCTTAAAAGTGAAATGTTATATATTTTCTTAAAGATTTCATTATTTTATTTTTAATAGGAACAGAGCGGTTGTGACAACCCTCCAACATTGGTCGAATTTAGCGATTCTCAAGTGTGCTCATGGTTGGTTGCTGAGAAGTAAATTATGAAATATGTTCATAACGTGGCGAGTAATTTGCGCTCCCATGTAAAAATGTCTATTCATTCAAAAGCAGATTTTACTTTTACGAACTAAATGGTGATATTATAATACGAGATGCCTATTTACTGTCAGATTGATTTATTGACGAATCACAGTCAGCTTTCCTCTCTGCGTCCCGCAACTCTTGTTTTAACCCCTCGTCTTTAACTTCTCGTCTATTAATATTCATATGTCTGTGCAGGGAATGTTGTTAACTGACCATAGATCATGAATTTCGTAAGTATCGTATTCATTCGTCAGTATCGTATTGACAGAGGGCTTTATTGATCGTCCGTGCTAGAACTCCGGGGTCTAAATCCGTGTTGACGATCATCAAGGAGTGGCGGTGACACAAAATAAATTGTACAGCGCCCTTGAGGTGATTTTTCACAAAAACGGCGCTTTACAAATTATCCAATTATTATTATTATTATTATAATACCCTGATAACGGGGATTTGCCCCGACGCAACGACGCCACAATGTGGCCTGCGAACGAATTATAAGTGGCTCGCGTGAAACATTTTCAAAAAACCCGCCAATCCGCCAATTTGAAAAAGTGTCGCGGGCCCACGGTAAAACAAACAATGCAGCTTGCGCGCGGTCACCAGTGTTGCCAACGACGGCGATTTATCGCTATTTAGGCTACTCAGAACCAGAATCAGCGACGAAAAAATCTAACCTGTTGGTTTTCGACATAATATCCTTTGCGTCGAAATGGAATCCTGTAGCCCAACCCCCCCCCCCCATGGATTTCAAATATTTTGTGGGGAGCACTTATTAAGATTTTTTTTGTGGGGAATTATGTTTTATAGAAATTCTCTAACAACCCCCCCCCCATGGAAATAGGAACCGTCAGGTATTCAGTGACCCGCCAGTGATTCAAAATCGTCAATTTCGCCCAACTGCTAAAAAGGTTGGGCAGCCTTGATCTAGACGATTGTACAATTTAAAAGATGAATAACTCTTTTTAATATTTGAATGACTGAAGGTACATTATAGTTAATATTTGTCTGTATGGAGAAAAATTATCGGTGTAGAATTTTGTTTTATGGAAAAACTTTTTTATTTTTTGAAATTTTATACCAGCTACTTTGTGTAATATCTTATAATAGTGCAGACCCTGTGAATTCTTGAAAAATCTGTTTGCAATTTAAACTAAAGCAATTTTATGTTAAAATCTTATATTAGGTATAGAAAGGTATTTATGGCATGTCTGAATTCTTCACATTCATTTTAAATTTTTCTGTGCCCAAAAATTGGCATGACTGAAGCAAAATAAATATAATTTAAATGTAAAAAGAAAAAAAGGACATTATTTATAATTATTATATTTGAAATACTTTTTATATGAAAAAAAAGTTCTACTATATTATCATTTTTAGGCGCCTCAATTACAAAAAACAATCACACATAACAGCGGAATTTTTAATTGAAAAAAATATTTTACGTAATATTTAACTATTAAAATAAAGAAACTTAAGAATTTAAAAAAAATCTACAAAATAAACTGTTTTCATATTTTTTTTACTATGTCAAAATTTTTTCTGAAACTTAACCACCGTGCACTTTTTAAGTTCAAATTATGACGAAAATATAATGTTTTGTTTTTTATTGGTGAAACACACAAAAAACCTTTACTCACTTGTGGAAGAGGTCAAATTTTAAAAAACAGAAAATTTCACTAATAACTTTAAAAGTAATCGTTTGATTAAATAAAAAAATACGTAATAGAAATTACTGGACGTACCGTCCGGAAGTCAGACGACCTTTCCGGCTTAAGCTGTGGCCGTTACTGAAGAATAACGCTGTAAGTGCTTGGGGACCTGCACACGAATACAGGTACGTGTGAGTCAGAGTGTTGGAGTAACGTACGGCGAGTTTTCTTTATCGGGACAGAAGTTTGATGTTTCCGAGTGTTATATTTGAATTAATTCTTATGAATACATTAATAAAATCACTATTTTTTTCTAGAGAGTTTCCTCGAGAAGTTACTAATTCATCGTTTACAAAAATAAAGTCTAGTGCTTCCCGCTCATCTTATAGTTGAAAAATGTTTTATAAAATTGGCAAACCGTTTTACATAAGATATTTAATGGTAAGGTCCTATTTTTATTAATCTTATATATAAATAACTTGCATCCCTGAGAATCCCTCTAGAAACATTTAAGATTTTAGTAATACGTACATCACAAATAATTAAAATGTGAGTATGTTATCAAAGCGCAAAAGGCGAAGGCACATCCCCGATTCTTATGCAAACGGCTTTGTGTTTCGCGTCCAGACGTATCTCGATGTGATAGTATATGTTTCTACAACTGATCCATATTATACGATGTGAATACGCTTGAAATAAAGTAAAATAATGCTTATATATGGAATGTAATACGACAATTGGGTTTATTCTCTTTTTCTCATCTATTTTTACAAGTTTTAATAGCACAAGCCACCATTTTGCCGTGTTATTTCGTAAAATGAACCGATGATGCCTCGACCATAGCTCGACGCTAGTTCGTACAAGAATGATGACGTCACGTTTTCTAAATTCACTTGAGGCCATACGCGAGCACAGCCGGCTCCAATGGAACCGGTATGGGGAGTGGGGAATAATACGCTTTTAATCAATTAGGGCAAGTCTACTAATATTCATATGTCTATGATTCCCTGGCACGGTCAACGATTGATAAGAAATTCCGCCAAAAAAGCCCGCCAAATCTCCTCGGCTGTTAAATTTGGGTGACTGTTGATATGCGCAACTTTTTTTAAATAATATCGTTCCTTACGCAAAATTAATGGTTTATTAATGAACGTAGGTAGATTAACGAAGCTCGTATGATGCTCTGGTCAAGCGGCTTGCCGACAAGCACGAAAGTTTGTTCTGCTTGATCAAAGAATAGGCATTTAGTACACATTCGTCGGTGCATGTGGTCAAACGAAGCGAATTTTTTGTGACTGCGTGTGAAATAGAATCTAAGAGAACAAAGCATTCTTAGAGTTAGAATAAAAATAAACTAATCCGGTGTCAAGAATGGTACAAGTTAATTTACTAACTAGTAATATGATATTATTTGTTACTTACTTAGTAACTACAATATGATATTATAAAATAAAATTATTTCATTATCAATAATCAATAACTTTAGAATATCGGATCGATAGGCGGAACTACCGACGATTTTGTAGTGATTCAGCTCTCTCTCTGGTTTCAATCCTGTGATTGGTTTGCAGCAATTTCATCTAATCTCCTCTTCCATTCTTCCTTGTCTTGTGCGGATCTTTTGACTTCTGCATATGATGAGCAGCGCACGTCCACCAGCAGGTCCTCCAGGTACTCTCGGCGTGGGCGTCCCCTAGAGTTGGTCCCCTCGGTCATACCCTCCATTATGACATGCAAGAGGCCTTCTTGTCGTATAACATGGCCGATCCATCTTGCACGCCTTTCGGACAAGGTCCTGAGCAGGTGCCTTCCTCCTTCGATTCTTTGGAGAACCTCCTCATTTATAATATGGTCTCTCCAGGAAATTCCTAACAGTCTTCTATAGGACCACATCTCAAAAGCCTCTAGTCTCCGTTTATCTCTTTTGGATAGGCACCATGTTTCGCAGCCGTACATCAAGATACTCCATACATAGGTCTTGATGAGGAGTATTCTCAGTTTTAGGTCTATATTATTCGATTCTATTATTTTCGACCTTTTATTGAATGCAAGCCTAGCCTGATGTATACGGCTGTCCTCGCTCTTAGACCGACCGTCCCATGTTATTTTGCTCCCGAGGTAGACAAACTCCTTGGTGTTCTTTAGTGGAACTCCTGCCATCTCTACTCTCATCTGATGTTGCGTTCGGCCTACAGTCAGCAACTTATCGATTCAGCTAGCACGGTCGAAATATTGATACACCAACCGATATCGGTAATGCAAATCAATATACCTACGCTGAATCACGTTGGTAATACTGGCAACTGGCAAATGAATTAACGTCAGACGGCTACGTAAAAGTAAAAAATACTAATAAATTAAACAAGTCGAAATTAAATAATAACTTGAATTGGCAGTCCGCATGTAATTTTTGACACTAAAAAGGGAGCAATTAGTTCATGAGGTATTTAGTTATGACTAATAACTTTTGTCCCCCCAATTTCGATCGGAATCAATTAATAGCGTTTCGATCGTTTATACGATTTCTTTAAACAAAAAATCGAATATCTACCGATTTAAAATATATTTCTGTGCAAAAAAAAGTCATTTTTATGATAATATCAATACATTATTATGCCGAAATGTTAATTATATGAAATTCCCTCGAATCGCAAAAATCGCAAAGTATGCTCCGAAAATTATTAAAAACACGATTCGTTCTGTTATTTAATCTTTAAATAGTATAAAGTGAAGTCGTGTTTTGCGCTTAGTTCTTCTAAACTAAGCAACGAATTTAGATTGGATTTTCACTATCATTTAGAGAATTTCTTCCGTAATGTATATATATTCAATAAATGCATTTTACACTTATAAAAAGTAGAAAAAAATCGATGTTGTGTAATCAGGTCGTAAAAAAAATATTTTCGGGCGCTTACATTGCTAAAGCTGGCTATACCTTGTAAGATACATCAAAATAATTTACGACGGAATTGTAAACCTTAAAAAGGCCTACAGAAAAGTCAGTGATGTTATACGTCTGTGGCAGCAATGTGTGGGGTCACCAGTGTGGCGGTAATGTGTGTGTGTGTAATTTACGGTGGCTGCCTGAACCGTAAATTGGTGTTCAGGAGATGGGAGATTGAAAATAAGTGTTTGCGGTATTAGTTAAATTTATTCGTGAGGATGAATTTACAATTATACGAACGCGGAGACGGTGGCAGACAAAGTAGTGGAGAGTGGCGGTCAGATCGAAGGTTGAAACTAGAATGAAGATTTCTCTTCTGGTGCCCGCCTGCGTCTAGCGGCGGATTAATTTAAGTTAGTGTTGCCACATGTGGGATGGAATAAAGTAGTCCCACACGTCTATCTCCTAAGGATAACCCCCAGCAACGCCGGGTACATGTCAGCTAGTATGTTATAGGCATGAAAAAATTCACAGTTTATCTTTAAATGCACCTATACCATTTATCTCGAAATTTTGGCTGTTTTTCAAACGAGTTGTGTTTTATGAGATATTTTTGCTTAATTGTTTTATCGCTATTAGCGCGCTCCCTGTAACATTCGTATTTACATACCATTTCAAACCATCTTTGAACACTTACTACGGGGCCTTAAGAGCTTAGTTAGTTCACCTCCATTCATTAATTAGTCACTTATTTATTTATTGTGTTATTTTGCACAACGAACGACATTATTAAAAATATGTGTACGAGTACATTGACAGTTGAACGAATCTCATCAAATCTAATACTATAGATGCTGCGCTAAAATTTGTATATCAGCCGTCGGAACATTTCTTATCAATCGTTGACCATGCTCGCAAATATCGCTTGCTGACCATAGATGACGAGTTTAGTCAATATCGTATCGACATAGGGCTTTATCGATGTACATGTCGACAGGTTCGCTTTTCGTCGTTTATTTTATTCATAAAATACCTAGCGCAGTCCCCGCCAAGTCACTAGATTTCGATATTGAAAAAGGCAATAAAAAATAATTTTCTTTTATAATATCATATTGTAGTTACTAAATAGACAATAAATAATATCATATTACTAGTTAGTAAATTAACTTGTACCATTCTTGACACCGGATTAGTTTATTTTTATTCTAACTCTAAGAATGCTTTGTTCTGTTGATTCTATTTCACACGCAGTCACACAAAATTCGCTTCGTTTAACCACAATGTACCGACGAATGAGTACTAAATGCCTCTTCTTTGATGAAGCAGAACAAAATTTCGTGCTTGTCGTCAAGCCGCTTGACCGTGTAAGAACTAGGGATTTCGATCTCAGGAATTTTTTTCAGAACTGGTGTAACGGTGCTAGCCATTTATTTTTTCAGATATTATACATATATTAGGTAACATACTAACTAAATTCTATTATCATAAAAAAACCGAAAATAGGAAAAAATACACGTATTATAATATTATTTTTAATTAAAGCGGAGATGGTGTACAAATAGTTCCCGCTAGCATTCAGGCCCATTGTGCTATCTCCCATTTATAATACAATAAAATAACTAATATAATATTTTTTTAGACTTAAAATGCGACCTCAATAAGATATAAAATATCAACGGTTTCAATTTCGTGATGATCTTATTTTGGTCGCTATTTTCCCACATCCCGAAAAAATCCGTTTGTATTCCATGCTGGCAGGTGGTATTGATTGTAAATCCTCGTATCATTTTTCTAGTTTTATTCCACGCTTCGTTTCTAATTCAAAAAATTTCAGTAATTTTTGGGTAATATTTCTTTATACATCTTTGTCTATTCTTTTTTTCGAAGGGATTTTGGAATTAAATTCATGATCTCTATCAAGCTTTTCTGATAGAGACAGATTTAAATCGACTACTTCTACAATTTATATATTTGATTACCACACAGAGAAGGACATATTTTTTCCACCAATTTCGATAATACATGTCAGTAAAGATATTATAGTTTTGTTCTGTTTTTTCTTTTTCTGTTTTGTTTTGTTTTATAGTTTAAGATATTGTAGTTTCGTTTAAAGGCCCAAACACTGAATTAAATGCACAAACAGGCTTCAGTACAACTTTCCTTGCGTCTAAGAATTAGCGCAATAAATATAACGTACCCCAAAATCTTTATACTCATTAGAATAATTAAAAAAATAATTCTTTAGAATATTGTGCATTGAACAACATGCTGCTAATAATAAAAATATATTCCCACGGATGAAACAACGTCGTGAAACCAACAAAAATCAATTACGGTGCCGACAAAGGTCTGGGATTCCCGGGATCCCGGTTTTCGAGATCCCGGGATTGGAAGCTCTAGTAGGAATCACTTAACAATACACCGTTAACAATATACGTCAGCACTCTTTATTATATTCGCCCAGTTAATCTACACAGCGCACATCACACATTCCGAAACAGCAAATTAATAAATAGGCCGTCAAAAGGGCAAAATAAATAGTATGAAATTATTTGGGACAATATTTATTTATTTGTTTTAAGGAACATAAACAGTCTTAATATTAATTTTATATACAAAGGAGGATGCAAAAGAAACAGACCAATTATAAATGTTCACAGATGGTTGATTTGGTAATATACAACTAAGTATTTAGTGAATGTAGACTATAATATAAAAAGCAGGACTAAGTAACAATTTTAAAAGCCGAACTAAATAACAAGTATAAAATGGAAGTAGAACAAATGTAATAAACCTATATAATGCATTATACAAGAATATATGTGTTTTTAAGTATACAGGACGGATGTGGGAGTTGGAGACAGGTTTTGGCGTTGTAGCGGAATGGGGGAGGAAAGGGATGAGGGAATGTTGCCGCGCAACTAAATTAAAATAAGGTGCAATTAATTTAATCATTATGATTTTGTGCTAAGTGGACCTAAAATGTGATACAATGAACTTTTAAGTTACAGAAGTATATGAAGTATAGAATTATACATATGTCAGCATGTATGTCTATATTTGCAAGGTTTTTCCTTTCATAAATTCATTTTGATTGGAGTTGGTGTTGCATTTAACAATATAGAAAAGGGTTTTCTGTCTGCTATATCGAAGCGGTGCGTGGACATTTTTTTAAAATTTGAATTAAAATCAAATGTAATAATATAACTATTAAGTTCTGCAAGTATTTTTTGGTTTTTGTTATTGTTACAGCTGTTTCGGCTTTGAAGGCCATTTTCAAACTGTGGTTTTAGCCACGTTTAGACGACTTATTTATATGATTCAATTTTTGCGAATTTTTGCGCGGGGTTCAATGAATTCAGCTTCGATAGCGATGGATTCAGCGATAACGATGGATCAGGAACCAGTTTATCTTTCGCGGGAGTAACGCCTACCGGGAAATTGCACAGAACAAGATCAACAATTCTTCCTGACATATTTTGAACATCATTGTATTGGCTCAGGTTACAGTAATTTATATTATCGATAAATGTAGAGCTTATTTTGGAAGTGTAATTGCAAGGAATTAGGTTAACTTCAACCACAAGAAGAGTCCAGCTAATATCGGGTGGTAAAGTCTCCCAAGATATAAAACTTATCATCAGGTCTATTCAAAAGCTTAATACCTTAATCAATTTGAAAAAGTGGTGATTTGAGCATTGAAATTAAAGCTTTTGGACAGATAGGTACAACAAATAAGGATGTTAGTAAATCCAGTTGCACGTGTGATACGAAGAGTCACCCATATGTCCTCATCAGTAGAATACCATGAGTAGTTACAAATTGCGTTGAGTTCCTTTTTGACAGCCAAGAGCACCCCACCACCCGTAGTTCCACCATCGATACGTCTGTCGCGTTGGAATACATGTACATCGAGTCGAAAAACTCGCCATCCGAAATAGAATCTACAAGCCATGTCTCTGTTATGCCGATCACTGCTAGTAACACCGCGAAGGAAGGTGTCAGTTTTCGTTCTCAATCCACGTACGTTTTGATAAAAAAAAACACTCAGAGGCAGTGAATCTTTCTCAATTAAGAATTAATAACAAGTATATGTAGAGAATGTGTGATTATGTTGTGATTAATAGTAATAATCTCTAGAGTTATTCGAGTCAATCATTAAATGATGGAGTGTACGTCCTAGAAAAAATATACTGAGGTGTAAATAAGTATGAATGTTGAATAAAGAAAATAATAATACCTTGCGGTTGACAGCAGTTGAGAACAGCATAAATAGCACAACATAATACGGAAAGGTTGTGACAATATAATAATCGTAATAATAATGCAGTGAGAACATAAGGTGCAGGGTTAGGAGGGAGAGAGGGGAGTGCACAGTAGTAATAAATGTGCAATATTCACTTATAAAATTTTTCGAAGGTTGTTCTCCCTCCTGATTAAAAAAGCAAACTCTGTGTCGTTTTTTCTCACCAGGATCTTGTCGTCCTTGACCCAAACAAATTTGTAACCCGCTTCCCGCGCCTTTGTTTTCGCTTTGGATAGCAGCATCTTATTTTAATAGTTAGGTGGTTGTCGACATAGATAATAGTTTCCGGTCCAGAATATTTTAGGTCAATGCTCGTAATCTTCCTAGCCTTTTTCGTTAGCGCAAGTAACTCTTCTTTTCGTCTGCGGTTTGCGAAGCGAATAATGATTGGCTTAACCTGGGTGGACTTCGTAGCAACCCGCGTCACATGGTCGCGGAATTTTATGGACTATGGTGAAAAGGTTTTCTCCAAGTTTTTCATTCTGGAGAGCTGATCCCGCTCAACCAATTCGCACCGGAAGATGTCCAAGCAATCTCTTCTCGACCGCCTCTACCCTCTTTTCCGTGTCAGACATGACTGCTAGGGCGAACTCAAGGCTCTTCTTTATGTCGTACATAGCAAATCGGTTTGATGTTAGTGAGCTTGACATCTATTTTGTTAAGCTTCTCCATTATTTCAGCCAGAGAACCAGTACCACCAATATCTGATACCATGGCCGCTGTTTTGAGAGTGAAAAAACTGTCACACATAAAAGATATTGTAACATAGATTATACTTGGCACAGCGTAAATCTTTTTCAAGTATTTTCTTTTTGCATTGAGCACAGTGAGATTTATTAAATAGTGGCAAATTGAAACTTTTTTTTTCAAAATTTATCACTATGTTATTGTTGTCACGA
Source organism: Hesperophylax magnus (assembly GCA_026573805.1). Classification (NCBI taxonomy): domain Eukaryota; kingdom Metazoa; phylum Arthropoda; class Insecta; order Trichoptera; family Limnephilidae; genus Hesperophylax; species Hesperophylax magnus. The sequence continues at coordinate 1,176,488 of JAIUSX010000210.1, read as the reverse complement.
AATTTGTGCTCAGCAACTGTCAAATCAGAATACTATTTGCTGATGTTTTTAACAGTTTTCGCAGTTGGAATTACGTAAAACAATAGTAGTTTACAACACCGGTTTTAGGCTGTATTTTTCAAGTTTTTTTTTAATTAGGTGCAATCAGGTTATTTTAATTAAGTTAACAATCAGGAATTTGATTGTTTTACTGGGGCGATAACAAAATGTACTCGGTAATAAATGTACTAAAGTAATAACATTCGAACATTTCTATTATGTTCAAATACTGCACGACCTTGTTCGCACGCCTTGGGCCAGCCCATTGAAAACCAAAACAAATATTTTTCTCTGTAAAATTATTATACGTGCGTCAGTGTTGTAATTTTTCAAACATTGTCACGTAATAATTCATTCCTTTTGAATAGTAACAATGATATATGATTTCTGTTAAAAACTAACAATTGTCGATCTCTTTATAAGCAAGCTGATTAAACAAAAGTTACCAAAACAAACAAACCGGTTCCATGGCAGTTAGCAATAAACATTTTGGCCGTTGGTATTGTATAATTATCTATTCTTCTAGAAGACCTTCATACCGCCATCAGGCTTACTCGACGCAGTGTCAGGTCCTAATATCATCTAAACACTTCTCAAAATGCGTATTTTGATGATAGCATTGCTCTGCTGCGTATCTGCAACCCATGCGACTTACAACGGTATGTTATGTTTAATTATTATTGATGTGGATGGTCTAGAAGAGTCACTAAACTAGGCTATCTCCCATATTTCACTTCATTTCTTGATAGTATCTCAGTACCTTTAATTTATTAACGCCCTTTTAGGGGCTTTTACATATGAATAATAAAAATTATATATTAATACAGTACATATTTATTACACGTAACTAAACTGTCTCAGTAACCATTTGTATTTGTTAAGTGATAAATTAAAGATGTCCACTGACTGGGTATAATTATTTTCCTCCATAAGTATTCTGGGCAATGAGGAATACATATGGTAGGTAGTACCAGAATTTCAGCAATGAAATAAATCCAGACTAGATAGTATTACGTGGTGGAATCCAAAAGCTTATCAATGCAAGCAATTCTGGACTATCAAATGGATAATTTAAAATTTTGTATAGAAATACCAAGTCAGTGAATACACTTCTGTCAACATATCAAATATTTAAGCACATGTATTCATTTAATTTAAAAGAGTGCTGTAGTTCAACATAATTCCTGGAATACCCATTACAAAATTAAAAAAAACGAAATAATTTAATTTGTACTCTTTCAGTAGCTTGTACATGAATATTGTAATGTGGGTTCCTGACAGGGCCGGCTCTGAGTCAAAAAGCTGATTTTTATTTTTGTGTAACGCCCTTTACATGAAAAATAATCTCAAATGCGATGTGTTAGGACTGTTAGGTGTTAGGTTTTATCACCGTCTTGCCGGCCCTGGCCCAGACGGGAGAATTGTAGTCTATTTGACTTCTAACAAAGGTTTCTAAAAATATAACAAAACACTTAATATTAATTTTTCACTTGTAGCAAACACTTTGTGGGTATACATAATTATAATAATTAAAACAAAATAACTTTGTTTGAATACCACTTTCCTATTGTATATATTTATATGACAATATGTTTTTATTAACCCTGATGAAGGTTCGGGTTGAACTGAAACCGGTTGGTTATAAATATATACAATAAAGTGGTATTCAAACAAAGTTATTTTATTTTAATTATTACACTTAATATTGTTAAAATGTAAGCCCTTGTTAGAAATCTCCTTTATGTGGTTAACAAAAGAAAGATTTGATTGAAAAGTGATGCCTAAGTCTTTATTAATTTGTATTAATGTCCCAAGAGTATTATTATAAATGTTGTGATTAAAGATCACTGGCTTTTTTAATCGAAAAAATCTGACTATTTGACAATTTGAGATATTTATGAAAAGTCTGTTTACATTGCCCAAAAGTAACAATTTGTTCATTATTTTATCTTGAAGAATATTACAATGATAAATATTTTAAACACATCTAAAAATTTTGACGTCATCTAAAAAAAAGTTTGATAAATCAATATGAAATATTTTTGTAATATCATTTATAAACAAAATAAACTATATTGGACCAAGGTGTGAACCCTGTGGGACTCCACTTGTTGCATTATTTTTTTCTGACTGGGAGGATAATAGTTTAACAAATTGTTGTCCACCAGTAAGATAGCTCTATTAATGCAGTTAACCTGGGTATTTTTCAACAACATGGTTCATCATATGTTGTAAACTTCATCTTTTACACAATTTCTACGGATTTTAATGATTTTAATTCCCAATAGTTGTATTTATCTCGTACAGTGTTAGTTCCTGTCAGTGGTCCTACTAGTTCCCTGAGTATTAGTATTGATACGGCGACGGGTTTGTAAACACTCAAGATATAGGCTCATTCCTTATTCAGTTCACCAGGATTGTCATCGGGTATTCGATTATGTCTTCTAGCTTCACAACTTTGATGTCCAGGTATCTGAGCCATCTTCCTATAAATATTAGACTTTTTTTAATAAGAAAAAAGATAAACGAATTACATTACACAATATAATACAGTTTTTACATAATATAATAAAAGTATTTGAAGTACCTCCATAAATAAGCAGGGCTTGTGTGTATGGGGGGTTTTGTTATATTGGTTTAAATATGATATGATTCAGTTCAAGTGTTCGGAATACTTTTTAAGGTGGCTTTTGAATTCTTTTATATTTGCATTCATGTTTCTAATTTTTTCTGGTAATGAGTTAAAAAATGTAACTCCGAGATATTTATGGTTCAACTGTCCTATTGTTTTTTACATTTAGGAGTAGGGAGTATTGACGTTTGTCTAAGATTTCTGTTATTTTTAAAGGGTGCAAATTTATTTTGAATATTGTTTTTATAAATTTGTAATGTTGCATGGTAGAAGTATAATCCACTTAATGGGTACCTTGTCTGGATCGTCGTTTCTTCGTCCTTCTTACATTTCCTACAGCTATTAATAATTTGCACTCTTAACAGCTGTATGTATGTATCTTTATGTATCTTTTTTATGTATCTTTTTATGTATCTTCGTTTTAACATACTTATTTTAGCTAGTCTTAAATCCTGTATTCGTCTAGGATAACTTGAAACTTGTAAATTTGACTGTCCTGAAACGGGAATCCTTCCTAGTTGGACAGTCAAAATCATAAAATGTAATCAATATTATATTATAAAAATAAATAAAAATAAAAATAAATGTCTCTCCTGAGGTAACACTGTCCTATTAAAACTTGTCACTTGTCCTCCTACCAGCCCCTTCAATGAGTATTCTCCACTCCTGCCAGTCTTACGATACACGGCCTAAGGCTACGGTGGCTGATTTCACACTAAATCGTCTAAAATTTTTACGTCCCTTTTTAAAACCAGTAGTCGCCTAGGTAGGTGATCATTGTAATCAATAATATTCAAGTTATTTGTATTTTTGTGCAGCCCCGTTTTTGTGAAAAACAATCTCAAGGGCATATATTGGGACTGCTGGGTATGAGGTTTTATCAGCGCCTTGACAATTCGGCGTCCGGAGCGGACTGCTCCGATTCCGCCTGCATGGGGTCAGCCCTTCCTGTCTTTATATCTACAAAGTCAATATCTACCAACACTTGAACATTTGATTTGTGCATAGCTATTCCCAAAACGGTCATACTTTTGGCTTTCGCATTCCTCTTAATTTGCACTTCTAGTCCTGTTCGGAGTATTCTCCACTCCTACCCGTCTCCCGATTTTCGATCGAGTTCCTCACAAGCCTAAGGCTGCGGTTTTTGCCTCCACCCTGTCCCGTCCATTCATCTATCAAGTGAATATTTACTAAGACTATTTGATTTGTGTATAGCCGTTCCCACAACGACTCCAAAACCAGTGGGTTGCGGCGGAGACCTCAATGCCGTATCTAGGCCCTGCGGAGACCCCTGCCCCATCACCTGTGAGAACAAGGACGCTGGGGGCCCCCTGATTTGTCCCGCCATCTGTTTTGTCGATGGATGCGGCTGCAAGACCGGATTTGTGAAGGACCTTAATGGAAAATGTATCCTGCCAGCTAACTGTCGTAAGTGATAATATTCTAAGGTTATTTGTATTTTGGCCCTGAAAACAATTATTAAAATTTAAGTCCTACTCCATTGTACTACTTCATCCTACTCCAATATTTTCCCCCAAATATATATATAGTAACTTATTTAATTTATCTCATACACTGTAAATCCTTATATATTATATGTTACCAGGTTAAATACCGTATATAATACATGCTAAAAGGTTACGTTTTCTACATTGTCACAACTACAAACAACAAAAAAACTCCATTTCTACTTTTACTACTAAATACCTAACATATCTCTTATACTGTAAATCCGAATGCAAGATGTGTTACCATGTAAATCTTTACACAACCACTACCACTTTAAAAAAATATATATTTTTAATTGTTTTTTCTTCATTACACAACTTAGTTGCAGAGAAAAATGAATTTTTTTGTTACGTAATTATGTACATTTCTTAAGGAAAAATATGAACTAAGCCTGTCAATTTATCTGTCCTGGAACGAAAAACTTTCCTAGTTGGACAGGCAAAGCTTCCTAATATGTAATTGGTACTTTATTTTGGATATATCTTTAAATAAACAAAAAAAATAAAAGTGAAGAAAGGCCGAGGACTGACGATTCTTCGATTTGGCTAGATGGCGAACATCTCGTCCCTTGTTAGGAAAATGTCAAAAAATTACTTGAATAATCAACAATAATCAACTTTGTTATTGTATTACGAGCCGTAATATGGTTTGACCGGTCAGTGGCCGAGTTGACATCGCGTTTGGGTCCCACTCAGGCGTAGTATGTTCAATTCCTCAGCTGGCTAAAGGCAAGACCAAACCGCGCGATCATTTTGCGTCCGCGATGGCGTGCACGGTGAGCGTCCTGTGTGCGTGCAGAACCGTTCACACCAAACTAGCGATCAGCTGGCGTCCGTGGCACTCGTACTTTCGTGTCGGTTGTGTGGTAGGTATAGCTTGGAGCGGGAACCATTTAAATAATCATAATCATGTTTGGAGACGAATCTGAAGAAGAATTATTACTTCTAGCGGCTATTGCAGATGATGAAGATAGTAATAATTTTTAAAATAATTTCTAAAAGAGGCGTGTTTTTAATGTTTTTTGTAGTTTTGTTCACTGATATAATATTGATATTTACTCAAGTATAAACAAATATTGCTAGGTGAAAACAGAAGATGTTAATTCGTGAAAATACTAATTCATAAAAATGTATGTCCCATAAAAATAAATTTATTTTTTCTGTAACTTACCACTTAATCCCAATAATTCTCCTATTTCTTTGCAAACTTGATACTTCTTTGTATTATTTTTATATTCTGAATGTGAAGTGTCATAAAGTAAACGATGCTTGCTAATTTCGTTGATCATTCTCTCTGTATTTGTATCCGACATCATGAGAAATACCACAAACTCAGCGATAATTACGTTGCGTGCAGCGTGCAGATCCTGCAAGCAGCAACTGATCGCGGACGCGAGCGATCGCCGCGTCCAGACGCTGCACAGGACGCCGCGGCCAATCAGAGAACGCTTCGATGTCAACACGTTGCTACAAGTTCATACACAATATCTGATCGCCACCGTGCACGCGATCGCGGACGCGCTTTGATCGCGGCGGTTTGTTCGGGCCTTTCGTCCTCCATCACAACAGGAGATTTTCAAATATTGTCAGGTTATTCGTAACCCGGGAATGTTTGTCTTTCTTTTTTTTTAAATATATGTATATAAATAGTAACAAAGAAGACAGGAATAATGTTAGAATAGAATTAGAGTTCTCGATGCCATCGGGCAAGATGTCATTAAGATGGCCATCGCAATGCCTGTTGCTTCTAGTCCAGCTAAGCCACTAGAAGAAACAGTCTTGACTCATGCTGGTCTCGTAAATAAATTGTATCGAGTGATTAAGTTCTAGAAGTTCTTCGCTTCTTCTGCAACGGTGTCTACCATAGAGGGCTAGTATTGGTATTGGTGTTCCATCTACCAAGCTAATAATACGAGGTGGGGAGAGGCCTGTGCCGCCATCTCAGTCCGCGATCACATTTGGCGACCAATCGAAGATAGATACACTAGAACAAAGGCATGATTTATTATCGAAATTGTCTCACGCGTTCAGGAGGTTCAATGTACGAAAGTGTAAACAAATGAAACCTTTGTCTCGAAAAGCATCGAGAACATCCGGTTATGAACTCCATAAATGAAATGAAGGGTCCGCAAAATCAGTTTAGGGAAATAAATGACAGTATCTGACGACAGATGAATCGAAATAGAAGAGATGTACGGATACCAATGTCAAAATACATAATCTTAACCACTGAAAAGGTCGGAAGAGTGAGGAAACTATATGAATTTGGAATGAAACGAACATTCTGCGAAACCGGGAGACACGAATTATAGAATGAACTGAATTACTACAGGGGACTGAATAAAAAGGAGAGGGAAAAAAATTATAAATGATGTATTTTGGACTACCATGATATAGTGTTTAATAGCCAAGTTATCTTTTATCGAATGAAGCAAACACTTTGTGATGTGACATTATATATTAAATGAAAAAATACACTTTGTAAAACACCACTTTTATTACGAATTAATATTAACAGCCAAACAGGTTTCGCTTAGCTCAAGCTTCGTCAGGGCTTATCGTTGATATAGATATTTGTCGTTGATATAATAAGCTCTGACGAAGCTTGAGCTAAGCGAAACCTGGTTGGCTGTTAATATTAATTGAGAATAAAAGTGGTGTTTTACAAAGTGTATTTTTTTCATTTAATATAGACAGGTTATCGATCGCTGTTACTGTAAATAAGCTGAGACAAAGGAAATGACGCTAGAAAACGATAAAATTTTATGATGTAAACACATACTTAAGGTGAAGCTATAAGTGAAATCAATAATTAGATTAATCTTTATTAAGAATCGGTATAGGTTATTAATACCAAAAATATACTATGGATACATTGAAGCTTTTTCTATCGCTTGGTTTAATCAGAATTAAAATAAAATTGTTAATTACGTCATGAAAAATATAAGCGTAAACTACTAAATAGATTTCTTTTTCATGAGTTTACTATGAACTCGTATAAGGAATAACTTTTAAAGAACTGCTTTATGGCTAAGTTTATTTGCTACCACTTGACTAGATTCATTTTTTTTCGTTACTATTTAATTATTCACATAGTAAATAAAAACCAAATTGGCGCTTATGTCAACCATTTTTTGACTGAAATATTATATTGATTTCTAGTATTTATTCAGAAGACCGCAGAAAGCGGCAACGAACAGACGTCAGATCCGTGCCAGTTTTTTTAACATTTTTTTCCGTTTTTACATAACTTTGGCTAGCTGTATTTTTAGTTCTCAAACCGTGAGGGTAAGCTTGTGTTTTTTCGTGACCAAAATATTATACCTTCTGAATACATCTATTTGAAATTCACTTTCGTTTTCTTGAAAGAATGTATCAATGAAGTTGATTCTTGGAAGTGGAAATTAACCCACTACCCGGCATCCAATCGAGCTGAAACTCGGCAGATAGACTCGTTGTCGAAGACAATGCATTTCGGTTGCACACAAGTGGACATATACGCATTTATCTGAAATTGTATGATATTACAACAGTTAATATACGAAATAAATTTCGGTCCTACCAAATTGGGTTTTGGCTCAGTTGTTAGCGTGTTTGACTCCAGTCCCGGGGAGGAAGGTTTAATCCTCGGTAAAACAGTTATTTTGTAATTAGGAATCTTGGAAGTGGAAATTAACCTACTACCCGACACCCAATCGAGCTGAAACTAGGCAGATATACTCGTTGTCGATGATAATACATTTTGGTGGCAATGCACACACGTGGACATATACGCATTTATTTGATATTACAACAGTTAAAATAAGCAATAAAAGTCGGTCCTTCCAAATTGGGATCTGGCTCAGTTGTCAGCGCGGTTGACTCCAGTCTCCGGGGAGGAAGGTTTAATCCTCAGTAAAACCATTTTTTAAACATTTTTATTAATAAAAACACGTGTATTATGGCTAAAAAAACTTTTTTTTGTTTTTCACAGTTTGATTTTTTAAATCTCAAAATACTCGTTTGTATTTTTGAGAAAATTTCTTAATCGATGGTTTTATTCATTATTTACCTGACTTAATGATTTATGTCTCATGGAAAAAATGCTTTCCATTTGTATTTATAATCTGCCTCTGGACGATCTAGGCCCTCTGATTGGTCGAATTCAAATCGTTTGTTTCGGGTAAATCCCGAATAGGGGAAATTCGACCACTCTGCCCCTCTGGCGGTATGAGAACGAACCAAATGGCGCGAATATTTAAATATGCAACTATACGCAAAATTACTTGACCATTAACAAGCGTTTAATATGAAGATTTCTTCTGGAAGCTTATTACTTTGTGATGGCATTATTTATTTTATTATAACATAAATAACTTTGTTTACATCACTTAATTACATACAACCTCTACATGTTACATGAACGAAGTTCACCTCATCAGGAGTTAGTATACATTGAAGTCAAAAATTAAATATAGATTACAATTGGAAAGAAGAAGTGGAAGTAGGGGGTAGGGGTAAGAGTGGGCGGAGTTTATCAGAATTAGGAATTACAATATCGTTAGACGGGAAAGACCAGTTGATTGGGAAAATATTTAAAAGAGGGTTTATAATTTTTTTTTGCGTATTAATTATATCTGATTTTATATTGACATGTTTTCTTATTTCTAAAATTTCAAAATTATTTATTTGCAATGCTTTATATCCTGTGTGAAGTATTTTAAGACCTGAATTTTTATCAGCTGTGATCATTATTCAAAAGATGATCAAACTCAGATTCACTATTTCCATTTAGCGCTCCGAGATGTTCTTTAGTTCTGACTTCAAAGTTTCTATTAGTTCTACCTTTGTAAAAGAAATTACAATCATCCCAATTGAGTAGACTTCCGAGTATACTTACTCCTGATAAGGTGAACTCCCTTCATGAAACATGTAGAGGTTGTATATAATAAAGTGATGTAAACAAAGTTATTTTTGTTTGAAATAAAGTTTAATAAGATTACATTATTTTATCTATTTCCGTTGTATATCAATGCATATGTACGCAATAAAATGTAAATATTATATTTATTTATTTATTGGACAATTTGTATAGCGCCGCTTTTGTGAGATATCACCTCAGGGTGATATCTCACAAAATATATATATTGTAGTAATCTATTTACAATATATACTCACTCTCTCTCTGTGAATTTTTAATAAGCTCAAAAATAAATTTGATTTTTCAGAAAATAAGAGTTTAAGCATGAAAACTGTAAAGATGTGGCTTGTGATGATTTGAATACTCACATAAAATGAACGAAATGAATGTACTCCAAAAAATTTTTTTGTTTAGACTGGGAGAAGATTTATTGACAGGCAGGTTTTATAAGTAAACACGTTCCCACGGGAAGGTGGAAAGAAGAGATCGCTGGGACAGTGGGTTTTTGAACTCGGATACGTTGACAGCTCCGAGAAATCGATACAAATCAGAAGTGTTGTGTGAAATTACAGTTAATTAGTGAATTCAGATGGTGTTAGAAAGCTTTCTTGAATATTGAATTAAAGTGAAATATTATTGAACCGGTGTTTGTGTGAAGTGAAAGTGGTTGTACTCTGTGAGGATAGAAAATTGGATAATTTGTAGAGCGCCGTTTTGTGAAAAAATCACCACAGGGGCGCAAGGTGTTGTGCGATCGCGATTGTGTTATAAAGTTGTGTTGATTGAAGCGTGATTTCGTATACAGTTCGAACTACATTGCTTTCCTTAAAAACATGGAAATAATAATGATAATGATTGCGTTTAAAACAGAGTGAATGTATTTAAAGGCAGGAAGAGTTTGATCGGATTAGGGAGGAATTAACGATTGGCGAGATGGCGTTCTACCCACGGAGACCGTAAACCAGAGAATCCAAACAAATCATAAAACTCGGGTTCGAATCCTGACAGAGATTAGGGAGATACAATTTTATTTACAAAGTTATTTAATTACCCTTTTATAGGCGTAGGGAGGGGACCAAAATTGAACAAATTGCAAGGATTTCGCTAAAAGGAGGAAGGAATGCCGGTAGGGAAGAGACCGTAAAACTAAACTGATTTAGCTATTTAGTGTGTAACCAGGTAGACTTCACGCTGAGAGTCGGAGATGGCTAACTGGGTGAGTTTTTATATTATTTATTAAATTCCAGAGGACCCTACAGAAACCAAGTTTATGACTCCTGCCGCCCAAATTAATGTTTCAAAAAGGAATGTGCCCGACAATATTATCTATCAGCTGTGAGCGTGGGGACGGGCCAACGACCTTTTCATATGTAGGCCGATAATATTTGTTTTAGGGGAATAATAATAATAATGATTGGATGACTTGTATGGGGCCGTTTTTGTGCAAAATCACCTCAAGGGCGCTTCGGACCGAGGGTCATATTGAGAATTTACCCAACCAATATAAATTCGCAGTATAAAAAAAACACCTATCTACAAATTACCTACCAAAACACTGGCGTACCATTTAAAACGGCGATCACCACCAGCCGGGACAAGGCGCGGTGTACAGTCAGTCGAAGGGGGAGTTTTGCTAGCGTATGACCGCCCGAATAGAAAGCGATCGGATGCAACCAGACAGAACAAAAATGAATACTTTTCATCTGTTATTTGACTTTCTAATTTAATACTTTTTATCAATTGTTTGACTTTCTAATTTACAAATTGCAATACACAGGAACAAATCTAGAGTCAAAAGGGGGAGATGGTAATCTCCGAAATAAAACTACCATCCGAACAACTTTTCTCAACAGGTTCCTTTCGAGAGGTAGGCAGCCTCTTTAAATTAAATGCCAAAAATCAAACCAATTGTCCGTTTATACCTACCTGAGAGGATAGGTATTCAATAGAAGTTACCCATACCTAATACGCGAGGATGCTAGTATCCTCATGAAATAATTACTGGAACCAAATATTAAAATACAGACAGTCCTCATCCTAAATTTGGCATTTCGAGTAAACCTTACATATATCTCACATGATAATTGGCTGAATGGGTAGGCACACAACCTATCGATAGAAGTGGGCTAAATGTCGACAAGATCGTCGTGTGTTATCTATGTTATTGACCTAGAAAGGGATGTAAATTCCCGACGACGAGGAATTTACAGCGTTTTCTAGAGGTGGCATGTAACTTAGGACCTTACGTGTCACACTTTCGCGACTAGATTCGTGACAAGGGATGTCATGGTTTTCCCCTTCTACACTCAGTAAAGTAGATTTTCCTGGAGGTGCATTGAGGTTGGGGCAATTCTGAAATTGGTAAGGAGACCTGGTATTCTTTATTCTGGCGTGACGGTTGCCAATTTGGAACAAGGGGAGACCCGGCCGGTTCGGATATCCAGACACGCAGATATCGATCGCCTTGTTCAAATTATCATCCATCGGTTTTGTTTGGTAAAGAGGAGGAGCCAACTTTAGTTTGAACAAATTCATTCCCGTTCCTCTCCCTTCCCTCCCAAAATATATACATGGATGGCGCCGACAACTAACACCATAAATTTATCGTATGTTTATCACATATATAAAATCTAACACTTTATTATACTCACATAACCCTATGACAGGTAGAATCACGTAGCTAATTGAAGAGCAGGCGACTCAGAAAAATAAGATTTATGAAATGGCTTTAAAACACAGCGGTAATGGATTCAACTCACTCTATCTCAAAAGAACCGAGGAGTACCACACACATACAAAGATAACTAGGTTTCTATACCGAGAAACAAAAAAGCCAACACAACGTTCGGTGAAACCTTTTTATACTGAACCTTCACGTGAAATGATTACGTTCAAGGCCGTAAACCACGTAGACAAATTATGATGCACACAGTTGAAGGGTTGTGTAATAAAGAGAGGAGCAAAGGCTTGTAAAGACGGCAGGGAGGATATTCCTACCCCGGATATATACATAATCAAAGCCTTATGGAAGAGTTACCTATGGGACTTAAAGAAAATTTATCGTAGAAAGAAGAGAAGGAAAAGTTTAAAAAGGGCAGATCATTACAGGCTTATAAATGAAAAATATGTATATCTATAAAAAAATAGAGCAAACAAAGAAGAAAAGGAAAGACATTATTTGAAAGTTTTAAATTCTAATATAAATGAATGTAATTATTATTTTTATTTTTTCACTAACGAGCTTTTTATTTCCAGAAAAAAAAATTAAAATAACATTTTTCACTTAGTTAACTAGAATTTTAATTCTATTGCATTGTGCTACAGTACGATGTTATTCACTTTCACTGTGTGTTATCTTATATGTATTACTTTTGAATGTGTGTTGTCTGTGTGCTATATTGTCTTATACTTTTGAATGTACGTTATCTTATTGTCATTCAAAGTGTTAGTGTACTTGGGACGCTTTAGTGAGTTCTATGATTGTATGTAAGATTCTGTTATTTATTTTATATAACGGGAGACTTATGTTGTATTATAATTGTATATTGAGATAGAACCTGCAGACAAGCAGCCATGTGGCAGCTTTGTGGGACTATCTCTAAAAAAAATGTTAAAATTTTCAGTCAATAAAGGTCAGCTTTAAAAAAAATAATAATAATTACCTGATATGTACCTATTAAATGTAACTGTTGTTAGTATCACTTAAACTGGGTGAAGCCCAACCAAGTGCCTCCCGCAGAGCCTAGCAGCAAAAAACCCATGGACCGGGTTTTTTTGCTGCTAGTGACTAATTATTATTCGTTTTTATAGCTCTATAATTCTTCGATAATTTTAATAATGAGATTTAGTAAATTAAATTGCTTTTTAAAATTGCATTTGTAAAATGGTTTTTATAATGATTCTAGTGGGCCGAGGCAGACGTTGTTCTGCCACAGACCGCCTTTATGAAGGGAAGTTAAATTTCGGGTTTGTATATATTTTTGGATGAGAAATCTGAAAAATAAAATTGTCATAGAAAAAATATTTTTAGATCTCGACACTAGCGCCACATATCGGGTCTAAAACTATCGTATATTTCAAGCTGGAACCAACATACACTTTCATTGAAATCGGTTGGGCGGTTTCGGAGATTAGCGTGTATGAACACAGTAATACGTGATTATTATATACTAAGATTGTGTAAGGTCTTCTTCTGCAGCACATCTTTTTATAAAAAAAATACAACGAAAATATAATATAATAGTTATAGTAAAATATGTTTAACATTGGTATGACCGGTCAATGGCTTAGTTGGCATTACGGCTGGGTCCCACCCCGGCGTCGTGAGTTCAATTTATCGCCTGGTTAAGTCCTTCATCGTGACACAAGCAACATTTTCCGGGTTTGTCAGGATATTTGTAATTCGGGAATGTTTCCTTTTTTTAAAGTATTATAATTAACACTTCCGGCGGGAAGAGTAGTTTTATCTCTTACGCCGCGATTTAAATGGAGAGATATGCATTGCCGTCCGATAATTTTATACTTATATTTTATAACAATCTGTTTGTAAGGGTTCCAACTTCCAACTATATGTATATGTATTTAGTGAATTTCAACCAACTCTTCAACTTCTTGTCTTTTGTGTGTAAGAATATTTTATCAAAAGGAAACTGTTTATTAACCCGTAGAACGAGTAAGACATCCTCCCACTTGTTGCACCGGAGATGCGGAAGTTTTTGTTTGTTTTGTAATGATTGTGCATGAAAAAAAAAGTAAATACATACATTTGTTACAAATAAAACATCACTAAATGACTAAACATTGACTTACACATATTACGTGTTAATAATGCTCTTGTTATTTTTAATGATTATTATAAATGCACAAAAAAAAAAAATAAAAAATAAAAATAAATACAGCTTTTTAAAAAGAATTATTGGCTGTTGAAAAAAAGTTGTTGAGTTGTCAAAAAAACTCCGGTAGTATGCGTCCACCAGTTGAAAAGGGTTTTAGCAAGCGTGTGGAAGCATCAACGGATCAAGATCTTTCCAGGAACTTCCTACCTATAGAATGTTCGTAGTGCACGGCAAATGTATTATTTAACAATTCCTTGCCTCGCGCAGACAAGACATACATTCTGAGTTGCGTGATTATTATTATGAAAGGGGTAAGAACAAAAATACTTTTGGCTTTCGCATTCCTCTTAATTTGCACTTCTAGTCCTGTTCGGAGTATTCTCCACTCCTACCCGTCTCCCGATTTTCGATCGAGTTCCTCACAAGCCTAAGGCTGCGGTTTTTGCCTCCACCCTGTCCCGTCCATTCATCTATCAAGTGAATATTTACTAAGACTATTTGATTTGTGTATAGCCGTTCCCACAACGACTCCAAAACCAGTGGGTTGCGGCGGAGACCTCAATGCCGAGCAAAAACCCTGCGGAGACCCTTGCCCCATCACTTGCGAGAACAAGGACGCCGGGGGGCCACTGATTTGTCCTGCAATCTGCATCATCGATGGATGTGGCTGCAAGACTGGATTTGTGAAGGACCTTAATAGAAAATGTATCCTTCCAGAAAACTGCCGTAAGTAATTAGAAATGTTTTTAGGTTATATGTATGAAATGATGTATAAAATTTTTTAAAAAGCATGCCATTTGCGCAGTCAGTCAGCATTTCATTTCATATAAGGATTTATTCTCCCCCTACAGCTTCAGATAAACTTGTAAATGGACAATAAAAATAAAAAAAATTTAACGACAATCTCAAAAGTCTTTGCTAGGGTCTGGCACTCATCTGGTATGGGATCCATCCAACTCTGCATAGTTGGGTTGCGAACTTTCTCAAGTTGAGTCAATCGAGGTGATGGTCAGCGAAAAGTTGATCATCTTGAGAAGGTTTATGCCTGGGGTAAGGCCAACCTGGTCAGTTTCAACGTCTCAAAAATCCGAGCGTGTCTGATGTCGGCAAAAAGGGATATCAATAACTGTCTGGTCAATAATTTTGTGGAAGCACCCTCTCCGACAAAGCCTCCATTGAAAAGCTTGGGGTAAGAATATCAGCAGAAAATATCGGGGCTCCATAGATGCTCGAGTAAAACTGGCTTCCAAGAAACTGGGCGTCTTGTATATGGCTAGCAGATTCTTCAGTAGTAACTCCCTGCTAACCCTTGAAAAATCTCAAGTACGTCCAACAATAATAGGGCTGCAGCCATTGATGTATTATACTAGATTAACCCTGTCTAGTTAAATTCATTATATGGAGATGAACTTCACAACCCAACTCTCTTTAAACTCCTTGTACAAGCGTTCAAACTCGTAAGCGAAACCAAGGAACAGCGTTCATTTTGTTACCGAGGTGTTATTGTAATTTGAATACAAAGCCGTCACCAAACCAACATTTTTTTGCTAAAGCAGGCCTGAATAAGGTAAAGGACTAATAAATAACACAAAATGATTTTTGTTTTCACGTTTTGGATTCTGTACACTACATATTGAACCACAACGGGAAACTTGCACATATTTACTATAGAGCAGAAGTTTTATGAATTTACAAAATTATTTATATAAAATAGTATATAATTATCAAAGAAAGCGTTTACTTTGTGCCTTGACACTTTAATCAGATGAAAAGCATTATAAAAAATAAGTCTAGGTACAAAAATTAATAATGTATAAAATATAATATTAAAATAAAGCGAAAGAAATCATATTAGACGAGGACAGAGCTTCAGAGAGGGTGTGGTGGGGTGGGACAAGGGAGGGTGGGGGTTACATGGTAATAATATCAATTTATTTATGCCCATTAAATAATCTTTTACATTTTTACATTGTGTTTGTCTCCTTTTTTCGAATATAGGCACAACTTTACATATCTACGGAAAAAATTATGATTGTACCTTCCTTCCCAAGGATTGGATTGAACCGCGCCAACAACCTTGCCAAATGCACACCAATCGGGTAGGACTGGCATTTATTTCGTATATTAACAGCTGTAATGTCATACGATTTCAGAGAAATGCCTATTCGGTTTATTTTTGTAAGCAACGATACATAATTTTTGGGTATATTACACTCTCTCCTCCAAACAGCATGCTCAAAGATTATAAAGGACCTGAAGGAAATTGCAGTCTAAACGTTTGGGATGAAAATGATTTGAGCACACATGGTTTCCTGATGATGGTACGGTCAACGTGTTCCGATATCGTGACAATTAATGTATTCGAAATTTACTAAAAGTTCAACCAGAAACCTGTTCATTCATTCGTTAAAGGCCTGCAATCCGCTTTTTTTAAAATAAATTAGAATATACTCTTTTTTTCCGTATTTGTAAATATACAATATATAATAAATATTACCCAGTTATTTTCACATAATTGAATCCGGATTGCTTATATCGATTTCTCAATTTTTTCTCGGTTTGTGGGGAAACCTAAGCGAAAATAAGACATTTTAAGAATAATAATCGGAATGTTTATAGAAAGTATTTATTCCTATACCTAACATTTTAAGCCTACGTGAACTTTCCTTTTCATGTAACATATCTACCACCACCTTCATCACCTCTACAGCAATAGTTATAATTATATAAATAAATATGACAAAAAACAACACATTTTTTTTATAATACAACATCGCTTGTCGCTAATAGCTGTTGCGCTGATTAAGGTAAAATTTAAAAAATTGCTCAATATATAATAAAAAAGGTAAGTGTAATATATATTTAAATACTTTGTAATATTTATTTTTTCAATGAAAAGAAAAATGTAATTAACATAGTACACACAAAATAAATTATTCAACGACGCGATTTTTTCATATAATTTAACACGCTAATAGTTGTGGACTTAATATAACCCTGAATTAGAGACAAGCCCAAAAAAATAACCCATACTTCTAAAGTTTTTTGCGCGTATCAAGTAAAAACGCGTGATTTTAACCAACACATCAATAATTATCATGTGCCAGGCTCGTGCCATGTCGTATTGTTTATATGTATTCGTTAAAAGTGTATCACACACTGCATGAAGTCATGGTTGTGACTAGTTTGAAAGATGACGTCAGCAAATTTACTTGTCGATAGTGAAATTCTATTAATTTCTGATATTTGTTAATGCTCTGCCTTCAAGCTATCTGTAAGGTACTTACTTTATTACATTTTCTAAAATAAAGTTCGCTATAGGTACAATCTAAAATATTTGGAACTGGATTATTTTTGTGATTGAAAAAATGAACTTGCCCAGCCATAGCTGGGAAGCAAAATAAATAAACTCTAGACCAACACAAGGCAAAACGCAATGCACATTGCCCATTTCGAAATAGCTCCCCTGCCTTTACACTGTACAGGCAGGGGCGCATGAGGTGTAACATAAAAAAGAGTTTTTACAGTACACATATTTATCAGCTACTGTAACCCGACAATATTCCTGAAAAGCGATATTTTCTTGTAAAAAAAAAATCAAACAGATTCGAAGACATCCTTTTTCTGGCCCAAAACTAAGAACTCGATTTTTCACTTTCTTCTGTTCCATTATTCAAATAGTTTTAAAATGAGTAGTGCCTGGAGTACAACACCGTGGGTCACTTTTATGATCTACATTGTTTTTAGGGCCGGCCTACGCCGGCACAATTAGAGCAGTCCGCTCCGGGCGCCAAATTGTCAATGCGCCAAGGCACTAACAAACGCTTAACAATCTAACACATAACCCTTTTGATTATTTTTCACAAAAACGACGCTACGCAAAAATACAAATCATCCGAATACTATTGATTTTTTTATATATATTTTTTATTTATTTATTTATCATTAAGACGAAATAGGTAGACTTGACCTGAAATTTGGAATTTTTGAGGCCACTTTTAGACGAATGGACACTTTTCTAGAAAAAAACACAAATTGATTTCAAAAGATCGTTATTTTATCTAGTAAAGTAAGATGTTAAATTTTGAAAAATAATATTATTTTCATATCATAATAAAGTGTTACCGTTGGACGATGCGCAGATTTGTTGCATTTTCAAAGGTGAATTTGTATTATACAACAAATATTTCAAATCATATAATAATACAGTATAAACAAACAATAAATTATCTATCATAAGTATGTATAAGAATTTTGTTTTTATTTCAAATAAAATTACTAATAAATATATCCGAGCACGCGTTTTGTTACGAAAATCCCTCAATTGGACTATTTATTTATGGTCTTACAAATTGGTATAGTTCAGATTTTTTTACAAAAATAATTTACCAAGACATTATTGAAAAATTAGAAATAATTTATGACAAAAAAATATATTCTTAAAGTATATAATAGTAATTAATTTCGATTCGCGTTTGTTCTTTGTTCGTTGTTGGTGATTACCCCGGCGCAAGCCGAAATTTTATCATTCTCCGCTGCGACAGGGCGGCGAGCGGACGTCTATTCCACGCCAGTCTAGTTGATAACATTTTAAAGAAATTCCTCCCTTAAAAATGGGGAGGAAAATACCCTTGAAAAAAAGTTTTATTAGAAAGCACAAATTACGACATCAAAAACGTACGTGGGAGATATATTTTCAGAAAAAACAAAGGTTAGTGATATTTAATTATCCGTGTACATTGTACGTACTTATATGCTACAGGGTCGTTCGAAAGAATCAGTCAGAAAAAGCACATATTTTTTATAAAATTTGGAGATAATTTTGTGTTGTTTAATTTCCAGGGAAAAGAATCAACTATGGACTATCAGGAGTTTATGTCTGTCTTCGATGTTTCATGTATAAATGTTAAAACTTATGCCAAAGTACGTGAAACTGTTTGTGATTGGTGGTCAAAAAGTACCACGAACCAAATGAATTTCGATTCGTGATGTGCGATTCAAATCATTTTTTTGTTCATAATTTCTATTTTATTGTCCAATTCACTATTACATTGGTATAATTCAACATATTTAATATTTTTGTGTTACTTTTTGTCAGTTTCATAATGTCATATTGTAAATTTAGCTTCTTGTTTTAGGAAAAATACAAAGTTATTTTTGACATACTAACCTATGATTTTTCAATCGAAATTTACCTCGTGAATTTAATAACATTTCGACATTAGACGAGTCAGGTCGCTCCGTTAACTATGAAAACAAATTCATGAAAGCGATACAATATTATGCAATCGCATAACTACATATGTAGGTAGGTACCGTAGAAAATAGTTGGAAATAAAACCTATTTTCAATGTCATACATATCAAATCAAGTAATACTTTAAAGATAAGTATAAGAAATAAAACTTACCGGTAATACCTTTCGGACAAACGAATAAATAAGTAAAACAAAAGATTTTTACTCACCTTTGGAAAACTCATGTAAAATATTTAAAAAAAAAACAAATATTTGAATTTTTTTTTAAATGTATATTCATATACCTACATATTTTATATCTACCATGTCAACAAACTGCATTTGTATTTATTTATGTTTACGCACTCCGACGTATAATTTACAAATATGTATGTAACTACTTATTAGGAAGAAAGCTACAACCGAGAATTCAACAACAATAATTGTTATTTCATCGGAACCATGCTGTAGTTTTCGTCAGCCGCGCGAGTGTACTGCTCGCAGGGGAATGAATTCGGTATTTCTGTCTCGTTCTAAAAAAACGTCCGATCGCGAGACCGTCTTTTAACGAAATTTGAATTCTCGTCCACTGGTTAAGAGGCCTTAAAAACAATACATGATAAATATGCTTTTCGACTACCACACTAGACACATGTCCATATTATGTAATAAAGATACAATAATAGTACCTAGGTATATTTATGCTGGCTATCACCGTGATATTATAATTAGAGTGATCACCTAACTAAGCGTCTAATGCTTTTGACAAGGGGCGCCAAAATTTTACTCGCGCCAGGCGCCGTTTAGCTCAGGGCCGGCCCTAATTATTGGATGTGTAAGAACTATGTTTTCGAATGATTCTTGACCTGTAAGTTTTTGTCCCCAGCCAAACCCACGTGTGCGAATAACGAGGTGTACAGCTCCTGTAAGAATCCGTGCCCAGAGACCTGTGAGCAACTTGTTGCAGGGGGGCCTCAGATCATGTGCTTGCCGCCTTACCCGTGCCCCGGAGGTTGCGACTGTGCAAGTGGATACGTCAGGAATAAGGCCAATGTCTGCGTACTGCCATCACAGTGTCGTGAGTGTTTACAAAATAATTGAATAGCTCATCAGAATTTAAAACAAAATCAAGAATCAGCCAATTTTACATTGTTAATAGATAATGTCCCTGACGTTGCCCTAGCTTTACGAAAAGTTTTTCGAAATCAGATGTGGACAGTGCAAAATTTCAACAAGAAGTATAAAATTTCTGCTTTAAGATTTTTGTTTTGACGGTCAAGTGCGCAAAACTACATCAAACTCGGAATAAAACTGTAGACTTGTATAAAAAAAATCCAGGAGAGGATTTAGTCTTAGACAATTTCTTTGTAAAACTTATGGGACTTAACTTATGGATTAAACTATATGGGATTTGTGGGATTGCACTAACCTCCCCACATCCTGGAATAAAAATTATTATCATTAACCTTTTTTATAACGGTCATAAATATTAATTGCTGTTAAATGATACGTAATTGAAAGGTGCATAATTAATATTTTTATGAATATATAAAAAGGTGTTATAAAAAATATTATCATTGATATAATTAAAAATTGTTTGTTATTTTTATCTTTATTGTGCAGTGCAAATATTATTGTCATAAACAATGGTAAATACAATAAACTAACAACATACTTTAATGTCTTGACGATGAAATAAATTGAAAAAATGTTTAACAGGAATGCTTTCCTGAACTTTCACTTACCTGTGGAATGATATTCCTGCCGTTTTTTTATTTAAAAAAAACTTTTATACTCGTTGGCCAAAAACTTAAACGGCATCTTGAATATTTATTTAATAAAGTTTTTAAGTCAAATTTTATGCTTCAACTTTTTCATTTCTGTTCCGCATTTTTTGTGTTCACACATTTTAAATTTCGTAACACTTTCACAAGAGTTTGAACGACGGTGTGAAGGACCGTTAAGTTGTTATTTGTAAATTAATGGTACATATTTTTCGATTTTAAGCTTGTCCCGATCCAAACGCTGAATTTGTGAACTGCCCAAACCCCTGCCCTCCCACCTGCGACAACCTGGCCACCTTCGGGAAGACTCCATGCGCCAAGATGTGCCTTGCAAAAGGATGCACCTGCAAGAAGGGATTCGTCTTTGATACCAAGGGAAAATGCATCAAGCCCAATAAGTGCCCTAAGATCTGTACGTATCCCAATCGGAAAATAAAGTTCTTAAAAATTTTGAAACGCTTTGCTTTGTTTTAGACTGATTTGGATAATTGTTGCAAATCATTGTTTTGGGTAAGTATTTAGTTAATTATCTCGATCGCCTAGAATTGCAAAGTAACGTTATCATCAAATGGCTCTCATTTTCTTTACAAATTTATTTGGCCAAATATTAATATTATCGACTTTGGAGTGGTCTCGTTCGATTTAGCATAAATGAAAACGCACTCACCTCACTCGTCCTAGTTTGCAAATATGTATTTTTCCAAAAATCCTCCACATTTCCACGACTTTTTTTTCGGCCAATCAGGAAAGTTTCATGAATGCATGAATTTTGTCATTTATTTTTATTGATTTTGTACATTTTGCTACAATTTTATCTGTAATATCAAGCTTGGAAACATGTTTTGCTTTTATGCTGATCACACTAGGTTCAAAAGCTAAATCGAACCTATAATCGGCGTTTAACGGGGATGCTTAGAATGTCAAAAAACAGGATGACCCTTTTTAGTGATTTGATGACAATATTCCATTTGAATTTTTGTGAAATGGGCCAAACTAAGTTCACCAGAAGGGGTGATAGTTCCTCGTGGCTTTGACATACTGACATCGTCCAAAGACTAGGCGAGTGGTTGCAAGGTCGCACCATCTCAATTTGGGAGGCGGGTTTAGGTACCGCCGCACCTTGAACCATTTATTGGATAACCAACACCTCTGCTGTAGATCACCCCAATGGTTCGCTGCGGACGGTGATTTAGCGGGGGCACCCGGATTCATCGGGTGATGTGTGTTCAGGACGCGCCTGCCCACCGTGCGTGGCGTGCTAGATCGGGAGAGGCTGGTTTGGTAGCTTCAACTTGCGCCGCAATTTAAGAGATATATTCATATGTCCGTCACTCCTGGACTCTCTGATCCCTAAATTCCTACCCAACTCTCATATCGTTTACCTTCTCAGAACTTCCTCGCGTCCTGTGTATTGTAACAAAAAAATCTACATTATGTACCTAGTTTAAATTTGTCTGTGCTGAATGTTGCTGACAAGACATCGATCCTGTCCGCGCCTCTTCAATGGGATAGGATCAAGAGTTGACGTATATTTTGCTGGGGTTCAACATCACATGAACAGGAGCGTTACTCACCATCACCCCATGTTCTATAAAGACTAGGATACTTAAAATATAATTTTCTCGAAATTTAACTGCACATTTACTAAATGGGCCACAATGTTAGTGCTATGCAATAAAAAAATATTATAAAATTAACATTTTCTAATTGTCTTTATTTATTTTCAGGTACAAAATAGACACGAAATCGTTGAACATCAGAAATGGAATCCAAGACCTTTTGTTATCTCATGTTACCTACTATTCTAAAACTATCTATTATTGAAGCTTGTTTATAAGTTAATAACATGTATTGATGCTGATTACCGTTATATTTGCAATATTTTATTATTTCAAAATTGCACATTCAAATTACTACTTTCAGAACATAAATATGTTTCGTTTTATTAAATACGCTGTAAAATAGATTTTTATGGTGCAACATTTTTTTTGCAGTGATGTAACCTGATACATTCAGCTGCAACTGGTGCTTTTCTGAGGCACCTATTTTAAGATAGTTTTTTCTAAATCATTATCCATGTAGGTAGTTACCTCCTGTAATGTAGTTAAGGCGAAGCTTAATGCCAAATCACTATTTTGATCAATCTTTATAAGAATTGGTGTACATTATTAATACCAAAAAATACACTTTAGATAAATTTAAGATTTTCCTATCGCTTCGCATGAGTAGAATACAAATAAAAATATAAATTACTCAATAAAAAACATAAATGCAAACTACTACAAAAAATATTTTTTCAATGTATGAACGCGTAAAGGAAACAAATTTTAAAAAATACAGTTTTATAGCTAAGATTATCTGTGACAGTTTCACAGCTACCTTTTTTAACTTTGTTTTTTTTTGTTTTCTTATAAAATTATTAACAAAATAAGTAAAAACCAGTTTTTTGCTTGAAATCGAACGTTTCTAGACTCCGAATCGTTTGTCAAGCGATTTTAATGCGTATATAAGGTATACCAAGAATATACACATTTTTGGCTTGTAGCTTCCTCTTAAAGGTCTGTTGAACAGAGTAGAATATCGTAAAACTTTATACAATATTGAAAAATATTATAAAATATTGTAAAAATAAGTAGAATATTGAAAATTTACTAGAATATCGAGAAATTTGATAAAATGATCTAATTATGGTTTGATTTATTTTTCAAAATATCGCAAAATGTCCTAAAATATAATATCTACAGTTTGGTAAAATATCATAAACGTGGTAACATGTGGGAAAATATGGTAGAATGAAGGGAAATAATTTTACCGAGTCAGTGGATATCTTTGGAGTAAAAAACGTAAATGAAATTTTGGTCTCCGGTGAAATTTTTCTTCAAACAAAAAACATAAAATCAGTAATAATTGAACAGCTAAAGTATGTGGAAGAATATATTTTTAATTGTTTTATTTTGGCTCTTCTTACATACATTTATATTTTTTTTGGATTTTGATATCAATATAACAAATTTAAAATTGTACCTTTTAACTCTCACCTATGTATTGTAAGTTCCTCTCGTCCTACAATGAGTTTTGTTAGTTTTGTAACCCATCTGGATTGGTCTAGCAAAAAAAAAATAAATAAATAAAAAATTATTAATCCTTTCTTGCCAAACTGCCGAGCGGCCTGCAATGCGCCGGCTGATACTGTTTTCGTAATGGTAATACAAAAAGATAATGGTTTATTTATTTATAAAAGCGTATAAATCTATCGGATGTAACTTCCCAAGGTTTTATTCCATTTACTTATATTCAGAAAAAAAAAATTTCCCCATATGAAAAAAAAATTGTAACACAATGAAGAAATTACGAAAATATTCCTGAACTGTATTATAATTAAAACTTCAACAAATTAAATTTCATAACAGTGAAAATAAGGATGGTTTAACCTTCACTGGCTCAAGTGCCCTGAAAGAATCCAGTACAAACTGTGCTGGATGGTGTTTAAATCCATCAATGAAATGGCCCCACCCTACATCTCTGAACTATGCGTCCCGGAAAACACTGGTCTGAGGCAGTCAACTCTTAGATCAGCAACATCATCAGCTGTAGGCAGACTGATAGAACCTATGCGCAAGCCAAATACTAAGTTTGGTGATCGCGCTTTCGGAGTATCTGGGCCGAAGGCTTGGAATAAACTCCCTCCGGAACTAAGATCCATAACAAGTCCAACAGAATTCAGGTCTAAACTAAAAACTTACCTTTTTAAGCTGTCTTACCCTTAAATTAAATATACCATTCCTAAGAGAAAGTCCAGTTATATTCAATTGTTCAATCAAGTCCTAAATCCTGTATCTAAATTTCGCCAATAAACAATTAGATAATGTTAATGAAGTGTTAATCTCAAGTGACCTACCAGTAGGTGTACTGTATATTTTCTCCATAAATAGTTAAGTAATAACATAGATCACTGTAGAAATGTATTATAAGTTTGTACAGCGCCCTTGAGGTGATTTTGCACAAAAACGTCGCTATAGAAGTCATCCAATTATTATTATTATTATTGTTCAAGCAGCACTAACAGGTAAGGGCTAGTTCTTTTACAGAATTTGAAAAATTCATCAAATTTCAAATTTAAGTTTCTAGTTCTGTGAAAGTTCTATTCAAGTTCTGTTGTCATTTCAGTTTAATGAAACAACTGGTCAATAATGATATAATAACAGAACTAGGATATAACCTTTACAGAATCTGAAAATTAACTTTGAAATTTTATGAATTGTTCAAATTCTGTGAAACATCTGGCCCTCAATGAAACATGTGTCATACTTTGACACGCACATGCACCAAGAAGAACATTAATTACAGGAAACTTTATGCTAAATATTTTAGTGTAGAAATTTTCTTTTCTAAAGTTGATATTTTTGAGTTTCAATAATAGAAAAATCTTTTTTGGCTACAACTCTAATTACAATCATTTAAAAAACACGAAGAAAAATATAACTACCCCAGAATTTGTTTTGAAACACCCCTTTTTAGCAACCTATTACTGGACGGTAGTGATGTGACAGATGTTTTGCATTTTTTTTAATGTTTTCAATAATAATTATAACAAAATTATTTTTTAATGATAAACTAATGTTTATAAGACGAGGTATCTTCTGCGTAGCACCAAAGGATATCAAATTATTATAAGCAATAATCAGTCGCCTGAAATATCCATACTAATTGAATAAAATGCCATCTAGTGGGAAATTTAGCACTAACAAAGCCTTTCCACCAAAAATAAAGTTGGTTGTTTACAGGTGAAAAAATATATTAAGCAGTAATTGTTGATTAAAGTACTAGTACATATTGAATTATTTGAAATAAATCGACGTAGCTCAGTGGTCCAGAGCACCTGACCGGACATCAGAAGGTGCGGGTTCAATTCCCGTCGGCGCCATTTATTTTTACTCGGGAGATATTTTCAATTTGTATGGATATTTCAGGCGACTAATTATTGCTTATAATAATTTGGTATAACAACATTGTTTAACTATTAACATTGTAAATCGTCATGTTTATTTTATTATGTTGTTACTTACTTATAATCATCACGATTTAAAGTCGTGCAAAATTATTCTATGTCGTGTAAATTAAAACTTTATTACAATATCTGTATCTACTTAAGCAATTTGCATACAAAAATGAACTCCGGTGACTCTTTTCCGAAGGAAAAAGGCACTGAATGTTAGATTAAAAACATGCTCGTTTATATGAATACCACACACAGAGGCGGATGCATGAAAATAATTTTTAAAACTTTTTTTTTTTTTAAACCTATTTAGACTTAGATTACTGATTTTAGTCAAATCGACAACGCTGGAACAAAAGTGATATTTTTAAAATATATCTACTATACATTTCTTCGTTTTGAAGATGTCGTATAAAAAAATATTATTTTAGGAAACAAGATAAAATTCTCTTTTATAAATTTATTTATTAAAACATGAAAAAAACACACTTTTGTTTAAGTCAAAGTCTAAATGTCTAAAAGTTAAAGTCTAAATGTCTAAAGTGTCAGCTACACTACTCGCTTCGATGCTTCGACGAAGTCCTCGACGAAGTTAGCCGAAGTTCGAAGTGCGTGCCCACACACTCGTGCAACTTCGCGAGTAACTCAGTCCAACCAGTCAGTGATTGGTTTATTTATGCCGTGACGCTTCGAGTCCTTTGACTCGGGCGCATTTACCGACAACAATCGGAAGTCGGGCGAAGCGAAGCGAAGTTCGTGCCCACACTATCGTATTCGGTCAACTTCGATCAACTTCGCGAGTAGTGTAGCTGGGCTATAAAAGTTAAAGTCTAAATGTCTAAAAGTTAAAGTCTAAATGTCTAAAAGTTAAAGTCTAAATGTCAAAAAATTGTAGCGAATGCGAAATTTTGACAAAACATTCTTAAGAAAACTGTCATCCCGCTTTTCATCTCGTTTCTACAGTAAAAATATTATAATAATTCTCAGAGAATAACAACAACAAAAAATGAGGTTTCCCAATCATTGCTGGCGCAATATAAAGTTTGACATCTCTCATTTATATTTAGCTACACATACAGGGTGCAGCAAAACAGACGGTGCACTTTTGAAGGGCTGGTAAATCCAGTGAGGTGGGGGAAGGAACCTTGGAGGGGTCTCACTGTGTCGGGAAGGTTTTGCCGTTTTCAGTCATTACCATGGTTTGGTCTGGACAACACCAAGGCTTCGCCGTTCGCACGTTTCTTGAAAATGGCTCTTTCTTCTGACTTCTTCCCGTAGGGCTACCTGAAGGAAAATGTTTTAAACATCGGTCTACTCCCGAGAAAAAATCAAGGTACAAATTCGGGACGAAATCATATTTCTGATGTCATCTTTATAACTTGCATAAAATGGCGTGATGTACCGAATAAAATAAAATAAACCCCATTTTTGTAAGTTGCGCCGTTTTTTTTAATAGCCCTTCAAAACTTCACTGTCTGTTTTGCCGCACCCTGTAGATAGATTTCTGGGCAGCATTTCAACATAGTGAAAAGAATTCCCCAACGAAAACGTTTCAACAACACAACTACAAAATCACACCCGCGGTACGTGTTATGGGCCTTACTAACAAACATGTTAAAAAATTTACACAACCGATAAACAAACAACCATTAATTTTTCGTAAAAATTAAAACACTTTTATTAGTAAGAGGATGCGTATTGAAAACAAATATAATCAGTATCAAAAGCTGTACTGTGTTGCATATTATCCCACAATGCTTGCGATCCCATGATGAGGTCGTCTCCTGAAATGAAACATCATGTGTTTTACAAATATATCTAATTAATTACAGGTGATCAGAATAATTTTTGAATTTTCGGAAAATATCGAATGGACGCTTTTAAAATACCCACGGCTACGGCCGCGGCACGGTAACGGCAACGTCAGCTTAATTTAATATTTTCAGTAAGTTTAATTTTACTGTCGATATTAACTCTTTTAGAATAACATTTACGTCAATACAATAAAATTAGAGAACACCTAATCAATGTACCCTAAAATAAAGTCACGTGAGTGAAGCAGCCGTGCATTAAAATATACGATGCGCGGCCGTGCATTGGACAGACCTGCATTTGAATTTGCCTTATCAAATCTCTAAATAAAGTGGAAATCTACCTACGGTCGACTTTGCCCGAGCAGGTCTAGAAAATCGATCTTTCCGTGGGGTTTATATTAATTATTTCATATGAACGTTTTACTAAAATCACAAATGTTTCTAGAGGGATCCCTCGGGAAGTTACTAATTCATCGTTTAAAAAATAAAATTTGGTGCTTACCGCTAATTTTGTAGTTGAAAATCGTTTTATAAAATTTTAAAACCGTTTTACTATAAATATTTTAATGGTAAGTTCCTGTTTTTATTCATCTTAAATATAAATATCTTGCATCCGTAGATGTCCCTCTAGAAACATTTGAGATTTCAGTAATAAGTTCCTCAGAAATAATTAAAATGTGAGCATCAAGCAAACCCCCGTTATTAGAGTATTATGTCGCTTTCCCGAAAATTTCAAATCCGGCCCTGACCACGCGATATTGTTTCAAACAATAAAAATCATAATTTTGCACGAATAATTTAATAATCGTTATTATAGGTACTATTTAAAAAAATATGTACGTTTTGCCTAGTAGTGCAACCAAGCTCGTTTCGGGAGGAGTACCTACTCACTTTAGGAAGTTTTCTAAGTTAGGTACCTACCTGATTATATAAAAAAAATTATAATGCATCCAATAACCCTGACGACATCTAAAGTAGGAAATTTAAAAATGGAAAAAATCTTGGTAGTATTTTTAATTGTTTGCACATCTACATCTCTTGCAGAGACTGAACCAGGTACGTGAATGATTATGATTTAGTATCTACTATATGCACTATAACGTATGTTTCCATAAAATCACTCAAAGTTATCGATTAACCTTTGATGAAAAGTGCTCGAGCTCCAGTTATTTTTAATGTATTTTTTTACCAATTTAATTAAATACCAGTATGTATATTTTTATTGTCATAATTTGTTTTAATTTTTCAATAGGCTACTTTTCAAAAAGCTACGTTTTATCTCAACATGCACTTTATTTCGTTTAGACGTTTTTTATTCGTTTGACCACTTTAGATATTGAAGATTTTTTAGAACAGTTGATAAACTGTCAGCATCTTTTTACTACTGTTATTGTATTCTGCCAAAGTATAAAATTACATCCGTGACTGTACGTGATAAACAATTTCAATCTTCCAAACCCATTACTACGAAGAAAATGGTGTGACGCCATCAAAATAACCAGTAAGAAAAATGCTCCTTTATCACTTAGGTCAACTGCATTTTGTTACGAAAATCATTTAAAAGCAAGTACAATAGTTTATTTAAGATGGTCTAATAAACGTTTGCTACAAATTTTACCTATTTGTTCTTGTAAGTTTGACTACACCTTTGTGTTGCAACTGCAAACTTTCATTTAAAATTTAATGATAGTTTCTAGAATTTTTCCCTTGCGGATCCAAATAATAATGATAATATCAAATACATAATTATGAAAGCAGATTACCATATACATTTTTATTGTGTTACTAGCTGTACCCCGCCACGCATTGCTGTGGCTCAGTCTGGCTGTGCAGATAGAGAAACAATAGAGGGTGTTGCTTTTACATCCAACAGATGGCGATTTTTTTTAAGCATCTTTGTCCAACGAATAAAGCCTTTTTTCACAAACAGTATATTTTTCGTATCACAGGTGACATCTATATAATATAGATGTATAAAAACATACGCGCATTTGAACACAACTTTATTTCAAAATTTCAAAGCAATCGGTGAAGAACTTTTGAAGATTTCGAACAAACGAACATTAACATTTTTAAATATAGATCAAATGACCCTCAACTTATTTTATACACTATCGTCAAAATTAACATTTTTAAATATAGATCAAATGACCCTCAACTTATTTTATACACTATCGTCAAAATTAACATTTTTAAATATAGATCAAATGACCCTCAACTTATTTTATACACTATCGTCAAAATTAACATTTTTAAATATAGATCAAATGACCCTCAACTTATATTATACACTATCGTCAAAATTAACATTTTTAAATATAGATCAAATGACCCTCAACTTATTTTATACACTATCGTCAAAATTAACATTTTTAAATATAGATCAAATGACCCTCAACTTATTTTATACACTATCGTCAAAATTAACATTTTTAAATATAGATCAAATGACCCTCAACTTATTTTATACACTATCGTCAAAATTAACATTTTTAAATATAGATCAAATGACCCTCAACTTATTTTATACACTATCGTCAAAATTGCCTAAAATAATATACCTAAAACTATCATTAATTTTCTGTTAACACTGCTAATCAACAACAATGAAATTTTTACATATACACGAATTAAAAAGCCCATACCAGAATGAAATGCGATTCGTTCAACAGTTTCAGTTATGCCAACCAAAAATGGCGTTTTGATGTTACGGTAATTATTCATTTTTAAATGACGATTTATAAATTCTACATATAATAAAACTTATATATGTATACAGAAACTTTTTATTTTTATTTAAAACATTAACATATTATTTTTCACTAGAGTTCCTTATTGCTTAGGTAAGATGAAAATGCGACTTTTTATGTATACATGAAATAACATACAAGTACACACACACACGATTGGCCCGGTACGTTTTATCTATCATTCTTGAAACAGTACAGCGGCACCTTCTTTAGCTAATGTTTTGGACATCGTCACAGAGTCCATCATCACACTTCTGCCCTAAGGATGGGCACTGTAAGGATGTCAACAACACTGTAACGCAACACCTCAAAATACCCTAAAAATGAATCACGAGGATATCTACTTTAATCACGGTTTTATCAATTGCAAAATTTGTGTCGATAATACATCCCTTTTAACCCCCAAACTTCTCCTCAAAATGTTCATAGTTTACGAAATAATTGTACCGGTCTGAATAATAAGCGGAACCGGTGACTAAAAAATTAGAATAAGTGGAAAAAAGTTCTTATTTTTTTTCAATATATCACGTTAGCGGAATTTCATCACGAATTGTATCGTTTCGCAACAATACGTCTAAAACACTCTTTGCAAATGATAAAAAAATCCTTCAACTTTCTGAAAATTTTCAAAAGATTCGTGAGTCAAAGATTGTGCTGTAAAAAACTTTGAAATTGGAATTTATTAAATTACCTAGCTGGTTCGACTGTAATCTTTAGTAAAAAATGTTATTTTTTTGGAATAAAATATATAAATATATAAAATATTACAAAATATTTTTGTCAATTCTCAGAAAACTAACAAAAAATTATTAATAACGATAGAAGTGGAAATAGGTTTTTCTTTTGCAAAATATAACATACATATTACTACAAACAATTGCTACCATATATAACATATTTCTCTTAATAATATCTATACATTAGTTATATCGAAACGTTAATTAATGAAAACAAATTCCAAAATATTTTAGGATGAAATTGTTTTTTTATATACATGTTCTTACGAAACAAGAAATGTATATAGAATTAGATTGACACATAATAAGAAATCAAAATCACATAACTGCCTAATGTACAAAGGACTAAAGATGTATGATGAAATGCCTGAAAGTCTGAAGGATGAATGTATTTAAAAAGAAATGTTATGTTTATTGTAAAAATATTTCATATTTCATAAAAGTCACAAAATGAAATATTATATTGTTTATATTAGTTTATATCAAATGTTGTATAAACTAACTCAATAAATAATTTTAAAAAATATATGAAATTCTCTCGATAAAAAAAAATAGCAAAGTAAACTTCGAAAATTATTTAAAACACGTTTTTTTCTGTTATTTAATATGTTATAGTATGAAAAATTTCACAATGTATCTCTAAATGCAATTTAGGTATTTTTCAAGAGGTTTTTGCTCTATTTCAAATGAGTCGTGTTTTATTAAATATTTTCACCATTTTTGTTTAATTGTTTAACGTTAATTAACGTTAATCTAACGTTTGAATTTACACATCTCCCTTTCAAACCGTCTTTGAACGCTTATTACGGAGCCTTAAAGCATAAAAGAAACAAAAATACGCATCAGGGAACAAAACAAGCATTGCCTTCAGTCAAAATAAAAATAAATCAGCGACACTTTGTGATGTTACAATAGGTAATTCTCGTGCATTTTGTAAATAATTTATTTCAATAAAGATAATTATTTTATTATGTGCCTCTTTTTTTTCTTTTTTTTTAAATGCATTTTCAATTTTTTGTAGTTGTTTTAAAAATTGCGTGCTATTTCGGCTCTGAAAACGGTCATGCGCCATTTTGACCGCTACGTCACAAGTGCTACGTCACACCTTTGCCGCCGCCGCCGCCATCGGTTTGCAGGATCTACTCAGGCCGGTCAACAGTGACGTCATCGTTCGCCCTTGAACGCTTGATCAATCACCGGGCGTTTTTAGCTGCATTGAAATATTTCGTTCGCGCCTGTTTTTAAAGTCATTATAACTTTAATAAATGATTTTTGAAAATTATAAAAATTATGTATTCTTGTGTCTGAAGTGTTTCTACATGTCGTCGCCCCAGTGCTTAATTGTCCAAACGACCATTTTAGCGAAAATGAGTTTTTAACGCAATATTGTTAAGAATCAAATTACGCGTCGTTCGATGAAGAAAAAATAGTTTTATCAGCCTCCTACAATTAATTATAAGCATTTTAAAATGTCAATGTCCACAACAATATTCTAAAAGTGAGTCCTTGTTTGGCCAATCTCCTTATTAGGCCAACCTCCTAGAGTCGAGAATTAAAATTGCGTGCTAGTTTGTTCAAACTCCACCAACCGACCAATTACAGCACGATGCGAGGATCACGTGATGCCGCCATCTTAAGTTTTTACATTCCAACGGTGTTTGTTTTCTGGCGTTACGCGGAAGTAAAAAAGCATTTAAATATATACCAAGGAGTTTTTGATAGACAAAACAACAGGAAAATGTCAATAACTAATTACAAAAGTGCATACATACGCAGCAGTGCGGAAATAGAGCGGTAAGTGTTAGTTTTAAATATCTCTATCAATACTAAATTTGTTTTGTTTTTTACATTGCAATGAACTTTGTCATACAGCGTGTTCACTTTTCTGTTTTCGCTCAGACTCTACTTTTTGCAAGTTTTTGCTGTCAAAATTGGTTTTTTGACTGACGATTCATATTAAACTAG
Organism: Hesperophylax magnus; assembly: GCA_026573805.1. Lineage (NCBI taxonomy): Eukaryota > Metazoa > Arthropoda > Insecta > Trichoptera > Limnephilidae > Hesperophylax > Hesperophylax magnus. The sequence continues at coordinate 1,143,293 of JAIUSX010000210.1, read as the reverse complement.
TTAGATTAGTATTTCAATTCGAAATTTTCAGTATATCCGTATTTGTATGTAGCCGTTTGAGATTTACAAATTGATCTATAGTGATTATGCAGTTTGTTGAAATAAATTATAGTTATATAATAAATTATAATTCTGATTTTTTCCTCATTTGTGTGTTTTGGGGTTTTGATTACGATTCTGAGCATTACCAACAAAAACGGTGGGATTTTAATTTTTAGCCAAAAAAACATGTATAGGTAAATTATTCACTGAAATAATTTGCATAAATTTCATATAATTTAAGTGATTTAGTTTTTTGGCCACGCGTACTGTTTAGGCGCAATTCTATGGGAGCACTCTCCCCAATAAAGACTCCATTGAAAGCTTGGAGTTAGTATATCAGACCGGCTCAAGTATCGGGGTTCCATAGAAGCCCTAGTAAATCAGGCTTCCAAGAAGCTGGACGTCTTGTAAACGGCTAGGATATCCTTCAACAGTGACCAGCTGCTGACCCTGTACAAGTCTCAAGTCCGCCCAACAGTTGAATTTGGGAGCCACCTCTGGGCTGGTGCCCCAAAATACTTAATTAACCTACTTGAATCTGTGCAAAGGAGGGCGATCCGTCTGATTGACAATCCGTTGTTAACAGACCGATTGCCTTCTCTAATGCATAGACGCAATGTAGTCATGCTGTGTCTGTTCTACAGGTATTTCAATGGAGCCTGCTCCAAGGAGCTAGCAGCATTGATCCCTGATGCACCGGTGCACGTGCGCGAAACTCGACGGACACGAGCGGAACACCCGTTTACGATTGACGTTAGCTTCATGAGAACGGGTCGTTTTTTGTAAGTCGGTTTGTATGTGGAACGAGCTACCGGCATCTCTCTCCTATAATCCGAGCCTCTTCAAGGCCAGCATTAATAAATCCCTTCATATAGCCCCTACCTTAACCCGCCTCATAACGCCGCCCAACCGGGTGGTTACATAGTTCCCCTGTCTGTATACTGGCAGGGACGCTCTTGTGAGGTGTCACATAAAAAAAAATCTGATCGTAAGAGATTCAGCCTACTGCGGTCATCTTCAGACTGGTACAGATATTCCTTAAGCTGTGCTTTATATACATTAAATTTAGGGAGGGGGATTAAAAGGGGTGGAATGCAATGATTTTATTCAAATTATATGGATATCCCATTTTCGTTGCTATGTCGTAACAACGAAGATGGAAGTCTAAAGATGGTTGATAGGCTAAACCCGGTCACGGTCAGAAATAAAAAAAAGTTGGACATTGTTTAATATATTATTATCATTATAATAAGTAAATTATTATAATGGAACTGTCGAGTACCTGGCACGCGTTTCAATGCCACTCAAAGAAAGATTTGTCCCGCATCCCACGAACCCTCCCCCCTCACGGATTATCCTCACCCTTCCCTCTTTCAGTCCCTACTGCTAAGCTACAAGAAATAATGCACACATTTTTATAACAACTCGATCGCCACCTATTATACAATCTGAATGCAAATTTCATAACGCCAGAGTTCACCTTTATGTATGGAAACCTTCGCCGGCGTGCGCAAAGCAACTCACCAAAGTTTCATCGCAATCGGATGAATGATATAGGAAATAATAAGAGAATCTTTATACAAATTTCACAACGCCATAGTTCAATATAATATAGGGAAACCTTCGCGGGCATGCGCACAACTCAAAGTTACAAAGTTTTATCGCAGTCGGTAGAGTGGTATGGGAAATAAGATGTGAATTTGTATATAAATTTCATAACGCCAGAGCTCACTTTTATGTATAGAAAAGGTATAGGAAATAAGAAGGAACAAACAAAGAAAAAATCACTATTATAAATATATACATATATAGATTCCACCACGAATTGTCAGTATCCATAATAGAAATATTGAAAATAAACTCATCCTGTATATAACTAAAGGTGGTCGTTTGAACAAACAAGCACGGAAAGTTCTACGCAAAAGTTGCCCTATCTCCAATTCCAGTTTGTTCAATCTCCATTTACAAAATTCTGGTGGTGCGTTTTTGTTCAATCTCCATTTTAAAATGTAAAAAAAGTATCAAAAACTATCCTTAGTCAATTTACAAAGAATTATTTAAGCTGATCAGACCTTTAGCTTGACGGAAATATCTTCATCTTAAACACCTGTCATAATGTTTCATTGAAATAATCAAAGAAAACCTCCTCCTGTAAAATTTGCAAATGGTCGTTTGGACAATTAAGCACTGAGGTGACGATGTGAATAATTAATAATAAGTGATTTTTTGGTGTGAAGAGAATTCCCTATTATACATGATAATTTAAAATATAACATTTGCAACATAATACCAAACTATCAGTTAAGTATAATAGTATTATACTGGTATTGTGATACTTTTAATTATAATTTCACACAATTATTTAATTATGTGCCTACTTACGTGATGAGACTTTATATGAAATGATTAAGCCGGGGCAGTTTTATTTTGCTACATTGACCATATACGGGGGCAGCGAAACCTTTTTGAAAACAGTGTAAAACTGAAATGGAGTAAAACGAAGTTACTTTTTTATTATAAAATAATAAGGCCCAGTTGTTTCGCAGAAAATCAAATGTAAATTTTTCATCAAATGGCCAATTTAATGATTAAGTCGGGGCAGTTGTATTTTGCTAAACTGACCATATACGGTGGTAGCGAAACCTTTTTGAAAACAGTATAAAACTGAAATGGAGTAAAACGAAGTTACTTTATTATTATAAAATAATAAGGCCCAGTTGTTTCGCAGAAAATCAAATGTAAAATTTTCATCAAATGGCCAATTTTTTTTTTTACAGTTGGAAGGTTCCCGTTAAATGCCGATCCTAAGTACGTTTAAGCTTTTGAACAAATTGTGATCAGCAGAAGAGGAACAATTATAATGTTGTTAAGCTGATTGCAAATTGATAGAAAACTGAAAAGCACCTAGAAACGGCGTTTAACGGAAACCTTTCAAATGTAACAAAAAATGGCGCAGAATAGAACGTTATATTTAAATTTCTGCGAAACAACTGGGCCGAAGTGTTCAGGCATTCAATGATTTCTTTGCAGTCGCTACCACCGCGGTGTCAGTAGCTACTACTGCGGTGCCAGTCGTTACTACTGCGGTGCCAGTCGTTACTACTGCGGTGCCAGTCGTTACTACTGAGGTACCAGTCGTTACTACTGCGGTGCCAGTCGTTACTACTGCGGTGCCAGTCGTTACTACTGAGGTGCCAGTCGTTACTACTGCGGTGCCAGTCGTTACTACTGAGGTGCCAATCACTACTACTACGGCGCCCGCGGGTTGTGGTGGTGACCTCAATGCCGAGAAGAGAGAATGCGCAAATCCCTGTCCGAGAACCTGTGAGAACAAAGACGAAGGACCAATAGCGTGTCCCTACATATGCATTCCCAATGGATGCGACTGCAAATCTGGATACGTGAAGGAAAATATCAATGGATCTTGTATCCTTTCACAAACTTGCCGTGAGTATGAGTAACTACAAAATAATACACGTGTATATGTTTGGTATTGATAATAAACCGTTCAGATGCCTATAAGCCATCAACAGTAATTCGACATCCCTCCTAAAACTAAGGCTGCAGATATCCAGCATTCCCGAGATAAATGCTGTTGGAAACAGCCAATGGTAAAAACCGAACTCTCTCATCGGGGTATCTCAGAGGTATCGTAATTTCTTTTGTATTTTTTCGATCGTTAGTACATAGACGGTGTCCTCTAGTCCCTATTTACCTGAGATCCACTCTTGAGAATGCTACGCACTAAAGTAAAGCAGCGTTATAACTGTAAGGCTGGTCAACTCCTTTGATTTGTTCAAAAAATCACATTGTTTCATTTATTAATAAGTTATATGTTTATTATGCCATCTTTTTGTAATTTTCCTTATCATATTTGCAATGTAGTAGTTTGTACGCTGTTTTTTTCAAAATAAAATAAATAAATACATTTGTGCAGCTCCTGTCCGTGGTTGTGATGGTGACCCCAATGCAGTTAGAAGCGATTGTGGAAATCCTTGTCCCAGAACCTGTGAGAATAAAGATGCAGCACCAACAGAGTGTCCCTTTAATTGCATTCCGAATGGTTGCAACTGTAATCCTGGCTATGTCAAGAAAAATATCAATGGAACGTGCATTCGGTCAGAATCCTGTCGTGAGTGTAGCAACAAATTCTTATGTTATGTTTTGAGATTACGGCGTTATTACTTGATTTTTTTTTAAAATCGGTTCAGTTAGTGTGCAGCTAGTGTTTGTGCACAGTTTTATAGCAGGGTACAAACTTTAATCACTCATAATCCTAGTACATATGTATCGATACATATGGTTCTCCCATCAAAACCGGCGTTCCAGAAATTCACCCATTTTCGAAGAAAGAAATTTCCTTACTTTACTACCAATGTAGTTTGTCAGCATGTACACGGAGAAAACTTACTGATAAAAAATTGGCAAATTTATTAAAAATCTGGTGTAATTATTCGTGTTCCAGTTAAAAACGGAACTGGAGTCCTTTATCGAATGAATTGACAGATTTCACAACAAAGTACAGGTATCCATAAAATAATGTCCCAGTTTCAATAGTATATTAAAACAGTTTAATTTTGACTATTTACGACAAATACATCAAATTGAAGTTAAACCAACCTAGTTTTTCTTACAAATGGCTATTGCTTCCATAACTCCGGACTTGTTAACCAGAGTGTGGAAAGAATTATGTGTGCCTTATAACTAAAGGTGCACATATCAAACATTTGTGAGAAAAACTAGGTAAGTTTAACTTCAATTTAGAGTATGAGTTTTTGAAATAGTCCAAATTAAACTGTTATAATATACCATTAATATACATTATTTTATTGACACCATGTATTAGTAAAACGCGAATGTATTATGAGGATGACGGAACACGTATTAAAAAAATACTAATATTTCGTCGTTTTATTTATCAGGAAAAGCACACCCTTATGTACACGTGTCCCGATGTATTCTGAATGGACTCAGATTTTATCAGGAAATTGGATTGCCATCATGTTTTTAAAAAAGATTTATATAAATCAGTAGTATTTCATTTTCTCCGTGTACCTATTGACAACATTTTATATAAATCAGTAGTATTTCATTTTCTCCGTGTACCTATTGACAACATTTTATATAAATCAGTAGTATTTCATTTTCTCCGTGTACCTATTGACAACATTTTATATAAATCAGTAGTATTTCATTTTCTCCGTGAACCTATTGACAACATTTTATATAAATCAGTAGTATTTCATTTTCTCCGTGTACCTATTGACAACATATTATATAAATCAGTAGTATTTCATTTTCTCCATGTACCTATTGACAACATTTTATATAAATCAGTAGTATTTCATTTTCTCCGTGTACCTATTGACAACATTTTATATAAATCAGTAGTATTTCATTTTCTCCGTGTACCTATTGACAACATTTTATATAAATCAGTAGTATTTCATTTTCTCCGTGTACCTATTGACAACATTTTATATAAATCAGTAGTATTTCATTTTCTCCGTGAACCTATTGACAACATTTTATATAAATCAGTAGTATTTCATTAGTTTCATCAGTGGCATTAAAAATATCAATATAAAACATCTGCATCTAATAGCTATTTTTTAGATTATATTTGACTTTAGATGTATAAATGATATTATTTTTATGTGTCATTGGTAGTTTATTAAATATTTTGGGTACAGTATTCCTGAAAATGAAAAATGGATATTGCTACGTTCCCTCTCATCTCTGTAAAAGTAACGCGCTTAACTTCCTAGATTATGCATTCTGTGATCCATAAGTGGAAGATTTAGATCAATTATTTTGCTGTCCCAATATCCCCTTTTCTATCATGTCTCTCAAATTGCCTCATTCAACAATCCATCTTTTTTAAGTCTGTACTCGATTCCAAATTTCTATATTAGGTCGAAATTTGCCAATTTAAACAATGTCATTATTATAATTATTACAAATTCACCTCCCCTTTCTCCACATTTTGAAACGATGAACAAAAACGCGATTGGAAGGTGAAGTCCAAAGATATTAGAATAAATTTAGAAAACAAATATAATTCTTTGCAGCCCGTGTCCAAATTTGTGATGACCCCAATGCTGTGATGAGCGATTGTGGAAATCCTTGTCCCAGAACCTGCGAGAATAAAGACGAAGGGCCAATAGCGTGCCCTTTTAATTGTATTCCGAATGGTTGCAATTGTAAGCCTGGATATGTTAAAAAGAACATCAACGGAACATGTATTCCGTCGGAGACCTGCCGTGAGTATTAGTAGCAACAAATTTGTGTCGTGGCCCGTGAATACAGTAAAAAATGTACTATCGTTGAGGTTTCATATAAAGTCATTAATAATTGGTATTGTGGGCAGTGGCGGTTTTCTGTAAGGAGCGTAATTTTCTCAATTGCTGGCTAAAATCCTGGGGATAAGTGTTGTTACAACCTGTATGTTTATGCTTACATCATTCTTCTTTGTCTTTTCTTTCTTCTACGTCCTTGAAGGAGTAACCTGTTACTTATGCCAGGGCGGGAAAGTGGTTGACCACCTCCAATGTTTATACTTGCACACTGTTACGATTCCATGTATAAGCTCAAAAAGGCGTAAAATAACAATAAATACATCTAGTTATAATAATTATCCAACTTTTATCGTCTGGTTGCAGATCGCAATAATGTTTTTATTTATTTTTTTATTTCACTTTAATTTCATTATAAACAATATCCGCGTCAGTGCGGCGTCCGTATTCAGTTCTAAACGTAAAACAAACCATTTCGGTGGAGAATCGATTTAATTATATAATATTTATTTTGCAGCCCCGGTCGAAAGTTGCGATGGTGACCCCAATGCCGAAAGAAGAGATTGTGGAAATCCCTGTCCTAGAACCTGCGAAAACAAAGACGCAGGACCAATAGCATGTCCCTTCACCTGTATTCAGAATGGCTGTGATTGCAAATCTGGATATGTGAAGGAAAATATCAACGGAACGTGTATTCTATCGGAAGACTGTCGTGAGTGTAGCATTCGAAATGTTCTCATCCTTGGTAAACGTATTTTGTGGGAAACCGTGGGAACACGGCCGTAAGTGTACCTAATATTCCATTTTGTTCTCATCCTCAGTAAACGTATTCTGTGGGAAGAGTGTAGAATTCTATTATCTTCTCATCCTTGGTAAACGTATTCTGTGGGAGACCGTGAATAGTGAATTCCATGATGTTATCATCCATGGGAGAAAACGTATTCTGCAGGAGACCGTGGGAAGACGGCCGTGAGTGTATTATTCCACTATGTTCTCATCCTCAGTAATTGGGGTATTTTGTGAGGCTGAAGGTAGTGGGGAAGGGAAGTGGATGGGAAAGAGGAAGGTGGGGGAGTACCTGGCTATGCAAATCTGGTCACCGAACACAGGTAAAACAAAGAAAATATCTTCTACTGTAGAACGTGCCGCAAGTATACTTAATATTATTTGTAATTAATAATTTGTGAAATAACACAAAGCCATCAAATAAAATTTACTTGTTCACGCCGGGATTTGAACCTATGACCTTCGGATTGCTAGTTGAGAGCCTTACCCCGAGGCTGTCAGATTAATGTTAACACGTTAAAAAATATATTTAAAAAAATTGAGAAATGGGTATGATATACCGCCGCCTGTGAAACCATTAATTGAACAATCACATCTGCCATAAGTCACCTCGAATGCCCGCGTTCATGGGGTGAAGTTTGTCTAGATCTTGGAGGCAGATGCGTCTGCCCACCAAATGCGTGTTGGCCAGTTGAGGGAGATCCTTTGAACTCTACAGCCGACAGTTTCCGACCCATTGCCTTGCACCGCAGTGGGAGGGATGTATTTATACGCCCGTGATTGACCCCCAGATGCCTACCCACCCCTAAAACACTTTTCCTTCCCAGGACACTGTCTCTTTCCTTTCCTCAAAAATACCTTATAAACATCATCCCTAAAGATGTCGTAGGCCCTGAGAGAAATTATTTTGCCTCAGGCCTTCTGTGTGGAGTTAATCCATAAAAATAATAATAAGAGTCTAATTCATACAACTCATTAGCGGTAATTACACGTATACTTCGGAGCGATCCAGGTTCCATTATACTAGCAGATAGAAACCCGCTGCTGCGAATTGAAAACTTCAACGGTTCTTTTTGAAAATAACAACAATCTTAAAGTGTACATTTATTAAGTTAATAATAAAACCAGATAACAATGTTGTGTGTTTGTGTAGCCAAGCACCTTTGCGGGCCTAACGAAGTGTATAGGGAGTGCATGAACCCTTGCCCGCAGACCTGCGACATGATCACATCTAACGCCCCGCAGCCGCTGTGTCTACCGCAGATCCCCTGCCCCGGGGGTTGCAACTGCGTGGCTGGGTACGTCAGAAATGAAAACCACGCCTGTGTGACACCGGCAGAATGTCGTGAGTATTGAATATATTTGAGCCATCGCTACTACTTCTCGACACCGAGAGGCGTATACGTGCGTTGTGCGGACACTGTCTGGACGAACTCAGGAATACTGTTATAATCATTCTGGCTTCAATGGTTATAATCCTGTTTGCGGTTGCTTAGTTCCATTTTCATAACTCGTGTTTCGGCTCATGGATTTTTCACACGTGCATACGCATTTTTAGGGTTCCATTATAACTCAACACAGTGACAATTCAACACACCTTTAAAAACTGACGTAATGTCATTAAAAGCGATGAATAACATAACGTTTAAACCTAACATATTTAACCTAGTTTTTGTTTTATCACTTTTCATGACTTTGTTAAATTTTTAATACAAAATGATTTTATGTTTATTGACTATTTTTTACTTTTTTTTTAAGCTTGTCCCGACCCAAATGCGGTAATGGTGGATTCCCCAAACCCCTGCCCCCGCACGTGCGATAACTTGGCCACGTATTCCAAAACACCATGCCTAAAGCCGCGCATTTTAATGGGATGTGCTTGTAAAAAGGGATATGTTTTGAATAAGCGACATAAATGTATCAAATGGGAGAAATGTCGTAAGTACCATTAAAATAATCAGTACGTACATTTTATATATAGATAATAAGCATCAGTAATACAACAAATGTTAATTATCATTGACTCTATGTAAATGGGTTATTAGTAGTGTTTTGCGTACACCTCGCTAGGAAAACTTGTGCTTATGTTTGCAGCCTTACTAAAAAAAATCTCTTCACAATCGTTAAAATGTGTTTTTGATATATATTGTATAAAGACTTTAAATGTATAAATTGGAGTTGGTACTAATAAAAAATATCTTTACCTGGGCTCTGAAAGAACCGGCAAGTCACATTTCAGCAGAATGACAAGTGAGAGTTTATTTTAGACAAATTATTTTTAATTGACTTAACCGCGTGAATTTAATAAGAATTCTATAAAAGTGACGTTTTTAATAACTTAAATGTTCTATGTATGGGTAGATAATTATAATTCCGAGAAATCAACGTTCATATTGCGCTAAAAATTAATACAATTTATTTTTTTTATTGTTGTTATTCTCTAGGAATAATACAATTTTTATATTTATTTATGATGATAAGTGAGTTGGGAGTTTTACACATTGAAAAATCTCCTGATAAAAGATACATGACGCCAACGGGACTCGAACCCGTGTTTTTTTGATTTCCGGTCGACAGCTCTGACCACTGAGCTATGGTGGCTTATCTCTTATCCGCGAAATAATTCAATATATACTAGTGTTTCATTCAACAATTACTGCTTGTTACATTTTTTCACCTGAAAACAACCTACTTTATTTTATATGAGAAAGGCATTGTAAGTGCTAACTATCTCACTAGATGGCGTCGAGACAAATTGTCTACAATCGCCATAGCTCAGTGGTCCGAGCTGTCGACCGGAAATCGAAGGGACACGGGTTCGAGTCCCGTTGGCGTCATGTATCTTTTATCAGGTCGCCATAGCTCAGTGGTCAGAGCTGTCGACCGGAAATCGAAGGGACACGGGTTCGAGTCCCGCTGGCGTCATGTATCTTTTATCAGGAGATTTTTCAATGTGGATGAGTGTTTCAGGCGAATAATTATTGCTTGTAAAATAATTGTTACCCTTTGTGCTATGCATAAAAAATCTTGTCTTAAACGTTAGTTTACCAAAAAAAAATAATAAGTAGTCCTAATCTTAATTTTTTTTTAATCTTTTTAGCAAATCCGTGCGCGCCCCTGCCAAAGAAGTTGTAACCAAAAAAAAAGAAATCTATTCATTAACCCAATATCTACGTGTATAAATTTATATTGTATTGCACTAAGATATAAGAAAAGTGTAATAAACACTGTCATAACCAATGGAGTGATTTTTGGTATATTTTGCCATTTTGCAAAAACGTTTCGAGAGATCGCTTGTCATAATGTGAAATATTTATAAAACCCCAAAATTTTGCGATAAACGGCGAAAACTTGGATTCATTGGCTTTAATCCGCAATAAGCAGTTTCATATTAATATTTTGAGGAATTAAATAAATGTGGTAATTGTATATATATATATGACACCAATCACTTCTGTGGATAAACATTGGACATAAAAATATTTATTATAACTTACGAGTTGATAGTAAAATTTATTTTATATTATTAGTAAGACAATCCTATAAGCAAACTAACAATAATCGTGATTTATATACATGTATATTATATTTAGGTATTTTTATAAACATGCAAAAGGTTTATTTGGAAATATATATGAATTCAAAATTAAAAAATATTTATACATTCGTATTGTGTTTTTATTTAGTTATCCCTTTCAGCCCCAGTGTTAATTCAAATTAACATGAACTTTGTGAATTTTTTTACCGTAACTGTAGCTTTTTAGAAAAGCCATGTTTTCGTTTTTTCATAGTTTGTAGCCTTTTCTGTGTCGTCTATTTTTTCCGCTCGGTTGAAATCCTTATTCCCGCCACAACAACGATAAATATTTTGACATCTGCTGATTGTGAGTTTCATCGAATTTCTGCCGTCATTGATTACTTAATTTAAGGTGAGATATCAATATTTTATACTCGAATTATAAATATTTTAACGCATTAAGATGTGTTCTATAATAATAACATCAGTTCAATTCACTGATCACAGTCATTTCCCAGAATATTGTAAATGAATTTCAATGTTCATTCAAATTAACACTGGTAGTGACGGACATTTTTCGACTAGTATGGCGAATTTTTAAAGATTTGTTATCCTAGATTATTTCTTTATTTATGAAGGAATTTGAGTTAAATGTTATTTGTTTGTACCTTAGAGATTATCACTACATTGTCAATGTGCATTTTTGACATGAAACAGTTATTTGTATTACTTTTGTGTTATGTTTATTTTACGTTACTATTTAAAAAATACCCTCTGAAGCCCAATGTTAATCCAAATTAACATAGAAAAATTTCTAAAAAATTAAATGCCAAAAATTTTCAAATAAATTTCTGAGGTATTATCAAGCATTAGATATTTTATATGTGTGGAAACAATAATGCGGGTGTGAAAGGGTTATTTACCACTTTGTTGGTTGTCAGATTTGATCTCCAGAATCTCAACTGACAGATTTTGGACTGTCAGCGGAAAGATTTGATAACTCTAGGTCTAGAAATATAGCGTGTCGACTGTCTGATTTAATAACTCCAAAGTATCGGCCGCCAAATTTTATTCAGTGAGCTGACAGATTAAATAACTCCAGAGTGTCAACTGAAATATTTTGGACTGTCAGCTGACAGACTTGTTATTCCAGAGTGTCAACTGAAATATTTTGGACTGTCAGCTGACAGATCTGTTAACTCCAGAGTGTCAACTGAAATATTTTGGACTGTCAGCTGACAGATCTGTTAACTCCAGAGTGTCAACTGAAATATTTTGGACTGTCAGCTGACAGATCTGTTAACTCCAGAGTGTCAACTGAAATATTTTGGACTGTCAGCTGACAGACTTGTTATTCCAGAGTGTCAACTGAAATATTTTGGACTGTCAGCTGACAGATCTGTTAACTCCAGAGTGTCAACTGAAATATTTTGGACTGTCAGCTGACAGATCTGTTAACTCTAGAGTGTCGACAGACAGATGTTGGATCAGCTGAAAGATTTGATAACTCTTGCTCTAGAATTGCAGAGTGTTGACTGTCCAATTTGATAACTCTGTCCAATTTGATTTTGGACTCTCAGCTGAAAGTTTTGGTTTGAAAACGAAAGACCCATACCACAAAATTGACTCCAAATGTGGTTTAGATGAGAAATGTGCGAAAATTTTAAGCTATAACGATAATTACCTAAAACACTGTCAACATAATATAAATGAATAATGTTATTGAAAACTAATCTGTAATTTTAAAATACGCGAGAAACGTAGGTAGCTACCAATCACACTTTAAAACACAAAAGCTCTGTCGAATCTCCAGGATATGATAAAATTCACATTACTTGATAGCTAATATTCGACAAAGTTGCGTGAGTAAAGAAGTGCGGATATCAAAATAATCAATATGGGGACAATAATCAATTATTGTAAATATTTAGCATTATATATAATATCTGATTTTAAATATAGTTTAAAAAAAACAGTTGCTTCTGGAACTATATATTAATTTGGAAAGGTTGATCAAGAAAGGTGGTTAATTCTTAGATAAACCAATAAATTTAGTTATTTGACATCAATATACATATATTAAGAGTGTTAATAGTCCAAGCGAAAGGCCACCTTAATCAAATGAGTACCCCAAATAAGATTAGTAAAAAAACGCATTCAGCCAGATTTGAAGTCTTGGAAAGGGACCACTTAAGGAATCAATAATAATATGGAAATAAGCCTAAAAACTCACAAAGTAAGAATTCAAAAAAAAAAAAATGGAATATATGAATTAAAATTTGACCACGCCGACTGCAACACTACTTATATTGGAAGGGCTTTCTCAACAGGATTCAAATAACATGTACGATGTTATGATAGTAAAAATACTTTTACAGAATTCGCAGAACATCTCTTGACGTCGTTCTCTTGAAGTCGTTCCGCTTGACAACAACTAGCCTAAACCCTTAAATATAGAAAGAAATGGTCTTAAATTAAATGTACTTGAACAATTGGAAATCAATAAACAAATGAATGATTCTAAGATAACATTAATAAATAAAGTAAGGAACATTATTTATTCCCCACTTCTCAGTATGTTCATAAAACCTAAACAATGAACACAATTAAATATTTAACGTGAGGGAAAAGGGTTTTAAAGTGCCCCACAGAATAGAGAATCTTTTGTCTTAGCAGAAAATCGGTTTAACCAGTAATAACACCATAGATATTGAGTGGGGGTAAATAGAATCATATAAACAAATTGAAAATTAAATTGAACGCTGAAACAGCTGTCACAACAATAAAAAACTAAAATACTTGCAGAACTTAATAATAACATTATTAAATTTTATTTAATTTAAATTTTGAACGAAATAGTATCGGTGATATTTAAATTATAAGTATGTTAACTAAACATCAAAACAAATATTTAAATAGAATACAAATTATTAACAGACACAGCAAATAGTTTTAGAAAGATCTATTCATATTTTCTTTAACATCATCTTCAGAATTCTCGGCCTGCTTCAGTTTTAGCAGAGCGGAGGTATCAGAAGATTGGCATCTTTCAGGAAGGCAAACTCCTCCCCGTAGCATCCGGTCCAGTGGTCTCCTGCCATGGATCCTTCCGGCGTACCTGTATCTTTTGGAGACTGGACTATCCGAAATACCAAAATTAGACAGTTGACGCTTTCTCTTGGCCGATAGTGTCATTGTTTCGGTATCTGAATCAAATTGTATGGGATATTCTAGAAATGAAAACATTTTACAATATACGAGTACATACAGGTTAATTAATACATGTAGAAAAACATGAAGATTTTCTTAAGTTTCGTTATTATCGTATTTAAAAAACATTATCGACCATGTCAAAAGCTTAAATTTGTAAGTTTTTTAAATTCTTATTTTATGTTTTTTGTCACATATTTCATATTTAACCGGGCAACTCAGAACAGTGCTAATTCAACACACTTTAGAAAAGTGATGATTAAGTCGTGAAAAGTGAAAAAAAACTAGGTTAGATATGTTAGGTTTACAGGTCAGTATTTTTATCTCGTTTAATGGCTTTGTATCAATTTTCAAAATTATGTTGAATTGTCACTGTCCTGAATTTATATTTATTATTTTTTAAATCTTGTAAATTAATTTTCAATGTTTGGATTTTAGATCGTAAAAAAAGTTTGTAATTCAATACGCCAAAAACATTGAACTGTTTCGGTAATGACAACCGGACAACTCAGAACAATGGCAATTCAACACACTTCAAGACCCTTTTGAAAAGTGATGAAAAAAACAAGGTTAAATAGATTACGTTAGGTTAAGTTTACAGGTCTATTTCTCATCACTTTTAAAAAGTGTGATGAAATGCCACTGCTCTGATTAGCTTTGGGACCGTCGGTAATTCGATTATATAACAATATTTATGTTCGTGCACCTAGTTAAAAGTTTGTTTCATTTATGGGAACATAAATCGAAATAAAACTTTAAATAATAGGAACGTGATATTTTCATTTCAATTTACAAAGGCTTTATCTGTAAATTACTGTTGCAGCTAGAACAATTTTTGACGAGAAGCAAAATTACGCTATTTCTTTGAAGAAAAGTTTCATTATAGAGTGATTGTAAAAAAAGTATAGCTTGATTTATCGTACCTCCTGCCTCGGCGATTCCCTCAGGAGAACAGTTCCGTTTATCTCTGTCTCCCCAAACGACCCATTTGAGTCCACTAACAAGCCTCGACCAAATAGTGGTAGACTCGTTCTCTACCTGGCCTTTCTGCTGACCATCGTTGTCCTCTATTAACCTAGTGTCCACCTTTCTTGACTCCTTAATAGATACTGTCCTCTTTGTTATCTTAATGCTCAGTTGTATTTCAGTGGATCCTTCAGGCACGCTAAAAGCCGAGCATAAAGTTTCTTGGATAGATTCAGCTATTAGCTGTGAGAGGTCTTTTCCCCTGCTCAAAGGACTTGGATTAATAGGCAAATCAGGACTCTCCACTAAACATGTCTTGTAGTGGTCTGCGTTTGATATCTCTTGTTCAGTTGGCGATGAGACCGAAAACGAATGAGATCGTATATTTTCTCTCATAAGGCCCTCTTTTATAGATGATAATGGTGATGTCTCGATTTCCTCATAAGTTGGGCTATCGTTCGGTTTAAAATTGATGGTTCTTGCCGTGATAACATTATTCGGTTCGGTGGTGGTTGGCGGAGTTTCATCGGGATTGTTGAAGCGGTTTTGTTTTGGGGTTGTGCAACATTTAACCGCTCTGGACTCAAAGTTATTGATCATAGCCTGGAACCTTGGAGTCCTTGTGTGAGTTGCCTTAACCTTTCCTGGTGTAGACGTTCGTTTTGGTCTTAAGAATTCTAAAAATGTTTAAAAAAACGTGTTAAAAGTTTTAGGACGAAATCACTATCACTCAAGTTCTAAGCGATAGTAACCGTTTTCAGAGATTAAAATAATTTAATGTCAGCTTCAATAAAGATTGACATCTTTTAAATTAAATTGGTTCCCTAATTTCACATCGTTGGTGTTGGCTTATTGTTTGCATTCATTTATTTTGAAAAGGTGCATTACATTATATGGAAGGAAGCTTTTCACTGTCCAACGAGGAAGGTTTCCCGTTTTAGGACAGTCAAATTAACAGGTTTCAAATTATCATACATGTACACAATTACAATTACATAACAGTAATATTATAAAATACATAATAGTAACATAATAACATAATACGAGTAGTTCCACTATCTTGTTGAATAATATGACAAGCAATTTGAGTAGGTAATACGCAAATGGCGAATATAAGAAAAATAAAAAATTGGATAAAAATTAAAATTTGAGAGATAATAATTATGTAAAATCGGAGATACAATTAGGCGTTCGTGATAAATAATTAACAGATTACATTTTTTAGTAATATTTTTAGATTTAAGATTTAATAACAATTTTGTTATTTTTGGACCGAAGCATTAAAATCATAATTTTAAATTTGGAGTATTTTCAGCAACAACAAACAATGTTTAGCTGCGAATATTTTGTTGCAATTACATTATTTTAGTAAACGGGACAACGATCCGAAGAGAACATCTTTGAACTGTGTTAAGGTATACGAATATGTATTACTAACATGCACCCACCCGAGCGATTTTTCAAGTTTGCAAAAACGTTTTGAGCGATCGCTTGCTATATACACGGTGTCCGGAAACTCGTAGTACAAGCGGGAAACTGGAGAATCTACACCACATGGGGAACCCAAAAAAACATAAAGTTTTTTGATTTGAGCATTTTCACAAAAACAAAAAAAAAAAAACCAAAAAAAAATATTTTTCGGCTATTTTTGGGTTAAAGTTTTTTCTGGTGTTTAGGGTTGAACAACAGATGTTTTAGCCCTGCAGAGCAGAAATATTTTATGATTACACCGGATTAAATGAAGGGTGATTTCAAAATAATGCTTAAAATCCTAGTTTCTTCATTTGTTTTACTTTCAAATAGTTTTAATTAGTTGGGTACTTTGATCTTCAGTAATAATTTATAAGAATTTGATTAAAAAAAAAAAAATAATAATAAAAAAAATGAACTTCTAACTCGATTTACTCGATAACGAAAGCTCAAATCAAAAAAAAATATACTACAAAATCGACTCCAAATGTGATGTAGATTCACCAGTTTCCCGCTTGTACTACGAGTTTCCGGACACCCTGTATAATGTGTCAAATTTAATACAAATTCGGGATAAGCAGTGAAATGTAGGTGGATTCTCTTGTTGTAAACCACAGTAAGCAGTTACATATGTTTCAATATTAATATTTTGAGAAATGGTATTAATTAAATAATTAGAATTAAATTATTTTTGAAAATTGCTCGCTTTTGGTCTGCTAATCTTTATTCGTTTACTTGGGCAATCGGATAATTTTGGGAGAAAAGTAAATGTAATTTTTTCCTGTATAACAACATATCTGTTTCTAGTTTGGTTACATAAAAATATGAACGAACAATGAACATATTGACATATTGAGGGATCAGTAGGATTTATAGTTCCAATTAGAAGTTCTACCGAGCCGAACCCTCTGATATGAAAATATCTGGAGTCGGTGAATTATTTTCGCATTTGATCTCTGGTGATTTGATGTGTTGTTTTTGTATTATTTTGTATTTATTATGCTTATATAATGCACTTGCATAATATGGATTGACTAGATGATCATTTGTGGAAAAGTGTGTGGAAGGGTTTAGTTTTTCCTGTGGGGAAGATTTAACCCGGACATAAAGTCCGGGAAAGCAAGTCAGAAAATGGTAAATGTATATATATATGAAGCCAATCGCTCGAGTGATATTTTCTTTTCGTGACACTGAATATCAAAAAAGAAAAATAAATAAAAGCATCCATTATTAGTTCTAATATGGTTTGCCCACGATTTAACTTTTCCGCTCTTTCTAAAACTTTACTGACTTTTGAAATATCTTTAATTCTAACCTACATAGCCTCCATGCTTAAAAACATTATGATCCCGTATATATTTCAAAAAAAAATTCTAGAGCCACACCGAAAAAATCAAATAATGAAAAAAATAAATTCACCAAAAGTTTTCTTCTTAGGTGGGTTAAGGACGTCTTCAGCAAAAGTCACGCATTTCTTTTTGGAACTGTTATTATTGAGCGGCGTCATGTCATTATTGGAACTGGTACTGGTATTTTCGCCCTGGCCACAAGAGCCATCTTGGCCAGTATAACCGGTTCCGCCGTTCTTTGCCGTGATGCTCTTTGGAGGACCTATCTCGTGGGTCGGTGGACTTTCGATGGAGGAGAGCATTTGGGAAGAAATCTAAAATATTCAAATGAAATCAACATGAATTACAACAGATCAAATTTTAAATCTTCTCATATATTGTGTAATTTAGTAACTCCAATAAAAATGTATCAGCAGCCTGAAAGATCAATTTTACAAGAGAATTTATTTTTTTGTTTGAGCTGGATATTTTAGTGTCAAAGAATTACGTTTTAGCAAAGACGTGACAATCACCGCCATCGTTACTGATACAAGCCGTGCCGTAGGAATAGACAATTAAAGATACCTGTTTACGGACTTTTGCACTGGGTTTAGCAGGGTTTGGTACAAATCCCTGTTACTAATCTATACTAATATATATAACAACCAAGTGCAAAAGTCCGAAAACATATCTCTTCAACTGCCAGTTCATTTTCAGCACGGCTTGTATTAATAAAAGATGGCGATGTTGCAATACAGCCAGACATGTCAAAGATAAAATGTGGCAAGTAAAAAACACTCACATCTTTCAAATAAATTCTTAATTGAAACGTTGCTCGTGTGTGACAAAGATAGACATATGATGTGTATGTGATGATGAATATATGAGGTATAAAAAATAATTAAATGGTATCAATTGTTCTAATGAAATTGGTTTGTAATTTAGATAGTTTATCGAATAAACATATAGGATTTGGTGACCGGATAACTCATCAAAATGACAATTCAACACACCGAGTGCTATAAAGTTAAGAAAAGTGATGAAACAAAAACTAGGTTAAATAGTTGCATATGTAACCTAGATTTTGTTCCATCACTTTTGAAAACTTTGTAGCTCTTTTTATAGGTGTCTTGAATTGTCATTTTGATGAGTTATCATGGAACCATAGGATTCATATTTATATGGGATAGAAAATAAAAATAAAAATGGTAGCTGACAAAAAAATGGGAAAAAAATAATTGCAAGATGATATTGTTATTTCTTATAAATATAATATAGACAAGTATGACGTTAATAAGTAGGTCCCAATAGTCGAGTATTTTAAGATACCTGTCCTGCTAATACAAGAGAATGAAAGAGAATGGAAGTAATCCAGAACAGAGGCATGAGGTCAATACTGTGTTGTAGCAGGTAAACCAGAATAAAAACCATGCAACGTCAACTAAATATTTTAAGTGTGTGGCAACGATTAGTTTATAATACCTTAGTGTTTATTTATAAGCTAAAAAATAAAATGTTACCTGACTATATGTCTAAGAATGTTAGAATTAATAGTGCAGTTCATTTATATCCTACGAGAAACTGCAACGATTTTAGGCTTCCTAAAACACACTTATCAGAAACACAAAATAATATTTATTATAAAGGTTTTAAAATGTTCAATGAACTCCCGGTAATTGTTAAGGAAGCTAAAAGTCTTGCAGTTTTTCGTGGATTATGTCTCAATGTTGTGAAATCTAAATTTTAGTATGTAAAAAGTAAATAATATTGTAGTAGTCACAGAAAATAATATATTAGGTATAAGATGTAAACTCTTATAACTAAATAAAATATACATTAAAAAAAAAAAAAAAAGAGATCCTGGGTACGATTCTTAGTTGTGACCGTTATCTTTTTATTTTTCTGTGTCTTGTTCTGTTTCGTTTAGATTTATCAGTATTATCTTCTTCTTCAATATTTTTATTTTATTTATTAAAACATAAAACCTTTTGCCCCTCCGTCGGCGGACTTGCAGCAGCATCCGAATCCGGGCTGTGAATTCCAGAAAGAGTTGAAGAAGTGAAGGACTTCTGGAACATTCCCCACTTCGCCGTGTTTGGGTGGGTGGGCGTGCTTGTCGTCACTACAATTAAATTTATTTTAAATTAGAGTCATATTGCCTAAGCGCTGTGCACAAAACATATACATAATTTTATACCGGTATAATAATATCATGCTAAAATTATCGAAGGCCTTCCGACAGTCTGATCAGACTAACAGAACCGACTATCGGATGGAAAAATCGGACATGTATTCCCGACCTTACAGATACTTAAATATTTGTAAGAAAGTTGCAGTCAGTCAGTCAGTTACTCACAGTCAGTCCAAATGTTTTAACGAGTATTTTAAATTTCAATTACAACGTACGTATTTCGATATAAAATCATTATACAAAGATCAATAAATCAGTTTTGTTTAATATTGTTAGTTTCATTGTTTATTGGTGATATCCAGAGATGTGCAAAATGGGTACCCAAAACCATTTGAAATGCAAAATGGAAATGGGTCAAAACTTTTCCATTTGAAAATGCAAAATGCAAAATGGCTTTTAGAAAAGCATTTCAAATGCAAAATACCTATTTTCAAAATGCATTGAAAATGCAAAATGGTTTCTCAGGTCAAACAATTAAAATAATTATAGAATTTTTAAACAATTTTGTCATTTAATAATGGACATCAATGTAGAACAAACATATTACATGATGGTAAATCCAAAAACACCACAACTACAGATTATGAAACCACAAAAAATTTGCGCGGGACCAACGTAAAAACATAGAAACTGATATCTAACATTTAATATTACAGCGTCATGGCCCCATGTTCAGTATGTTTTGTAATGGTATCACTCAATTGCCAGGGCTCCTACCAGGGAGCAACTTGACAAATGTAAATTATCTCTCATAGCGAGGTTGAGGACCGACTGATATTTGGGGCTTATGAAAAAAAGATGAGTGGAGATAGTAGGAAGAATGTTGCAAAAAAGCATTTAAAATGGAAAATGCATTGAGAAAAGCATTTAAAATGCAAAATGGAGAATACTCATTTTGCATTTTGCATTTCCATTTGAAATGGATTTATTTGAAATAAAGCACATCTCTGGTGATATCCACATGCAAGCGAGACTATGCTGAGCAAGTAGCGCGACTGACCGATGACAGATGACCACCATTGGAATTCCAATATCACAGGCGTCCTCGGTTAGGAAAAATAGACATCGTTCGCATGATATGAGTTGGGCTAAAGATCTAAAGAAAACTGCTCTCTTTGAATGAGCAAGACCTAACAAGAATCGGCAAATCTTTTAGAAGGAAAATGATGTTATAAATAATCAACCCAAACATCTAGTTTTTCTTCTATACCCTATGCATATACATCTTTAAATAGTATAAACCAAGTCGCTATCAGCGTCTGTCTGTTCGTGAGCTTAGTTCTTATACAGGGTGTATCGGCACGTACCCGACAAACTTTAACCAGCTATTCCTTAGCTCATTTGGAGTATAAAATGTTATGGGCACTTTGCTGTCCGGTAACATTTTTTTTTAATAAAAAATGTACTATTCATATTTTTACCACATGTCACCAATGTTTTATCCTTTGTCAAAGTTTGGAAACCCGTCTGGCAATATTTTGTTCGAGTTTCGTTAAATAATGTACGTACGTACCTACGTTGGCGCGCTTTTACAATCACAACGAAATGGCACGGCACCATTCGTCTCATTTTTAACTATTATTATTTAGTGTGTACGAAAGAGCGAGGACACTTTTTGACACACTTGGTAATAACAGCTGTTGAACACGAGAAACAATTCCAATGACAGTGACGGAGTGTGGATTTTTTAATTTATTTTTTGATTTTAATTGAAAAACAATGTTACCGGACAGCAAAGTGCCCATAACATTTTTTACTCCAAATGTGCTAAGGAATAGCTGGTTAAAGTTTGTCGGGTACGTGCCGATACACCCTGTATATTAACTACTGTAATGTCATGCGATTTCGGAGAAATGCGTACATGTGCGCGTGTGTTCGCGATTGTCACCAAACGCTGATAGAATTCACTGTCATCAACAAAGAGTCAATTTGCTAAGTTTCAGCTCGATCGGATGTCGAACATAATTATTACGAAAAAAAAGGGAAATATATAAGCTGATGTTTAAAAATACAGGCTAAGATTTTTTTAAGAATTTCATAAAATTATATTTGATGGATAATGAAGCAGTTTTTAAAATATTTTGAATCAGAATAACAGATATGTATTTATTTTTTTTAAATATTCAAAACATGGTTTTTCTAAGGGCCGCAATAGGCGAACAGCTTTTAGCAGTTGGTACAAGCGTTTAAAAATGAGACATTTGGATACGTAAGTTATAAACACTGATGAAAGTTTTGTGTGTCAAGTGACAAGCGTGTCTGTGTGCCCGGAAATACAGGCAATCGAACTAAACAATTTTTACCTCTGGTTAAATAAAACATTGCTTAATATCAAAATTATTTAATTGAACAGATATTCATAATCATTGACCTGCCTGGAGCCAAGAAACCAAAGGACGTAAGATTTCTTTGAAATCGACAAAGATCACAGTTCTAGGAGGTCTGTTTAAAGGTTTTTAAATCAGAAATTCAATTATTTTTTAATCTCTAAATGGTATAAAGCAAAGTCGCTATTTGTGCGCTCAGTTCTTCTAAACTACGCAACGTATTGAAACAAGTTTTCATAATCATGTAGAGAATATCTTTCGAAAGGTTTATACGTACAAGGTGGGGCAAAATAATGTCATAATGTGAATTGGCTGCCATTTTGTTGTAGAAATGTAAAAAATAGGGCTTTTTTTTCATAGAAAGTTTATTTGAAGTTGTAAAATTGTAAGAGAAAAATTAATTCTTTCCGGTTTACCTCAAATACTTATACTCGAATTCATTAATAAAATCCTAAAAAAGGCACAAATTAATAATTCATATTTCGCGCCGCTATCGTAATAATCGGCTTAACTTTTATTGTATGAACGAATATGGTTAATAAAAAAAATATGAATAAAAAATATGGCTAGCGTTTTTCACAACTTATTTCACGTTTGATATTAAATTTTATTATTTAGAAATAGTAATGTTTATTTTAAATACATAGACTGGAAACATAATTTTAACTTGTTTCTAAAACAGTATTTTTTTGCGGAAAATTAAGAAATAAGATGTTTACCGCATTTGGAATACACAGAAAACATTGCAAACTGAACAAAATGATGAAAGTACGTTAACGCCATTGGCAGAAAAATATAGCACATTTACATTATGACATTACTTTTGCCCCACCTTGATATTTACCTATTTTTTTTCAATATTTTCGGTAAATCTGTCAAGAAAGAAGCCGCCATGTATTATGCATGCATATTATATTTATAGAAAATAAAGAAAAGTTGATTTTTAGTAATCAAGACGTATAAAAATATTTATGAGTTACATTGTATATCTTGTCATTGTACATCACAGAAGAGCATATCTTAAAAATGCCTCAGAATCTAAAAACTTTACCCCAAAACATGTATAATTCCCCAAGCAACGCCGGGTACACCTCAACTAGTAAATGATATTTAACTACGAATTCACTATCGAACATTCAAAATCTGAATGTATTAAAATGTTGTAAAATTCCATTACGAATAAATTTAATAATATGAACATTATATTACCTTCTGATTGTTCGTTCTTCTTAATTTTATTGTGTTCTTGCGCCGGTGGGGCCATGATAATTTTGGGCTCTTGTTTTACCACCATCCCGGGGCACTCCCCCTTCTCATGCAGGTCCTCCTCCTTGCAGAATTCCTTCCCACACTTGCTACACGAGAGGGGGAGGTGGGAGCAGCAGATATGTGCCATCAGTTCCTTGGAAGGGGGCTCTGTGCTGATGATATGCGGATTGAGACGACAGAGGCGGCAGTCGAAGCTAATGCCATGCTGCTTGGTTTCGTGGGCCCTTCGGCAGTCGGAGCAGCAAAACATTTTTCCGCATTCCAAACATCTTAACTGGAATAAAAAATAAATAAATAATCACCTTCCGAATTATTCTTTTCTGTGACTAACACACTGAGATACCGAGACAACCTTGGGGAACAAAAATTGAGAGGTTAAGGTTTATGACTTAAATACACCCGGCATCACAAAAATCGCACCACTTGCAAAATCTTCTGATACAATAAAGCGATGGTGTCTTCCGGATAAGCAGCATCGTCGCTCTGGTCCACACCTCCGAATGAAGCCACCAGTCTATTGAAACCGTTTGAAAACCCGTCGAACGATAAAACGGCTTAGGTGTATTTGAAGAGCAACATCACGCTGGCGCATCCCTGATTGCAGTAGTGCCACCACTTATTAGTGTCAGCAGGGGTGTCCATTTTAAGGGGTTGTTTTCTAACGCTAATTTTCACTCGTGTCCTCTTCAATCTTCGGAGAGTGAATGACTTAAACTGCTCTTTTTATGGCCCAGGAATATGACACAAGTTGTGGCACCTGAAAAAAGTATTTGCGTAATAATTTTTAACGTCCCGTTCACGGAAAACTTGTATCGTTTATGAAATGAAACTATTGTGTGATAAGAGGTCGTTTATGTCCTCTCAATAAATATCAATATTGTTTCGGTTAGATGTATTGGTTCGGGAAAACTAACGCTTAAAAGTTATTTTAGAAGATGTGCCTTTTTTGTGATGCCGAGTGTGGTTTTACTTAGAAAATTGCACACTCCTCCATCAGTTAATTATTACTTTTGGTAATTAACCTACCCGGCCAACATTTCAGAACACTCACACCTGAAAAAAAAAGGTTACTACTACAAACAAACTTCAGTACATTCAATAATTTTGTATTCGATGGAATGGTTTTTGAACACGTTAATATTTTTAATCAAATAGTATAGATATTTCCTACATCTTTAGAAAAAGAAATAAAGTTTTCACAAAGTACAATTTGAATACATTTTAGTTCTACGATAAAATCATTGTTTTTAATAAAATACATGCTTTTGTTTGCTTTATCTTTCAAATTACCTACTTACACCTAAAGAAATAATTATAAAAAATTAAAATTAATACCTATTTTTTAATTGGCAATCAGAAACGAATCTTCTTTTTTTATATACGAGTAACTGGAGGCCTACTCGGATACATTTAAATAAGATAATAATGGCTCTGTTACATTTTATTATGTTGCTCGTACATCTAGTTATTTCACTTTGATGTAAATTTAGGTATATAAAATACTTTAAGACTGTAAACAAGAAAAATGACTAGAGCTAGTTCATTGAAAAACTCTTAAAATTCTTCGTAATCCGGTTAAAAACTGAATTGCAGTCTTGGACGTGACAATCCCTTTTGTTGAATGACATGAATAAATATTTTTTTCTGACACTTACTTGTTTTTAACAGAAAATTAGCGTAAATATCCAGAATCACTGAACAAGGGAAATATGTAGAAACTATTTTTAAAACCACTTTGCATTAGTTTAATAATCAAATAAGAAATGGGAATTAACGAATGTTCGTAGTCCTTACAAAAATTTGTTGCTAGGTTCGAAGTTACATTTTAAAACTGCACAATCTTTCTATTTTTTATAAATAATTTTTCAAAATAGAGCATATAAAACGTGTTCAAAACATTCTACAGCTCTGTTTTGTTTGAATTTTCAAAATAATAATAGTGGTCATGACTTACATCAAGCGGAAGTTTCATTGTAGGTTGTGTACTCGTAAAAATTGAGTATTGTTGCAACAAACAACAAAATGTTGTATAAACTCGATAGAACAGTGACTGCTTACCGTAGACATTACTTTTGAATGACCATAAACAAAAGTAATTTTATGATTTTGGTTACATACGAGCAGAAAGCATGTTTAAAAACTTATTACGCAGAATATTGCTAAAATGAAATTAATATTTTTAATTCCGTTGTCTATTTTAAAATTCACTGTCTTACTCCTTTAGTAAGTAAGTACTTTTATATGAAACCGAATGCAGCGTAAATTTGTTAAGAGGAATCTACAAGCCAAAAATGTGTATATTCTTGGTATACCTTATATTGTAGGTAATAGGCATTAAAATTGCTTGACAAACGGAGTCTAGAAACGTTCGATTTCAAGCACAAAACTGGTTTTATTTTGTAAATAATTTTATAACAAAGCAAAAAAGTTAATCAAGTGAAACTGACACAGATAATCTTAGCTATAAAAATATATTTTTTAGAGTTGTTTCCTTTACGCATTCATACATTTTTATTGAAAAAATATTTTTTTTAGTAGTTTACATTTATACTGTTTATTGAGTAATTTATTTTTTTATTTGTATTCTACTCAAGAGAAACGATAGGAAAACCTTCAATTTATATTAAAGCATATTTTTTGGTATTCATAATGTACACCAAGGTATAAAGTTAATTCGTTATAAAGATTAATCAAAATAGTGATTTATCATTAAGTTTCGCCTTGACAACCAACCGCCTGCTTTTGCACAGAGTTAAGGGTTTTTCAAGTATTTTGCTGATTTAGTAACTAAATCTGAAAGCAAGGGTACGTACTCGTACTTCGTAAACTTGTCTCTGATCTCAAAATGTAAAATCAATATGTTTTTAGTTACCTATACTATGCTTGTCTATTGCCATGTGAATGAGAAAAGTTCTTCGAGGAGATAAACACAGGTAAATAACCCATTGCGAATGACGCCAATGAGTCAATAAATTGATGTCGTAATGTGTTATAATAATCTCCGTTTACCACGAAACATATTAAGGTCAACGTGACAAAATGGTACACACACCGCAATAAGACCATAATATCTGAAGAGCCTGGTACTTCCCCACCTTCCTCTTCCCATTCTCCCTACCTTCCTTACTTCCTCCAGCCTCGCAAAGGGATTCCAAACCCACTGGCTCCAAACCGTTGTGAGCAATTGGAACTCGTGTGCGGTATGCTTTTTTAAAAAATATAAATACTATGCATAAAATAATGCATCGGTAATTCATTAAAAATCTTAAATCCTTCAAACTTTAAAGTACAGATTATTTTCGGTTCCCGACAAATTTGTTTTTGGAAGTCTAAAATCTGCACAGTTTCTCGTGGGGAAAGCCATGTATTCCGAAATTAAAATTAAAATTCTTAAACATGTATTTTGGCAGCATCTTATTTTTTACGTAGCAATGCAAAATCATGTGTTTTTGGTTTGAAAATTTGGTTGCCTAGAAATGTTTCAGATGCTTTAATTAAATACCGCGAGTAGAATACATTTTGGCCTTTGAAATAATCGAGTAGTTTTTAAGTCTTTTTATAAGACCAGAAAAATGTATAAGGCCTATGAAAACTGCTTTAAAGTTCAAAATCTCCTACTTACGAACCCATTTTCTGTTATGATTTTATTGTATAGTGTGGCAAATTAAGTTATTTATAAAATGATCGGAAAAAAATTAAATATTTATGCCTGAACATCCACAAAATAAAATAAAAGGCACTTTTTGGCCATGTTTTTTTTCTCGCATAAATCAAAACAGGCGGATGGTGTTAAGCGGGAATTTAAACCTTATCGCCATCTACGTAAGGGGTGTTATTGATGGCGGCTCGATTTAAAACATTACACGACGTAGTGCATTGCCTTAAATATAAATATTAGGGTTCTTTAAATTATTCGCTTTCTCACACTTAACATTCCTAGTTTTTTTCTGCACAATAATTATCTTAGAATACATACTACAATTCAATACTACTCGCATACCTCTATTTTGAATTATTTTCAATATTCCAACCGACCCGACATTTCAGTAGTTCAATTGTAACAATAATATATTTATTATCCTAAGCAATGATTCAACATTTTATTAACATCGGTTCGGGCGGTCGAACCCAGTCACTGTTAATAAATCAGTGTGAAATGTTATCGTTTGTAATTGTTTTGTTTCTTATTAATTAAGTGTTTTCATATTTCTTGTTTTATCCATGATATCAAACCAGTTATAATTTGAAGTAAAATGTGACCTTGTTTACAAACGTAGTTCCTTCATTTGAATAATAGATGTTTTTGCCTGATCTTCGTGGCTTTCGTACAATGCCTTAATAGTGAATTTTCACCTTCAAATGTTACCTTTCGAGGAATTTTCTTTTAAAAAAGGCGATAACGAAATGCTCCCGTAAATAATATAGTGTCTTTTTGATCGAGGCGATTTGATTAAGGCGAGATTCCTGCATTCGGGGTTATCAAACAACTTACATCGTCAATTCACATCACATCGTTATCACAGATATTTAATTTGTGATTATTTTTTGATTGCAGATCCCAGTTTGAACCCGGTTTCTGGAAAACCTGGAGCTAAAACCCTTTGAATTGGGGATCATTTCTGGAAGAACATTACCATGATACTGATCAAGTACCTGGAGAACTTATCTGATGATGGATTCAGTTGTAATCGACATACCCCTGCCCCTCGAGAAGTTAGACACCCTGTATTAAAAAAAGAAACAATCTACTTGAAACAATCTGGAAAGGACGATAATATTTTGATAAACAAAAGAAACACGAGGTGAGTTGAAAATTTTACATCGTTTATCCCTCGTATATTGAAAATATAAATACTAGAAAGTACGTAATATGTATTACTGTAGCAAAATGGACTAACATGAATAAATTAGATTTTTTACAAAAGCTAGATTCAAACAAATACCATATTTCGAAAGAAAATACCCTTCAACTGGCAAGTTGGAGGACCCGGGTTCAAATCCTGGCGTGTGTAAGTAAATTTTATTTGCTTATTTTTTGCTATTTCTCAAATTACTCATTAATTTATTTGGTAAAGGTTACGAATTCCACTTCACGGTAAATATGGAATGTTTACTTTGAATTAATACTTGAATTTAGTTATATTATTACTAACAGTTACTATAAATGTTGGGGAACCTTTAATAACGCCTGCTCGCGTCCCCTTTAGAGTTATATCCCAGTTTTCAAGTAGTTTGTGGGCTACGCTAGGTTTGTATAGACTGGTTTGTGATTTAATTCTAATACGATATTAGGAATATAATCCAACTCTTGATATGAACATAGTCGCCGTCGGCTGCGACTATAAAGGCGCCGCATACTAATTGACATACCGCGTAAGTGACTTAATAAACGAAATTAAAATCAAAAGTGCGTATTTTTCCGTCTCCCCCGACATAATAAATCATGTTTTGAATTAATAAAGCTAAATCCATTTATTTGAAAGTGAAATATTGCGTATTAAGAGTGAAGCGGAAAAAGAGAAAAATAATATTTATTTTATAAAAAAGTTGACAGTAAATCTGTAATTATACAACAATACAATAATAATATAATTCGTAATTGTAAAAAGCATTCACTTTGTGGCTCATCATAATTTATAATAAAAACACATAAATTTGTTTTTGACCACGATAGTTTTATTTTCACTCTACCGGTTTCGGAAGATCCCTTCCTTCGTCAGGAGAATATTTAAAACTAATCTACTACACAAAATATTGACACATAAATACAAAAATGTTAAGTGTTTGAGAGAGATGTCGACAAAGTGGAAGGGGTAATTACGGGAATTCCAGGAAGAACAGAGCGGTTAACTGGAAATATGTCAAGAATAGGACTATAAGACAGATTAATTTGGTTATTTATTATACTGGAGTTATTATTGATGGATTTTCTGATTTCAAGTGCTTCTAAATTATCTAATTTTTTGCCTTTATTACTACGGTGAAGAATTTTAACCCCTGTATCTTTATTAAAAGTATGATCGGTAGAAATGAGATGATTGGCAAACTCCGAAAAATTATTGTTATTTAAACATCTTAAATGTTCGGTGATTCTAATATTTATATTTCTAGTTGTCTTACCTATGTAGAACGATTGACAATCATTGCAACATAGTTGGTAAATGCCTGAGTGGCTAAATTTGTGATCTTTATCTTTAGTATTTTTAAGTAATTTTCCCAAGTTGTTATCAGTATAGAACGCGGGTTTAATGTGGGTAGGCAAATTTTTTGTACTGAGTGAAGAAAATTTGGATATGTATAAGATTTTACGCCATTGAAAGGGATTTATGATTTTATTATTAGTTTCAGGTGTACCAAATAAAAATGTATTCGTCAAAATGAGTTTAAGTTTCTTATTCAGGATTTTATCAATTAAGTGTGTCGAGTAACCATTATTTAGAGCAATTTGTTTTATTTTTGACAGTTCAATTTCGAAATTAACAGCTGATAGTGGGATTTTTACTAAGCGGTGTACCATTGAATGATAGGCAGAATGTTTGTGTGATATCGGGTGGTTTGACGTGTTATGTATAGTTATATCCGTGAATGTCGGTTTACGATAGATGTTAAATTCAATTGTATTATTTATTGAAGTTAGTGTTAAATCTAGAAAATTAATCGATGCATTACTGCCTACCTCTACAGTGAATTGAATTTTTTTATGAAATGAATTTATAAGAAGAAGGAATTTAGTTAGTTGCCGCTCTGTTCCCGTCCAGATACAAAAAATATCGTCTACATATCGTTTCCAAGTGAGAACATTATTTAAGAGTGATGACTTACAATTAAAAATCTTATTTTCTAAGTTATTCATAAAAATATCTGCCAACAGTGGGCTAGTAGGAGCTCCCATAGGTAGCCCTTGGCTCTGTTGGAAGACGCAGTTGTTATACTGGAAATAATTTTGATTAAGGCACATATTGAATAAACGAGACAGGTCATCAATCATATCTCTATCTAAATTAGAGGATTTTAACATATCATTGTAGATATGTTAAAATCCTCTAATTTAGATAGAGATATGATTGATGACCTGTCTCGTTTATTCAATATGTGCCTTAATCAAAATTATTTCCAGTATAACAACTGCGTCTTCCAACAGAGCCAAGGGCTACCTATGGGAGCTCCTACTAGCCCACTGTTGGCAGATATTTTTATGAATAACTTAGAAAATAAGATTTTTAATTGTAAGTCATCACTCTTAAATAATGTTCTCACTTGGAAACGATATGTAGACGATATTTTTTGTATCTGGACGGGAACAGAGCGGCAACTAACTAAATTCCTTCTTCTTATAAATTCATTTCATAAAAAAATTCAATTCACTGTAGAGGTAGGCAGTAATGCATCGATTAATTTTCTAGATTTAACACTAACTTCAATAAATAATACAATTGAATTTAACATCTATCGTAAACCGACATTCACGGATATAACTATACATAACACGTCAAACCACCCGATATCACACAAACATTCTGCCTATCATTCAATGGTACACCGCTTAGTAAAAATCCCACTATCAGCTGTTAATTTCGAAATTGAACTGTCAAAAATAAAACAAATTGCTCTAAATAATGGTTACTCGACACACTTAATTGATAAAATCCTGAATAAGAAACTTAAACTCATTTTGACGAATACATTTTTATTTGGTACACCTGAAACTAATAATAAAATCATAAATCCCTTTCAATGGCGTAAAATCTTATACATATCCAAATTTTCTTCACTCAGTACAAAAAATTTGCCTACCCACATTAAACCCGCGTTCTATACTGATAACAACTTGGGAAAATTACTTAAAAATACTAAAGATAAAGATCACAAATTTAGCCACTCAGGCATTTACCAACTATGTTGCAATGATTGTCAATCGTTCTACATAGGTAAGACAACTAGAAATATAAATATTAGAATCACCGAACATTTAAGATGTTTAAATAACAATAATTTTTCGGAGTTTGCCAATCATCTCATTTCTACCGATCATACTTTTAATAAAGATACAGGGGTTAAAATTCTTCACCGTAGTAATAAAGGCAAAAAATTAGATAATTTAGAAGCACTTGAAATCAGAAAATCCATCAATAATAACTCCAGTATAATAAATAACCAAATTAATCTGTCTTATAGTCCTATTCTTGACATATTTCCAGTTAACCGCTCTGTTCTTCCTGGAATTCCCGTAATTACCCCTTCCACTTTGTCGACATCTCTCTCAAACACTTAACATTTTTGTATTTATGTGTCAATATTTTGTGTAGTAGATTAGTTTTAAATATTCTCCTGACGAAGGAAGGGATCTTCCGAAACCGGTAGAGTGAAAATAAAACTATCGTGGTCAAAAACAAATTTATGTGTTTTTATTATAAAATAATATAATTAATTATGCCAATTATGAGTTTTCCACTGATAGTTAATGGTAAGGTGTACAATGTCGTAGAGGTGTTTTCTTAAATTAATTTCTTTTTTAGTTGCAAAATATGAAAATAAAGGGGGAGGAGGAGGAGGAAACATAGGATTAGGATTAAGAGGCAAAGGACGGGAATATATAGAGATTGAACTTCTAGTTTGAGTTATGTTGATTAGTGAGTTTTTGTTTTATGTCGCGTAGAGTCGAGTTAAAAATGTCAATATGGTAATAATTTAAGTTAAATGAATGTGTGGATCTGTAGATAAATGAGTTTTGTTTGGAATTGGTCTGGCAAAGAGAGAGATTAAAAGTAAGCGGCTGTCTGCTGTTGCGATTAGGAACATGGAATAATAGGCGTTGGAGAAAATCAGGACTATCGATTAAGTTATGTGTAATTTTAAATAACATTACCTAATCTGCTATATTTCGTCGGTAATTTAACGTCTGTATATTGAAGAATTTTGCAGAGTCTTTTTTACCAATATAAGATCGGAAAGAGCGGAAGTTAAGGTACCTTAAAAATCTATTTTGAACACTTTCAATTCTATTTTTATGTGTTGCATAGCCTGGGTTCCACACTTGTGATGCGTATTCAAGGATACTACGAACGTATGAGAAATACAATATTTTGAAAGTATTATTTAAAAATAATATATAGTATACTTGCGGCACGTTCGAGAGTGGTAGATAATCTCAATTTCGTCCTGGTGTAAGACCACCATCCAAAGGCTTGAAATGGCTTTGGCCGTGTTTGGTGACCAGATCTCAGTAGCGAGGTACTTTTCTTCATTTCTTTCCCTCCCCCTCCTCAGTACCTTCAGCCTTACAGCATACCACAGTTGGAGATGCCATAGTCTCACTGACTCCAGACGGTTGGGAACAGTTAGGACTCTCGTACTGTTTCACATTTTTAAGAAACCCTATTCCTGCTGATGGATGTGAATTATTTTCATTATTTAGCGTATTTTTTAAAATTGGTACTAAGGTGAGATTCCTTTCATTTCCAGAACACAACATACATGAATGAAACGTTAGTCTTGTTTACTCATCGAGACTAGGGCCAACTCTTCTCTCTGCCACCGTGTTACTCTGATGCAAATATAAGGTGGAGAAATTCACGTAGAAGACAAAAGTTCTCCAGCGATGGGAGCTGCTGTTGAAAGTACAGTTTCTCCACCACAGGTATGAGATCTGTACGTTGTATTGTATAGTAGTTAGTTAGTGGCGCATCCTGAACACACCTCACCCGATGATTAGGCACCCCTGCTAAATCAGCAAACGTAGCGAACGACTAAGGGTGACCTATGGCAGAGGTGTTGGTTATCCAATAAATACAGGGTTTTCCAATAAGAGGTGTTATTTTGATATTCAATCGAAAGATCAATGGTTTCGCTGCTTGTGTGGCACGTAGCGCCATCTTGTTGAAAGTAAACATTGTCCAGATCAATACCATCCAATTCCGGCCATAAAAAATCATTAATCATCTCTCGATAGCGCAATCCATTCACCGTAACTGTTGCTCCAGCCTCATTTTCGGAAAAGTAAGGTCCAATGACTCCGCCGGACCATAAACCGAACCAAACAGTGACACGTTGAGGATAGAGAGGCTTTTCAACAATAACTCTTGGGTTTTTCGAGCCCCAGATGCGACAATTTTGCTTCTTGACGAAGCCACCGAGGTGGAAATGGGCCTCATCACTCAAGATGATTTGCATTTGATTCACTCAAGTGAATTTTAATTGCTTCAAAAGTAACATCTACCGAAATAGCGGGATATTCAAAATAACACTTCTTATTGGAAAACCCTGTAGTTCCCGAGGCTATAATATCTATAAACGCGTTTTCATGAACAACCAAACCGTTTTGCTAAACAGTTACTTATTTAGTTCTCGCTTTTTAATTGCGTCCGCGCATTTATTTTGCTAAAATTGCGTACAAAACCTGCATAAAAAAATCTTTTTCACATCGCCGGACCGAACAACGAGTGTTTTTGCCTCAGGGAGGATTTCCACGTCGTGGTACAGCTGCCATAAGTGTGTGTTATAGTCATATATGATAGTCACTCTAATCCCACGATAAACCTTAAATACAATAAATCAAAATCAGTCTTACGTAGAAATTAATTAAATACATATAGAATATTCCTGCATACAACCGCAGTATAGTTTTAAGTTTCCTCGAAATAACTCAAGTACATTAATAACAATGTAAAGCATCATTCGATAATCCTTTTTAAATATGTTAGAGCAAGTAAACTTAGGTTTAGGTACTCTGAAAAATAAATTAATCCAAAGTCCAGGACCAAACCGTTTTGCTTGGCAACATTATTATCTTTTTTTAATTTTAAATTCCTTACATGACACTCAATCGTATTCACGCAATTTTATTCGATTACTTTATGTGTTTATTTATTTTCAGAGTTCATACTGGAAAGGAAAATATTATGATGAAAATGTTCAATAAAGACAAGCGGGGCTGTTGGTTTATTTGTCGTCAAAGAAGAGGTATATTTTACTATGAATATCGTACAGAACCCACTAGGTAAAAAATAGAGAGAGTTGTCATGACATAAATGAATTAATGTGATTGTATTGAATTTATAGAAAGAATAAGCATACAGTTATACACTAAAAAAAATCAAAGTGTTGTGCCCTTTGACATTTTCAATAGGTTTTTTATTGGGAAGCCTGCTGTAGCTGTTATTTCACATAGGTGTACGAATATATTTTTAACCAATAATTATTCGCCTGAAATACCCATCCAAATTGAAAAAAATCTCCTAATAAAGAATAAATGCCAACCTGCTGATTGTCGGTCAGCTGCTATAACCATTAAGCTACGTCGGCTTATTCCAAACGGGCCAAATATGTACTAAATTTCATTCAACAATTATTGTTTTTTTTCAACTGAAAAAAACCAAATTTATTTTTGTTAGTGCTGAATTTCCCACTAGATGAAATCGAGACATATTATATTTACATTTATTAGGTAAATATTTTGACTTGTCATATTTATAATAATTATTAATAATAAGCCGAAATAGCTTAGCCGACCGGCAATCAGAAGGCTGCGGGTTCAATTCCCGTCGCTTCGGTGGCAATTATACTTTCTCCAGAGATTTTTTTCAATTTGTATGTGTATTTCAGGCGAATAATTAATAATATGTTTAATATTTTTTTTATTAGTGTAAATCATCATGCAGTTTTACTATATTTAACTGTTCCTACAGCTATAATTCATAATCAATCTGCTATTTGACGGTCTAGGAACGCGTCGTTTCGTTCGTCTACAATTCAAATTAACCGAACGAAACGAGGTATTCCGAGACGTCTGTTCGCAAAATCAACAGATAAGCAAAAAAACATTAATGGGTTAACTGTTTTTTACAGCTTTTATTTACTAACCCATTCAACGTATAATCTTTTTTACCTCGATGTCTGCTTCTAACACACTTACGCCTAGTAATTCTAAGGTTCACAAACTTCTGTCAACATCTTGTACTACCTTGATTTTTTCGTTGGATAATGTAGATAAAAGCGGGGTAATACGACGTGTTTGCAAAAGTAATAATGCCAACCTAATAGCCAAAACATTCCAGTAATCAGAATGGTAAGTTTTTTTTAAAGTTAACAGTTCAGCAACAGTGCCGGCAACCCGGGTGTCAATTTCTTTTTTTTATTATAGGAAGATTGTCTTTACCCGCCTCACTAGACAAAGTCTGTTTTGAGGCGGGCAATTAACATGTAAAAGTTATAATTACAGTAAATACATGATGGTTAAAGCAGTACCCTGTATATTTTAATTTTTTGTGACATTATTTGATTTTGTTATAAATTGAATGAAGTTTATCCGTAATATGTTGTGCTAGTTATTTTGAATAATTAGAATGTCTGTTCTATTTTTATCGGTTAACTACATTAAAAATCTTTTTTTATCGGTCAACCACATTACAAATCTTTTTTTATCGGTCAACCACATTACAAATCTTTTTTATCGGTCAACCACATTACAAACCTTTTTTTATCGGTCAACCACATTACAAATCTTTTTTTATCGGTCAACTACATTACAAATCTATTTTTATCGGTCAACCACATTACAAATCTTTTTTTATCGGTCAACTACATTACAAATCTTTTTTTATCGGTCAAACTATGTACATTACAAATCTTTTGAATATCCAATTCAGATTATTTAAGGTGATGTAAGTTGTGTGTTTGTGTTAAGAAGTTATTGAATACTAGCTGTTTCCCGCCAAGCATTGCTGTGGCTCAGTCTGTCTACGCAGAAAGAGAAACAGTAGGGCGTGTTGCTATTACGTCCAACAGATGGTGCTGTTTTTTTTAAACATGTTTATACCTGTCACACGTGAAATTTTAGGAGATTTAAGATTTTTAACAAACGAACATTTATATTTTTATTTATATAAATAAATAAGTGGTGCAAGGTTAGATTGATTTTTTTTGCTGATTGATCGACAAGTTGATTTGATATAGGGTATGATAGTGCTTGTTTATTTATGCTCTTGTGTTTTGCGAGTGAGTAATGTGCTGAGGTGATGTTTTGATATATTTTTTATAGATGATTTTTCTAATGAATAGTTAATTAACGTCTATAGTGTAACTAGACAATGTGAAATTATAATTTTTTAACTTATATATACGTATTTAACATCGATATTTTAACAGTTTTTTCAAATACTATTTAAAAGTAACTTCCATATAAATTCGAAGTAATTATCAACAGTTGACTAATTATTCATTCATATATCAACCGAAAAATGAATACTAGCAAATCGTTCAAATTATTATGTTTTATTATCTTTTTATTATGTCTTATTTTGGAGGAATATTATCTAAAAAAAATATACAAAGAATTTTTAGGACTTTGTCTAACTACGTTATCTAAAAAAAATATACTAATTCGAATAATTTGATAGATGAAATATACAGTGTGAAAAAATAAACAGAATTTTTTCACACTGTATATTTATCCTATTTTTAAAGATAACAATAAACATTGGCGTAGAATCTTATGTGTTGATTACAATACCTCTAAAATTATTCCTGATAATATACAACCAGCGTGTTATACAAATTATAAATTGAAGAAATATATACTAAACAATAAAGATGTTAAAACGAAAAAATTAGGTGTTTACAAACTTAATTGAAACGATTACAATTCATTTTATATACGTACAACTAGAAGAAACTTTGAGGTAAGAGTTAAAGAGCATCTCGGAGCATTAAATAACAATAGTGATTCTGAGATTGTAGATCATTTATAATCACACTGTAGATATAAATTCAGGACTTAAAATACAACATACTTTTTATAAAACATCGCAAATTAATAATTTTGAAATTTTTGAAATAAGATAAAAATTTAATTCCAAAACAGATATCAATAAAAAGCAAAAAAAAATATTAACCCTCTTTTAAATATTTTCCCACTTAACCGGACTTTCCCTTCTAATGACTTTGTAATTCCCAATTCTTTAAGACTCCCACAACTTCTTAACCCCCCCCTTCTTTCCACCCCTCCTCTCCATAGGTGATCTATAATTAATTTTTAACTTTAGTGTACATCTAATCCTGATGATGTGAACATCGTTCACGAAACATGTAGATGGTGTATATAAATAAAAGTGATGAAAACAAAGTTATTTGTCTTTTTAATAAATAAATAATGACATCACCAAGTGATAAGCTTAATGAAGAATTTGATTTACTATTGTACATAGACAAGTTACCAAAAAAGCTTCACTGCCTGCGTACTTACTGCGTACTGCTGGTGTTTAATTACAAGGGAGTTTCTCCCGCGCAGGACTCTTGAAAAAGGACGCAGCGATGTATGCAAAATGAAGGTAAGCTTAGACTGTAAAAATAATTACTTTGTTCTAAAAATACATGCATTATCCGCAGATGGGATGTAACTGCTTACAAAGGGAAGTGCTTTCTTTTCCTTCGGTACTTTCATCACTTTTGTTCAATTGGCAATGTTTTCTATGTAGTTCGAATGCCCTATATAATACATCTTATTTTTTTTAAATTTCAGCAAAAAAATACTGTTTTAGAAACAAAATAAAATTATCTTTCCGGTGTAAGCATTTAAAATAATCATTACTTTTTCTAAATAATTAAATTAAATATCAAACTTGCAAAATGTTGTAAAAAACAATAACCACATTTTTATTTAATCCCTAATCGTAGAAAAAATGGAGAGAACTCGATCTTTCGAAAACACATTTTGTTTGTGGAATTTGTAAGAAAACTGTAACTTTATTTTTATCTCGTTTGTATAATAAAAAAATGAGAAATAATTTTTAAAGTTTTGTTACGATAGCGGGGCTAAATATGAATTATTCATTTTGGTTATTTTTAGAATTTTATTTTGCATCCAGTATAAATATTTGAAGCAAACTGGAAATAATAATTATTTTTCTTTCAAACGTCAGAAAAACGTATTTCCGCTTGATAGAAAAAAATATAAAAATACTATTATAAAATATGGATGCCCGGTCATTTATGAGCCTAAAACGCTGGGGGGGTTAATCACAAATTCAACTCCAGTAAAATATTGGTAATATCGACAACTCTGGCCGCTAAAGGTGCTAGTGAAGCATGCTGATGTTGACATTCCTTTCAATGGTGGCAAATTGCAAAGTGTAGGTGTTTTGCACTTTCTAATTTGTATTTTGACAAATATTGATTTTTAAAAATGTCCCAAAAAGTGGATTCTGTGTGTGCAGTTTACAGTTTTAATTCTAATATAAATGAATGTATTTATTTATTTTATTTTTTTCCTTTCACTAACAATCTTTTTATTTCCAGAAAAAAAATTAAAATAACATTTTTCACTTAGTTAACTAGAATTTTAATTCTATTGCATTGTGCTACAGTACGATGTTATTCACTTTTATGTGTGTTATCGTATATGTATTACTTTTGAATGTTTGTTATCTGTGTGCTATATTGTCTTGTACTTTTGAATGTACGTTATCGTATTGTCATTCAAAGTGTTTGTGCACTTGGGACGCTTTAGCCAGTTCTACGATTGTATGAAAGAATCTGTTATTTATTTTATATAACGGGAGACTTATATTATAATAATAATAATATCTTTATTTAGGAAAGTTTTCACATTACAACTATACATACATATTATGGTGTACATTGATTTGTAACTTTTATATTTAAGGTTATAAAATTAACAAAAATGAAGAACTATTAATACAAACATAATATTTTGAAGGTAAATAGAAAATAAAAGTACAGTTGTTGTTTCTCAAATACCGCCTCACTAGGCTAGCCTGTGTTGAGGCAGAATTTTTCGTGTTAGTTCCTAATACCATTGAACATACCTATACTTGTATTAAGAAGTATTCGCTCAATAATGTGGTGATAATGTGGTGACTTCAATAACTGCGAATTTGGGTGAATGCACCGGTAAAGGCCCTATTCTTATTTTTAATCCAAATTTTTACATTATCTTTGAAATTTTTTTGTGAATCACATTGTTTTATGCTGTCTGGAAGAATGTTGTAGAGTCTTGTCGCAAAGTATTTAAAGTTTCGTTGACCAAACGTAGTATGTGTTATCGGAATTTGTTGTTGCTTCGAGTACATCGTGTATTTGAACTTTTTACGTAGTAATTATGTATATTTGAGTATATATGAGTTAGGATAGTTTTTGCATATAGCTGCCGAACATCAAACACATTCATAATATTAAAAATTAGATTCGAGTCTGTAATTATAGGTAGCCTTAGAATTATTTTTAAAATTGTTTTCTGAGCCTTTATGATTGGGTCTAGTGCAGATGAAGTGCCGCCTCCCCATGCTATGATGCTATACTCAATAATAGATTGGCAGACTGCAAAATAAATCATTTTCAGGTGTTGAAAGCCGAGAAAGTTTCGTATGATTCTAAAAAAGTGCATGGTTTTTCTTATTTTGTTTGCAATTATTTGGGTATGAAGGTTCCATTTGAGATATGGATCAATGGTGAGGCCGAGGTACTTCATCTGAGTAGAGCGCTCAATGTAGGGGCACTGACAACATTCATCGGAATTCAAACACGAGTGTATTCTGATGGAGGCATCATCAGGAGGTTGACCAGTAATATTAATACTGGGTGTGACATATTTAGTTTTCTCTGTGTTCAGTGTGAGCGTGTTTATATCCAACCATTTTTTTTACCATGCTTATGTCCGTTTCAGCTTTTTTGTAGACAGATAGCCAAGTGTCAGTTTCAAACAGTAAGACGGTGTCATCGGCAAAACTAACGATTTTCCCCTGAATATTAATATTGCATAAGTCGTTAATATACAACAGGAACAAAGACGGACCTGATATACTACCTTGTGGTATACCGTAATTAGATGAACAAGTGTTGCTAAGTATGTTATTTATTTTAACTTGTTGCTTGCGCTCATTAAGGTAACTTTTAAAAAAGTTAAGTTCGTTTCCCGTAATACCGATTTGTTCAAGTTTGTTTATTAATTTACTGTGTGATATTGTATCAAAGGCTTTGGAAAGATCTAAGAAGATTGAATTTAATTATAATTGTATATTGAGATAGAACATGCAGACAAGCAGCCATGTGGCAGCTTCGTGGGACTATCTACACATTGTCTAAAAAAAAAATGTAAAAATGTATAAATTTTCAGTCAATAAAGGTCAGCTTTAAAAATAATAAAAAAAAATAATAATTACAACAAAAACACTCCAAGCCGTTTTTCAGGACGCCAAAAACGTATTATATAAATTTCTACAATGATCTATGTTATTCCTCACTATATATGGAGATAATATGCAGTACCATACTTACCTGGTAGGTCACTTGAGATTAACACTAAATTAACATTAACTAATGGTTTATTAGCGAAATTTAGACACAAGATTTAGGACATAATTGGAAAATTGTATGTAATTGGACTTTTTCTCAGGAATGGTATATTTAATTTAAGGGTATGACAGCTTAAAAAGGTAAGTTTTTAGTTTAGACCTGAATCCTGTTGTACTTATTATGAATATTAGTTCCGGAGGGAGTTTATTCCAAGCCTTCGGCCCAGATGCTCCGAAAGCGCGATCACAAAATAATTTTAATTAATTTTATTGATAAAGAAGGTAGTCGTTATCTAGGCATTATCTAGGAATAAAAATCTAAATCTAAAAGTTGACATATCTTCATTTGTTTGTATTTTATTGTAAAACGGAAATACTCCGACCCTCTGACGGACTATTCCAGAGAGGCACAATATTCGAAAATATTTTTAGTATCCATAAAATGCGTATTGTTATACTGAAATGGCTTCACTTTGCGGAAAAAGATACCACAGTCTTTAGAAAACCCCATTAAACTAAACCCATTAAAAATCTTTCTAGAACCCTTACAATATTATATATTAGATTCCTCTGTGAAAACATAAAGAAAGATTTAAGAAAACGTCCAATCTTACAACTTGACATAATTTGATAAGTTGTAAGATTTGAATTACTTGTGTCCACGAAAATCATATACCCACTGTCTGCTGTCCTCAAATAACGTTTTTTGCGCTTCCTCCTGCATCAAACAATACAAAAACTTGCCCCCCTCTTCCCACAGGTGCAGTTGATGCTCAAATTACTGGGTACAAGTCACGTGATTGTAAGTATTTTTTAATGAATTACATTATTTCTTTGAGAAAACTGTCTCTAAAAAACACTTTAATTTATTATGCTATTCGTTTACTCTCTATTAAAAAAGTATAACATTTACTCAAATAAGCAACAAATTTCTTGCATACAGTATGTTTAAAACTTTCTATTCGATAATGAATATTCGAGTAGTAAAATAATACTTAATAAAAAGAATACACTGTAAAGCTTTTCAAACCGTACAAACTTTTAAACATTTATGTTCAGACAACGTAGGGGAGAACTACCATGAAGAGAACATTTTTTTTCTTGGTGCTGTAACTTTCAAAGTTATGCAATATTGAAATAACTAAATGTTGTTATGTAGACCCTATTCTATCCTCTCATTAAACCTAGAGTGGAAGTCACGTAATTCTTTCGGATTAAGAGAAAATACCAATTTTCTAAAAAATGGGAAATGTTCTTTTCAAGGTATAGTGTACTATGAAGAGAACACGGGTCCCCACGAAAAGAACAGTCTTGGACTTCGACCATTATAAGGTATGTTGTTTATCTGTCGATACCAAAAATAATTTTAATAATGCAAAGTAAAACAACGAATGAAATCAAGGACATTAATTATTTATTATTTTTTTTAAATACAGAAAACGGTAGTTAAAAAATCGCTCAGAAACATTTCCTGCAGAAAAAGTTCAAAGAGCCCTTTTCACCGCACGATTCGTGGCTCCATTTTCTGCATACTTTACATTGGATCCATTCTTCAAAGCTTACATTATATCTGCCACTGCAAACGTGGCAGACTTCGTTATCGATTATATCTTCAAGATCTTCTGATGAATCGTCGTGAATAGATATTTGCGTATCCGTAGATTCAGAGTCACTCCTGTCTCGTTCCTTAGTAGACTTTTCTTTATTAAATACTTTCGTTTTCCTAACGTTCTTTGATTTATCTGTATTCTGTTGAAGTTTTTTTCCTTTCGTTGGTATTCCTGGAGTTTGTTTTCCTTTCGGTTTTTTCTTATTATTTTTTTCGTCACTGATCCGAATCAATTCATCTTTTTCAGGAGTATCTGTTATGATACAAGACTTCCCCTTCCGTGCTCCACCTCTTCTAATATTCTTCCGTGGAGATGCTTTAGGGTAGGGTCTTATAACATGGGGAGAGACAACTGCAATCCCAAGCTGCTTACGGCTCAGATCAGTTGTGATTGAGCTGATCGATGGTAGAGACTCTAATTCTTGGTTAGCAATGCAATCAGTTCCCAAATTCAAATCCAAAGTCAGCACATCCATTATCTGCTCTTGTTCACGTTGAACGTTGTCCTTCGCAGAAGAATTCAATGGCAACGCTGGTTGTTCGTTTTCCACAATCGGACGGTCAGTAACCGACGAACAAAGAAAATCGGTCTCCGAAAAAATATTATTATTGAAAGGATGGATTCCAGTTTTCTCGAATCCACTGCAGATATTTGATATGGAGAACGAATATCCGTATGCTGCATTCACAAGTTCTGCTATTTCCATTACAGTTACTCTTTTTCCAGGATTGGTAGTCATCCAGTTGTTCATGGCTTGGCAATATCTAGTTTTAAATGGACCATAAACTGATACATCCAAAGGCTGCATCCTGTGGCTGCAATGTGGCGGTAGAGTCAAAATAATTATGTTGTTTTCTCGTGCAAACTCCACGACTTTAATATTTACGTGGGTTACGTGATTGTCCATTATAATCAAAGCTCTATTGTTCTCCGAAGGATTCACGTGCTGTTTGAAGTGTTTCAGTGACTCAACAAAGCAGTTTTCAGTCATCCATCCAGTTGAATGGGCCAGACCCTTACTGCCTATCGGTGCCCCTTTTAACATTCTCTCTTGAAAGTGTACTCTTGGAAAAACAAAAACAGGTGGAACTGTATTTCCAGCAGCACTGATGAAGAAAAGACCAGTCACCAAATCTCCTCTTTCAGCAGACGTTACTTGGCCTACTTGCTTGGAACCTCGAACAGCTATAACTTTCGGTGGCTTTGTAACCGTTGTGCAAGAAGTTTCATCCAAGTTCCAAATCATATTTGGGGGAAATTTGTACTTTTGTAGAAGCTTTTCCAAGTTGTTGAAGAAGTTACTGGTGTTTGTTTTATTAAAACTTGTAGCTCTGCCCAGTGAAGTGCTTTCTGGTTGACGTACTGAAAGCTTGACTTGTCGATTCATGAAGCCATCGAGCCAGTGTATTCCAGCTTTTTCATTGACTCTCCAAAAAGATGGAATGATAATTTTTTTTTTTTTTTTTTTTTTAAGTTTCTTTATTCTATAAAATTATTAGTTACATGCATTGAGGAATTTTTCGACCACCATGCTAGGCACATGCCCGTGTTATGGTGGTCGAAATAATATTATTAGCTACAGCAAATTGGTAAGCCAGTACCCTTGTTTGAAGTTTAGTCAAGCCATGGCACATTTTTGAAGCAGTGCTCAGGTACGATGCTAATAAATCCTCAAGTTCAGGAGAGAATATTTTTCTATTCCCTATATTGCGAGTGTAGCTAAAACTTTCACCAGTTTCCTGTGCTTGCATCGCTCGTTGAATAATTTTCCAAAGTAATGTGGTCGCAA
This sequence comes from Hesperophylax magnus, assembly GCA_026573805.1. Lineage (NCBI taxonomy): Eukaryota > Metazoa > Arthropoda > Insecta > Trichoptera > Limnephilidae > Hesperophylax > Hesperophylax magnus. The sequence goes on along the minus strand of JAIUSX010000210.1, from coordinate 1,099,186 downwards.
TACCTTTATCTTTCGCCACACTTCGTATGCTCTTCTTATTTATGATGACATCATCTATAGCATTCTTGAATTCATCGTCAGTCTTGCGATTTATTTTTGGCATGATCTAAAATAAAAAGGATATACGATTGGATTCGATTCTTAAACTGCTGAATAAGTAGCCAAATTAATAAATTATGTCTTTCTTACTTCGACTCTAAATATAGTTTGACTTGTACTAATTCAAATCATTTATAAAAAAACGCGACGGCATCCACCTGGAGAAGAAGTCTAGACTGATAAAATATGCATTGCCTAGATATTCCGTGAAGAGAACACAAAGCCCATGAATAGAACGTTCTCTTCATGGGCTTTTGTTATGTTCTTTTCATGGAAACGGCAGTTTGGTTTTGAAAAAATTAAAAATGGCAATAAGGGATTAATATGATGCATCATTGTACTCACGATATGTAAGTTATAACAGCTAAGTGTGATAAGACAGGATCACCTTTGGTGTACTTGCACTCGTTAAACGCAGACAGACTTCACAAATTCACGAAGAAAAAAAAAAAACGATGCTCAGCACTTTACACCTCGACTGTCGCCAGCGAACTGACAACGCTGTAACCATGCTTCCCGCAAACCAACGCGGCACCACTACAAGCATACGATGGGTATCTATGTGTCAATAAAGTTGTTAGTTTTGGCACAATGTTCAATTTTCTCTTCATGGAACGTTCTCTTCATGGTGGTTCTCCCCTACCTACCTATCATATTATATTGGCTTATTATATATCCTTGTTGTTCCTTTCTCCGTAAAAACATCACTGTCGGAAGTGGTTACCGGATAAACTGGATAAAACAGATAAATCAATCATTCGATCAATCAAGAAATCAATGAAACAATAAACTAATCAATCAATTAAACAATAAATCAATCATTTTTAAACCAGTTAAATCTATCAATGAATCAATCAATTAATCATTAAACCAATTAATTAATCGTTCAATCAATAGCCAAACACAAACAAACAATCAATCAACCAGTAAATGAATCGTTCAAACAAGCACTCTATCAATCAATAATAAATACATTAATCATTAATCAAACCACCAATGAATTAATCAATCCATCATCAAACCAACAAACAATCGACCAATAAATTAATCGTTCAATCAATAACCAAACAAACAAACAGATAATCAATCAATAAATCAACCAATAAATTAATCATTGAAACAAGAAATCAACCAAACAATCCAACAATCCTTGCAGATTGCATCAGCTTGGCGGAAAGCATCTACCCTTGCCAGGCTACGGGGGGAGACTGGATCAGAGGAAACAATTGTCCTTCTGTTCGACTGACCAGCACAACTCAAGATGAGAACAAGCCCAACAACGAGTTCTCGCACATGGTAAGTCCGAATACTATTACATAATAACTAACAGAAACAAGAGAGATGAGCCAGGAACCATTAGGTTCATAAAATATTATATCGAAGAAAAGTGATAAACAACCAACAGAACCATGGAAGATTGACCGTAGGGTCTAGTCTGATAACTTTTCAATATTGGATCGATAGTTGTTACTCCCGATGATTTTATTCCGATTTTCCGAGCACGATCACGCTGTTGATAGCCAGACTGATAATACAATAAATAGAAATCGATACGCTGGCAGCACTGAAGGTACTGTCTATGATATGACATTCCGATACGTCAAACGTCAATACGTAAAAATATTAATAAATTGACAATGTTGAATTGAAATACTAACCTAAGTATGCATTGCCAGGTCGTATTTACTTTTTGGCACTAAAAAGGGAGTTAATTTGTTAATGAGGTCTTTATTTTATTTTTTATTTTATTTTATTTGGGATACCAACAGTTTACATCAATAACAGCATAATAATAATTTAGTTTCAGTAAATAAACCATTTACAGGTTTCCACATAGGTATTATATACAAGTGTATCTGAGTGTGATTCCGAGATATTTACCAATAAAAATTACATTTCAAGAAACAAGTTATTTAGGGGGGAATAGGGAGGGGGTAGGATGAGGAGGGATCGGTTAGGTTGAGGTATGTATAAAGGAAGTTAATAAAGTGGTGGTTGTATTAGATGGTATCTGTAGTTATTGTTGTTGTAATGTATCGAGAGAGTGTCTGTGGGATTTTAAGGAGTGTGGTGCAGAGTTAAAGATGTCAAATTGTGAATAGTGTGTGTTAAAAGTGTTGGACGCACGATAGTTGAAAGAATTCTGCTTAGAATTAGTGTTACATTGGGGGAGGCTAAAAATCATGTTTGATCTGGTTCGTCTGTTAGGAACTCGTATCTGAATTTGTTCTAGGAGTTCTGGGCAATCAACAACGGACCTGGCTATTTTTTGAAGAAAAAGTACATCGGCCGAGCTTCTTCGAACTTCTAATGATGGTATATTGAAGTACGCTGCTGAATCTTGGTGACTTAGATGTGGGCGGTAGCTGCGGAAATCCAAGTATCGTAGAAAACGATTTTGAATACGTTCTAGAATTTCCACATACGATATCCATGCGGGTTCCAAAATTGTGACGCATATTCTAGTAAGCTGCGGACATAAGCAAAATATAGGATTTTCATTGTTCTAAGGTTATTGAATTTTTTACATGTCCTAAGAATGAATCCTAACATTTTAGAGGCTTTTGATGTCACTAAGTCTATTTGAATATCAAAAATTAGCTTAGAGTCCAATTTCACTCCCAAATCTTTGATTTTTTTTTTGTTGATTAATATTGAGCCGTTCAGATTATATTCATTGATAATGATATATTTATTTCGTGTGAAATTCACAACGAAACACTTTTTAACATTAATTTTAAGGTTATGCTGTGTACAGTAAATATTAAGACGGTTTAGGTCCTCTTGCATTTTTTGACAGTCAGCAGTACATCTGATAGGATAAAAAACCTTCATATCATCTGCGTAAAGTAATGTTTTGGAGTATTTGAAGCATTGGCCTATATCATTGATGTAAATGTTAAATAGTAACGGTTTATTCACAACTTGTTTTGTGAACAAATTTCTTTTCTCGCCGAACCAATGTTTTGACAGCTTCCGTGGTCGCGGGTTCAAATCCCGACGTGCGCAGATAAATTTAATTTGATTAAATTGTCTTATTTCACAAATTACTAATTTTAAATAATATATAGTGTATTTGCGGCACTTTGCAGAGTGGAAAATACTCTCAGTATCGCCCTGGTGTAAGACCACCATTCAGAATTGAAACGTTGCTTGAAATGGCTTTGGCCATGTTTGGTGACCAAATCTGAATAGCCAGGTAATTTCCAACCTTCCTCTAAATATTCCTAACGTCTAAATTTCAGGTTTCCTGATAAACTCTTAGTAAAATACCAATGTATCGTCACGATGTCGGAACACGTGTTCATAAAAATCCATTTGGCATTTCGTCATTATATATTATTAGGACAAACGCAGGTGCATGAACTAGTCATCCGATATAATTACGAATTTACTAAAAGTTTATCAGGAAGCGGCCTGCAGTCCTGGTTTTAACCGAGTACCAATCATTTGAAGAGATTTAATAAATCAGCAATACTCATGTTTAAGGTGCGGGATGGTTTTCCCTGCGTGCTGCCTAGCTCCTATCTTGCACATAATTATTAAAAAATTAAACAATTTGTAATTTAAACGAACAAATTTATTATTATGCAATTAAAATAACAACTTAACAGAAGATAATGAAATTTTACAAAAAACAGAAAAATGTCCCTGAAATCAAATGAAGATATTACTTCACTCCGTTATAAATCTGGCTTCGCCCAACATAGACTCGGTCTCCAGATTGAGGAGATAGTCGAAGGAAGAGAATTCTCCGATGGAGTCTGTAGCCGCATCGCTTCCTCGCACCAGGTCTGCAGAGGGTATGGCCATGATGGCTGCCTGGATTCCCGTCTGAATTTGTTCTGGAATTATACAACGTGTTATCTCATGAAGCGTTAGATTCGGTTCGATACAACGTGTTAACTCATGAAGCCCTAGATTCGGTTCGATACAACGCGTTAACTTATAAAGACCTAGATTCGGTTCTATACACCGTGCTAACTCATGAAGCATTAGATTCGGTTCAATATGACGTGTTAAGGCGAAGCTTAATGCTAATTCACTATTTTGATTAATCTTTATAACGAATTAGTGTACACAATACCAAAAAATATACTTTAGATAAATTGAAGGTTTTCCTATCATTTTGCTTGAGTAGAATACAAATAAAAAATTAAAATACTCAGTAAAAATATAAATGTAAGCTACTAAAAAATATATTATTCAATATAAATGTATCAACGCGTAAAGAATATAACTTAAAAAATATAGTATTATAGCTAAGATTATCTGTGACAGTTTCACTTGATCAACTTTTTTGCTTTCTTATAATAATATTTACAAATTAAATAAAAACCAATTTTATGCTTGAAATCGAACGTTTCTAGACTCCGTTTGTCAAGCGATTTTAATGCCTATTACCAACAATATAAGGTATATTAAGAATGTACACATTTTTGGCTAGTAGCTTTCTCCTAAGCGCGCTCTACACTCGCGGCGCGAACGGCCGCGAAGGCCGCGAAACACGAGTGTGAATCTTGTTCACGCCTTCGCAATCTTCGCATTCGCGCTTCGCGCCATTCCCCGATTTTTGTCGGTTTTTTGGCCCGCGACAAAGGGTTTGCGGCGAACAAGACTGAAACTTTGCGAGTGTGGATGGACACAGTTCACGCGCGGATCGCGGCGTATATTCACGGCGTGAATTCACGGCGCGACTTCGCGCGCGAGTGTAGAGCCAGCTGTAAGGCGTTAGATTCGGTTCGACACAACGTGTTAACTCACGAAGCGTTAGATTCGGTTCTATACAACGTGTTAACTCACGAAGCGTTAGATTCGGTTCGATACAACAAGTTAATTCATGAAGTGCTAGATTCGGTTCGATACAACGTGGTAACTCGTGAAGCGTTAGATTCGGTTCCATGAAAAAATATAACAGTGACAAAACAGAACATAAATTCTAAATCCTGCTCAATTACAAACCATGTGTTTTATGAAACATTTATTTTTATTTCAAATAAGAAATTATTAATAGACATCCGAATTGATAGTCTTGTCCTAACATATAATCTGGCTATCGTTTCGACGAGCTGGGGGCAAACTGCGTGACCACATATTCACAAGGAGGGTTTGAGAATGCTTTGAATAAACTACGACATCAGGCGTACATTGACCGCCGAAGAGCGCACATTGAAATAATCAGACCCTGCGTAAGAAAAGTAAGGCAAAAGTTTGCGCAGTCCATTGCGGGACTTTTCTGCACAGGATCTGAATGTTCGTTTTTAAAAATTGGTTTGTTCCACATGTTGTTAACAACACGACGATTTCACATTTAAAAACAGTCTTTACTGATCCGTTAAAACGGCCACCATCTTGAAACGGAAACGGAACATACAAACAAATTTACAGACTAAAACGGACGAGTTAAAACAGGACTTCGCCATGCTCAGTCAATTATTTTTTATTCACGCCCTGATAGGCTTTTACATGATGCATATTTCACTGTATACAGTGCCAAAAAAAGATTTTTATTTTTAAAACAACAACAAAATAAATAACCAAAACCACAAAAAAATAAACATAATACTTATAATTTTCCATTTAGATGTACATAATATAAGAAAATAGAGAAAATAAAAAATAAACCCGTTTTAAATGTGCAGATGGCATAAAAATATATAAATTAATAGAACAGGTTGGTAATACGTAATTTGCAATTAGTTTACAATAAATAAAAATGAAAAAAATAATTTTAATCGCTCCTTCGCGATACTCTTAAATAATAATATTAGCTACATAAAAACATAGTACAGGTGTTTTATGAAACTTATATTCATATAAATAAAGGTGAAATGTGCACGAAAGAAAAAATACATTTTATGGATAAGTTACAAAAAATCTAATATGTTGTTTTTTTAGTTTGGTCACTGAGTGGTGGCGGTAAACATCGATTGAACTATATTTATATGAATCATGTTATGTTTTGCCACTGTTCTGTTTTATCCGGTTAACGTTAAATTCAGCTATGGTGTCCGGTGGAGTACAGGACGAGGCAATTCGTCAGGATCGTTCGTGACACGGTCACGTTTGCAGCAACGAAATTGTGATACGAGGGCATATATGTCATATATGAGTAATGCTGTCCGAAACCTTGGCTAAAGAAGGGGGCAGCGCAACACGGCGAAATACCCTGAATTAAATAATTATATTACGATAATTCGCAATATTAATATTACGATAGGTACTTGAGTTAATGAGATCACGACACACGAACTTACCGACAGTTCCAGAAGCGTCCACTGCAACCGCTGTCTCCCCACAATATTTCTTCAGGTTAAATTCCTGACGGAAGTATTCTTCAACCTTAAAATAATTATTACATTTTTCTAAGCCTTTATACTTTTCACACGTTTAAATAATAATAAAAAAAACTTCGGTCTTTTCATAAACCTACAATACCCCGTTTAACCACTCACACTCCTTGGAGAGCATTGAGATTGTTGAAAAGAGAGACCTATTTTAAATTATGTTCACTTTATTAGGAGAATACGCTTTCAAGGCTTTCACAGGCCACAAAGATGGTATCCGGTCGGTCGTTGGAGTTTGTTTTCTCAGAAATTTAAAGATGTACTTGATGGTATGATATACTAGAATACGATGACACTGATAGGAATAGAAAGTTGAAATTAAACAATATTTCCTTATGCCGGGTTTTCTCATCTTCAGGCCATTATTCAACAACAAACAAACAAACTTCATAATAGATCCTTTTGTTTGGAATTATCATTTTAAATTACAAATGAAAATAAATCTGCAAGATCGCATTGTCCATGTGCATGTGCATGCCTCTGGTAGAATAAAAATTGGAGCAAATACCTCGTTGAGTTTGCACCTCGTTCCGACCTCGGAATACTGAAACAGTCCCTTCAGGTCATGTTCTATGATATTTTTCTTGCATTGCTGTTCCGGCAATGTCAAGAAAACTACCCTGGAAACAACAAGAGAAACGACAATATAAACAACAATAGAAACAAAAATAGGAACAACAGTATAAACAACAATTGAAACAACAATTAAAACAACCAAATAAACAACAATAGGAACAACAGTAGAAACAACCATAGGAACAAAAATAGAAACAACAATAGGAACAACAATAGTAACAACAATATAAACAACAATGGAAACAACAATAGAAACAACAACAGAAACTTAAACTTAACATTCTTCTTGTATTGCTGTTCCGGCAATGTCAAGAAAACTACCATGGAAACAACAACAGAAACGACAATAGAAACAACAATAAAAACCACAATGAAAACAACAATAGATACCATAATCACCTTACATAATTATGAAATCAGAGTAAAGCTAATAGACAAGCTAAATATACCTAAGTGTAGGTAATACAACATTTGGACACAGGAGTTCTGAATTTTTACCTGTAAAGTTATATACCAAACTCCCACCCAATATCAAACAAATAACTGCATAAAACATTATGCACCTCTTCTTAAAATTTGAAAATTATAATATAGCATAATAAATTTTAAAAAAGAACTGACTCTGAATTAGCGAGACATTTTATCTTATTTAACCAAGTGGACCGCGACAAATATAAAACTGTACCATATGCGAAGAGCTAAAGATGATAACTTGCCTGTTTGGTGGTGTATCCATATGATCTAGGACTTCAAACTCCATCGGATTCCTCGGAAAATGAGTGAGAATCCAACCCTGTTCCAGACAATCCTAAAAACAAAAACAAATAACTATTTTTTAATAAGAATTGCATCTTTACACATAAAGTGTTGCAGTAAGTTATCTGTTATTTATTGGCTTTAGAGGTAGACCTTTTGGTACAGCCTCCGATGAAGAATTTCCACAATGTCAGCGTAAGTCGTCTTGCAGCCCTGAATCTTCCTGCCGATGGCATCAGTTCGCAGGCTGGCTTGGCGGTACAGGTACACAAAGTTAACTAGTAGAAGAAAATTGACTTGTTTATTTCTTGTAAAATATTACTTTACACGATGGTCACCAAATGTGGACGATTAGCGAAAGAATACGTTCCAGTGTCCAAGATGCCTTAATAAAATGGGATCAAATAAGCAACTCAACGAACGGATCGAACACCAGCCACTCTTCTCAGAAAAGTTGGAATTGGGGTGGCTTGAACTTATATTAAGAATGCTAGAAGATTGAATTCCGTTGATTACTATTCCAGGGGGGAGACCTCCAGTGTGTTGCCCCAGACATAGTTGGGAGAAAAATCTCTAGAGGCTTTGCAAGAAGAGGCTGGTTCTGTTATGGACGAAGGCTGCTGAAGTAGTGGAGGACAGAAACGCCTATAGACCCCTTGATGGTGCGACGGATCCCTGACCCGAATAGGACAAAGGGAAGAAATGTATGTATATAATTCAATCACATTACAAAATATATTATAGACACGTTGTTTAGATCTCAAAGTGGCAAGCCAAATATGCGGCAATTGCTGTACTTACGATATAGTACTAAACTTTCAGTTTATTTGGGTGCTATCGTGCCAAAATGCCTTTGTTGTGATGAAGTGTCTCCGTCAATCTTAAATACAAGCAAATTACTTATTATTATAATAAAATTAGATCGATTGTTTCTCAAAGATTTCTACTGCCATTATAGAAAGCGAGATAGTGAACGTAGCAACGCATGAGAGTAAGAAGGACAAACTTCTGACAGAAGGTCATCTTCATACAGCGTTCCGTATTCCTCTAGTCAGTGTATGCGAGTAAGCGTATCTTGTTATCTAAATCACACCCGTGAATGTAGTATTCGCCACAAATTTTAAGTATGTAAACGCTGCCTGGTGCTATATCTATTTCGTTTATGTACACATATTATTTGAATGTGTATCTTTTTCATATGCGAATGAACGTTTGAATTAAGAATTTACTGGAAACAAAAGCGCATTTGCACTTGCTACATTTTGCGCCAATTTTATGAGCAAATGACGTGTCTGTATGTTTGTAATGACATTGATGTGAATAGGTAATTTGCAAATACTACAAGGTAGGGCAAAAGTAATGTCATAATGTGAATGAAACGAATTAATGTTAAAAACTTAAAAAGACACTCCATCCCTAAACACGCGTTTTTCTTAATTAGGGAGGTGTTAATTAAATGAACAGCTTAGGACTTGTTTTTTTTTGCGTCGCTTATATGTCTTGCATTTCCGTTTTATATTATTTGGTTTCTTTTCACATAACCTAATCGTTGATAAATGTTAATCCCTTTTTTGTATGAAAATGTAAGAATTATATTTCAATAAACGAAAAAAAATTGTGCCATATTTTTTGCAAATGGCATCAAATGTCATTGTGCTTTAATTTATGTTATACAGATAGATAATTAGTTGACAAATACACACGAGCGATACACACCTGGAGAACGAGAAATTATTGTTACTGCTTATTTGACCAATTTCCGGTGTGTTGTTTCAACGCAGCGTGAATTTCCTCGTAAATAGCTTTCCAGCTTCTTCACCGCTTCGCAAGATAACTCTACAACCGAACAATAAATATTTCGGTTTACCGTGGACCAAATGGAACAGCTCTGCGATGGCCCTGGCCTGCACGTGCCTGCCGCAGCCGCTGGGGCCCAAAAGTGCTACGCGGTATATGCAGGGCATGCCCGAGGGACGCCGTTTCTTCACAGCCTCACAGCACACTGACTCTAGGTCATCCATACTCGTTTCCTCCAACATGATTTCCTGCAATGCAAACCATAACATAATTGTCGCTTTGCGTGTATATTCGATGGAAGACACCACACGCATTAAAATAGACAGCCCTACCCATTATCTTGGTGTAATTATCTCACCCTGAGTCCGGCCTGATGTTTTTTGTACAGGATTTGTCACATTGACAGCTGAGAGCCGCGTGACCAAGGCAACTGTATATAGCCCGGCTAGCAGATCACCGCAAATCACGCTCACACTTATAACACATCACCTGTCTGATTCACTCTGTTCAGCTCCTCAGTGGCAGACCCCCAGTGCCCTATTTGTAATTGCATGTCTTATAATAACTTGATGTATTTCTCACCCTGAGTGTGGCATGATAGATTCTGCTCAGCTCCTGAGTGGCCGACCCTCTGAACTGAGGCTGTACTATCTTATCTGCAGCAGACACGAGGTGGAGAGAGCAGGATGGGAGGATGCCAGCTCTCTGGGCGCTGAATGCTTCTTCAGGGGTGTCCGGGTAGTCTGTACGCATTAAATAACACTGCAGTTACTGTACAACATTTACGTTAGGGCCGTCTGTTCCAGCTAGCTATAGTAAAAGTAAGAATAAAAGTAAATGCTTAAGTTAAATTTCACCAAAATGCGTTTTTCAATCAATTTAACTCCTGGTTTTACGTCACTTTTAACTTTTGTTTTAACTTCCCGAAATCCGAGAGTTACTCGCGAGTTATTCGCGATTCTCGATTTACTCCGCCATTTTGATATAGTTGACAGTTCTATACGTAAGGTTCTTCTGTTGAGTGTTGTTACGAAACGATTATTAATCATGATTAATATTATCGAAGATGACAGTAGTGAAGATGAATTCGTCATGCAATATGTTTTACAGCGAAAGCCAAAAACATTTCGACCCCGTGTTAATAATATGGTCATTTGGGATGATTCCGAATTTTTGGCACGGTATCGCATGTCGAAAGAGCTTGCAAAATTTGTGACGGATCAAATTGAGGGAGATATTACGACTACTGGAAAGTAAATTATATTTTTTCCGTGTAATATCGTATATATTATAACAGGTCGTCATTTATTTTTAAATACCCACAGAAATATTTTTCTAGGAACAAAACAATGTAATAAAAGTATATCTTTTTTCATAAACTTTGGTATAAAACTTATTATTATATTAAACCCTGTATATAATGTTTCAATATACATATTATAATTGAAAAGAAACTATGTAATAAATATATAACTTTTTTTACAAAGTTTGGTTGGAATTATTAATCAAAGGAAACTAGCCCCTCTAATACTCTCAAGAAATTATTCTTAAAACTATAAATCGATCTTCATCATGTAAGTAAAAATTAATTTCTGAAATAAAAAATTCGAACACAATAACAAACAAGAAGTCAGAAGAGGTTATAATGACGTACAACAAACTTCTGTATTTTGACAGTCACTTAACCAGAGATCATATATTTAATCTTCGGTGTGGCCGTATCAAAAAATAATGCCGTGCGTTTTTCCACGTAATTTCGAGGAATATTCTGCTTTTTAGACTGGCCACACTAGTAACTGTTACTTTTGCATAAAGGCACTTGAAACAGCGCGCGGTCCGATTTAACATCCTTGTTACCTTAACTGACAGTTAAATTTTTAACTTAGCTCACGATTTAGCATTCTGTTGAAACAGACGGCCCTTAATAAAACATTATTAGCGCACTAGCGCAGATCCGTGAAAAATTACGTCATTGAGGCGATAATTCTTAAAGCTCGTTGAAACGTGTTTAAATATTATCCCTTTATAAAATTATCACGAAAAGCTCATTTTACTGAATCACTGAGGTGATAGCAGAATTGTCTTTAACCTTAAAATTTTCGACTCGTTTGTTAACTGCGATTTCAGGAGGCGGATTCCTGTTCTTTATTCTTAGCCATTCGTTCGTAGCTTTATACAAGTGGTTCGCTACGTTTGGTGGCTAGTGTAAGCAGGTGTGCCCGGGTTCATGGGGTGCGGTATGTCTAGGTCTTGACGGCGAATTCTTCTGCCTCGTTGCAGGGCAGATCGGAAGATCCCCCCTATACCTGTTTTCTTTTCAGAACTTCCACTTCTTTATTTAATTAAAAATACTCCCGCAGCATCCCCAAAGATGACAAAAGATTTTTAATAAATTAGTTATACAACGAGTTTCGACACTTAAAGAAATATTCAAACCTAAACTAGAAAGATCAAATCAACCAAACCGTCAACAAAATAAGAAAATTAATTCATATATTTTTGAAAATTCGAAATTTTCTCTCATTGGAAATTCTAACATCAGTCTACCACGCTTTAGTACAATCAAATCTCCAATACGCTGTAATCAGCTGGGGAGCTGCATACAAAACAAATCTACTCCCTGTTGAAATTGTACAACGTCTAATTATAAAAATAATATTGAAAAAACCAAGAGATTATCCAACACACCTAATTTTTGAAGAATTTAAAGTACATATTTAAATTTAATGATCTTGTCCAAAAAAACATAATAACTCAAATAATAAAAGAAATACAAAATCACAGCTTTTTAACTAAAAGTCGTACTCGTCAAAAATATATATTTCCAACACAAAAATGTAACACCACTTTTGCTCAGTTGAAAAAATACTTCAACAGCCTACGCGAAAATATCAGAACAATAGAAAACGATGAACACCTACTAAAGGCAATTAAAGAGAAGTTCATGTAAAAATACCAAAATGATGAAACTATCTTTGTAATTACTTATAAATTTTAATATTCATAATTACAAACACTAAATATTCTTCATCTTGATACTCACCACTCTTCTGACACAAGCGCCAGCTTCTATAGAAGAGGAACATCAAATAATCATAAGCAGTAAAAACTAATTGTATGAATTATCTTTGTTAACATTTCTGATTATACTCTGTAAATTGATTAATTATTTAATAAATATATTTAAAGTAAGAAAAAAAAAATCATATTATTTAGTTTTCTCTTCATACATTTTGGTTTATCACATAGCTTAACTTAATGACAACTTGTTTGTTATGTTTAAATAAACTGGCACCCTATAAATTCATTAACTATTAGACTAAACTTAAATATAATATTTACGTGACATTTTTGTTAACTAACTATCAGCAATCTTCTCAAAGTTCCTGGCCACCCTTGAGATATAAATTAAATTAAATGCTAATAGAGTCCTTTAATATATACATATTTTAAATAAATTATGTTTCGTTTACTAGAACCTGGTGTTTCATTTACTTTTGGATATTACTATTATTGATCTATTAATTGTTATGATCCATACATTCATAATTTTATTTGTTACATTGTCGTCCAACGTGCCATGTTCATAGTATTATTTTATTTGTTACATTGTCGTCCAATGTGCCATGTTCATAGTATTATTTTATTTGTTTCATTGTCGTCCAACGTGCCATGTTCATAGTATTATTTTATTTGTTTCATTGTCGTCCAACGTGCCATGTTCATAGTATTATTTTATTTGTTACATTGTCGTCCAACGTGCCATGTTCGTACTATTATTTTATTTGTTACATTGGCGTCCAACGTGCCATGTTCATAGTATTATTTTATTTGTTACATTGTCGTCCAACGTGCCATGTTCGTACTATTCTTTTATTTGTTACATTGGCGTCCAACGTGCCATGTTCATAGTATTATTTTATTTGTTACATTGTCGTCCAACGTCCCATGTTCGTAGTATTCTTTTATTTGTTACATTGGCGTCCAACGTGCCATGTTCATAGTATTATTTGTATATGTTACATTGGCGTCCAACGTGCCATGTTCATAGTATTATTTGTATATGTTACATTGGCGTTCAACGTGCCATGTTCATAGTATTATTTTTAATTGATGCATTTGGCGGCCCAATGTAGTTATTACTGTGCTATTCTTTTAAATTGTTACACATTAAGGAGAAATTGCTTAGGAAACAATATAAAGGCTTACCATACATAATCCATCCTTTCCTGTTGTAAGGGGAAGCTTTCAGATACTCCTGTACCACACCGGCCAAAGCATCTGCTTGCAAAGGGAACGCATTACTCTCCATGATCTGCACAGGAACAGAAAGTACTAATAATTCTCATTTGAGGCGGCTTTATAATATCGAAGACATAAAAGGGTATTTTCACAAACTATGAATACCGTTAAAAATAAGTGATTATGATTATCGTACTAAAAACATATATTTTCAATATTTTCTTTCACAATTATTGATTTCTAAAACGATCAAAAACCGCACTTCAAACCGCCAATGTCTGGTAAGACCAAAGATATTAGAAGAACGAGATATGCTATGTTGGCCGCCGGACCGTAGGCGGAGTGCTACCTAATTAGGGTACTTAGAATACTATCGGGACGTATACGCACAGAAATCTGTTCTATGTATTAGTGCGGATACCTTAGCGCAAGCGAAGGTGTGCAGTAGTATTGGTGAACAAAACCGGCGACACTGGGCAAAACAATTCCACACAGTATGAACTGCTCATAGCACATCTCGTTCTTCTAATATCTTTGGGTAAGACCAACGTCGCCCGGCGCACAGTGGACTGAAAATCGCCTTTCATAGACATAGAGACTTAGTAGGCTTGCATTGTAAATGAAATATTGTAATCTAGACAAATCATATTCATATGTAAAGCATTTAAGCATTAAAATGAATCATCAATATAAAAAAGTTTTTTTTTCAACTTTGACTATTTAAAAAAAAAATCGCAAGTTGCGCCACAATACGAAGTATGTCAAAAAAAAAATAGTAGTATATCTGTGTGTAAGGATATAATGGCCAACCTTATGATTCCAGAGATAGCCTCATTTTTAATGTCAGTGCCATACAAATTTTTCTTAAAAAAATGATAACTCCTTTATTTGTACATGCAATTGCTTCATACGAAATTTTATAGCATAGTAATGATCAGCAGAATCTATTTCAAGCCAAATAATTTGAAAATTCAAGTCTCTATGTCTATGAAAGGCGATTTTTAGCCCACTGTGTGGCCTGACGTCAACGCCGCTGAATTCACAAATTAAAATGAACATGTCATTTTGGCGGCTAATCAAAAATGACACATTTTAAATCATTATAGAAAATTTACTCATCAACATAAATAATAATAATAATATTTGGGTGATTTTTATAGCGCCTTTTTGTGCAAAATCGCCTCAAGGGCACTGTAGAAACATATGTTTTATTTATTTATTTATTTATTATTAAACGCCATAAAAGGCTTTTACAATAATGTGATACATGAGATTATAAGTACACAGTGGTACATAGGCGAATATTAGTATTACATTTAAGAACACAACAATACGTATACAAAACGACATTGAATGTGATACAGCTGAAATTTTCTTAAGGCGTAGAATGCTACAATAATAGAAAGCACTTCATTTAAACAGGATAAAATATACAGAAAAGGTGACTTGCCAACATATATAATTTAGCAAAATATAATAATAGCGCAAATAGTAATGAGTTTATTGTTACAATCAAATTTATCTCCACTTGGCCACTATGGCCGGCGGGTATGGCAAAGTAGCTTCAACAATTCAGGGCTGTCAGATACTTGACAATTAAAAATAACATATTTTGAAATATGTTTCTTATCACATGCGAAATGATGAAAACTATGTCTCCACAAATCTGATCAACGTCGAGATATTAGAGACCTAGTGCTTTATAAGATAATGTATAATTTTATTGATGGCCCGAACCTATTATAAATTATTAATTTCAGATGCCTGGAGTTACTAGATCTCCGGACACATTTTATATTCTTAAGAGCAATACTAATTAGTTTGAAAATGTATTTATATGTTTAATAGATTATGCTTAGACATTGATTTGTTTAACACGAACCTTACTAATTTCATAACAATCTATAAAAATAACATTCGATCAATCGAATATATAAGAAAACTTTTTTTGATACTTATCACAATTACTTCTTTTTTTCCTCTTTTACTTTTAGTTTGAATTGAAAAAAAAATTAATAGCATAATAACATCATAATTGAATAACATCACTTTCTCTCATTGTTATTATTGATACCCACTCCTTGTTTAAACGTAAGCTTTGAAAATATTTTTAAAAAAGTAGTTGCACTTCATCAGAACTACTTATATTATATTATATTCCAAACCCTTTAAAATATTAATATGTAAAGACTGTTTATAATTCAAATAAATTAAAATAACAACTACAAATCGCCTACTTGTTATGATGGTGGTACGGGGTTAGTTCTTGGATTGAATAATAAAATTTATTATACCTTTGCAATATTTTGATCGCTGGCGTGGATGGCAGTCAAAAGTGTATACAAACCTGCTTGTAAGGTTCCAAAATCTGGTCTCTTGTCAATAGAATCAAGTCCAACTCCCTGGCTATATTGTAAGCCAGTTCAGGAACATCTAAAAAAAATTATTTTACCGTCGGATTGTTGAAAGTTGTTAGTTTGATTACTGCAGTGTTAGGGTGAGACGGCAATACACATTACTGCATATACAGTAGTGAGTGTGCTTAGAACTTCTCCAGCTCAGACATTGGCGCAGCCGGTAGGATAAAACAATGATAATGCTACATTTCAATTCTCTCTTTGGGTGTTTTATTTAATCATTAAATATCGGTTGAACACATGGTATAAATTCCATACTAATAATAACATTGGCGCAGCCGGTAGGATAAAACAATGATAATGCTACATTTCAATTCTCTCTTTGGGTATTTTATTTAATCATTAAATATCGGTTGAACACATGGTATAAATTCCATACTAATAATAACATTGGCGCAGCCGGTAGGATAAAACAATGATAATGCTACATTTCAATTCTCTCTTTGGGTATTTTATTTAATCATTAAATATCGGTTGAACACATGGTATAAACCCCATACTAATAATTACATTGGCGCAGCCGGTAAGATAAAACAATGATAATGCTACGTTTCAATTCTCTCTTTGCTGTGTTTTTTTTTAATCATTAAAATCGGTCGAACACATGTTATAAATCCCCTACTAATAATAACATTGGCGCAGCCGGTAGGATAAAACAACGATAATGCTACATTTCAATTCTTTTGGTGTTTTATTTAATCATTCAATATCAGTTGAACACCCAAACCTCATTTAGCAACTTTTAAGCTACTAAAAGAGAATTAGTGAAATGTTACGTTATTTTTTAGCTTGACTTAATTGACGTAAAATTTTGGACATAGCCGACAACTGTATTTTTATAACTACCATTTATTTATTAGGTTAATAAATAAATGGTAGTTTTACTTCTTTTGTGGTACCTCACAAGAGTCCCTACTTTCCCAGAACCATTAAGCCTATGGCATCGCCAAATCGGGGAAAAGAAATATTGAGAAGTATCTAGCTGTTCCGATCTACCATTTCGCAGTCGCCGGATTTTGAACCCATAGCCAGGCTGCCTTAATACTCAAACCCCTGAATAGATAAAATACAATAAAAATGGCTTTTATATAGATTTGAGGTGACTTTTAATACCTTTTGGTTTTAGATCATTTAGCATGAGCTCTCTTAGACTTGTCTGAAATGGATTTTCGCCATCCCATTTGAATTTCATAACGATGATGATACCCATTTTTGCAAGACAACATCGTATTGCTTCTGTTCTTCTTTATTCTATAATTGACACATTTGCTGCGGACTGTGCATGACAATCTAATAAACAATGTTACGCTCGATTATTATGTAGGAACTTACTTATATTTGCTTTAGGCGATGCAATCAAAAACACTTTTCGCAAGTCCCTCCCATTTTTTGCCATTTTCATGAGAACGGATTTCAAAAACACGACATGATCTTCGGGTTTTGCAATAATCACCTCTGCAGCCAGGCTCTGTAAGAACATAATACACTTTAGTTATATTTATTTTGGATGAAATGGCTGTCACCTCGGTCCAGAGCCCTTATTATAATGACTCTGTTCAAAAACAGAACCCATTCAACCGAAGATCCAAGCTACCCTAACATAAATCATCGATCTTACACCCCGATTACATAAATGAGCATTTTCGTCGATGATTTTATCACTTGTATGAATATTATTTCCGTTTCTTTTACGTTTCACTTATAAGTTTCCACCAATACTAGATTACTAGAAGTCGCGTTTTTTTCAGTGCAGAAATTTTGAGACTAACTAACGTAATATCGTATCTGCTCCTCATTAATTTGACTACAAAATAACATTACTAATTGTTTAAGTGGGGGTGGGGGCGTTGGAACGGAATGACCGACTCTTCACTAATACCTAGTTACGCCCCCACCCCCACTCCAACACTTAGTAACTGATGATAAAAAGATTGTCAAATCATTCTTGCCTGAACAGACTATACAATAATTACAATAGCGTATTATCCAAGGTTGATATTTTCAGTTGCGAGCTTACCAAATAAAAGAGGTCCATAAAATAATATTTCTCTGATGGTTTGTGAATAATCTTATTCATCTTATCTTATTTTTATTTTTATAGTGAAACATAGTTTACATATATAACCAATTACACTCCACAATTTGTAGTTAATAGCTTAATTATAATATATCGTCTTACAGCATTTACAAAAATTTAATAAAGACTTGGATCACTACCATTGACACAAATACTTACCTGCTATAACATCCTACCTTTTGTAAATTTACAAATCCTTAATTTTTCTATTTTTTAACCTTTTTTTCTTAATTATAATTTTGTAAAAACGGATTTATTTGTTTTATAAACTGCACTAAACAAAATAAGTATACCCACGAACTGGCGGTGCCTATGTGGGATTTTTTTTGGTATATATGCATACTATTCTATTATATTTTTTATTTAATTGTATCATTTTATTTTTCTTATCTTAAAGCTACCTTTTTTTTATTTTTTATAGTACCTTCTATACCTGTGAATGAAATGCTTTTTGTAATACTATAATAATTTTAATAATGTAATATTGTTTTTGTAATACTTGATTTTTGTAATTATATTTTTATGCATGTAACAAAAGAAAATTATTAATAAATAAAAAAATAAGATTAATTATATAATATAATAGGTACATTAATAATGACAGGTGCTAAAGAATACCATTATTTCGCTCTTGAAATGATTGAGATTCGATTGAAAAATGTCAATTTCGGAAGAAAGGTGAGGTCATTCAAGAAATTCAATTCTTTTGACAATTTTTTCAGAACATCAGGATTGCAAATCTGCCCGTTTAGCAGCTTGTGTGCTACTAATACCAATGCATTTTTTCTCCTAACGTCAAGACGATTTAGTCCCAGCATTCCCGCGAGGAAATCCGAGGGATACAACAAAGGGTAGTAGCTACCCAAACTCTCGTATGTACAGGTATCGCATGAACTTTTTTTGCACCTTTTCTACATCATTTGAGTAGAGGGCATTATCGGGTCCCCTTCATGTCTATGTCCCATGTCTATTGTTTATATCTCTATTATGATTTGATTTATATCTACAACCTCTCTCCATGGCTATAAATGTATTGTTTTGTAAATTTTTCGTTTATATAATTTATTTATTTTATTTATTTATTATTTTATTTACGCCCTAATGGGCTTTTACATGAAAATATACATTTACATTGATTACAATAATTGAACATAAGAAGATAAATGGAGTTAATTGTAAGAAAGCAACACATATAATAAAATTTTGTGCAAATTAGCAAAACACTAATAAGATGGATTCAATATAAAATATACCCAAGCATGAAATAGTAAGTAAAAGAAAGTTCAACATAAAAAGTAAGTAAGTGGGTGTGTTTAAACCCAGTATTAATTGTGTGTTTAACAAATCGATAAACCAATATAAATTAGAGTGTAACTTACTCGTGAGGTAAAGAACATTATAACAGAGATTTAAAAAAAAAAAAAAAAAAAAATAACAAAATAAGAGTTGCACCTGTAAAAAGCAAAAACTAATAGAATTTAGCAATATCGACATGAATAAGAAATAATAAGATCTGAGATGGAACATAGTGTTATGTATAAAAAGTAGTTAGTAGGTATAAGCATACAATTATAAGTGTATAGTAGAGCAAATAAAAAACAAACAAATATGGATATAATTTACTTGAAAGGTTTCGAATGGGAGAAGATGTAATAAATAATAAATAATCTATTGTTTTGTATAATTTTTTTAGTAAATAATAATAATAATAATTGGATCACTTGTATAGCGCCGTTTTTGTGCAAAATCACCTCAAGGGCTATTCATATTCCTCTCTCACAAATTTAATTTACTTATTCCATATTATACTGTCTCAGTAGAGGTAAGGTCACAAGGAGGAAATCCATAATTGGTTTTATTTTAGCTATACAATACTTATGTACAAACTGATTAAATGTAAACTGTCGATTTCCCGAAAATTAATAAATAAATAATATTATATTCACCCATTGTTTTGTAATGTTAAGTTAATATGTTTTGCCTGGAGGAAGGAACGCTAGTTCCGAAACGGCTCGGCGTATATAAATTTATAATTGATAACCACAAAATTATAGCTACATTAAAAAGTACTAAAGATTGTTGCTGAGACAGTTCAGTTATATGTAAAAAATGCTGTACATTAGTAATAAAATTGTAGCTAATTTTACAGACTATTCCCATGTAAAAGATAGATAGACTATAGCCAGATACCCCCACCAAAAGAGTATACCAAGAAACTAACTTACTTAAAATTAGAAAACTGTACGAATACAACATATTATGCCTATTAATTCACAAAATCCAAAATGGCCTCATACACACAAATACTTCATTTATGAAAACATCACAAGTACATGACCACCACACAAGACAACATAATAAATTATACACAAATTCAGCAAAGACAGAGTGTGGTAAAAGAAACATAGGCCATGAGGGTGTACACATTTATAATCTCCTTCCTAATATCTGATCCTAGCCTGACAACCGTAAATAGAATAAATATATTTAAGAAAAAACTGTTTGCCCTCAAGATCAATGAGCAAAACCAAAATGCTCTTACTTAAGAAAAATATGTTACTTAGGTAGTAAACCATAATTATTAATATATATATTATTTTTGTTTTAATCAATGTACCTACACTAACAAAGCGAAATATGTATTTCTTTTAACTTAATAAATAACTAAAAAAAAAGTCCCTAAAAAGAGTACAACAAATAAATAAACAAAGTCACGGAATGGAAGTAACGAATTCTTTATACATTTTAAATGTGATTTTTTTAAATATTGGTCCAATTTTACGTAGCAGTTGGCGCTAACAAAAAATTGTCAAAAGAATCGAAGTTAGCAGTCCACCATGGAGTTCTGGTACCTACCCTGATGTATGGAAGTGAGGCATGGAACTGGCAGTGAGGATGAAAGTAGATTGAATGCTGTTGAAATGAGATCCCTGAGGCGTATGTGTGGTAAAACCATGTATGATCTTGTGAGGAATGTGGAGATCCGCAAAGAGAGTAAGATTAAGAAAGGGACGCTTAGATAGTTCGGGCATGTAGAGCGAATGAGCGAATAAAGGAGTGTAAGGAGGATATATGATGCAAATGCGGGGACGCCCGAGGAAGACATGGCACGATCAAGTGAATCAGATTCTCGAGTTGGGCCATGTCAAGAGTCAGAATAATAGAAAAGTATGTATGAGAAGATGTATGAATGTGAATGAGGCAAGAAGTGTGTGCCAAGACCGAGTTGTTTGGCGGTCCGTCCTCTCTGCTAACCCCTACGGGGTAACGGCGTGATGGTTAGTTAGTTATTTAGTTAGTTATATTTAATTTATTATATTTAAGATTTCTTATAAATATTCGTAATTAATTATCTCAATCTTACACATCTAAATTTAATTACGAAATCAGACTTCGTTTATTTATTTACTTTTTAATAAATGTTCATGTTAAAAATATACATTTTATAATACGTAAATATGAAAAAAAGGATCCATAATCTCGGGGGGGAACCATAATAATGTACAAATGTTCGAGAAAATCCCCAAAAATGGTTTCCGTCGATTTGCATGATTTAATTTAGATTATTTTATGTTAAAAATGTGAAATCAATGAGGTTATAATATACCCTAGACTCGTTATTGTCTCACAAGCTCAAGATAAAATTTAGCAAGTAGGAAATACTCATATATGACAAAGATAGACATTCAAAGTAATATGTGCATAAAAACGAAACATACTACATTTTATATCACGGGTGTAAGAGAGATAACAAGATACGTTTACTCGCGTACACTATAAGACGAACACGGAATACTGTATGAGACGACCTACTACTGTTAGGATGTCCTTATACTTACGCGTTGCAAAGTTCCCTATCTCACTTTCTCTAATGGCGCTGAAATTCCTCGGGAAGCAATCGAAATAATTTGTATGTATTTACGAATGAAATCTTATTTCTAGAATTTTACTAGTGTTTGCCGATGTCCTAGCTCCACCGTGACTCTGAAGTCACTCTCCTTAAAGACCACATCATAAGTTTCGCGGAATCTTTTTATTCGGGCATACCAACCCATAAAAACGCGCCCATCAATTGTCTCGCCCAGAAGAACGTAAATGCCAAAACTAAATTTAAAAACCGAAACAGTAATTATTTACCTACGACTACCGTTTTTAATACGCATTTAAAAAAAACAATCATTTACGATTTTGAAAAATATTGATATTTAATATTAAATGCGTATTAAAAACGGTAGTCGTAGGTAAATATTTACCCTAAATCTTATTTTCCAACAACCATAATTTCAACTCATGATGAAAGAGAAAGGGGCCTTTTTGGCCCGGAGCTCTGTATACTTTTTATTTTTTGGTTGGCACTTCTGAAATGTGAGACTATTAAATAGTCATTAATTTGATTTTCTTATGTCATAATTGATAAATAAAACATGGTTTCTATGTATCGCGTACGAAATTTCAAAACCCTATAACTCAGTTAATAGTGCCGACCCCCACCTAATTCTTACAGATTCGGATTCCCCAGCCTAAATTAGTCTAAGTTCAATTTCGGTTATTCGAGTGACTCCCATAAACCGATTTTTTTCCGCTACTTTTAGATTTCTACAGCGTGTAACGACATCGTGTTAAATTGGATATTTAGCCAAGACAAATTAGAAATTAATCATTTAAATATATGGAAAAATGTAGGTTTGCAAAACTGTATTCGATTGAAATAGAATTTGTGAAATTCCATACGATTTCTTGTCTCTGGTTTAAATAAGATTCACGTTTTTCTGATCTCACCTGAAAAAGTTCGTAAATCCTATATTTTTCCATGTAAGGAAGAAATTTCGGTGGAGGGTAGATATAGTTTAATTCTTCCATCGCTGATTTTTAATATCTTTCAAAACTGAATAAAAATAAGATGACAGCCAACAGAGTTCTTTTTTTAAAATATTATATTCAATTATTTCTTTAAAAAAAATCTAAAGTGCTTTTATAAGGCTTTATTGTGGTTGTAGTACAGTACCTCAGAAAGTTTAGATATTTAATTTATTTATTTTAATCTTTATATAATGTAATTTTAGATAATCTTCTCTGCCACAGACACACTGGTGGCGTCGTTAGCGTTCTAGGAGATACTAAAACTCTGAAAGGTCCGGAGTGTTCGATGTATTAAAAATTATTCTAGTAGCTACCGCTACAGAACTAAATACGGTTTTGTTCTAGGCTATGGTGGGTGGTGGGTCACTACTCACGGTTTCGTGGTATTGTCTGGGTTCTCTCATCAGCGAATCTTGTGTCCTCACTTCAGCCTGTTACTTGAATCAATTCCCGTGACTAATATAATATAATATACCAAAAAAATATGTCATTTGGTTTTACGCCCAGCTGGACAATATTAGTAAAACATATAACAATAACATAAAATAAAATAGAAACTAGCTCAATCACTAAAACTACATTACCAATGCTACTATAATGTCAAGGCTCTCAATTGATTAATGACTGTGTAATGCAACCAGGTCTGACCATAGACTAATATTAGTATAATACACCAATTGGTCTGACATAATTCTCCTGTCATACAGCGTTATTAAATTTATTTTATTTTATTTTATTTAAACGCCTATGGAGCTTTTACATATGATAATGTACATCTTTATTTTTTTTTTAGTTTTACAGCTTACATCAGTGTTAACAAAATATAGGTTACATAAAAAAATATCAGAGTTGACAAATTATGTTACATAAAATAAAAGAATTTAAAAAATATAGGTATGAATAAAGTACAAATAAGTCAGACGAAAAATAGAAATTTTGCCAAAATCCTCCAAATCAACGATAATGATAGTAAGAAAGTATGTAACAGGGTATCTATCTGTAATAATATAAAAGTATCTGTAATAGTTTACAAAGTAGGTAGAAATAGTTCGCACATACTCCGTGTATCATACGTGTCCAGAATCATGCCAGCATTTTCAATAAAATTCATATTTACGTTTTTTATTTTTTTTTTAATTTTTAGATTCTTATTTTCCATGAAGTGGTGAGTCATCTGAATTTAAAGTTAATGTTCTTTATACAAATAGAACGGCGTCATATGCGCCTCACAATTTTTACCTCATATGGGTGTTTCAAATATTACCTGGCTTTTATAGACTTAGAGGCCTTGTATTTTCTCGACAGGGAAAAAATTTGTTTACCTAAAAACCCTACTAAATTGCATGTTTTTCCAGCAGCATCAACCAGCAACCGACAGCGGCCATATACTACATACAAGTTTGTTTATGTTGTGTTGGGATCGGGGGGGAAGTTTGGCTGCGTCCGATTGTGGGAATCCTTCCGAATTTGCCTGTTTGAGTATGGGAAATCGCAGAAAACCATACTCAGGAGGGAGCGGCTGATAGTCAACTTGAAACATATGCGGCCTTCAGTAACATCGGTATATGATGGTGTGTGTGTGTCTGTTTTTATGTTAATATATACTTATGGGAAGATAGAGATTAAACATACATATACAGGGTTTTCCAATAAGAGGTGTTATTTTGATATTTAATCGTAAAAGATCAATGGTTTCGTTGCTTGTGTGGCACGTAGCGCCGTCTTGTTGAAAGTAAACGTTGTCCAGATCAATACCATCAAATTCCGGCCATAAAAAATCATTAATCATCTCTCGATTTAGAGGTGAGTCCTGTGAGTACTTTCCGATATTGTGTACAGTGAGTACAGGTACAAAAAAATACCTGGTAAAAATACCCGGTACAAAATACTTCCAAATATTTTATACCTACTTCGAGTATCTGGGTACTGTGGATGGAGAGTGACGGGAACCTGAGGCGTGCTGAGGTACAAAATATTCTTAAATATTTTATACCTACCATGGGTATTTGGGGACGGCGAGTCACGGGGACCTTAGGCGTGCTGGGCACTGAGAAGGGAAGTTGAGGGGAAGGGAGGGGAGGAACAAGAAGGAATAATATTACTTACAGGTGTTCAAAATAAATAATGTTTGCAAGTTTTTTATATGATTTTTATTTTTTGTACTTTCGTAGCGTAATGTTGTAAGGCGTATTACACTGCCTAGAAATTATTTATTTAGCATAAAACAGTAACATCATTTTAACAAAACATATATTATATGGTCATGAAATTAAATTAACACGTTTTCCTACATTGCTGTCTGTAATATCATCTCTATAGGTAACTTACTGTTAACTCAAGACCTGTTTAAAACGCCTCGACATCGGCAGCAGAATTTGGATTTTCTGGTTCATTCCAATCAACGCTAATACTCATTCCTATTCTTCCTGAAAGCATTAAAGCAGTGAATTAATATATTTGTGGTTTTGCCAATGTTTTCGTTTCAATTGATCGATTCATAACACTTTTTCAACACAGGCACTTGGCCGGTGACATTGTTGATGAATTACATGTAAAATAACAAGTCTTCTCTTCTACTAACCATTTTGCGTTGCCCTGAATACATCTGCGTAAAGATGGTAGACCCTGGCGTGGGATTTGATCAGAGTAAGTGCGCACAAGTAGTCAGCAATACCTAGGAAATTACCAGAATTTTTTAACACCTCACAAAGATCTGTATTTTATTTTCAAGACATAAGATTCTTGTTATTGAATGTTTGTTGATTTTTTACCTGATAAATTCAATGCAGGAGCCTTTCCGTCACCTCTACCGCCGTATTATTCCTGGAATACTACGGAAAGTTTATTAAAAGTCAACTATTTCGTGACTTTATCTTCGAATGCGCTGAAAGCAAACCGTAATCTGCGAAGTATTTTTCAATAGTGGAGTTCGGCCACCCTCCACTATCTTGTAGCGGATGTGAAAGATCCCAGTGGTACAAAGCCATCTCGCTAATATCGGATAAACAATTTATTAAAATCTGCCAATAAAATCTCCACAACGGCGCAGTAACTACACAAAGTTCAGGATGTGAAGATGTCAAACACCATAAATAAACCATTCTATCAAACACCATGCCATAGACACTCAGCTGTCAACAGTTTTACCATAGACATTCACCATCAGAAAATGGAGATTACCGTGGCTAAATACTCATAACTGTCCTTTTTCCTCGTACACCTTTATAATAGGAAAGAGCGAAAAGGCATCTGTATTTTACAGTGACGAAAGCAAAAATATTTCTTTGTCCCTTTTCCTCATATAACTTTCTAACCGACGAGAGTGAGAAGTCAGTAATATTTTAAAGTACGAAGTACTTGAAGACCTGTGATACAAATATTAAACCAAGTATTTTGGAACCAGGTATTTTAATATCAGATTTGTCACAAGTACAAAGTACGGCATGGATATACCCGGTACTTTTACTGGGTACGATAAATACGCCTCTCCTCTACTCTCGATAGCGCAATCCATTTACCGTAACTGTTGCTCCACCCTCATTTTCGAAAAAGTAAGGTCCAATGACTCCGCCGGACCATAAACCGCACCAAATAGTCACACGTTGAGGATAGAGAGGCTTTTCAACAATAACTCTTGAATTTTCCGAGCCTCAGATGCCACAATTTTGCTTGTCGACGATGCCACCGAGGTGGAAATGGGCCTCATCACTCAAGATGATTTGCATTTGATTCACTCAAGTGAATTTTAATAATTTCAATGCGTTGTTGAAGCGTGTATCGTTTCATTTTTATTAATGGCGTAGTGTTTACTTGTCAAATGTCAAAAAATGACAGCTTCAAAAGTAATATCTACCGAAATAGCGGCCTATTCAAAATAACACCTCTTATTGGAAAACCCTATACATACAAATTATAGAATATTATATATATATATATTTAGGAAAGGAGTCGGGAGATTAGGAAATACCTACTGCTCGCTGCTTATTCGTCCGCGTCTGAGTCTGGTTGGAACCAGGTATGGTCATGGATGCTTTTTTGCACTTTAATTCAATACGGTACCATTAGTGATGAGCTGCTGTCATTTTAGCTAGTGTTCTTTGATGTTAAAAGCGGGTAATCTTAAGATTAAAAAACGTTTAACTCCCTTACAAAAAAACTGCCGGTTTGCAAAAAACAGGCCCTTTAACCTCTTAAGGACCACGCCCGAGTATACTCGGGCGGCTATTATGTGAAATTAAAAAAATATTTTTTTTTTTTTCACACTATGCACCA
Source organism: Hesperophylax magnus (assembly GCA_026573805.1). Taxonomy (NCBI): domain Eukaryota; kingdom Metazoa; phylum Arthropoda; class Insecta; order Trichoptera; family Limnephilidae; genus Hesperophylax; species Hesperophylax magnus. The sequence goes on along the minus strand of JAIUSX010000210.1, from coordinate 1,071,743 downwards.
CAACATCAATATTCAGTCTCATTTTGGGCCCGAAATGGCTTTTATATGAGGATTTATATTTTGAGTAAATAAAATTCATTGATAAAAAAAAGGTGTTTTTTTCCATTTTTAATTTTTAATTGATTACTGAAGGGGTTAAGACGGTTGACTGATGACCTGGTCACCTCCACAGATTTGATGCGTTTTTGGGAGACGAGAAAAATTAAAACTTTGAAAATTATTTTAACTATTAAAATTGACTATAAAAAATAAATACAGATAAGTTAGAAGGTCATTATTGATTTAATAAAAATGAAAATGGAAAGCAGTTCCTCATTTTGACTTTAGCGGCGATGTTGACGTGTAGAGAGGTCAACGTTAGGTATTATTATTCTCTTCTTCACGACATCCAGACAGAAAACCTTTCCTCGCTACTCTTCTGCATGTCTACCCAGGGCACTATCGACAGAGTTTCCCCTCAGTAACGATCCTCGACCCTGAAAACATAAACATACAAATAATATAAATAATGTTATTTATGATTAAAAAACTGCAAAGTTGTCTAAAAAAGGGTTTAAAAATACATGCATGTTTGAAAACTTACAAGAGTCCCAGTGGGACAATTGCATCCCCAATTGGGGTATGTTGTGTGGCTGAAGGAAGTAGGGAAGAGAAGAACATGGTGAAAAGGAAGATTGTAAAGTTTCTGCCTATTCAAATCTGGTCACCAAACACAATTAAATCCATTTTTAGCAACCTTTCAATTCTGAATGGTGGTCTTTCACTAGAACGGTTTTGATAGAGATTTTAGATGCTTCATTAAATACTGCTTTATCAAATTCATATTGCCTTTTGCCTCCTTGAAATGTGCACCGGCTGATATTTTTTCATAATAACTTACTTGTTTTATGTAAAATGATATTTTTGTAAATTGTACCATCTTACCAGGGGCCTACTCTGTATCTTTCGAAACTTTCCTGCCGCCGGTTTAGCTACGTCACAAACGTGTATTAATCCTTCCATTTCGGTGTCCAAAAATTCCTCGTCCTCCGGTGTTATACACTTGGTAAATATGTATATATTGTAATTACTTAAGGTAATAAATAAATTTATTGCGGAGGAATACCTAAAATTTGAACTCTGTGTTTAGTATATTTACAGAGATATTTTATTAATTAGAAACGATGTTCACTCAGTTGACAGCACCGGCAAGGAAAGGTTAAACCACGAACTTACTGGTTTTTTAACCCAAAAGATACAGAGTAGGCCACCAGGTAATGTGTTTAAAAAATATATCCACCATACGTAGTTTCCCCAGGAGAGCTCCTTATATTCAGATAAATGCAATATTTTTTCTCTAATATTATAAAAAATATGTTATACTCACAGACATATGAATATTAATAGACGAGAAATTAAGGACGAGGGGTTAAAACAAGAGTTGCGGGACGCAGGGAGGAAAGCTGACTGTGATTCGTCAATAAATCAATCTGACAGTAAATAGGCTTCTCGCATTATAATATCACCATTTAGTTCTTAAAAGTAATATCTGATTATGAATGAATAGACATTTTTACATGGGAGCGCAAATTACTCGCCACGTTATGAACAAATTTGCGAAATCCAAATTCGGCAAAATAAATTTCTTCTATTTTCAGAGTCGAATATTTCGTTTAAGTATTTAGTTAAGACACTTTTATAAATGTTCATAATTTACTTCCGAGCAACCAACCAGCTTTGTGTTTCGCGTCCAGACGTTTCTCGATGTGATAGTATATATTATGTTTCTACAACTGATCCATATTATACGATGTGAATATGCTTAAAATAAAGTAAAATAATGCTTATATATGGCATGTAATACGACAATTGGGTTTATTCTCTTTTTCACATCTATTTTTACAAGTTTTCATAGCACAAGTCAACATTTTGCCGTGTTATTTCGTAAAATAAAACCGATGATGCCTCGACCATAGTTCGCACAAGAATGATGACGTCAGGTTTTCTAAATTCACTTGAGGCCATACGCGAGCCCAGCCGGCTCCAATGGAACCGGTATGGGGAGTGGGGAATAATACCCTTTTAATCACTTAGGGCAGGTCTACTAATATTCATATGTCTATGGTTATACTAGTGGACATCGCAATGATTCGCTCTTCCTAATGTATTTTTTTAGCGTCTCCGACTTTTCCCACCATTCACTACTGTATACCACAATGTTACCGTTAAAAAACTACATTACATCGACTTTTTCGACTCCGTATCTCATTTCAGTATAGAGACTTTGCTTTAAGCATTCATCGGGCGTCCCCGACTTCTTTTACCATTCTAACTAAACCTCTCTAAGCACTGATGTTACTAATAATGACAAACTTTGAAGTTTTCAGCGATATCGGTTGACTACCTTTCGAGTTTGGCGAGAACAAACATACAAACAGGCCTTAGAAACATTACGCCACATTATGCGCGCATAAATTGGACGTGGCATGTACGTTTTATATGTTGGGCTGACACACTACGCTATAAACTTCCTCAGAAGAGAGGCCAGATCAATTGGGGGACTGCCGCGGAATATCATTTCTTTGTATGGGATCTGTAACTTTGACAGATGACAGCCGTGTACTTACGGCGCTCCGTAAATTATTTTGACCCCTTCTCCTGCCGTAGGAAGGATAGGTGGGTAGGTAGAATAATATCAAGACACGCTATTTCCTCGTCAAGCGAATAAAACATATTTTAGTACGCTATGAGAAGTTTTTTAAGGTTCAAAATAACGTAAAATCGAGGCAAGTGTGGCGACTAGGAGCTGTGGATTTCTAGGAGTTAACCGGCCATTTTTATAACTTTAAAAAGTTTCATGCCAATAAGTTTGCTTTGGAGTGTAAACTCTTCTGATATCTTACGGTGGAAAATTATGTTTTTTTTACTTGTGTACTTGTTTTTTTTTTCCGCGAAACTGAAAGGGAGCGCGATTGTGTTCGAATTTAACGAAATAAATCAAGGATAAACAATAAACCTGTTGTTCCTGGCCATGGTAGGAAGGACGGCGGGGGGCGGCTCCTCCCTCTCCAAGTCCGGCGGCGACGAAAGGGTTCTGAAACATATTATATTTAAGGTGGACAGCGTGCATTTGTGATATATCTGTGCAGACTGCAGGTGGCCAAAAGAGAAACTAAACACTAGCAGCGTAGATCCCTTGCGTAACCATATCATCTCATTTAAAAAATCGGCACAGAATATTCCTACCAGCTATCGACCAATAAAGCCTAAACAGAGCATGTGGATGTTAAAAACAACACCGAAGCCAAAATTATCGTTTCAAACATTTATCTAAAGGAAATTTAATCATTTCATAGACAAAAGATCGTACGACGCATTTTTTGTTTGTGTGAATACTACACAAGAATCCCAGCTGCTCCCACCTGTTTTGGAGCCAGTGAGACTATGGCATCCCCAATTGGGGTATGTTTTAAGGCTGACGGTAGTGAGGAGGGGAAGGAGACGGAGAAAGAAGAATAAGGTAGGGGAGTACCTTTCTATTCAGATTTGGTCACCAAATACGGCCAAAGCCATTTCAGACAACGTTTCAATTTTGAATATTGGTCTTACACCAGGGCGATAATATACTATAAATAATTTTAAATGAATTGTTTGTGAAATAACACGAATTGATCATTGATGATCATTCGATTAATAAAATTTATTTAAGGCTTGCTAGTCGAGAGCCTAACCCCTCGAGCACGGAGGCCGTTATACAGGGTGTATCGGAGAGTACCCGACAAACTTTAACCAGCTATTCCTCAGCACATTTGGAGTAAAAAATGTTATGGGCGCTTTGCTGTCCGGTAACATTTTTTTCCATTAAAAACAAAAAATAAATAAAAAAAATCCACACTCCGTCACTGTCATTTGCATTGCTTCTCGCGTTCAACAGCTGTTATTAGCAAGTGTGTCAAAAAGTGTCCTCGCTCTTTCCAACACACCAAATAATAATAGTTAAAAATGAGACGAATGGTGCCGTGCCATTTCGTTGTGATTGTAAAAGCGCGCCAACGTAGGTACGTACGTACATTATTCAACGAAACTCGAACAAAATATTGCCAGATGGGTTTTCAAACTTTGACAAAGGATAAAACATTGGTGACATGTGGTGAAAATATGAATAATAAATTTTTTATTAAAAAAAATTGTTACCGGACAGCAAAGAGCCCATAACATTTTTTACTCCAAATGTGCTAAGGAATAGCTGGTTAAAGTTTGTCGGGTACGTGCCGATACACCCTGTATACATAAAAGCTGAACGAATATTAGGCTTTCACTCATTTCATGAGAATGTGTATGAAACGAGTTACGCTTAATCGTATTTCCTGCATTTGATCTGGGAATCTTCAAAAAACCTCTTTGTAACAAATCCCTTCCCGATCCCGCTTTACAGAGGAAGCGGAGGAAGGAATTCAAAAGGTAAAACAGTGGCTCGACTCTAATTCACTAACTCTAAATGTACCTAAAATAAAATACTTACTTTTTAGCCTTACTAATATCCCAAAATCAAACCTAATTTTAAAAATACACGTTTGTAAAAATTCTCCCCTTGAACGGAATTGTGACTGCTCATGCCTAGAACAAGCAATCAATATCAAATATCTAGGACTAACCTTTGACCTAAACTGGAAACAACATATCTATAACTCACCTTTACCGAGAATGTGCCGTTATTTTAACGAGACATATAAAAGTCATTCCATTGATTTGTCAATGTCATCATTGGCCATCTTCAAATCAAACGTAAACAAGACTTAAATCTACCTATCGTGTTGATCTAAAAAATAATTACTGTTGCTGTTATGAAATGTATATGTAAGTGTATGTATGTGTGTATACATGTATGCATGTAGGTGCATACATGTACATTATTCTTTACTTACAGTGTTGTGTTCATCAATGTTGTGTTTGTCTGTAATTAGTGATAGTATCAACCAAGTTTGATAAATGTAATTGTATTTCGAGAGCTTTGATATGAATCACTGTTGACAAACCTAAGAAAAAAAATAAAATAACATTACAAACAAAATTCGCAAATCTATTTACTTTTTCAAACAAACACGTAATTTCCTTGACCCCAAACTTTTAAAATCAGTGTATTTCTCACTATGCCAATCACACATAGAATACGGAATTTTAGCTTGGGGTAATACTTCTTCTAGTGCCCTCGACCCCATTATTAAAGCACAAAAATTAATCATAAAAATAATTCTCAAACTTCCTCTTTCTACCAGCACTGATACTATCTTCAATACTATCAACGTTATGGACATAAAACAGCTCTTTGCAAGATCCATCTTGATTAATTTACACCAAAACAGCAAAACACTATACAAACCAACTCAAACGATACACAATACCCGAGCCAAAAACAAAGAACTTCTTCAAACTCCTTTTGCTAAAACCACCTTTGAGCAAAGACATTTTAAATACATAGCTTGCAAACTATACAATATACTACCAGACACTATTAGACGAACAGAGTCAATGACCAAATTCAAACATGAAATAAAGAAATGGATAACAAGTATTGGGCGTCCCACTATCACAAACATATGTAAACCAAATTACACGTAAAGAGTAACAACAATTCACATACAAAATAAAATAATAGATTCAATAATTTTATAATACCCCCTTTGTAAGTAATCTTTAAGTACCTGAATACGTCTGTCTCGACACAGGTGTACCCTAGTGAGACAGATGTCGAAAAATGTATGTAACAAAACTTTATATTGATAAATAAATAATAAAAAAAAAACAACGTAAAAAAATCCTCAGCTTAGTGGCAATATTATAGATCTCCTTGTAAATTAAATACGGCGCACAATGGGGCCGATGACCCCGAAAGTTGGCATCAAATCAGTGGTTGCAATGACATCAAATCTTTTTTGATTTTTAGTTCAGTATAGACATGTTGATAAAAATAAGTGAAAAAAAATGTTCGAAAAGTCACGCATACTTAGTACAAAAATATAAAATTGAATAATATAAGATAAATTAAATCAGTCAAAATGCTCACTTTATTTCTCGTGCTATTTATTGACAGTTATACACATAATAAATCGTCTTCATCATCTTGTGACAATATACTATCGTCATCACTACTTGATTCAACTATCGAATCATTCCTGGTAGTCGTATTAGGGTCTGGTGTCTTTAGCATTTTCAGTACTTCTTTTGAAATTGTCTTCATTGTCCGGCTGCTGAACTTGTATTAAACGCTCAGCAGTGTGATCCAGCAATTGTTGCAATTTCACTTCCGCTGAAGATTCCGTGACCGTTATGAATTCACTTAACGGGTAACATTTTTTCTTAGCTCCTTGTACAATTTTGTATGAAGGAAATACCTCTTTATCCTTTTATCTTATTAAATTGTATTGGTGGCGACTAAGTTTGGCATCTACAATCAAAGCGAGTGCTTCATCACCACTCAATACCTTTTTGTTTTGGGTTTTATCGGTAAAAGCTTTTCTGTACTTATTTGCTCTGGTCGGCGTACTTAACGTGACGTCTTTGACTACTAGTCGATGCTGCTGCTTTACTTGCCAACCGAAAACTCATGTGGGTAGCAAAGGCTAACTCAGTACTAGATGTTTTAGATCGCAATAGTATAGTTTTATGACGTTTCGTACGCTCAGACGACATATCAAATGACAGTGTGGGTCGACCTCTTTTCGTTTTTACTATTTCTGGTAAAGGTTTATAATTCTTAAACATAAGGAGGCTTTCGCGCCATTCTTTTAATAAAAAATATTATTTAATAAAAAGAAGTCATGGATTCTGTGACATTTCAACCATTTGGTTTTCAATTTAGAACAGAATGAAGCTATTTCATTAAAAAGTTATTTTTGATTAAAGAGTTGACAATGAGTAAGTTCTAAGAGGTGTTTTTTCAGGAATTTTACTTTTTCGTCAAATTTCTTAACGCCAGAATTCTTCATAATCATGTATAATTCGAATCTCGTAAGAACCACGTCAGAAATTGTATCTAAAACAAAACACATTGATTATTAGACTACAACTGTTTTTTATGAAAACTGATAGTCCTCACTTTCAAGTACTATAATTAAAAAAATTGTGCATACTTGCAACTACTTATAATTAAATCTTGTAGCTAAGATACTAAACTATATAAAAACAGTTAAAATATGATGGGATCTCGTGGAACTCTAAACTATATACCTCTATGTTTAATATATTTACAAGAAAATATTTCATTCAAATAGGTGTTTGTTTTAATTTAAATTTATGACATATAGTATGAGGGTATCAATAACTACTATAATATAATTAAAGTACATACCATAAGACATCGTATCCATATTGAATTGGATCTGTACACTTGATAGATTTTGCTTTTTATAAACTTGAAAAGTATTGAAATTTACGCGCTTTCGAAAACTGACACAGTCACCCGCACAAAAGTCAAGTTCAAACTGATCTCTTCCCGTCAGTATCGCGATTAGGGCGAAACGCTTTGGGGTAATTATGCAACACTTAATGAACTTCAAAACTAGCATACTTGCTTTATTGTAAAGAACATTTGATTTTCTGAATTTCAGCCAACGCGTTACATGAAGTCGCCCCAATGTGCGGCGTCCGGAAACTCGTAATACAAGCGGGAAACTGGTAAATCTATATCACATATTCAATTAGGGAGGCGGGTTTGGGTACCGCCGCCTCGGGAACCACTTATTGGATAACTAAAACCTTTGAAATAGATCACCCCAAGTGGTTCGCTACGTTTGGTGATTTAGCAGGGGTGTTGAGACAGAATAACAGCAGAGAATGTACGAATGCGAATGAAGTTTTTCTAACGTATGACCGAAAACAGTTGTTGAACATTTCAAGAATTGCTAACAGCTATCGACAGCAAGTAGATATCGAAAGCGAAATATGTTTTTGGTAACTAATAATGATGGAAGATATATGAAGAAAACATCGTCACCTTGAGGACAGGTACGTCGACTTGCAGCACCTCCCTGTCCGCCATTGCGTGCGCGCCCTCGTCCAGCTCATCCACGGACAGCGACAGAGACAAAGACAGCGGTAGCGAGGCGGCAGAGGGCCGTGCGGTCAGCTGCCTGGCCAGCTGCAGCGGGTCTACTTCACCTGGACAGGGACCAACACACACATATACCAGGCTGACTGATCAGTGTACAGAGGCAGGATGGCGTCCACCGAGAGCGAGACGGTCAGCTAGGAATGTTGAACATTGTTCCTACCTATGCCAATGGCCTTGGCCACCCTTTTGGCCTGTAGGAGCCTTGCGGCACCACGCCGGAAGCGCAATGCGGCCGCCCTACGTCTTGCGGCAGTGCGTAGCGTGTGACGCGCCAGCACGCCCTCCCAGCGTCCAAGGCGGGCAGCGCGCGCGGCCAGCACGGAGGGCCCGCCCGATCCGCGCACCTGCAGGGCGGCCAACAGCGCACACCCCGTCTCCTGTAACAAACATTGATATTGTTACATATAAGTGAGTAAAGGCCCCAAGTGGCGGCGCCAGTGTTACATATATGCTTATATACCCTTTAAAGTTACATAGGGTATTATGTGTGAGGTATGCATTTAATCCTTGCCGGCTAGGGGCCGGCCGAGCATGGAAACTACAATCTTTCAGGGTGTGGATATTAAACAGTTTCCCAATAAAACAGGTCGCTCAATATGAACGTTTATTGTACAAATTAAACAGGTTATCAGACAGATCTACATAAGGTACATAGCTCTTTAAGGCCTAACTGTTACTAGGCAATCTACTGAATCTATAGGCTCTGATTGACATAGGTACATTATTAGCTCACGTGTAAATTACGGCGGATGCGGTGAATCGGTCGGCAGGTGCCATAGGCGGGGTGCCTGGCGTAGGGCGGCAACGATGGGCGGATGCCATAGGCGAAACCTAGGCTGTCGTGGACGGTAAAGCGGGAATCCGACGCCTACAGGGCGGCACAGAGGCGGCCTGGGGCAGCCTGGGGCAGCCTGGGGCAGCCTGGGGCAGCCTGGGCCATTGTTGGGCGGCTAACGGCGTGGCGACAGAGCGGCGGCAGAGCAATGGGCGGAAGCTTGGGCGGCGGGCGGCAAAAGCCTGTAGTTGGAACCCCGTGGGCGGCAGCGGGTGCACGGCCGCGGCCCAGGGATATGACGCAATCATATCCATGACGGTGTGGTCGGCTGAAGATTGTCTGGACGTGATGAACTGAGTCTAGAGACGCGGCACAATGTGAAACAAATCAGGCCGGTCCATATTTACGAGCGTAATTGAGCGGCAAACGCTATCACGGAACTAATCCATCGTGTTGCTTTCTACGCGTCGCGCTCGGAACTGGCGGTGGCGGGCTCGCAGCAAGTACTTGACCTGCGTCGGGCGCAAGGTGGAAGGGATATCCTTATTTGGTCGTCTTCTTCTATTAGCCATCTGATTGGTTGATAGCCCGCGTGATCCGTGTCAGGCGGAGATATCTCCGATGTACGTGTATGTATTGGTGAGCTAACACGCCATCAGTGCGTGATCCGTTTCCGGGGCCACGTGTGGATATACATAACTGTGCAGTTTGTGCAAATCATAACAATATGATAATTATTGATCTCATTTATTCTCAAAAGTCCCTGTTCTGAGCTATTTCAGCGCCCTCCGTCCATTGCAGGCTTGTTGCAGAGTTGCTTTACTCGCACTTCTCTATGCCTCTCGTCGGGCCGGAAGCTAAGGCTGTTCTGGTATTGTACACTGCCACGGGAACGTGTTTTAAATTTGCTTTTCCATTATTTTTTTCTATCTATCTCTCCACAATAGCTTCAAGAACAAGAACAAACTGCCTAGGATAAGAATACTTAAACCTTTTTTTTTAAAAACATTTATGTTGTGCCAGGGACAGTCGAGACCATTTAGAATCATTTAGTAGTAGCATCATTTTTTTAAAAATAGTTGACATGAAAACCGCAGAATTAGAGGGACACATCTGGTCCTTATCCGGGAAAGTGGCGAAGGCCCTCAACTGTTATGAATGTCGTCGTAGTGGTTTGTTTCAGTAAAAATATATAATTGAGTGTAAGTTACCGGTCCCAGGTTGTTGACGCTGATGTCTAGCTCCCTTAGAGGGGAGCGGCCCGCCGCCAGCGCAGCCGCTAGCAGCCGCCCCGCTTCCACGCCACTTTCTCCTGCCGCACCTACCCCGCACGCTGATACATTCAACCTGCAACAATGTTTACCTTACAGAGCTTACAGACTTCGTTTGGAGTGTTTCAATGAACATTGTCATTTTGTTTCCTTAAAACGCCGTAGGTAAAGTGGTGCGGTATCGAATATTATACACAAAATTTTTAAAGCATGAAATAACGTTAAACTGATAAACAAATGATCAAACAATAATAGCAAAACATGTAACAGTAACATAAAATAAAACAAAATCTAGATCAATCACTAAAACTGTATTACAAACGCTACTATAATTTGTAGGGTTCAATAAAGTGCTGGTATAGATTACGCTTAATTCTATAAATGGAGTCAGCAAATGTATCAATAGTACATCCAAATTTGTTGCCCAGATCATCCATCCTTTTGGTTAGTGAGCAGCGACCGCGGAAGTGGGGGGCAGAGGGGGCCAAATGCCCCCCTAAAATCAAATGAGGGGGGGCCGCGCCCCCTCCAATTTTACTACCTGGGTAACGAAGGATTATCTGTGCTGGTAAAGATTATCTGTATCCTTCACAGTGCTTTTTTTCATAAATGAAAAAGTGTTTGTTGTATTCAAGAAAAATTGTCAACAGATAGCATTAGAGCTTTGATTATTTAAATAATCAATACTGCACGTGCATAAGGTGGAAACATTTAGTTTAGATATAAATTAAATTCTTAGGGAATTTGCTTCAAAGACGGCTGAGAGACGCAACGTTTTTGGCATCGTTCAATGAATGCAATAAAGCAATATTTAAAAAAAATAAGTTTTTATGAAGAAGTACTCTATGACCCGTCATAGAGTACTTCCGCGGTCCCTGTTAGTGAGTGTGTCTGTTAGTTGGTTGTGTGTGTATTGCAGAAGGATATTACAATTTGTCTTTTGTTCCTAGTCGGCACATGGAATTTAATAGTGGCAACAATGGCAGGGCTGTCAATAAAGTTGTTAATGACTCTGTGTAACACAACCAGGTCTCACCTAATTTTTTTGTCAGACAGCGCTATTAGATGAAATTGATTCAACAAACTGACATAATTAATGTATTCAATTTTGAGTTTAAAATTATCTAAGTACCTAAGAAATTTGTGCTGAAATCTTTCTATATTGTCAGAGTGAACATTATACAAAGGGTACCAAATAGGTGAATTATATTCCACTTGACTTCTAACTAATGAAGTTTAGAGAGTTCTCATATAATCTAGGGACTAATCAGTTAAAGTTCTGCAAAGGAAGACAAGCATCTTTAAAGCCTTATTAGTTATATTGTTAATGTGTGCAATGAATGTCAAGTTTTCTGAATTTGTGACACTGGTATTAATTTAATTTTATTATTCATAGAAAATAGTATGATGAGTTTTAGAAAATTGTATTACTTGACATTTCTGAATGTTCAAAAATAGCATTTTGTTCACACTCTTGATAATACATTACAACACAATAACAACAATATTTATAATATATTATTCCCAGTGAGTTTTAAAAAAACTCATTTCGGGAAAGACAACATTTATAAAATAAAATATACTTAATAAGAAAACAAATTTAAAAGGGAGTTCAATAACAGTATACATAAATTTTGAAACAGACTAGACAGACTGAACACAGTTAAATAGAAAATATTTCATAAATAAATTAAAAGAAATAAACACAGAAGTTATTTTGGAGTTCCAACGATAAAATGTGTCACTCGTTAATAAAACTGCTGAGGAAATAGATAAGTTGATATAAATTAGCATGTAAAATTTGGCAATAGAATACATTTCGTATTCTTTTATATAGTTTTAAGTCATCAGAAAATAGTAGGACTTCTACATCTTTAAATTGGTCAACAATGTCATTGAAGAATAGTAAGAAAAATATTGGGCCGAGGTAGGACCCTTGAGGAACCCCACTTGTGACCTCAAATATATAAGATTGTATAGAATTATGTCGAACTATATCAAAATCTTTACTAAAATCAGTGTATATACTGTCCACTTGTTGTTTGAGACCAAGGGATTCAGGTATGTAATTTTAACGAATCATATAATACAGCCAAGTTGGTTAGGAACAATATTTTTTTTATTTTTTTTTTTTATTATTTTAATATATATATCATATAAGTTACATTAATACATATTTTGCAGAAAATAATATTAAGGTTCATAATTGGTCATGTATACCTTATCAGAAAAGAGGAGCTCTTGTGCCTGATAAGGGAGCCACGATTCTTACTTAGATTCAATGTTATAATATATATTTTTTTTAATATAAGTTTTTTTGGAAAAAAGTTTGATTTTAAAGTTTGATATATATTTTTTTTAAATATAAGTTTTTTTGGAAAAAAAGTTTGATTTTAAAGTTTGATATATATATTTTGTTTAATATAAGTATTATATAATGTTGTTGATAGGTTTCTGTAAAGCAGACATTATACAAATTGGTCTGTAGGCATATTGATATAAATATTTCGAAAACTTCTTTTGTAGTTTCTCTACCATTAGAGAGTAAATGAAATCAACTGGTCCCCATTTTATTATCCCGCTTTCAAAAAATGCTGCGTGGGTACTATAGTATAAAAATGCATGGAATTGCTTAGCACAAATCCCAGCACTTTCGAAACTTTGCTGCATATCTTTTCCATGTGGACATGAAATGTGAGGTGCGTATCAAGTGTGATTTCCAAATCTTTAAAAATAACAATGTGCTTCGGAGATGAATAAGACATTTGTAGTTATAGAACAACGTTTTGTTTGCTTTGGTGTAGCACATAATGAAGCATTTCTTAAAATAAAATCCCAATTTATTGGTGTGACTCCATTCGACGATAGATGGATATAACACCATGACAGTTGCACATTTCTGCTAAACAAAAATTGCTCAAAAGCTGAAATGGATCTAAAATCGGAATTTAACGCATACCTTTCAAAATAAATGTTTTAAAAAATGGCGATGATTGGTGTGATGTCTGTACGAATGTGGATGAGTGCAAGCGAGATGGAATGCTTCCAAGATCTTATAAAAGGCGATGCACGTTAGTTGTGTGCCTCTTTTGTTTCAAGCAGCTCCCCAATAAATAACAGTACAAGATCACGTATCATTATTGAGTACGACCTTCACCCGCTACAATTATACTCAGCCTCTACACCACATTAGCACTAGCTACATTTGGCATACATTACAATTGGCCATTTGATGATAATATTACATTTGATTTTTTGTGAAACACTCCAACTTAAAGAGTGACCGGTTTACTTTAACCTTTACAACACATAGTTTCATCCTCTACCAAAATGCCACAAAGCGTTACCTATGCAAAGGTGTGCCCCTGTGAAGTGCGGCCGCGAGAACCGCGAGGCCCGCAGCCCGGATCGAAGTGTTGCAGCGCAAGTCCAGTGCCAGCAGCCGGCACGATGGCTGCACCAGCGCATAGCTGATGGCCTCTGCTCCTTGGGCACCTGCACACGTGCAAATGATTAGGTCAGCGTAAGCAAGTGTCAATAATTTACAACAACTACAAAAACAATTATTTCCCACCTAAACACACATCAACTGACCTGTGAACTAACGGGATTATTACATCCCCAAAAGGGTAGCTATGTGTTAAGGCTGATGGGAGAACGGATGGGAATTATATGGAATGAAATTGTAATAATTTATTTATTTCTATACATACATTACAGTGTCTACCAAATATTTACATTTGTATTTAATACATAAATTTAGAACTGTTGTTAATAGGGTGTTTTTATTTTTATTTTTATTATTATTATTTTTTTTTTTTATGCTGGGTGTGAGGTAGGTTTGAGTAGGTGACACTGTGGTGGGTAATGTTATATGTTTCGTGAACACCTCACTAGGAGAACCTGTGCTGAGGTGTTTACGTGGTTATGATTAAATGGTACATGTATTTATGTGTATTGGTTAAATTTTCTTATATAAAAGTGTAAGTTGGGATTTAAAAATTTTTTTTTTAATGGTTAGGTATTGTACATTGTTATTTAAAGAAAAAGGAAAAAATATTTATTTATGTGCACATATATACATACACCCATGTATATACATAAATGAATTGTAAATAAATTGTACAGCGCCCTTAAGGGCCCGCTTTCCGCGTACAGAATTTAGATTTGGGCAACACTCACAAAATAAACAATATTTAGTGTTAAAAGAATCCGACAGAGGTGTCTGAATTCGTATTAGGAATAATTTTGGGGATTATTTAATATTTTAAATAACGAAATTAAATTACCGACATCTATTGCAATTTTAGAAAAACAGACCCATTTTTAGTTAGCACCGAGCAAATCACACTGGCGTGATCTTCGCCCGCTCCAAAAAGTCGTTTACCGTTTACACAGTATGTTTTTAACAGAAATTGTTTGTCTCTGTTTTTTGTACGTTAATGGAACCGAGCTGAAAGGGAGAGCTTTATTTTGCGAGTATGTCAACGATTTGTACAAATATTAGTGCGGTCTCTAGTTATTATTACTCTAACGAACGAAGTCGAAATGAAGATGGTTCTCAAAATATGGGTTTTATTACGGATTTAATTAATTAATTTTTTTTTTAAATTTTACAAAAAACATTTACGAAAGTTATTTGTATAGGTATACAAATTACTTTACTTTACTAAAATACTATTATCACTTTTATAAAAGTAATTTATAACTTTTATAAAATCAATAAATATATTTTTACATCAATAAGGTTTTTCTTATATGGTTATCTTTATAGGGTGTCCGGGGGTAAAGTGCTCAAACTTCAGGAGGTTATTCTAAATGCTAGAAGAAGTAAAAAAGAAATGGAAATTATTCGAATTTCCAAATTTTTTCCACAAAAATTTATTTTCCGTAGAAGAAATTGTTTTTTTTTCTATACAAAAAATTAAACTTTTTTACTCGAAAACTATCTTAAAACGTTGGAATTCCAAAAAAAGTTTTTTTTCTTTTTTACTTGTACTATCAATTAGAATCACCTCCCGAAGTTTGTGCACTTTACCCCCGACATCTTGTATAATATGCGCAATATAATATTTATACACGTGTAATATCTACTTTTGTACATTTATATAAATTATATACACGTTTACATTTTTATGCTCATCAAATTTATTATATTATAAAGATAGATAGAAAGATCCTTAGTGCTTCCTGAGGACTTACAAATCAGAAGACTTTTTTGTAATTATTTATTTATTCATTTAAACAATTCAATAATTATAAAGAGTAATAAAACATGTAAGCAACATAAAATTACATTTTAAAATGTGAAAGGGGCTCTATTTATTTACATTTTTATGAAATTACTACTTTTAATAGTTTAAGCTTTCAGTGAACTTTCAATTTTATTTTTAACTTCTCTAAATATTATTTGTTTAAATTATCAAATATAATTTAATCACAAACACAAGATTCACTCAAAATGAAAGATTGGTGGTTCTGAAATGTTCCCATAAATACGGTGAAAGAACCCTAAACTATAAACTTATTACCCTAAACATGCTTCGAGCGAAATGCAGATCTGGAAACCTTATCGTCAATCTGAGCAAAACATACCATGAACGTCAATATAGCAACAGCCTTTGTTCTGCTGCAGTTTCATTAAATGCCGAGAGATCCGTTTACAGTCTCCAAAAAGCAATACTGGGGCACAACCCTAGAAGCAAAGCTAAATGATTGGAATACAGAAAGATAAAAACACACCATTGTCAAAAATATCTTGGCCGTAAATGATTAAATAAAATTAGATTTATTCAGGAAGGCAAGCTATCGATCAAATGATTTGCGAATTCGGAAAAACCGTTATTATTGAGGTTTTATTGATGTTTTGTTTCTCCCGATTTATTCGTATAACCCATTAGTCTACATAATTATCTAGCGGGTTTTCCATTACTTGTGCACTTATGTTAATGTTTTTTATGACCGTCTTTGTGTTGCTTATATTTGTATCATGTTGTCTCCCTCTATATTTTGTTATATATATGCACACGTTATGTACTTCTTGTTTAGTATTAATTTGTACCCTGATGATGCTTAAGTAAAGCGAAACCGGTCGGTTCTTAAATTAATAAATATCGTGGTTTTAAAACAAAAAAGTAATTTATTTTATTAAATTATATTCCCCACAGTTTCAGAACTTTCAATAGCTTCTTTCGCTCGCATGTTCATTTTTATTCTGAATTCCACGTTCGAGTATTGTTATTTGAAACAGATGGCCCGTATATTATTATTACATATTATATTATATTTCGGATATCGTTGCATTGTGAATTATTAAGAACTTGCCCTGTAATTTCTAATGTTTTGGAATTAGTTTTATTTCCCAAAGTACGTATTCTGAAAAAAAAAAATAATAATTTTTATAACTTTTTACTACACAATACATAAATAAAAATAATAATTAATTTTTATAATAAATTATCGTTTATCGTTTTCTGAAAAAAATAAAATAATAATTTTTATAACTTTTTACTACACAATACATAAATAAAAATATGAATTATTAATTTTTATAGTAAATTATCGTTTATAATAAATATAAGCTTATAAATCAAAAATTGTATTTTTTTCTTCTCACCTATTAGATAGGATATAATTTTATGAGATATCAT
The DNA here is from genome assembly GCA_026573805.1 of Hesperophylax magnus. Classification (NCBI taxonomy): domain Eukaryota; kingdom Metazoa; phylum Arthropoda; class Insecta; order Trichoptera; family Limnephilidae; genus Hesperophylax; species Hesperophylax magnus. Next base: position 1,054,958 of record JAIUSX010000210.1, on the reverse strand, counting down.
TTTTTCTTTGAAATACGGGATATCTTTCGTGTATTTCCCATCTTTGAAAAAACATTATTTATTAACTCATAAACTTTACACGCGTAAAAATTATCTTTATAGATTCAAATATTTGCACGTAATCGCACGTCTGTAGATCATAGAACGATGAACGACACGTCTGCCCCCAAAGCCCTCGAGTTGGCGAATGAACTTTTCAAAGAAAGATAGTTTAATCTTCAAGTCGGAGCGAGCGCGCTATAATAAATATGATTTAAAAGCAATAGGCGTAAGCGACAGTTGTGAAAATGTTTAATAAATCACGGCGTATTTCAAAAATAGCAAAAATCACTTTTGGGGTCTATTGAGTAGCATTAAAAGAAGCATTGTGATTTTTTTCATACATATAACTTGTAAAATAACAGAAATAAACGTGTTAATAATATTTTTCGGAGCATACTTTGCGATTTATTTCTATCGAGGGAATTTCAAATAATTACCGTTTCGGCTTTTGGAACAAATAGATACTATCTTAAAGAATAACATATATTTTTTTAAGAGCTTAAAAACTTCAAAATTTTAAGGAAAGTATGTCGGAAATTGGATGAAATTCGAATAGTGGGCCCTTAAGGTGATTTTTCACAAAAACGGCGCTCTACAAATTATCCAATTATTATTATTATTATTATTATACATAAATAAACATATATGCATGCATACACAAATATAAGTAAACACATGTATACATACATACATACACATTCATCCATGATTATGTTTGGTTTGGTGTTATAATGTTTTGTATAAAATGGATATCTTGTTTTTTGATCCAGGCTGTGATCAGTTTTTTTGTGAATGTTTGTGTATGTATTTCCCATTAGTAGTAGTTTCAGAGTGGTGGGCATACAATTAAAAAGTTTTGTAGCGTAATACTGGAAGTGTCTTTGTCCGTGTGTGGTGTATGTTATCGGTATGTTCAGGGTATTGTTTGTTGTCGACCTTGTTTTTATTGTTGTTTGAGGTGGTATTCGAATGTGTAGTTTCTGTTGGAGGAAATTTAGTAGTGCAGATTTGGAATAAAGTTGTCTTATTGACATGACGTCTAATGTTTTGAAAATTTCGCTTAAATTTGTGTGGAATGGTACTTGCAAGATGATTTTAATTATTGCCTTTTGAATTTTTTGTATTGGGTCGATTGTAGTGTTTGTAGCGCTTCCCCAAGCCAGTATGCATAATAATGTATGCATAGTATGTAATAATTGAAGTTAATCTTTCGCTGTCATCTCAGAGAACTGGAATGTCACGAAAATGTATTTATTTTTAAGGTTAAGGACAATTCCTTATCCTTAAATAGAATTAAAATCACCCCTCTGGTTAAAACATGGCTATTATCGCCATTGCAAGTAATTGTTTCGATTTTGAATGGTGGTATCTGCCCAGGGCTACTTACACTGAGTGTATTTACCTTTCAGAATGCATAATGCGGAAAAATTAATAAATTGAACTGGAATGCGAAAACAGCAATATTGTAGAACATTACCTAACTTTACTGCAGCTACCGAAATATAAATTTACATATTATGTAGAAGAATGGTCAACAATATTATAAGGACGGTGCGCAAATTAACAATATTGCAGATGTATCTCTCCTAAAAAAAGGAAACATTTATTTTAAAAATTAATTAGACCAAATAAAATAAATATGACACATACATTGCAGTACTGATAAGTAGGTACTTAGCAACCTATGAATTAAATGAAATCTGAATTAGATATCGGCTACATCTGATGAAGAAGAACATTGAGGTTATGTGATTAAAAAAACCACACATGTTTCACATAAATCGGTAAATTGGGTAATAATTTGGTTGTGATTATTCTTCCTGTTTTCACGTAGAAGATATGTGAAAGATTGGTTGGTTTATTCGGTGGGTGTACCAATATTTTTTGTTATGGGTTATATTGTTATATATATATAGGCATATATTGTTAAGTACGCAAAAGTCGGCGAACAACTAGGCAATTTGGTATTAATTTTATTTTACTTAAGTATATAAATCAGGCATGATGCCCAAAATACATGAACATGGACGTTTAGTAAATAATTCATTATTTTAACATAAACTATAAACGACAATGTAAGTGTTTTAAGAACTCCATCTACTACAACGTATCATACCATTACCGTAACCGTACCGACACATTTATTATATATTAATCAAATAATTTTTCTATGCATTAATTATTTATTAAATTTATTAAACCGTTCCGTCACCGACCAAGACCGTAGCGTGCCATGATCGGATCATCGACAAATCCACGGCTAGAATATTTTGCCGGTGGCGATACGCTCCGTGCATACATTCATACGGGCACAGAACGCTGTCGATCCGTTGCAGTGGGCATGGTAGTGTGTGTTTCGTGTTTCTTTACGTGCCTGATACGTTCATAGTTCAAGTTAACTTGGGATAAAATGTGTTGGTGTATCATGTATCAACTGTATAATACACCAGAAAGTTCATATATTGTGGCTGTCTAGTAAGAGGTGTGAATGTTTGGTTGGTTGGTTGGTTAGGTCTCTAGTCAGTGGTTATACCGATTTTGTTGTTGACCAGAAGCAGCTCTCGCAGCGAGGGTCGCTGCAGCAGGAAGGCTGACAGGTGCAGCGCGCCCTGGTCTGCCACGTGGCAGTGGCTGACCTCGAGCTGGCGCACGTGCTCGTGTTCCCACAGCGCGTCAAGCACCACTTTTAACTTGGCGCAGTCGATGTCACTCCGGGTTATTCTGTAACATAACAACTATGTAAGACCTAACCTAACCAGCATAGTCTGGTCAGTCCTTCATTAAAGAAAGAGAAAAACTACTCCTTTTCACAGAATCAAGCAGGTTTATCAAGTATTTTTGGGCTCCAACCTAGTTGTGGCTACCAAATTCAGTTCTTGGATGCACTTGAGATTTGTACAGGGCTAGCAGCTGATCACTACTAAAAAAAACTTCTTGTCATGTAAAAGAAGCCCAATTTCTTGGAAACCAGATTTACTTGATGAGCCCAGAGAGTCGTGTGGCGGATGGTCAGTAAGATAGCGGGTTATTAAGTTGGTAGGTTATTAAATGCGTCAGTTGGTAGTTTATTACGTTTGTGGGTTATTAATTAAGTAGGTTATTAAGTTAGTAGGCTGTGTTTTCCAGAGTGTAAGATACTCTCAGGATCACCCTGGTGTAAGACGTTGACAGAAATGAAACGTTGCTTGAAATGGCTTTGGCCGACCAGATCTTAATAGCCAGGTGCTTCCTCACTTTCCATTTCCCCATCTCCTTCCTCTCCAGGACATGTCCCACTAGCTCCAGACGGTTGTGAGCAATTGGGACTCTTGTGCGGTTGCACATAAAATAAAATGAAAATAAATCAAAATTAGGAATTTAAAACCGCAGCACGGAGAGCAGCCGGCAGTGACGCAGACCAGCGGCTAGGCGGCGCGCGTTCAGCGGACTGAGGCGGTGCAGGGAGCGGCAGTAAGAGGGTGACACCAGAGCCAGGCTCAAGTGCAGCTCGCTCAGCTGCGGCAAACCGCTCAGCACGCTGCCCAGTGGGATCATTTCTGTGTTAGAAGAACTTATTATAATTTATGCAAATATTATTAGACACACTAATTTAAATCGTCTGTATATGGGTGCGTGATTTAACCTTTGGAACACCGAGCAAACCTTTGGAACCTAATACCTCCGACCAGTGTAAAACTCCCAAAAAAAACGTAGTAAGACGAGACAGACGTAAGTTAAGAAGCAATGTATGAAAATATGCAACGCGCGGCCCTGGCGTATTGGACAGACCTGCGGTAAAATTTCCCTGGCAAATCTCTAAAATAAAGTAAGAATCTTTGAGGCCCGGCCTCCGTCTAGAAAAATAATATCTGGTGCTTACCACTAATTCAATAATATTTTCAAAGCGTTTTATGTAAATTATTTTAATAGTAGGGTACTGTTTTTATAAAAATTATTTTATTTTTTTATTTTTTAAATAAATTTCAACATACACAAAATAACACTAACAGACCAGTTAGACAAGCGTACAAAGAAAACATTAAAACTCCAACAGTAAATTCAACCTTTGGACAAAGACACTACCAATACCATGCTATAAAAGCTTTCAACAGTCTAAAAATTGAAATTAAAATTGAGGAAAAATAAAAATAAATTCACACACAAAATTACAAAATGGATTAAACAACAAAAAAGACAATATTACCAAAATGTCATAGCATAAAATAAAAATAAAACCTAGACGTAACACACAAAACCAATATAAACACACATCACTCACAAACACACAAGATTATTTTCATTGTATTATTTTTTAATTTTAAATGTATTATTATGTATTTTTATTTTTAATTTTAAATTTATTATTTTCTTTTCAAATTTACTATATTCTCTTTAAATGTAATATGTAGATTAGATTTTCATATTATAAAATGAAGGCCTCAGCACGGGCAAGCCACCCAGTGAGGCCTACATTACTGGAAAACATAAATTGTAACAAAATAATGTACCAAATAAAAATAAAAATAAATCTTAAATATGAATAACTTACATCCGTAGGGATCGCTCTAAAAAATATTTATGCTGATCTGTCAAAGAATTTGTAAATAAAAATGCAAAAATCAGTCATTTAAATACATATAGGATTACGAATGATTTTTTAAATATTTATATTGAGGGATCAGTAGGATTTATAGGTCCAATTAGGAGTTCTACCGAGCAGAACCCTCTGATATGAAAATATCTGGAGTCGGTGAATTATTTTCCCATTTGATCTCTGGTGGGTTGATGTGTTGTTCTTGTATTGTTTTGTATTTATTATGCATTACAATTTTTTTTTTAAATGCAAAATCAAATTAAGTTATTACGAAAATAGACTCAACCGATGCACGGGCGGGCCGCGCGCAAATATTTTCGTGAAATTAAGATTGAATCCACAATCTTAGATATGACCAGTGATACTGTTCAATTTGAACATATGAACATGACAAACATGGATTAAGGCGAAATAGGTAGACTTGACCTGAAATTTGGCATTTTTGAGGCCACTTTTAGACGTATGGACACTTTTCTTGAAAAAAACACAAATTGATTTCGAAAGATCGTTATTTTATCTTGTAAAGTAAGATGTAAAATTTTGAAAAATAATATTATTTTCATATCATAATAAAGTGTTACCGTTGGACGATGCGCAGATTTGTTGCATTTTCAAATGTGAAGTTGTATTATACAACAAATATTTCAAATCATATAATAATACAGTATAAACAATCAATAAATTATCTATCATATGTATGTATAAGAATTTTGTTTTTATTTCAAATAAAATTACTAATAAATAAATCCGAGCACGCGTTTTGTGACGAAAATCCCTCAATTGGACTATTTATTTATGGTTTTACAAGTTGGTATAGTTCAGATTTTTTTAGAAAAATAATTTACCAAGACATTATTGAAACATTAGAAATAATTTATGACCAAAAAATATATTCTTAATATATATAATAGTAATTAATTTCGATTCGCGTTTGTTGTTTGTTATTACCCCGGCGCAAGCCGAAATTTTATCATTCCCCGCTGCGACAGGGCAGCGAGCGGACGTCTATTTCACGCCAGTCTACTTGATAACATTTTAAAGAAATTCCTCGCTTAAAAATGAGGAGGAAAATACCCTCGAAAAAAAGTTTTATTAGATAGCACAAATTACGACATCAAAAACGTACGTGGGAGATATATTTTCAGAAAAAATAAAGGTTAGTGATATTTAATTATCCGTGTACATTGTACGTACTTAAATGGTACAGAGTCGTTCGAAAGAATCAGTCAGAATAAGCACATATTTTTTATAACATTTGGCGATAATTTTGTGTTGTTTAATTTCCAGGGAAAAGAATCAACTATGGACAGGAGTTTATGTGTGCCATCGTTTTTTCATGTATAAATGTTAAAACTTATGCCAAAGTACGTGAAACTGTTTGTGATTGGTAGTCAAAAAGTGACACGAACCAAATGAATTTCGATTCGTGATGTGCGATTCAAATCATTTTTTTGTTCATAATTTCTCTTTTATTGTCCAATTCACTATTACATTGGTATAATTCAACATATTTAATATTTTTTGTGTTACTTTTTGTCAGTTTCATAATGTCATATTGTGAATTGACCTTCTTGTTTTAGGAAAAAAAAAGGTTATTTTTGACATACTAACCTATAATGTTTCAATCGAAATTTACTCGTGAATTTAATTACATTTCGAAAATTAGACGAGTCAGGTCGCTCCGTTAATCATGAAAACAAATACATGAAAGCGATACAATTTTATGCAATCACATAACTACATATAACTAAATAAAACCTAGTTTTAATATATGTATTACTTCAGTTGTAAGGAATAAACCCTCTTTTCAATGTCATACATATCAAATCAAGTAATACTTTAAAGATAAGTATTAGAAATAAAACTTACCGGTAATACCTTTCGGACAAACGAATAAATAAGTAAAACAAAAGATTTTTACTCACCTTTGGAAAACTCGTGTAAAATATTAAAAAAAAAAACAAATTAAACAAATATTTGAAATTTTTTTTAAATGTATATTCATATACCTACATATTTTATATCTACCATGTCAACAAACTGCATTTGTATTTATTTATGTTTACGCACTCCGACGTATAATTTACAAATATGTAACTACTTATTAGGAAGAAAGCTACAACCAAGAATTTAACAACAATAATTGTTATTTCATCGGAACCATGCTGTAGTTTTCACAGCCGCGCGAGTGTACGGCTTGCAGCGGAATGAATTCGGTATTTCTGTCTCGGTCTAAAAAAACGTCCGATCGCGAAACCGTCTTTTCGAAATTTGAATTCTCTTCCGCTGGTTAAACCACCTTAAGCATGTTATTGTTACCTCTGTATGTGTTTGGCGCGTCTCTCTCCTGTAAAAACCCCCCCGCGCGCAACCCCTTCACCACCATCTTCTGTACTCTCTCCCCGCACACTGATACCAGCTCAGAGATCTGTAAAAAGACCCAGAAAGGTAATTTGGCTTCGATAATTGTATTTATTAATTTTTTAGTCTCCTTAAAATACTTTTACACCAATATATCACAGAGATTACAGATGTAAAGCAAATAAAGGTACAGTGAATGATGAGAAATGGTAAAAAAATATACATAAACTTAGTAGTAATAACAAATAATGGAAGTAAGTTTTGGGGATTTGGTAAGGAGTCAAATAAAATAGGAAGGTTGTGAGGTCACAGCGTTTATTTGAGTCAGTGCAGTTGGGTGAGATAACTCCGGACCGATGCTCACGTAGTTGGTGGATATAGATCGACGATGAATTCCCGAGTTGTAGATCGACACCGCGTCGATGGATATTGTCAGCGGCGAATCCTCCACATCGAAGAGCAACACCAGGGGTAAGCGGTTATTACGTTGGTGGAGCGGTCGAGGCGATAAAGACGGTGGCTCAGCACCGCGTTGGTGGAGACCGGACTTGTAGATGTCTTCAACACTGGCGAAGAAGTTGAGTCTTCCATGTTCTCCAGTGTGAAGCAGGATATACAGGCCGTTATACAGGCGCGCGTGCATCGAGAATAATCCAGCGAGTAGGTCGATGCGCCGTACCTACGATGCTTCGCTAGTAGGTTCTAATATGATGCGTTTTGCATGGGCGAACATTCTAGAATATTCTAGTAACCCACCGCTACATAAGTATGTAACACGAAATTTGTGATTGATGATTTTTTAGACAATGCGTAATCTGTATCAAATGCTTTAAATTATATACATTTAATCAGTTGTGAAGCAGCTTAGTGTAAACAAACATACTTATTATAATCATGGATTCATTAACGTTTGACTGAAAAATAACTCTGAAGAAAATTGGATTAGAAGTGCAGTCACTCTCCCCAAGGGCACGATCATTGGTAGGTTGGTCCTGTCTCTTGGAAAGAATGAAGTGCTGTGTAGCTCTAGTGAAGTTATCCGGGACGTAAAACGTTATACCTTTCAGAACATCAAGATTACAAATGTGTCCATTGAGCAGCGTGTGTGCTACTAACACCATTGCAGGTTTTCTTCAATGGTGTCAAAGTCTATACGATCTTGTTCTAGCATTCCAACAAGAAAGTCAGAGGGATAGAAGAGAGGGCAGTACCCAAACTCTCGCATGTAAAGGTATCGCACAAACTTGTGTACGTGGTATTAACATTCCAATTATAACACTGCTTACAATTTATCACACAATGTACCAAATCTTAAACTTATTGTTTATTATTTACAACCGATTGATAAAAGAGATGGTGCAAATAATATCGTTATATTTTTCAGAAATGTAATCTGCTGGAAACATGCTCTTTTTTCCTGCGCAATACTGAGGCCGATAGGGGGGGGGGTTTGAACCCCCTCAAATACGCCCATGGACAGGACAACAAGTATTATCCCAGTGGAAGCGATCCAGAGGCAGGTCGAATAAGAGGAGGAAGAGGATTGGAGCAGAACTGGAAGGACTGGGGAAGAATAGCGAGAGGGGCTACAGCCAGTGGAGAGCATTTATGGAGGAGGCCAAGTCGTGATGACGATCATGATCGGAAACCAAAAAGATAAGCGTGGCTAATGTCACGGTTCTAATTTAATGTTTATGATTTCTGCAAGTGGTTTTTTGTCTCCAACCAACGGTGAAGACAGTCACTTGATCAAAAGTCTTCAGTTTTCTATCACCGTTATTGGAGCTATTAGACCGTCTTCACTCCAAGGTGTCTCTGTTATAATATTGTAACAATTTCACGTCATAGTAATTCACAATAGTCGTTGAAATGAACCCTCATCCACCAGCCTTAGTTGATTTGACTGACTTTTTCAGGGTCGTACTCGGCCGGCAATAGATGTGTCAGATAGTCCTCCATGTGCCGCTCCAGATAGCGCTGCAGGAATGGTCGACCTTCTCCTACCCAGCGAGACCTACAAAATAATTCTAAATTTTAAACCACCTCTCTCTCACCCTTCGCTGAACTGCTGATGATTTTTATGGGTACGTATATTGCGAACCGAATGGGTATATTGCGAACCGAAACGCGAACCGTACCACGAATTACGGGAAAAGAACGAAGCAACTGCAAGAGGCGTTTCGCGCCATTTGCGGTTTCTTCGTTTCTTTCCCATAAGTTGAGGTTCAGTTCGGCAGTTCGGCTCGCGGATAACATGACTATGATGCGAACATCTGCCATGCTAGAACGTGTCGCTAATTTAATTAAAATATATTATGTTGACCATTTGTGAAATAACACAACGACGAACATTACCGTTGAACTACTCGGCTGCAGACAAGATATCAAAAAAAATCAGTAGTACAAAATACAATGGTAATGTTTAAATTTAGTTGCTAAATATTATGATGACTGGGACCCGGTTAAAAATTAGTTACTAAATATGTTGACCTGTAAACCCTTTCCCAGAATGTGTCGCAATGCACATGTGCCACAAGCGCTGCCAGGCTAGGCTGATTCAGGTTCGAGCTTAGGCCCGGCGGAGCCAGGGTCTGTTGCGGGTGCTGCTGCGTGAGGTGAGGGTGGGGGGAAGGGAGAGCACGTAGCAGCTCCTGCATATCCCGCTCCAGCGGCAGTTCACTGACAGGAGCATCTGGAAAGAAAAAATAAATGTGTGCCGACAGGCTGTTGACCACCTCCCGTAGAAACATACTCTCATTATCACCCTGGAAAGATCAGCGTTCAATCCAAGCATTGCGTTATAGGGGAGGTAAATTCATTTAATCAGAGCAGTTGCTACTTACTGCCCCAGTTGTCAGCAATAACGGCGATGCACAAGTGTGACAAACGCGCAACGTGTTTGATGTCCCATTGCAAATCATCGCATCGGAGGCGGAGATCAGCTCCTACTATATCTTCATGGCCATCATTCTCATGATATACAGCGAGGATATTGGCGTCTACGGTCGGGGGCAACTTCATATTGTACAGGGGGCTGACAGTTTACTAGAAAATACCAATATATATATATGTCACTGATCACTCAGCCGAGAAACCGAACAATCCCTCACTCCAACCCTGATTTCGTCTGTCTGTAAATTTCTTTGTGCGTCCCGTTTCCGTTGAAGATGGTGGCCATATTAATGGTTCAGTAAAGATTATTTCTTCAAATGTGAAATCATCGTGATTTTTTGGATTTTATTCGCGTTTTTTTATGGTACTCGTACCTATAGGATTGAAGAAAGTTTGAAAAAGAAATTCTCATTGAGATAGTGACTTTTTAACTGATGTTTTTGGGAAAATTGTTTAATTGGTTTTCTGAAATCTTTAAAAAAGTTTAAATATTGAAGACAATATTAGTGATTTCTAAACGAAAATCTGAAACAGAAAAATCAGAAAAGGAAACGGTCACATCTGGGACTCGAACCCAGGACCCCTGTCTTTCCGGGACAGTGCTCTACCAACTGCGCTAATGGGACCATATTCTCCTCGGTCACTTTTAACTGTATCATACTTCGAATAAGAACTACTAACATTGTCTTCATCTTTTCACCGCACATTTTTATTGGCAACTATCTTTATGTATGATCGCAAGAAAGGTTGAATCTTGCGATCATACATAAAGATAGTTGCCAATAAAAATGTGCGGTGAAAAGATGAAGACAATGTTAGTAGTTCTTATTCGAAGTATGATACAGTTAAAAGTGACCGAGGAGAATATGGTCCCATTAGCGCAGTTGGTAGAGCACTGTCCCGGAAAGACAGGGGTCCTGGGTTCGAGTCCCAGATGTGACCGTTTCCTTTTCTGATTTTTCTGTTTCAGATTTTCGTTTAGAAATCACTAATATTGTCTTCAATATTTAAATATTACAATTTGAGGTTTTACTCAATAAAGTTATTCCGAAAAATAAAAATTTAAAAAAGTTACCTAAATATACGGTTCACAATTAATTCTTGTGATTTCAAAGGAAATTTTGGTTTTGATTTGATTAAATACTACTGTTCTAACTACTAGTTCCACTGTTATAACTAACAGCTAGTTATTGATGTACCACACTGTAGAGATAAACCGATAGGAGAGTGTTGTGGTCATGTCCATCTGCATTTTGTCCTTAATTATCAAGCTCAGTTTGTCCTTAGTTCTCGTGAAATTGATCAAATTCTTTCTTGAGCAAATTTCGTTGGCCTCTCTAGGCTTAGGAATCGGAAGGTCATCTGAACTATGGGAAAATTGTGCTAACTTTAGAAGCATGGATACACCCATCCGATGAACTTTAAATATTTAAATGTTTGCATACCTACTTACGTTAAGAGATATTTACGTTCGTAAAGTTGCTAACGTATCCTGATAACTCAATCCGACTCGTAACATTCCGAGTAGGTACACTAAAGATACTCGAAGAATTTAAATTGAATTTGCTTCCAGTTAAAAGTATTCGGCTTAATTAATTAATGCCCTCAAAGCTGCTTTAGTAAAAATATACGGATGAGTAATGTTTTCAAAATAACAAAACAAACCAGGTCGTCATAGTAAGACTTGATGTTTGATCGATTAAAACATAGACATCGAAATTAATAGAGGAGCCAATCAGGAAAAGGGGAACAAGCCAACTGGCGCAGAGCGCGGTAGACGGCGGACTGTCCCACTTTCGGTGATTTGTCAATGAATCTAACAGTATACAGGCAACTCGCTTTGTAATTTCACCATTCGGTCCTCGAAAAATAAAATGGCTACGTAAAAAACTTATCTCAAATTGGGTAAAAATTTTTTTTTTAATTTAGTTGGACATTTTTACAAATGCGTTATAATTTAGTCACCTGACTCAATTTTAACGTCGCTATGATTTATTTAAGAACGAATATTTAGATACTGTGCATAAAAGTCCCAATGGACAGCGCAGCAAGCCTTTGACTTTACTTTTCTGCACATGGTCTGATTATTTCAATGTGGGTTCTTCGGTGGCAATGTACGACTGATTTCATAGTTTATTCATTATAGATCCTTTTTTTGGTGCTAAAAATATGATCACGTGGACGTGGTTTGCCTCCAGCTGGTCGAAATGATACGCAAATTTTATGTAACGGCAAGTCTATTCATTTTGATTGTCTATGGATTAAAAATGGTGACCTAAGTGCATTATCATTGTCATACATTAATTTAATATGCGACTGACATATGGTCTAGATTCTGGGTTGAATAATAATATTTTTCACTATTCTACACGCCTAATTATAAAACATATGCTGCAGCTAATTCGCCAATCAACCATGTTTTCATGAAAAATCGCCTCAATTCAATACTATTTGCGACATTTTTCCAGACTCACCGTCCACATTTTAAAATGACAATTAAATTACAAATAAGATCATGAAAACCATATAATATTCTTGTTGAAGGAATACAAATAAAAATAAAAATTTCAAATAATACATAAATTAAATAATAAAAGCAAATTCTTAATTTTTTTATTTTACAATTTAAACCTGCTAAACTGCTTTTGCAGTTTGTCAGCAGGTACATACAGACAATACTTCATACAATGACTCGGTTAAGTTAATATAACAGAATAGAAAAAATAAAAATATAGTTGCAGTATAAGCGTTATATATCAGACAATTACAATTGAAACAGTCACATCGAAAGAATATCCATATTAAGCATATATAGGTAGGTACAATTTAGTATATATTTTTAAGTTCCATTGCGAATTCCAATTAGCTTTACGAGGGCCTCAGTAGGGCATCAGTATATATCTTCTATGTCCAATAGCCATTTTCTTAGATTATATTTGACTTTAGTAGTACATAAGGTATTATTTTTGATTGACTTCGGTAGATTATTAGATATCTTGGGCACAATGTAGTTTAGAGTTATTTATCTGTACTTATTGGTACATTTCGGAAACACTAATCCATCATTTTTAGTAAATCTTGTGTTATGTTTATGGTAAACTCTTTCCTTATACAAGGAATCCGACGATATAATTTGTTGACTTATGATATAATTCAACAATAATCCTCTAACTGGTAAAACATTCAAAGACTTGTACATTATTTTGATGTTACTTCTGTGTGCATTTGTGTATTTATGGATTAATAATTTTATAATGGAGTTTTGTAACGTTTGTATACAGCTTATATTTGTTTTACATGAATGTCCCCAAGACGTAATTCCATATCGGATAGTGGATTCGGCCAGAGATTAGTAGTTAAATTTTATGGTACTTATAGGCATGAAGTATTTTATTTTATAAATCCTACTTACTATAGACCGTAAACGTTTACAAACGTTAGTAATGTGTACATCCCATTTCATGTAGCAGTCAATGGTTACACCCAGATATAATGTGTGTGTATGTAGCGAATGCGTTTCTTTATATCTGGCGTGTGGAGATTTTATGTGCATGATTTTAGTTTTTTTAGCATTTATTATGAGGCCCGCGTCATGAGACCATTTCAGTAGGGCATTGAAATCAAGCTGCATAAGGTTCATTGCAGTAATTAGGTATTCGTGTGATATTACATGAAATGTTTAACGAAGGAAAACAATCTACTCATAATTGAAACATATATAATATAAATGGTTGGCCTTAAAATTTTTTTTAGAATTTTTACTGATATTTTTCGATTTGTTAGTAATTTTTTTAGTAAAACTAGCAACTTTCCTCTGGTTTCTATTGCCTCCAATGTTTCTAGTAGTTTTTTGTATCGATGGTATCAAATGCCTCCGAGTTATCAATGAACAAAAGCAAAACATATTTTTTAAGATTTTTAATTCGTGATTAATATGATTTGAAAATTCCTGAAGAAGCATTTCCGTGCTTTTTTTCTTCTGAAATCCATACTGGTTAGGATCTGATAAGTAGAATGATTCCAAGTACAGGGTTTTCCAATAAGAGGTGTTATTTTGATATTCAATCGTAAAAGATCAATGGTTTCGTTGCTTGTGTGGCACGTAGCGCCGTCTTGTTGAAAGTAAACGTTGTCCAGATCAATACCATCCAATTCCGGCCATAAAAAATCATGAATCATCTCTCGATAGCGCAATCCATTCACCGTAACTGTTGCTCCAGCCTTTTTGAAGACAATTTTGCCTGTTGACGAAGCCACCAAGGTGGAAATGGGCCTTTAATAATTTCAATGCGTTGTTGAAGCGTGTATCGTTCCATTTTTATTAATGGCGTAGTTTCTACTTGTCAAATGTCAAAAAATAACAGCTTCAAAAGTAACATCTACCGAAATAGCGGGTTATTTAAAATAACACCTCTTATTGGAAAACCCTGTATTTATTAAGTTTTACGGAAATGTATTTTTCTAGTATATTTTCTAGGGCTGGTAAAATGCTTATTCTATAATTTTGTATGTCTGAATGTTTGCTTCTTTTGTAAATTGGTCTAATGATGCTACTTTTAAGTTCATCTTGTACAACTAACTACTTGTTCTAAAATTAAATTGACCAAATGGGTTATAACAGGTCCTAAAATATTAATATGTTTTTTTATGTCACACATTCGAATGTTTTCAATCCCAGTGACATTGAATTGTTTATTTTGCTAACAATAATAACAATTTCTTGGCAGGTAGCTCTAGGTAGGTACATACTATGTTGCACTTCTATCGGTTTGACTGTCGATGCTAAATAATCACATTTACAGAACATAGAGCTAACACTATTCCTGAAATATTCTACAAAGTTATTTGCTACGGTTTCTTCGTTGTTTCTTCATTCTAACATATATTTAGATATTGTTTTGTCACAACTACTTTTAGATTTGCGTCCTAATATTTTATTAATTCCATGCCAAGTATTTTTTGTATCTCTGAAACAATGTTTGAATTTATTTTTAAAAAAGGTAGACGTACATTTGATAATTTTTTTATTGACCTGATTTCTAAAAGTTTTTTTATTCTAATTCAAATAATTGATTGGTAGGAGAATTCTTCCACCTTTTGTATGGTGAATTTTTTAAAATGTTTTTCATATATCCGGAGTTATATATGATTTTAGGTTTAAAATTCATTTTTTTTTACTTTGTTCACACAATACTTTAAAATTCTTTTTAATTTTACCATATAATATATTGCAATCTTGTTCCTCTAACAAGCTATGCCAATTAAAAATATGAATATTTTTGTCGATTTCGTTTCAAAATGTATCTGTAATGTTATTAAATGTATCTGTTTGTACATAATAAGATAAAGCCTAAGTCAAGGGCTTGTATAAGGGGGTCGCGCTCTTGCTGGCCATGGCTCGTTAACCCGATATACCAATATTTATTAATAAATAAATAAATAATAAATAAATAAATTCTTTATTCCAGGATATGGGGAGGTTAGTGCAATCCCACACATCCCATAGAGAATATAAGTACAGATAGTATTTACATATAGTAAAATAAATAAAAAGAGATTTAAAAATTAAAAATTAAATTGAAAATTAAATTAAATTAAAGCAGAGAAGCACGGGAATCCATCGGATCTAAGATTGTGGGAGCAAGTATCTTTCTCCAATGGTCTTCAATGCTCGATCCTGAAGTCAGACGGGATTCTATGATAAGAATGTTTCTGGAATGATTTATCCTTCCCTCAGTCCTGCAATCCTGGTTCTTAACAGAGCTGTAAATCCTGGAACTCGCCCTTCTGTAAACATTGAGGAGGCACTGCAGTGCCTGGGGAGTCCGAACATCAATCGGTAAGCGTTGTTATATTGCACCCGAAGCCTTTCCATTGTTCTTTTCTTGAAATTAGCCCAGAGCTCGCATGTGTACAGGGTGGTGCAAAAGGCTAAGAAGAGCGTCCTTTTCACTCGTGGACTAAAGAGCCGAAATTTTCTACTGAGCATGTTACATTTTATACTTACATGGTATCACTAGGCCTGTCTTGCCAAGCAACTGGCCTGTTTATCAGTTGCATTTTATGTTTGGCTTGGAAGGTATTTACATCTATCAAATTGTTCTCTGATAGGAGCCATGGCAAGATAGATACGAGTATAAGCCTAGTGGAACCATCACTAAAATACTGACATACCGGCTCAATCTTTACTGATTGTCGTCAGTTTAAAAATTGTTTTATGGAAGGTATTAACCATCATTAAATAGTATTGTTTTCCCAAAACCCTACGGCCTCCCTGACAAGGCTCTCGACCAGCAAGCTGGAGTTCGCGGGTTCAAATCCTGACGTGCGCAAGTAAAATTTAAATTATTAATTTGTATTATTTCACAATTTACTCATTTAAAATAATAAAACTATAGTATATTTGCGGCTCGTTCCAGAGTGGTAGATACTCTCAGTATCGCCCTGGTGTAAGAGCACCATTCAGAACTGAAACGTTGTTTTAAATGGCTTTGACCGTGTTTGGTGACCAGATATGAATAGCTAGGTACTCCCCCACCTTCTTCTCCAACTCCTTCCTCTTCCCGCTACCTTCAGCCTCAAAACATACCCTAATTGGGGATGCCATAGTCTCACTTGCTCCAAAACGGTTGGGAGCAGCTGTGACTCTTATATGGTATTAAAATAAATATGCGTCTTGCGATCGATGGATGCCACTGGTTACAGATGGTTGGGACTCTTGTACAGTTTTATAAAAAAATATATTAGTAAAAAGATTACAATATCTATTTATTACTCTTTATGAGTGTTTATTACGGTCAGGTATTGTGAATTTCAGGTATTGTGCATGATTGATGATTGATATTCTGTTTCTGCAATCTCTCATTGTGTTACCTAGTCGCGTAGTTATATTACGTGAAAATGTTGCATTTGATTTATTTTATATTTAAACTATTAATAAACAGGTTTATTTTATTTATTTTTTTTTTAAGTCGGAGGCGGTTTACTTACGTTCCCCGCGAGCACTTAGGCCATAGGCCCATTGTACTATCTCCCATTTTACCTCATTCCCTTGCCAGTAACCCGGTCCCTCTTATGAAGTTCACCAGGGCTGTCATTGGATATGTGGCGATGTCTTCTGGTTCCACACTGTGTCTTCCCAGGTATCTGAGCCTTATTCCCAGCAGAGCGGGACATTGGCACCATAGGTGAATTGGAGTCTCTTCCTCCTCTTCACATTTCCTACAGATGTTGGTGTTTTTTCACTCCCAACAGTTGCATGTGTCTCCTGAGATGGCAGTGTCCCGTTAATAGTCCTACCAGTTCCCTCAGTGTGTTTCTGTCCATATCGAGTAGTTGCCTGGTTCGGTTAGGTCCGGTCCGTTTATGAGTACTTTAGATTGCCTCATTCCGGGTGCCTTCTTCCATTCCTTCCAGTGTTGGGATTTGACCCACCTCTTGATATTTATTTATTTATTTATTTATTTTATTTAAACGCCCATAGGGCTTTTACATACAATGCTATTATGTTTTTTAAATACAATAACAATAAAGAGTTTACATAATATATAAGAATATACAGATTACATAAAATATAAGATTGAACAATGCATAGGTTAACAAAATATAGGTAACATGAAACAAGAGTTTACGAAACGTAGGTAACATGAAATTTAAGTAAATGAAATAAAAATATATGATCTGCCAATATCCTCCAAAACAATTGAATAAAAAAGGATGAAATTGTTGTTCACATTAGCCTATAAACTATGTAACTCTAATTAATAATCTCTATTACGCAAGATTAGGATAAGAAACGATAAAAAGTCTAATAGAAAAACATTTAGTTAAGTATTATAATATTAAACCAAGTATCACAATATTAAGTCAAGTACCACAATATTAAACCAAGTATTATAATATTAAATTAAGTATTACAATATTCAGTCAAGTATTATAATATTAAACAAAGTACCATAATATTAAGTTATATTAAACTAAGTATTATAATATTTATTTATTTAAACGTAATTTGTAGAGTAGTGGAAATAGTTCGCACATACTCCGTTTAATGTTTGCCAAGTTCATATTTGACATACAGATTTAATAATAATGTGTTTATAGGCTGATAGACATTCAGTACCGTTAGTGTTCACGCAATATTTATTCCCTGCACTGTGTAGTCGGTTCATTACTGAATTTATTTCTGCTAAGGTACCTGCAATGTTACAATGGTAAGGTACCTTCTGACGAACCGTTCTACTAGGTACATGAAAGTCGATCAACCTAAGGAGTTCAGGGGAGTCAAACATGTTATTAATAATATGTAGTTTGGTGTGGCAAGCTGCTACTCCTACGGCCGGCTCAGATCCCGCAAGTGGTGCTTTCGCCCCTTTCCTTGCTAGTTCGTCAGCCCGCTCGTTGCCCTCAATACCTTTATGTCCTGGTACCCAGAACAGGGTTACTTTATTGATGGTCGCCAGTTCTATAAGGATAGTCCTGCATTCCATCACCAGTCTGGAGTCGCATCGGTTACTTTCCAGTGCCATTAAAGCCGCCTGGCTATCCGAACATATGTTTATATTCTTATTTCTGTACCCGATACTCATATTCTCCTGTGCGCAGGCTAAGATGGCTTTCATCTCAGCTTGAAACACAGTGCAGTGCATTCCTAGAGGTATACTGAGTTCCCTCTTAGATCCCTTTAGACAGACCCCGGCCCCTGTTCCTTCCTCCATCTTGGACCCGTCTGTGAACCAGATTAGTTCCTGTTTGGAGTTTGGACCTGGGACCGTGTCCCATTCCTCCCTTGTGGGGTACGTCACTTTAAACAGCTGTCCGAAGAAGTATTCGGCTTGCTTGCCATCCTGCTTCATCCCAGCCGTCGGACTAATTGCCCTCAGTCTTATTCCTATCTCCGTGTGACTGTTTCTGGGCAACTCTCCTCTCCATTGGCCATTGCAATGTAACCTGTAGGCTGCCGCCATCGCCGCCCCCTCTATTTCTATGTTTAGTGGGGGTAGGTTCAGCAGCACTCCCATGGCTAGTATTGGAGTGGTTCTCATGGCTCCTGTGATGCTTCTGGATACAAGTCCCTGTATGTGATTGAGTGTGACCATCACTGTTTTCAGTGTTGTTCTCCTCCACCAGACCAGGGCTGCGTGCATGATCCTTGGTTTTACAACGGCTGTGTAAAGCCATTGCATCATTTTAGGTTTGAGACCCCACGTTCTGCCGCAGATTCGCCTAGTTGCCCACATCAGAGCACAGGCCTTTCTGCCTACAGTTTCCACCTGGTTTTTCCAGCTCAGTTTGGCATCTATGATGACTCCGAGGTACTTAACCGTGTCAGAGGGTTCTAATTCCTTTCCATAGAAGGTTGGATTGCTCCATCCTTCTAGTTTCCTTTTACGCGTAAAGATTACTAGTTCTGTCTTGTCTGGGTTGACTGACAGTCCTGTTTCTTCACACCATTCTTCCACTGTTGCCAGTGTTGACTGTATAAGGCCTCGGGTTGTGTCTGCATCCCAACACCTTATTATGGTTGCAATGTCATCCGCATACCCTTGCGTATATAGACCCCTGTTGTTGAGTTTCCGGATGAGGTTGTCCACCACCAGGCTCCACAGCAAGGGTGATAAGACCCCTCCCTGTGGACACCCTCGTGTCACCAGCACTTTGATGCTTACCTCACCCCTTGTCACCGTAAGTATCCGGCCTGAGAGCATGTTCCTCAGCCACCTTCTGGTGGTTTTGTCGAGTCCATGTCTTTCTGCCGCTTCATCAATGGATTTAATAGTGTTGCAGTTAAATGCTCCCTCTATATCCAGGAATAGCCCTACCGCCAGTTCCCCAGTCGCTTGTGCCTGCTCCAGTTTGTACACCAACCTGTGCAGTGCCGCGTCGACTGACTTACCTGCTTGGTAAGCAAATTGTAACTCGTGGAGGGGCTTCTCTTTCAGTGCCCCGTCCCTTATGTGCCTGTACATTAGCCTCTCCATTGTCTTCAAAAGAAATGAGGTGAGGCTAATTGGGCGGAATGCACCTGGTTGGTCGTAGTCAGCTCTCCCCGGTTTGGGTATGAACACTACCCTTGTCTTCCGCCATGGTATGGGGATGTATCCGAGGGCACAGCATGCCCTCAGGATCTTCGTCACCGGAAGTAGGATTGTATCTAGGCCCCTCTGTAGAAGTGCCGGAAAGATTCCATCCTCTCCTGCGCTTTTAAAAGGGTCAAACCCTCTGATTGCCCATTTAACTCTGGAGGGAGTAACTATTTTAGCCGCAGTGTCCCAGTCCTTACCTTCCCGTGTAACTCGGGCTGGTGGTGGACCGGTGTCATCTGCTTCTAACTTTTTGTAGCCGGGAAAATGTTTCCCCAGCAGTACCTCCAACTCCTCCTCCCAACTGTTGGTAAATCCTCCATCAGATTTTTTGAATGGGCCTTTTGCTGCCCCTGGGTCTTTTGCAAGAATTTTTTGGATTCTTGCAGTCTGTGGGATGGTTTCCACCTCCCCACAGTATTTCTCCCAGGAGCATGTTTTGGCTTTCTGGATTGCCACCTTGTACTCTTTCTGGTATTGCTTGTGGGCATCCCAGTTTCCTGACTTTTTGGCCTTGTTGAAAGCTTGCCTTACTATTTTCCGTAGCTCCTGCAGTCTTCTGCTCCACCACGGTGTTTTGTCCCTGGTACTTGTCTTCAGAGGGCAGCTATTTTCGTATGCCCTTATCATTGAGTCCCTCAGTACTTCTACTGCGTCCTCAATTTCTTCGGGGCAGCCGTATTTAGCTGGGAATCTTGTCATTCCTATATTTAGTTCCTCCGAGAATCTAGTCCAGTCAGTTGCTTTTGGGTTCCTATATGTATCGGTCCCCGTTTTGCTTGTTTCTCCCTCTAGTTTAAATTCTATGTGTCGGTGGTCCGACAGGGATGGTTCGTCCGATACTCTCCATCCTGAGACTCTCAATGTTCCTAGGGTCAGGTCTATCACCTCCTGTCTGTTACTTATAACGAAGGTGGGTTCCCTACCTCTATTAAGAATCTCAAGGTTCACTGTCATCAGGTATTCCAGGAGGTCCTGTCCTCGTTTGTTGATGTCTGTACTCCCCCACACAGTGTGGTGCGAGTTAGCATCTACTCCGAGTATCAGTTCCCTACCCTTCTCCCTGCAGTCCTGGACGAGTCTCGTTATTTCCCTTGAGGGTGGTGGTTCCACAGAGTCATAGGGCATGTATGCTGATGCCACAACTACTTCCCTGCTTCTTTGGTCCAGCGTGACCTGTAGCTTTACAGCCACTAAGTCCCTACTGCAGTGTTCGGGTAGCAGTGTGCCAGGTATCCCTCTGATGAGAATACAGGCCCTGGGTCTGTCCCCCGACTCGTTATAATAGATTAGACCTTGGTTCATGTTTAGTCCTCTGACCTTCCCCCTATAAGTCCAGGGTTCTTGGATCAGCGCGACGTCCACACTGTCCCGGGTGACTCTACTGCTAAGCACTGCAGTCGCTGCCGGACTGCGGTGCAAGTTTATTTGAATGAACTGTAAGTTTTTAGCCATTACTGCCTAATCCTTAAGCCATTCCTCCTATTTACGCTCCTCGGTGTTAGGGGAGCGCACCGTGAAAGTGGCCTTCCTTATCCCGACATGCGCCGTCATCCCCATCTCCCTCAGCACCTTCACACTTTCCTCGTCCACACTCATGATCAGGCGATACATGTTCTTATCCCTGATCGAGTCGTGGACGATCCATTTTTTTGTGTGTAGCCGGGGAGTCTGGTTCTCCAGCAGTTGCAGCAACCTCTCGGTGCTTACTGCTCCATTTTCGGGGATTACTGCCATAACCTTTACGTACTTTGGCAGTTCCTGCAACCCCACCACCTCCAGGTCGCAGCCCTGCCATTTCCGTATGGTCGGCACCATCTCCCTCAGCCATGTCTCTGACTCCTTGTCGGAGCAGGTCATTTTCAGGACGCCCCTCTGAGTGAAGCATTCGTCGAATCTGGGTTTGAACTGCCCCTTTGGGATGCTCAAAATCAGATCCGCGGCCGCCTCACTCACGAGGGCCTCCTGCTCTTTTGTAAATTCTTCCTCTCTGTTTCTATGGACAACATCCACCCGAATTTTATTTCCAGCGGCTTCCGCATAGGTAGCAGAGGTGAGAATTCCTCGGGGCTTTTTCCTGGCATTTCCCGGTGAAAGCCCCAAGGGTTTAGGTTCCGGTGAGGTTCTTCTCCTCTTCCCGGCCTTCTTTTCCCCGGACGTTCCACGTTGCTCCCGGTTACCTTGTGCGGTCCCCGTTAGCTTCCGGTCTGTCCCTGGTTTGCTGGTTCCGGCCTTCGAGGTCCCTGGTTGTCCCCAGCGGACTTTTACAGTCCCTGGTTGTTCCTGGTTTCCTTCGTGCCGCCCCTGCTTCTCTCTTTTTAATTTTCTCCTCGCAGCCCCACTGAGTTTCTTACTGATGTGAATTTTTTTCACATCGTCTGACAGGGACTTTACCTTGTCTTCCTCAGCGGTGGTTGTTGGAGTAAGTCTCTTCTTTAAGTCCCATCCTCTCCGCTGGTTCCCCGAGGGCCCCAGTTGGAGTCGGGGTTCTTAAAGAAGTTATTTTCCAGGTCCCCTGATGGTCCCTGCATTTCCACGTCTGGATCCCCTGGGGGATCCCGCCGCGTTGCGTCCGTCGGAGGTCCTTCTTTATGGTTCCCAGAGGGCCCCTCAAGGGAAGAGTCCACCAGGGTGGTCCCATCTCTCCTCTCCACTTCCTCTTGGTTCCTCAAAGGCCCCAAGAGGGATGAGTCCACCGAGGCGGCCTCAACTCAATATTTCTCGATCTATAGTTTCGAATGCCCTTTGAAAATCCAAGAATATAGCCAAGATAAATTGATTACTATTCATTCCTTCTTTGCTTTGGTATCTACGCTGCTGTGTTTTGGTAGTTCCACCTCATATATTATACGAATATCGTACCGATCGAGATATTATGGATCAGGTAGGCAATTTTGCCAAGGCATATGTACCTATGAAAATCATTATGACAAAGGTTCATAGACGAACGTGAGGACGAAAACATCGATTGGGTAATGATCATAAATAAACCACTCTCTAGATCGATATCTTCGGGCTTTTTGTATGGCCCCATTTTGTCACCCCCTTAACCACAGACGACCACAGATAAAACGGTCGTTTGGTCCAGACAGGTAAGTATATTGTGGACCATAAATAAATCTCAAGACCATTTAAAAAAGTGCAAACATAGACAATATAACTGCACCCAGCTAACATCGTTCATTCATTAGCCCACAAAAATTATATTTTAAAAATAAAAATATTGGAATGCAGGAAAAGGAAAATAAAAAAAACCCACAGCTATGCACACATAAAAATACTTTTTATTTTCAAAAAGACAATGGACAGTAATACAAAACAGGGTCAGTACAACCGATGTATTGAGCATTGATTTATCATTGAAGTTGATATGTCCCTATATATATATACATGACTTGAATTCACAGAAAGGCCAAAGCAATTTAGTCAATAGCGTGGCCGGAAATCGCAATAAAAAATTAGAAAGCTAATTTGGAAATACACCCATTAGTCGGCAGATTTATCTCTAGACCCTCATTGAGTAGTAATTCTGAAATGGGTGTATCGTTAAGCCAGCGTCCCGGCAGTAAAAACCTTCGCCCAAGGCTAGGACATTGTAATTGAAGGTCTTTTGTACAAATTTTAACATCCTTTAAAATAATAGTAACTCTAGCGGTGAGAATGTCGATGCCAGCGCCACGGACTCAAACAACGTACCGAAGTGGTGTAAAACGGAACCACTATAGTTCAGCACCCCACCACAGGCGCGCTACGGTCGCCGATTGCGCGGGTGAATTCAACTGATTCAGCTCTAACAGTCACGCTCTCGCCCCCCCTTGGGGCGGTCGCCCAGGCGCTTCCTACCAGGAAGCTGCCCACCCAACAGTCACGCTCTCGCCCCCCCTTGGGGCGGTGGCCCAGGCGCTTCCTACCAGGAAGCTGCCCTCTCGACAGTCACGCTCTCGCCTCTCAAGAGTCATCATCTCGCCTCCCCTTGGGGCGGCCGCCGAGGCGCCTCCGCCCAGGAGGCTGCCCTCTCGGCGGTCACGATCTCGCCTAGTTCTCAACAGTCACGCAGTCATCATCTCGGAAGTCATCATCTTGCCCTCCCCCTTGGAGCGGCTCCGAGGCAGCTTCCGACCAGGGAACTGTCCTAGCAGAAGTTACCGTCTCGCCTCCGCCGAGAAACTTCCTGATCTCCCCCTTTGGAGCGGCACCGAGGCTCTTCCGACCAGGGAGCTGCCCTAGCAGAAGTTACCGTCTCGCCTCCGCCGAGAAACTTCCTGCTCTCCCCCTTGGAGCGGTGCTGAGGATATCCCTACGAGGAAGCTGCCCTCTCAGGAGTCGCTGCCTGCCGACTCCGCCCTTCGGAACCAGCCCAAGTTGCCGCTTTTGTGTATCAGTGATAAGTGCGAACATGGAGATCCGCGGTTCCAGATAAGAACTATAATTTACGACTAGTATTAACCTAGATTAAGACTCACCCTTCTTTATACATGTTTTTTTTAAATAAATTTTTAATAGTGTTTACAACTAAGTAAATTCCTTTTTTACTCGTTCCTCCTTTTATTTTATATGAATAGTATTAATTATTAACTTCCCTTAAGTAGAGTTATAACAATTTAGAAGATAAAACTAATATATCTAAACAAAACATGAAACAGAACAAGACACAGAAAAATAAAAAGTAACGGTCTCAACTAGGAATCGAACCCAGTCTTACTGCAAAAACTTAATAAGATTTAATTTGACCTTGCACAAAAATACAAGAATATATACACAAAATACATATTCAACAAATTTAAGTGTTAATTATTATTGCCACAGCACTAGAAGTTATTCAAATTCTCCTGCAAGGGTTTCATATAATTTCCACAGCTTTGTCGTCAGCAAACATCATGGAAAATGCTGGTTAAATCTGAATACTTACATGATGCAATTCTGGAGAGGTTTAAATGACCTTGTATGATGTAATCGTGGCTTTTTTTAGCAGTTTTAGCATCCTAATACGTGGTATTGTATCGCGTCGGAATACGGATAGGTCTGAAAAGGAAAATTAATTAAATTATTAGCCAATGAAGTACATTCAGAAATCAGGAACATTGTATCAAAGAACGAGAGGTTAGTACCTGTATTTTACAACGGGTTCCTTCTTTCAATTTGTGGAGATAGACAGGATAACACACTTTAACACAACACGGCATTAATTTATCACCTTGAAGAAATCTAGCACGTAACATTATTTTTAGATGGGTGAAAGAAAATTCAAAATATTTACGCTAAAAACTTCAACTGACTTTTCAACTTACGAAATGGCGTCTTGGAAATTACCGTTAATTTTTATCGGAGCATAAAGCATGCTTAGCTTCTCTTTCTGTTACACAAGTCGCTATGGTAGAGAGCGAGAGATCAAACTACAATTTTTGCTCTAAGCCAATGAGATCTGAGCTTTCAGCCACAACAGCTTTGTCTATAAGAATTTGGGTATTGAATAACTCCTCCCATCAGGGTTACAAGGTCATGCGGGAGTTATACGCCCCTGGTAATGATCATGTAATGATGTAATGACAAAGCTCGCAAATGACAGTGACAGATGATTTCATGGTTGTGATCTATGGTTATGTTCAAGGTGCTGCCATATTATATTATTTCTTCTATTATGGCAACTGTTTATATGAAATCGTGATTATGAAAATAATGATCGTGTAAAGCGGAAAATCAAGAGTGATATGTCCCTAGGTATCAACGTGACTTGAATTCACAGAACGACCAAATTGAACACGTGCGCCCGCATATGTCTTTGTTATTTTACATGCAGATGGAGGCGGCAAATTCATATTATTAGACTTTAAATATTTAGTGAATAGCTTGGCCGGCAACCGCAATAAAAAATTAGAAAGCCAACTTAGAAATACACCCATTAGTCCGCAGATTTAGCTCTAGACCCTCATCAAGTCATAAATATGAAATGGGAAAACGTTAAGCCAGCGACCCAAGGGCAATAAAAACCTTTGCCCAAGGCTAGGCTATATTGCAAATGTTTGAAGGTCGTATTAAAAAATGTAATTTTAAAATAATAATAAATCTAGCGGTGAGAATGGCGATGCCAGCGCCGTGGACCCGAACAACGTACCGAAGTGGTGTAAAGCGGAACCACTATAGTTCCAGCACCCCACCACAGGCGTGCTACGGTCGCCGGATCGCGCGGCTGAAGACAACTGATTCCGCACCCGACAGTTCCCATCCCGCCTAAGGAGCAGGAGGTTCCTCGCCCGCTGAGAAACCCCCTTCCCCCCCCCTGGATCGGTCTCCGAGGCTAATCCGCCCAGGAAGCTGCCCTCTCAGGAGTTACCATCTCACCTCCGCCGAGAAACTTCCTGCCCTCCCCCTTAGAGTGGTCGCCTAGGCTCTTCCGCCCAGGAAGCTGCTCTCTCAGGAGTTACCATCTCGCCCCCCGGTGGAGCGGTCGCTGAGACTCTTCCGCCCAGGAAGCTGCCCTCTCAGGAGTTACCATCTCGCCCCTCGGTGGAGCGGTCGCCGAGGCTCTTCCGCACATAAAGCTGCCCTCTCGGCAGTCACCATCTCGCCTCCGCCGAAAAACCTCCTGCCCTCCCCCTTGGAGCGGTCGCCGAGGTTCTTCCCGTAACCCCGCGAACTTCCGCCCAGGAAGCCAGAGTGGTCGCCAGACTTCCGCCCAGGAAGCTTCCCGTAACCCCACGAACAGTTACCATCTCGCCTCCGCCGAGGAACCTCCTACCCTCCCCCTTGGAGCGGTCGCCGAGGCTCTTCCCGTAATCCCGCGAACTTCCGCCCAGGAAACCAGAGTGGTCGCCAGGCTTCCGCTCAGGAAGCTGCCCTCTCAGGAGTCGCTGCCTGCTGACTCCGCCCTTCGGAGCCTTGGCCCAGGCTGAACTGATTCCGCCCTTCGGAACCAGCCCAAGTTGCCGCTTGTGTTATCAGTGATAAGTGCGAACGTGGAGATCCGCGGTTCTAGAATCATCGTAAAGGGAAGTGCCTGAACAATTTTCGCATATTTATTTCGTAACGTGACCCAATTTTTAAAGACATTGAGTGAACAATAATTTAGGATTAAGAAAAAGGACAATTCATTTTAAGAATTACAATTTAAGACTAGTATTAAGCCTAGATTAAGACCAACCCTTAACTTTATACATTTTTTAAATAAATTTTTAATAGTGTTTGTAACTAAGTAACTCTTTTTTTTACTCTTTCCTCCTTTTCTTTTACATGCATAGTGTTAATATTAAACTCTCCTTTGTAAGATTGTAACAAGTGGTTTATTTATGCGGAAAATGTTCGTGTGGTGTACAGTCATTTTTGAAGTGGTTTATTTATGAGTTGTGTCAGCGAGAGAGGTTTATTTATGGTCAAAGCATACTTGTCAACACTGAAAGTGGTATATTTATGTCAACACTTGTCAAAGTGACAACTCCTCTACTGAGGTTTTACAGAATCTGTAATTTTTATTTGTTGTCCTTCGCTTATGTGCTTGTTTCACTCGTTATTATTCAACAGTGCATATTGCGTTGCATTTGGGATATTAGTTGAATAGCTGTCAACCATGAGTAACCATGCTTTCGTTGCGATACTGGGCGTAAGCTTCTCAATTTTGGCTGCCGCTTTTACGGCCTACTTTGTGAGAAAGCAAGCCATGCAAAATACACCGCACACGCGAGAGCGTCCAGAGGAACCAATTAACGTGAGGTAAGTATTATTTGTCAAATGTAAGCAAACTTAAAGCTAGTCAATGATGCGACCAATTGATCATTCACAGAAGCAATGGAAGCGATTTCCATTTGAAAGGCCCGGAGACAGTCAATAATAGTAATATTTGAATTATTTGTTTTTGTGAAAAATCACCTCAATGGCGCTATAAACAAATACCATATAATATTAATAATGCATCCACCTTGATCCAACTCAACTGAAGGAGGTATTATTAATATTATAAGGCATTTGTTTGTTATAAATAATTGTCTCTTCAAAATTCGAATCATTCGCTGTTAAGCGAAGTAGTCTTAAATGAAGCCCATCAATTGCCTCTGTAAACGATAAATTGGTCACATCAATGATGTAAATATTGACAATTTTGATTAACCGACTATGCAAAGGCTTACCGCCAAACCAAATCAGTCAATATTGAATATATGAAGTAATGCGTACGATCGATTATTAATATAAGAGTATGGAATGTATCGGGAGCATCTCCTATCCTCTTCCTATTTTCCCCTTCCTCTCCCTTTCCTAAAACCAAATTAATTTTAAGATTCTAAAACTTCATTTTTAATGCACTTTAACATAAGAAACTTCTGTGGCTTGACTTCAGCTAACTTGTATATTTTTATCTATCATTGTATTTTATATAAAAGCTGTTTGTTTCTTACTAAATAAATAAATATCGATGGATACCGCTTAACCTCTCTAAACAGCAACAAGGCTCTATTTATGTTTCAATAACTATGGTAATATGGCAAGGATTTAAAAAGGAAAATGCTAACGTATTGATAAGACAATAGAAGAGTGGGTAAAAAAATACAGGAAATATGGACACACTTAATAAGCACATTTTATTTTAAAAACATTTTGTAAACTAATGAGAAGTAAGGATTTCAGTTTCCGAAAATGGAAAATAATGCAATCTTAGAGTGAAATTGATCAAATATTGAAATTCTGTCAAACAAATCTTTTTCTATGATTTTAGTATTTACATAATAATAATAATCATAATTTATTATATTTTTTTTAATTTACCAACATTTTTTTTGCTAATTGCTCTAAATGCTTTAAAATCTACTATTTACACTAAACCAAATGGTAATTGTGTCAGGTAATAGAGTAATGTACAATGCACTAAACTTGTGTAAGTAAATAAAATAATAAATTTTCAGGATTCAGCGTCCCGCGATTTTCAATAGTCATTGTTTCTGCGAGGAAATTATACGCCCCAACCAGGAGGTGGAAATGATACACTGCGGCCATCGCTTCCACACCTACTGCATCAGGAGATGGCTGGAAGAAAGCGACATCTGCCCATCCTGCAAACAACCAGCCTAATTAACAATCCCTTCTCTGTCCTCCTTGCCAACCCCTTCCACTTCTTTTCAACACATTCCAAGACTCAAACTCAAAAGCCGTTGATTTTCAATAAATTCGTTAAGAAAACCTGACCAACCTTTTCGCAGCACCCCAGTCTTATTAGAATATGTTCACGCCTCCCTTTGAAATTTCAATACTATAAATAACTAAATAACTATAATAACTGCTGAGAAATTATAAAACAACTAAATATTACACTAAGGGAATCCGCGTTAAAAAGCGTCCATTAATGCATAGTTTGAATGAATATCCTTTGTTCTGGAAAGAATAGAATACATATGGAATGGACATCATTTAGTCTGAATAGAATAGAACATAATTTTAACGGTTGTTGTTTTCATTCCTTATTTAAAAAAAAAAAACAAATTATTGTCCTTGCATATCGCTGGTTCATATGGAGAAATTTGTCTGTACATCATTGTCGTATAATATCTAAATTAATTATCTAGACTAGTGGTCCCCAATTAGTGGTAAACCTACCATCAGGAGATGCTGTTGTGAGGTTGTTCGCAGGGATACATGCAAGCAAACATATTTTGAGCTGATCAATCTGCATATAACAGAGTTAATACCTACATGGGTAGGGCATTGACCAATATCAATGCGGTTGCATTATTGTAGGAAGAATATTGTAATACTGATGAATTTATTTTTTTATTTTTCATTTTGGCTACAAGGGGTACGAGAGTCTAGGCTCTTTCTCAAAGGGTACTCGGGTAAAACTAACTGGGAACCACTGATCTAGACAGAAACAATATTTGTTCGAAATAGGTTATTTTTATGTAGGTTTGTAATCAGTAATCATATTATACAATTTTATTAATTATAGTAAAACATTGTTAAGGCAAAAAACCCAAAAATCTTCTTGTGCGTTCTCCAAATAGGGGTGAACTATATCATCAAGGTACTTGATAAAATCTTCTTGTGCCTTCTCCAAATAAGGGTGAACTATATCATCAAGGTACTTGATAAAATCTCTTGTGCCTTCTCCAAATAGGGGTGAACTATATCATCAAGGTACTTGATAAAATCTCTTGTGCCTTCTCCAAATAGGGGTGAACTATATCATCAAGCTACTTGATAAAATCTTCTTGTGCCTTCTCCAAATAGGGGTGAACTATCATCAAGGTACTAGATGAAATTTTCTTGTGCTGTCTCCAAATAGGGGTGAACTATCATCAAGGTACTAAATAAAATCTTCTTGTGCCTTCCCCTAATAGGGGTGAACTATATCATCAAGGTACTTGATAAAATATTTTATTTTTATAAAACTTTTGTGCTTCAAGCACTATGATTTTTCAGCCCACTAAATGGGTGTTTTAAAATTATTGAAGTATTCAATTGATAAAACTGTGCCTGTATTTTGTACTTAGATGTAAACATTAATAATAAAACAATAATAATATCTGTGATAATTCGAAAAAATCTTGAACATTGATTGCAAAATTTTTCAACATTCACTAACTATGCCATAAGTAGAATAATCATAATATCTGCGATAATTGGAAAACAATCTCCAAAAATTTTCGTGGATTTAAGGAAGTTTTTTTAGGTGTCAAATTAAATTTATTTAGTACGTAGTGGCGGAGTTTTGCGCTTTCTAATTTGTATTTTGATAAATGTTGTTAAATGTTCTAAAAAGTAGATTTTGTGTTTGCACTTTACGGGTGTAATAATTACAAACAGCATAAATACTCCAAGTCATTTTTCAGTAAGCCAAAAAACGTTGACAGATTAGGTTAGTCAAATATAATATTTCAGTTCGTTAAAACCTAGCAAATAAAATGTTCTTGATTATGTAAAAAGTGGATTATACCACAAACAAAATATAATTAGAAAAGGTGTGTTAGTTCCATGTGGCATTCTGTTCATGTTAAAGTTCAAAACACATTTATTTTTATCTAGTAAACAAATGGTCTTACATTAAAGTATAAATAATTATTATTCAAATGTTTTAGCAATAATGTTGCATTAAGTTAAATTAAGTTTTTGTACCATCACAACATATTTACAAATGACAAAAAAAAATTATATTATACAAGTAAAGAACTTCAGTTTCCGCGTGATTAAACTATTCAAAACATCATAACACAATGTGTTAATATGATTTGAAAAGTGGCGGGCTGTTTTTTTTGTCAATGAAATAATAAAGAGTTTAATATTAATTGTATAGCGTCATAACTTATAATAGTATGAATTATTCAATAATATGTTTTGATAAATAATGTGTTTCATAGTTTTAGTATAGTAATAACATATATAGGTTATAATATTGTGTACTTTTTTTCCCCAGAAATATAATTTCTGAGACAGTGATTTTATTTTATTTTTACTGAACTTTTTGATAAGCCGGTCACTGGTGACCTTCAAATGGCTAATTTTACTATGCAGTGCCGTGGCGGACATGTTGTCAGTCACTTATCATGCTTTAGCAAGCGTGAACGACTTTTAAACCAAATGTTTATTAATAAATTATTGTCTTTTTACTTCTATTTTTTTTAATTGTGTACATTTTATTTGATTTTTCACTTTTATAGCATAATTATTTTTTTTTTGAATTTATCAAAATCAGATGTAAATAATTCTCTTATTTTCAAGTTACTTAATAAAGTTTTGGACACTTGATGTTCAAAAAATGAGGAAATTTACTGTCTCCGACTGATTCCGAAAACTCTGTAAATCCCGAGTAATGCCGGGAATTTCAACTAGTTTTAAATAAAGGGAACTCTTTACAAAAACATTTTGAACATGTTTATTTACTATTCACATAAAAATTATTGTAACAACCTTACGTGAATAATAAAAGAAAATACTTTTTAATACAATTTTCGTTTTCTTAATGTAATTCTTCTTCTACGAGTGTTACACATTTATAATTATTTCAGAAAAAACTATCTCTAAATAGTATAAAATAATATTATTGTAGAAAGCAATCACTTTGTGGTTTGACATATTTAATAAAATAAAATAAAATACTTTTTGTTTTAAAACCACGAGTTTTTAATAATTTTTATAACCGACCGGTTTCGCTTTACTCAAGCATCTTCAGGGTACAAATTATTACTAGACAAGAAGTACAAAGTGTGAGCTTATATATAAAAAAAAAAATGAGGGAGACAACATGATATAAATATAACAAACACAGAGATATCATACAATACATTTACACAAGTACAAAAGACATGGGTAAAACCGAAAGATAATTATGTAGACTAATGGATTATTGGCACCTGAAGATGCTTGAGTAAAGCGAAACCGGTCGGTTATAAAAATTATTAAAAACTCGTGGTTTTAAAACAAAATGTATTTTATTTTATTAGTATAAAATAAAGTCGCTATCCGCGTCTGTTTGTTTGTGCGCACAGTTCTTCTAAACTAAGCAACAGATTTTAATAGGGTTTTCACTATCATTTAGATAATTTCTTCCAGAAGGTTTATATACAGGGTGTATCGGCACGTACCCGACAAACTTTAACCAGCTATTCCTTAGCATATTTGGAGTAAAAAATCTTATGTGCACTTTGCTGTCCGGTAACGTTTTTTTTTAATAAAAAAATTATTATTCATATTTTCACCACATGTCACCACTGTTTTATCCTTTGTCAAAGTTTGAAAACCCGTCTGGCAATATTTTGTTCGAGTTTAGTTGAATAATGTACGTACGTACCTACGTTGGCGCGCTTTTACAATCACAACGAAATGGCACGGCACCATTCGTCTCATTTTTAACTATTATTATTTAGTGTGTACGAAAGAGCGAGGACACTTTTTGACACACTTGCTAATAACAGCTGTTGAACACGAGATTCAATGCAAATGACAGTGATGGAGTGTGGATTTTTTATATATTTTTTGTTTTTAATGGAAAAAAAATGTTACCGGACAGCAAAGCGCCCATAACATTTTTTACTCCAAATGTGCTAAGGAATAGCTGGTTAAAGTTTGTCGGGTACTTGCCGATACACCCTGTATATATAATACATGCATACTTATGTTTATAGAAATTAGAGAAAAGTAGATGTTTTGTAATCATGTCATAAAAAAAATATTTTCAGGCACTTACATTGCTAACGCTGGCTAAATCTTATGAGATACATCAAAATAATGTACACAGAATTGTATATCTTAAAAAGGCCTCACAACCTCAAAACCAATGTATTACGGAATTGTATATCTTAAAAAGGCCTCACAACCTCAAAACTAATGTACTACTGAATTGTATGTCTTAAAAAGGCCTCACAACCTCAAAACTAATGTACTACTGAATTGTTTGTCTTAAAAAGGCCTCACAACCTCAAAACTAATGTACTACTGAATTGTATGTCTTAAAAAGGCCTCACAACCTCAAAACTAATGTACTACTGAATTGTATGTCTTAAAAAGGCCTCAAAACCAATGTACTACGGAATTGTATATCTTAAAAAGTCCCCCAGCAATGCCGGGTACACATCGACTATTTTAATATATTTATAATTACTTTATACTATCCATACTACTATGTTTTAATATGTTAACTAAATTCTTCGTTGTGTTGTGCTCACCCTTATGAATTCGTCCCTCCCACTGCGGTGCAAGGCGATGGGTCGAGAGAGAGTCCAGCTGGAGAGGTAAAAGTCTAAAGGTCTCCCTCAACTGGTATTTCCTAATCCGATCTGCCACGCAGTTGGTGACTAAACGTATCCGCCGCCAAAACCTAGACAAAATTCACTAAGTGAACCCAGGCACTCCTGCTAAGTCACCAAACGTAGCGGACCCCTTGGGCTGACCTATGGCAATGGTGATTGTTATCCAACAAATGGTTCCTTGGATGGCAGTTCTCATACCCGCCTCCCAAGTTTAACTGAAACTGAATATTGAATATTTATTTTGCAAAAGAGATAAAAAAAATTACAAAAAAAACAGTTAGCATAGATAATGTAGGAGAAAAGGGTTACATGTATGTACATATAATTAAAACTGTTAGCTTAGATCAGTCATACTCAACCTGCGGCCCGCCAAGCTATTTTGTGCGGCCCTTAATACATTTAATATCAGGAACATGATTTACAAAATCTGGCATTCTATATCACGTTAATTTGAGATTAATTGCGACTTTGACGTATAGACATCGAAACCCGAAGAGGATAGTCGTCGTCGTCTCAACATCACATCTGGTATAAGAGTGTTGCTACTGCACACGCTAGATCTATCTCCAAAAAACAAAGATTTGACAGACAAATATGCGCGCAAATATTTTTTCTCGTGGCAATACATAAATTTTTGACAGCTCCAAAGTTAAATGGTTACATTGGTTACTCAAATGGTTTTTCAAAAAAACGGGTTGCCCACCACCCCCATGATATCTTTTGTCATACCAGTATAGTGTTGCGGCCCGCGTAGCTTTAAAAACATAAGAATGTGGCCCGCAGAAGAAAAAGGTTGAGTATCATTGGCTTAGATAATGTAGGAGAAAAAAGTTACATGTATGTACATATAATCAAAATAGTTATGGATACTTTGAGCTTAAAGCCGTTGAAGAACATCTGGAATAATAAAATATTCACATTTCCTATGAGGCAGTGAATTAACCTAGTACGTCTTCCCAGGGGCATCAGCATTGGTAAGTTAGTTCTGGACCTGCGAAGAGTCACAGGTCTTGCGTCAAATTATCCCATCCATAGAATCCTATTTTAGCCAGAATATCTGGTATTGATTGGTGCCAACTCAATGCTGTACAGGACCCGTTGGAGAGTGCACGCAATAACCTGGTGTTACAGAGTTATAGCATCTCCGATCGCCTGGGAAGCAATCCTTAGTACATGTGATCGCAAGAGTGGACTGTAAAATTAACTTTGAAGTTGACACAACTATCGTTGGAGATGGTGAGGATAGTTTCCTTTTATAGTAATTAAAATGAACCAAAAAGATTTTATTTAAACAAATCGTATTAGGCGTGGCCAGCGATCCCGAATAATTACCATTTATATTAATATTCATGGTTAACACCAAAAGAGCCAATTTACACGAATATAGATTATGATAAAACCCTATTTACTGATGAAAGATTACAACATCGATTTTGCTATCTTTTCCAGAACGACTGGTACCGTATCTTAGCGTAGATATTGCAGTTTCTCCTTATAATGGGGGTATGGACTATGTCTGTAAATGCCTAAAATTACTCTTCTCATGTAAACGGTTTTGCAAAACAATTTAATCATGAATACACCACTCACAATTTAATCGACTTTGGCGTTTTAAAAAAAAAACAAGCCAACAGCTGACTACGCCATAGAATTATGTAGTTAATTTGTTAATTAGTATTGTACGTAGTGGTGGGGTCATAAATAAACCACGGTGGAGTGGTTTATTTATGGATGAGCATAATCGGAACATTGTACAAAGTACTTGGTCAAAAATAATTTCTTACACTTCATTTTGCACTTTTAAAGACTTAATTATTTATTTGCTATTTGAAAATTAGGCGTGCGCTGATGAACGAAATATTGATCGTCGGTCGTGTAAGCACTGTCATTTTTTTTGTAAATTTATTCATAGGATTTGGCGGTAGAAACAGACATTTTCTTAAGAGCATTTAACTTATCTGTAGTGAAACGCTTTCCGGCTTATTTACGTGTTGCTCCTATGTTTAAAGTTATTTAATGGATAGTCTTGCTGCTTATCGAGAAGACGGTGAAATACTTCGGTGAATTTTATTTAACGGCAGCTTGAATTTTTTTTTTGTTTCGAGAGTGAATAAGAGCTCCCTCAGACGAGAGCTGTATATCTTTTGTCACGACACTAAGGAGTCTTTTTTGAATTTATATGAATGTTGCAGAATTTTGGAGTAGTTTCCGGTTAGTTAGTTGTGCCGCGTCTAAAATTTCCCGTCTGAGGGCTGACTTAGTATATTATAAACGATGGCAATTATTTTGGATTTTTATGAAAGAAATTATAACATATTGCGATTATTTAAAAAAAAAACCTGTGCACTAACGTCGGGAAAAGTACTGTTGGAAAAATTAAGTACTCATCCCGCGAAATGTCATCGTAACTGAACTACTGACAACACTGAATAAAAATGTCGCTCTGCGCGGTCGTCATCTCTGCCTTTTCCCGGCCAGGCGCGTCGCTTACCAATGTTCCGATATATGCACAAAGCAAAAAGATAACTTCACGGTTGTACGATTTTTTCGAAGCAACCTGAAAAAAAACTGGCCCTTGTTTTGAGGCAAATGCTACCGGTATATGTGACTGTTTTTCGTCGTGTTATTTTGCGTTCTCAGGATTTGAATTCTTGACATAAACAATTGAAAATAGAATCTGGTTTGTGTATCAGATTTTAGAATGCAAATGAAATGTGAATCTACAAAAAGGGGTCGGAAGGCCTTATATAATATCTCGAATTAGTTCGAACGCAATTCTTTGAAATGGATAGTGAAGATGATTCGGGAAGTGATGATTCCATTTCTTCATCAGATAGTTCTGGAGACTCTTCCTCGCAAGATGAAGAGAGATTGGAGCCGGCCCGAATTCTCGGCACGACGTTTGAGCTGCCCCAGGATTTGTGCGAAAATCCTGACATCTTTAAGGAGTTCTTATCCCTGAAGGCTTGGGAATCTCTGAGTGATACTGATGTTCGTCACTTGAAAAAGTTCCTCCCGACATTTGCGACGAATGATGAAGAGGAAAAGGAGAAAACTATTCAGAAATTGTTTGCTAGAGAGATATTTCAGTTCACGTCTCCCCTGGTAGAGTTTCACAGAAAGCTCAGAGATGGCGCATTCAGACCTGATATTGCACGGATGCAAAGTGTGTTACAACAGGCCAAAAAGCAGCATATAAAGCATCAAGTGAGATTTTGGTTTAATCTTTTGTAATTCTAAGGTTTCCTATCCTTTTTCCTATTGCACACCAACAGTGAGTAAATAATGAATTTAAACAATGTCTAGAGCGAAGGAAAAATGCTACTTGTATCTTGTTCTTCCAACAATAGGGTGACTGGATACCATGACCTGTTTTTTCAGCCAATAGCCAAAATAGCCAATATTGTATTTTCCGCATTAATGGGGCGGAAAACATATGTTTTGGGCTTGCGTATATTTAGAGACAACAATTGTCGAATTGCAGGGAGCGAAATATAATAACCAACAAAAGATACAAAAACATTTTTTGTCAGATTCAAGGATTAGAGCCTATTATGGTGCGTATACATTTGCAAACTGAAAAGCGAGCCGAGCCACGAATTATGGGAAAGGAAAGAAGCAACTGCATTTGCTTCGTTTATTTCCCATAAGTGGAGGTTCAGCTCGACAGTTCTGCTCCCATTTGTATACGTAGCATTAGATCCCAAATGTGCTAACTAATACTCGAAAAGTGCCATTGACAATAAAACTAATATATATTTTTAATTAATTGTAGTATCAACTAGGTATTTGGTCATTTAATGCTTTTAGCAATTAAAAAAATAATTTTCAGAATCCCTCTTATTCTGGTACAGATTGCTGTATACCAGAAGAGGAAATGTTTAAGGCGATGCACTACGAGGTAATGCAAAATCATGTGTTTTTGGTTTGAAATTTGAAATGTTTCAGATGCTTTAATTAAATACTGCGAGTAGAATACATCTTGGCCTTTGAAATAATCAAGTATTTTTTAGATAAGTCTTTTTATAAACCCAGAAAAAATAATGTATAAGGCCTATGAAAACTGCTTTAAAGTTCAAAATCTCCTACTTACGAACCCAATTTCGGCTATAATTTTATTGTATAATATGGCAAATTAAGTTATTTATAAAATGATCACAAAAAAATTAAATATTTATCTCTGAACATCCACAAAATAAAATAAAAGGCACTTTTTAGCCATGTTTTTTTTTTCTTGCAAATACAAAACAGGTGGATGGTGTTAAGCGGGAATTTAAACCTTATCGCCATCTACGTAAGGGCTGTTATTGATAGCGGCATGATTTAAAATATTACACGACGTATTGCATCGTCTTAAGTCCTTTTCACTTAAAAGGTTTTTCAATTCAATAGCTCTATTAGTTAGTTTTTTAGTGCTAATATCAAACTGACGGATCCACAGACATCCAAATTGATAGTCCAGCCAATCAGGGAAAGGGGATCAAACCAAGTGCGCAGAGAGGGGAGGCGGCATGAACTATCCATTTCCATGATTTGTTAGTAAATGAATCTGACAGTATACAGGCAACTAGCATTGTAATAATCACTATTTAGTTCTCGAAAATAAAATCTGCCTATGAATTACTAGTCCTTTTTACAACAATGGCACGCAAATTGCTGGCTGCGCATAAAACTTAACCACAAATCTCAAATCGGTTAACAAAAGTTCAGCCTTATTTACGAAATTGAATATTTTGTTACCCTATTTAGTTTTACACTTTTACAAATGTGTTGTGATTTACTCACCTCACTCCTTTTTAGCATCACTATGGTAAAAATAAACATTCAGATCCTGCTCATAAAAGTCCCACAATGGACTGCGCTGCAAACCGTTGCTTTACTTCAGCGAACTTATCTTTACTGCGCAGGGTCTGGTTATTTCAATGTTAGCTCTTCGGCGGTCAACATGTGACTGATGTCGTATTTTATTCAAAACATTCTCGAACCCTTCTGGTGTCAAAAATATGTTCAAGCGGTTTGCCTCCAGCTAAACTAACTAACCATCACGCCGTTTCCCCGCAGGGGTAGGCAGAGAGGACGGACCGCCAAACAACTCGGTCTTGGCACACATTCCTTGCCTCATTCACATTCATACATCGTCTCATACATACTCTTCTATTGTTCTGACTCTTGACATGGCCCGACTCAAGTATCTGATTCGGCACGTCTTACATAACCTAGTTGTGAGTTTTTTTTTTATTTGTATTATTGTAAGCGTTTATTTGCCCTGGTCCACAATAGTAGATCTTTGCGGGAATCGAGAAAGCAATCAAGTCCATGAAAGTGGAATTGATATTGCGCGAAAAAAACATTCTGAGTTGCTCTTCCATTTTCTTTCCCCTTCTCTTAGTATAAAAATGATAAATATAAATTGTACATTTACACACCATT
The DNA here is from genome assembly GCA_026573805.1 of Hesperophylax magnus. NCBI lineage: Eukaryota > Metazoa > Arthropoda > Insecta > Trichoptera > Limnephilidae > Hesperophylax > Hesperophylax magnus. The sequence goes on along the minus strand of JAIUSX010000210.1, from coordinate 1,015,857 downwards.
GATAAATAACATCTGACATAACAAACATAAATTGTATATTATGTACACCATTGATAAATAACATCTGACATAACTCAATGCGTGCATTATTTAACCTGTCCGGTAGTGAGTTTCAAAAAAAAAACAGTACCGCTGGAGGGAGTTTTTTCAATAATCAAAATATAGATAAATTTAAATGCCACCTCGTAGAGTATAAAAAAAATAAATATTTTTACTAGCACGAAAAAACAAATACTAAGCTATTTAGAAGGAAAAAATAAAAATAGTTTTGCAGAAATCGCCAACCATCGATATCGGAGCAGATTTTTGTTTTTACTTAATGAAAATCATATTCACTTACCACAATTTGAATGATGCCAAGGGAATCAAGGGGGGAAGTACAAACTTTTTTCACACACTTACATATACGTATTATTATATATACTAACACTATTGTATTTTCATTATAAAAATTCAACATAGGTATATACATACACAATGCATATGCAGTCAATAATTAATAATAATTTATCGGTTGTCATAGTATCATTATCAGAAAAATGAAGAGCTCGGAGCAAAAGAAAAAAATCTATCTAGCGAAAATCATACTTTGAAAAAAGGTGTTTCAATTATTGGATTATTTGTCCAGTATTTCTTCAGCGAGTTTTTTTCCCACAAGTCCCATAAGCATAATCGTGGCTAAAAATGTATATATTTCAGCCTCCGTGGCATGGTGTCATTCCACTTCAGAGAAATGTCTAAAGAAATTTTTGCAGCGTATTTATTTGTTTCGCTGACAATTATTTTTACTATATCAAGTGTGAAGAATAACTCAAAAAAGTCTATTTCCAATGAATTTTCACTAATATATTAGAATAAGGGAATATTTGCTCTTATACCTGAGTTAGTTAAATCGAATTCATGAATAATGGGCGTAAACTTACCCTGATCCCATTTACGATGATCAACTTTGCTCTTTTTGGATGATGAACAACTAGGGAGAGTTGCATCCTCATCAGATGTATCAGATTCGTCGAATGAGCTATCCGAATGTATTGGCAAATCATGAGATCCTCGTAAACATCTTCATCTTCACTTTCGATTAAAATATCAGCAATGTCTTGTTCATTCAAAGGGTTAACCATTTTTTATAAAAATAAAATAAACGTAAAATATATAAATTGAACAAGTTATCAATACGAAACACAAAGTCAAATCACACTAAAACATTGTCCAAATTATGAATAACCTAAAATAATAAAATTTCAATGATAATAACAGTATAACGAATAATATTTCAAATAGTTCACAGCACTAAGATTAACACTATTGGATTTTGTTCAAACTGTCAAAAACTGTATTCAAACTATATATGTAATAAATATTCACATTCAAACACGTGAGGTAATTTTTAATGCAAGATGATTAAGTTATTCAGTGTAAAAACAAACAAAAACCACAAATTTCACTTCACACAAGTTGTCGCTCGCAATAAAAATGTTGTTTACTACCAACTGTCAGACGGTGATGTCACGGAATATTTTAATTGCGAATATCTCCGTTGGTAATGTACCTAGATGGCAGTAACTTTCGGTTCTCCGGAAGAAATTCAATAATTAATTAATTTTACGCGCTATTGTACTGGTACGGTCATCCTCCTTATAAACTATTTTTGTCTCGCCGTACCTGAACGGTCACACTACCGGACAGGTTAAACAACTTTCAAGTTTATAATATAATACATGTTTCCTCGTTGATTTTATAGCGAACATATAAAAATTGGTTCATTTTTAGGCTCAAACCAGGTAAAAAACCTTTCTTTTGTGTCACTGACAATTAACAGTCAGAACTCAAATATATGCGTTTTGAAAAACCCGGAATCTTTTTAAAAAATTTTATAATACTAGCTGTACCCCGCCACGCATTGCTGTGGCTCAGTCTGTCTGTGCAGAAAGAGAAACAATAGCGCGTGTTGCTTTTACGTCCAACAGATGGCGCTGTTTTAAAATAAAAATCATGTTTTTACCTGCCACATGTGAAATCTATATAATATGGGTATATAAAAACACATGCATATTGGAATGCAACGTTGTGTCAAAATTTCAAAGCAATCAGTGAAGAATTTTCAGAGATTTGAGATTTATAACAAACGTAAATTTTCTTTTTTATTTTTATAGAAGATATTGAACCAATTTTAATCTTTTTCCACTTATTTCACCATTACCGGTTTCAGCTTATTATGGCCATCTTCAGACAGGTACAATTATTCCTTCAATGGTATATACAGGGTGTCCGGAAACTCGTAGTACAAGCGGGAAACTGGTGAATCTACATCACATTTGGAGTCGATTTTGTAGTATATATTTTTTTTATTTGAGCTTTCGTTATCGAGTAAATCGAGTTTGAAGTTGATTTTTTTTTTTTTTTTTTTTTTTAATCAAATTCTTATAAATTATTACTTAAGATCAAAGTACCCAACTAATTAAAACTATTTGAAAGTAAAACAAATGAAGAAACTCGGATTTGAAGCATTATTTTGAAATCACCCTTCATTTAACCCGGTGTAATCATAAAATATTTCTGCTCTGCAGGGTTAAAACATCTGTTATTCAACCCTAAACACCAGAAAAAACTTAAACCCTAAAATAGCCGAAAAATATTTTTTTTTGGTTTTTTTTTTTTTTTGAAAATGCTCAAATCAAAAAACTTTATGTTTTTTTGGGTTCCCCATGTGGTGTAGATTCTCCAGTTTCCCGCTTGTACTACGAGTTTCCGGACCTTGTGTATATGTCATTTGGGGGAGGTGGTGGGGATGGTATTCGATGATTTTATTTAATAAGGAATTTGAGTAAAAAATATTTAGTCTTTTAAAAAATCAAAAAACACTGATTCTGAATATACTTATATATTTCTAAATTTTTAATCTCAGAATTAATAAATCGTTCTTGAAAAATGATTTTAAAGCTTTACTTTTTATACGCGCCATGATTGGTCAAACGAAATCTGATGTCAAATGTACTCCGTGTTAAGTTAGTACATCGTAATAATTAAACATATCTTTCTGTTACATGCGATGGAGAGGTCACTGTACAGTTTTATTTTATAGTAGTTTGAGATGATTTGTTGTTGTCTTTTTAGTTTTATCGATTGTTTTAACTTACACTGTAGTATCTCCTGACATTTAGAAGGTTTTTTTAAATTCAAAGCGGTAAAATTGAACTCAAACAAACAACTAGCGCAACCGCAACTAAAATCACTTACATGCCAATTTAACATTTTTGTAAAAATGAGTAAGTAGGAACTCATTTCAAATTTACGTAAAAGCAATGACAATAACCCTGCTGGCGATGCCATGTAGACTTCAGTGTACTGGCTTTGTCACAGAGAATCACAAATTCTAACGTTAACAGTTAATTTCAGTAAGAAATTTTCATATTAAGAAAAAAAATAAAATAACGTAATTTAGTTAGACACTAAACATTTATGAAAAAAATTTACTGTAATTTCTTACTAAATAATAATAATAAAAAACTCCATACAAAATGCACTAACCACAGGACGTTCAGTGCATAGATGACAGTGAGGGTGTGTGAACACCCTCCCGCTTTTTACCGGTCGGATTGCGATTGTTTTGGCAGGCTAAAAAATTTTGGAGAATTAATTTAACCATGAAAATGAACTTTAGAAAAAAAAACAGTATGTATGTTGAAATGGACTATCTGATAGTATTATTACGTTAGCGTCTGGACGATCTAAACCCTCTCATTGGTCGAATTCAAATCGTATGTTTTGGGTAAATCCCGAATAGGGGGTCTGCAGGCAAAATTCATTATAAGAACGAAGCAAATGACTGGCGCGAATATTTAAATATGCAGCTAACAATACGCAAAATTACATGACCATTAACAAGCGTTTAATAAGAAGATTTCTTCTGGAAGCTTATCACTTTGTGATGGCATTATTTATTTTATTAAAACATAAATAACTTTGTTGACATCACTTAATTACATACAACCTCTACATGTTTCATGAACGAAGTTCACCTCATAAGGAGTAAGTATACATTGAAGTAAAAAATTAAATATAGATTACAATTGGAAAGAAGAAGTGGAAGGGGGGGAGGGGTAAGAGTGGGTGGAGTTTACAAGAATTAGGAATTACAATATCGTTAGACGGGAAAGACCAGTTGAGTGGGAAAATATTTGATGAGGTGAACTTCGTTCATGAAACATGTAGTGGTTGTATATAATAAAGTGATGTAAACAAAGTTATTTGTGTTTTAATGAAATCAAGTTTAAAAAGATTACATTATTTTATGTATTCCCGTTGTATATCGTACGCAATAAAATTTAAACATTATATTTATTTATTTATGGGATAATTTGTATAGCGCCGATTTTGTGAGATATATTGTAATAATCTATTTACAATATATACTCACCCTCTCTCTGTGAATGACCTAATATCTACCTATTAAATGTAACTGTTGTTAGTATCACTTAAACTGGGCGAAGTCCAACCAAGTGCCACCCGCAGGGCCTAGCAACTGCTAGTAATTCCTTATTGTGTGGTTTTTCCTGCTGGTAATAACCAAATAATTGGAAATTCAGCCGTGAAACATGGCAACAAAGATGGGAAAAATCCATTATAATAAAATCATTGTATACTATCCCTGTGAACCCCTCACCCCCTCACCCAAATTTTGTGTATCTAAACAACAAGTTCTCAAACTTATTTTGACCTCCGCCCACTTTGGTATTTTAAAAAATCTAATGCCCTCAAATTTTTTACCTTATCTTTTTACATTACCATCCGTTGCGTATCTTAAAAACCGTTAATGCAAATATAATTTTTCAAAATGCACTATTATATGTACAGGATAGCTAGGGTGTGACCCATATCCATATGCCTTGTGTGCTAAAATGCTAATGAACATAATATAATAAACAATCACTGCCTTTAACAAGATAAACTTGCAGCCACTTTTTTTTACCTCATGCGAGTAACCAAATTTGTACTGAGCAAGTTAGAACAAGTAAGTTAATCATGTCAGTTCATGCAGGGTTGTAAAAATCAAAAATCGCGTTGTTTAACAAAAACTTGATTGCCACGAACACAGCACGGAATGAAGGAGTATAGTCCAATACAGTTACCCATACAAACTTTGAGGAACCAATGACGGAGATAGAAAAGATATAATTAGATCATTAGTGTTTGATTTTCTTAATTTTAAACTAACTAACAAACTGGTGAACACCCAGTTTTGTTAAAAGAAGTAAAACAAACTATTATTATTTAATTCAGCTAGATTCCGTCAGATTTTTATATATAGAATTTGTCTGCCGTCGCGGCCACAAGGAGGCGTTATCACCCACTTTGAGAAAGACTGATTTAAACCATAGTTTAACCCCTAGGAGCCGGAGCCCTACATTTGCAGTGTTGAACATTTCAAACCACTGAAATTGCAGTGTCGACCTTATATATTAATTTTGCCTTTGGATATTACTTCTAACTGAGTTTGTTAAAACACAAAAATTAAAATGTCACTTTATCAAGTACTAGCTGATGTGTACCCGTTATTGCTGTGGGTTATCCTTAGGAGATAGACATATACCATCACAGACATTTATGTAGGCCTTTTTCAGATGTACAATTCCTTAGTATGTTATTTTGATATATCTCATATGGTTTAGCCAGCGTTGGCAATGTAAGCGCCAGAAAAAATATTTTTTTCAACTCGATAACAAAACATCGACTTTTCTGTACTTTATATAAACATAATATGTATGTATTATATATATATATATATATAAACCTTCTGGAAGAAATTCTCTTAGAGATGGTATTGTCGTTGGCCTTAGCAAAAATGTATTTTTGTAAACGGGTTAAGCAATAATTGTATAAGTCTTAAAATGGCTATAATAAATTGATACCAGTAACGTTAAAAAAATAAAATAAGTGGAAAAATGGTAAAAATTATTTCAATATATTACTATTGGAATTCCATCACGAATTGTCAGTATCAAAAATAAAATTTTTTAAAATTATTGTCAAAATTATTTCAAAATATATCCAAAATATCAAATTTCCTGAGGGGTTATTAATATTAAGTGATCATTAACTTCTAGTGGCGCCAGGAGTGGTACCGAACCATGCAGGAAGTGCTGGTTTCTCGGGAGAGATTGCTCACAGTGGCCGGGGGTCTGCCCCCCGGGGTCTCCCCGCGCGTGGTGGCCCCCCCTCCCTCCATGCAAGCCCCCGCTGCCCCCACGATACATGTCCGGACCAAGCGGAGGTATTTCCAGGAGCTGGCCAACATCAGGAGTGAGGTGTGCGGGGAGGGGGGCGCAGTGTCGGAGGATGAGAACTTCCCCGAGGGGCCCCCGGCACCCCCGCCCAAACATCACCGCAGGAACTTCAACCATCTTCAGGTAGAACTCCATTCCATGATAAAATTATGATATGGACCAGTGATATAAAGTCTTCAAATGTGATGAAAAAAAAACTGATCAAACCTAACCTAACCTGATAAACTGTTTTTTTTTCAATGATAAAGGACATTGTGAAGAACACTTGTTTATTTAAACCTCAATTTGGCAAAAGGTGGGCGACACATTCTGTACGCATCATGGCTTAGCCTATTTCAGCATATCGCTCGCTCCACTGGGAATGTATGGTGAGCGATATGCTGATATAGGCCAAGCCACGAAAATATATCGCGCTTATAGGGTGGTCTGTCACAGGCAAAAATGTTAGTTAGTCACTTATCGCATGTATTATGTATAATAATTAAGGACAGGTTGTTTCACAGAATTTGAACAATTCATTAAATTTCAAAGTTGATTTTCAAGTTCTGTGAAAATTCTATCCCAGTTTTGTTACTATTTCAGTTTTGAGAAGCAACTGGTCAATAATGATATTATAATAGAACCTTCACGGTATTTGAAAATCAACTTTGAAATTTGAATAATCCGTCCTAAGTGTTTGTTAATGTAATGTAATTGATAAATTGTCACGTGTAAGAGATTCAAATCCGGTATAAAAAATAAATGATAGTTAGTATTATTATATATTCGAAATATAATGCATTATCTGTGTGTAAAAGAGTAATACATATTAAATATATGTTTAGGGTGCGGATACTAATGGAATAGTCTCAACAATGGGCCCGTCCAGCTCTAGAGTGGGAGGCCCCAATTTATCGGAAGAATGGAGAAGGCGGGTCCTGGCGTCCCACCGCAGAAGGAAACAGCAACAACCCGTGAGTCCTCACTTATTATTCAGATTCATTGCCACCGAACAACTTAATACTGGCACAGTCTAGTGCGCTGATATCATTATTACAGTATTCTTTATTTTCTTCTTTTTTTATGAATTTATTAATAAAGCACGTTAATAATATCACAAAATCATTGTGAGTAAATGTGAAAATTAATCCGCGCACGGGGATAGCCGCCGATGGATCACATGTTCGACGATAAGATAATATTTAGATAAGGTTAATAGTTCTGTTGTTTCTGTCCATATGGAGTAGTGAAATTGAATATTTTTTGTTCAGGAATTGGCGGAATTCATCACAACCGGCATCACTCTAGGATCAATCAGAGCCCGCTGCGGCTCTTCCGCCTTGTCCAACCACACGGAACAGCAGCAACCCAACAGTCTGGGCCACGCCACCAATCACACCAACCATACTGCGGTGCGTGCGCCGCGTCGCCCTCCGCGCCGTCCCCCGCCCCCACCCCGCCGACCCCCCACCCCCCCCACTCCTCCGACGCCTGCCACTGATTCTAACTCAGATGTGGACGTGGTGCCGCACCACACGCATCTGATGGGGCACCCAGAGGGGCACATCAAGCTGGAGGGAGCCGCCTCCCCACAGGGCCCCACTCCCGTGGCGGTGAGTCCGCTTCCGGTGAAGGTGGAGAACCCGCCTGTCCAAGATATCGGTGAGTCCGACTTGCATTTGATTCAAATATTATTGTTCTTTTTGGCAGTCCAATTGAGCCCTTATGCGGACAAACAATATTGTATGAAAAAGTGTGTTCTGAGATATTAGCTGTTACATTTGTAACATTTCATTTGACTGTAGTGAGCGTGTACACATTGAAATCAAATAAAATCATTTAAATTAATAGACCATATGTTTTATGTATGTATTGGCTTATTGTTGATTCAGAACCTATTTGCTATGATTCCCAAGCCATTTAAAAATCAATGTTAAAAGAATAATATTTGAACCTTTTGGTTTTTGTTTGACAGTGATCAAAGAAGAGGCGGGCATCGAGCTAGTGCAGGAGACCCACGCCTGCTTCTTCTCGGTGCTGCGCGACCTGGTGTGCGGGACCCCGCGTCACTGCTTGCCCCTGCCTGCCCTCACCGCGGGGCTTCGTCACTGGCGGCAGAATCCCATTGCACCACTCAACCATTGGTATCCTGGTAACTAACAAACTGACATTTTTTTGTATATTGTTATTTTTATTCAATGTGGAGACGGTATACAGATATGTAGTTCCCGTGAGCACTCCGGCCATGGGCCCACTGTGTTATCTCCCATTTCACCTCTTCTTCCTTTGAGTTTGCTGGCAAGTCCTGCGAGGGTTCCTGTTTTCCCGCATTATAGCGGTATAGATTTTCTTTGTTTGGGTTCTCTGAAGGCCCCGCGAGAAAATAGTCCATCAAGGTGGTCTCAACTCTCCTGGTTCCCTGAAGGCCCCTAGTTTTTTTGTTTGAATGATCCCACAAGTATCTAGAGAAATAAAAGGCCACCCCGGCAGAGCTCAGAGTGCCGGGGTAAGGTTTAAATATTCCGAGGTGCAACCCTGTAGCTCAGAGGTACCATTTGTGACACTGCTCTCCATTTTTCATACAGCCTGAACATGCTAGCTCACACCTTTGCATTATCTGTGCAATGGGTTCACCACACTCCCTACGCTACTTCACAAGGAAGGCCTGCAGAGAAATAATTTCCCTCAGAGCCTATTTCATCTCTGGGAATGCTATGACGAGGTAATTTTAGCGAAAAGAAAGGAGTGAACCTGGGTCTTGAAGAAACCCATGTTGTAAGAGGGAGGATACACATAGGCCGGTAAATAATTCCACAGCCGAGCTGTTGAAGTGACCTATACTCATATGATAAATTTCTACTTGTGCAAATGTTGTAACTCTTGTTATTTGACTGTTGGAATGCAGTCTAATAGCTTATCTGTCAACAAAATCTAGAAATTTGGTAAAGTGAAACAAATTTTTTTCATTACTATTACAACACCGAGACCATAGAACTGTTTGTTGTGAATGCTAAAGAAACTTACTTTCTTAAAAATTACTGTGGTTTTTCGCACTTATGGTCCTTTTACAATACATGTTCGAAATGTAAACATATTTGATTTCAGCGGTAGAGGATTGGGTGAAAGCGCTACCATCGGCTGTGGCCTTCCTGGCGGGGGAGAGCCCCTCCCTCCCGGAGGAGTTTGTGCCCTACCTGCAGTACAAGGCGGGCGCGCAGGTATACCAATGGATAGGGGCAGGTCGCGACTCGGACGCGCACCTGGCGCAGCTGTGCACGCAGTGGCTGGCTCACCGCCAGGCGCCCCCCTGCGCACCGGCACCCCCGCCCCCGGTATCATCGCACCAGGACCCACCCCCCTCCCCACCCAACGCCAGGTATGGACTCCAATCTCCTTCCCTCTCTGTCTGCGCTGCTTTAGCACGAGTGTTTGATGGAGGGATTGATGTTATAGAAGTTTGTATAGGTGTCGCAACCTGGTTGAGTCCAATGCAGTACTCACACAGGGCTGTTTCTCAACAATGTTTGTGCAAAGACATCTCTTTGAAAGTATATTACACATGCAGACATATCACACAATATTAAGTTTGTCTAAACTCTAAATGTGTGACCTATATCATCTCTCATTGAGTTTAACAATCAATCCCGTTTTGTAATATTTCAGCAGCTTGAAAATGCAGGCAAACATAAAAGTATGACGTATTTGGTGTTTTCATGTCTTCTCTTGATATAATTATGTGAAAGGGTTCATTTGTGATGTGTATTGTTGACCGGCTTTAAGATGGGCTCACAGGTGGCACGTGTCTCCGGCTGAACTCGAGAGCTTTCGCATGCAGGAGCGAGCGAGGTTCCTGCGGCCCCATCGCGCCTTCACCTACAGGCTGGCAAGAGGGATCGCCGTTGTGGGCCCCCTCAAGGTAACATCATATGGTATAACCTTTCTAAGCTTCAGGGCCTGATATGCCTTCCTGGTTCCTTCTACCTTCCGATAGCTGATAACGCTAAATTTGTATAAATCACATTTTGCAGGCAGTTAAATTTTGTCTGTCTTCTGTCTATCTTCAAGTTAAATTTGGTATCTAAAGTTTTTCTGATCACACTTCTTCTTCTCTACTTGTATAGCCTATCTGTGCATTATTATCTGTAGAGTCAATATGTTCGCTTTTCTGAACAGCTCATATGGTCTCTTAGAAATCCTTGTGTCTCCCTTACGTCATAGTTAGGCACATGAACATTGTTAAAAAGATTTCACCTTTCAAAACAGTTTTTAATTTTAGGAAACATTCAGAAATATCCCATTTCTTTGGATTTTATTGAGAAGCGGAAAAAAGCACAAATTCTCCGACTATCTGACGGCATCTTTAAGAAATATAACGGTCAATATTCCAGAGGCCTGAAGGGTTAATCCTTTCTTCTTTCCAAATAAGAATCCAATCGAAATTAAAATTGATTTATTTTAGTAGCATTGTTGTGGAAGTTTGTTCCATGCTTCAACTACTCTCTTCTAGGATTGGATGTAAAGGGACTGGGACACGGTCAAGCGGCTTGATCGCAAGCACGTAGTTTTTTGTCTATGGCACTTTGTGACAAGCATTGTGTGTACCAAAGCTGGCTTGCAAGCATTGCGCAATACTACGTGCTGGCGGCGGGGCTTGATGCGAATTTATATTTTTGTGGCAATAGACAAACGAAAATAGACAAATAAATATCACGTATCATAAACAATGATATAAATTGAATAAAATTATTATAAAATAGGTACTTAGTTATTGTTTTTGTGTTCAATTTGTAGAAATCCATCTAATTTAAAAATTCTGGAAGTATTTTAGTATTTTTTAATAATTATGACAGCGGTTTTCAAGGTCATTAATAATCAAACTGTAGAATAAATAATTTTCTGAATTTTCAATGGAGAAAACATATTTTTTGTATGAATATCGCACAAGATATTCATACAAAAAATAGCTGTAGCCTGTAATACACTTTGCAAATGCTCATGGGTAAAGCGGTACCTTAACTTGTACCATTCTTGACACCAAATTCGTTTCTTTTTATTCAAACATAAAGCTAACGTAAGAGCCAAGAACGCTTTGTCTTTGACAGATTCCATTTTGCACAAAATTGACTTTTGACAGTCGCGAGTCGCGAAATGACAGGAAGGCGTGGCCATGCTTGACGGAGAGGCTTGATGCGGGCTGGCAAGCCGCTAAGCATAGACAATAATAGACAACAATAGACAACAATAGACAAAAGAACTACGTGCTTGCGATCAAGCCGCTTGACCGTGTCCCAGTCCCTTAAAAGGTGTTTTGTAAATTTCCGTGTCCATGGATGTTTACAATTGTAAATTGTTTTGTTGTTGAAGATTTCTTGAAGATTTATTTCAGTCTGTACATCTTAAACATTTCAACCCTTCGGAGACCTACGCAAATCAGTGCGAATATGCATACACGAAATGTTTGTTTGTCTTTGCAGGGAGTTTATGCAAGCGAGGAGAGCGACGGCAAGAGGGGTGCCCGAGGGCACAGCCTACTGGCGGCGGGGCGGCCGCGCCACGTCACTCTGCTGGCGCTTGTCCGGGACGCTGTGGCGTGTCTACCCAGCGGGGAGGGCACCCGCGCCCACATCACTGCTCTTCTCAGGTAATATATGTATTTTATGCGAGCGACGGTAACCATTTTGCCCATTTTTAAAATTATTTTAAAAACCCAATTTTTTTATCATTATTTCACTCCCTCAGTGAAGATCCCCACACCCCCATTTCCACACCACTGCCTCTAGCTATAACTAATAACCCACCATAGTACATAAATCAAACAGTATAATGACGAAACAGAACTTTGAAGATGTGAAGGAAAGAAAAAAAAATATATATATAACCCAATCTATTATTGACTGAAAGTCCCTTACTCAACCGTTTTGTATTTCATCTGTTTGTACATTCCGTTTCAAGATGGTGGCTGTTTTAATGGTTCAGTGAAGATTCTCTTTTCAAATGTGAAATCTACATGTTTATTTGCATTTTTTTCAATACAGTAGAACCCCGAAAAAACGCGTTTTCCAAATTTTTTTCATACAAATTGGTTTTTTAATTCGAAATTTGTTAATTCGTAATTCGAAATCTATTTGCGTCCGCGCACGAAAATTTGTTTGTGTAATTCGAAAAAATTTGATTTTTGCGAAAATAAATCATAAAATTTCGTAAATCTGAATCTAAAAGACAGAGGTGGTGGTAAAATGCCGAAAAATGTATTTTTACGTGGTTATACATCGTCCTAATTAGTATTATTATTTTGTAAATCTGAATACAATTACACTGGAATGTCATATTTTTTTACAAATTATTTTGAATATCCGAGTTTGAAGGGCCGAGAAAATACATTTTATGCGGAAATATGTCTTAGTTTAACGACTTAGGGTCGGTAGCGATGAAACTCGGCCACGAAATTTCGATATACGCGTATATATATTGCATTTTTATGAATTTATTTCAAATATTTGAATTTCAAATGGCCCGCCGCGAAGGAAATCGGCCGCGAATTGTCGATTTACGCAGAAATATATCATACTTTTTACGAATTTAAATCCAGATATTCGACATAAAGGTCCGGCCGCGATAGGAATTGGCTGCAAAATCTCGATTTACGCGTAAATATATTGCATTTTTACGAATTTATACATGTCTTCTACAAATAATAGTGCAAAAATTTCCCTAGAATATTTGATATTTCTCCAGAATTTGACTTCATTTCATTAACATTTCAGACATTCTCTAGATATTTGTGCTTTTTCCCTTTTAAGTCAATAAATTTTCCTCTAAAATAGAATAGATTCAATAAAACATTCAAAGATTTGTGTGTAGGAGCTAAATACCTACCTACTTTACTTGACTCCATAGTATGCGTGCAACTGAAGTATTCACGCATGCTATAAATACCTATATTATCAATCAGTAGTGACCCACGAACCGTGAGAACCGTTGAACAATCACACGGATCTCCGTCACCGGTCCCACCGCAGGTCACTAGCTCACTAGCTCACTGGATCACTTGTTCGTGAACGACTCTGCTCACTAGGATGCAACGCAATGATGAGATGGATGCAATGGATGCAACGATGGATGATGGATGCAACGCAAATTGTGAAGATTGTTCTTTTGCGAACCGGTTCTTGCTGATGATGAGATTTGGTTCACGAAACGACTCACTCCTACTACACACTAGTTTTATCCAGTATCAAAGTGTCTAAACACAAATCATTAATTTCGATTTTCTTATTTTGTGTGTTTTATGTTTTTAGACGATCGCAGTACCTGGTGCCTGAGGCTGCTGAGCAGGCACTGCAGGCGGCCGTCAGCGGAGCCCTGGACCGCATGCACTGTGCCCCCGACCCCTGCGTCAGGTATCTGCCCGCGCGCAAGCTGTGGCACTACCTGCACAGAGAAAGGTAACTGTCTGCCACACAATCCAGTCTTGAACTCGCACTTGCACTTGAATCGACAAGTTTCTTGGAAATGGGTTGTTTTTGCACACTCCTTTTTATGAAACACTTTTACATGTCATACATCTTTGTGATGTAAATATAGGAGATGACGTAAACTCTAAATTGTTGAAGAATACAGTAGAACCCCGTTAATTCGAACCCCGATAATTCGAAAAAACGAATAATTCGAAATTTTAGCCAAAAAAATTACCACAGAAAATTTTTTTCATACAAAATGGTTTTTAATTCGAAATTCGTTAATTCGTAATTCGAAATTTATTTTTGTCAGCACACGAAAATTTGTTCGTGTGATTCGAAAAAAATCGATTTTTGCGAAAATAAATCATAAAATTTCGTAAATCTGATTCTAAAAGACAGCCATGACGGTAAATCGCCGAAAAGTGTATTTTTACATGGTTATACATCGTCCTACTTAGGAATAATTCGTTTTGGTATGAATTTACTCCAAAGATACTACCAGAATTTGAAGGGGCGGGCGAGCAACTCAATTTTCGGTGTCCTTTTTTTTTTTCATTAAATTTCGAATTACGTCGGGAATTCGTTAATTCGAAATTTGATTTTTGATGTCCCGTGGATTTTGAATTAACGAGGTTCTACTGTATTACTGATTCGAGATTTCTGCAAGAAAAGAAGGAAGAATGAACCGAGTTTACAGTATCTCTATATAGTATAAAATAAAGTCGCTATCCGCATCTGTCTGTGCGCTTAGTTCTTCTAAACTATTCAAAGGATTTTGATAAGGTTTTCACTATCATTTCTTCCAAAAGGTTTGTATATTTAATACACTCATATTACATACCACCGGGTACACGTCAGCTAGTTTATAGATATGTATATAGAAGAGTATGACTACATTTGAAATGAATTTTCTGTTGTCGGCTGCGTCTCACTTAAGTTAAAATTTATGATTTAATACACGTGTGCAGCCACACATATCAAACTAAATTAAATCTAAAAAATTAATCAAAGAATGACATTATATTAAAAACTAGTGCAGACCTCATGGGATTAAAATTATACAAAATTATGGGATATTGTGTTAGTAAATGACAAAGACACTACCAATACCACGCAATAAAAGCTTTCAACAGTTTAAAACTTGAAATTAAAATTGAGAAAAATAAAAATAAATTCACACACAAAATTACAAAATGGATTAAAGAACAAAAAAGACAATATTACCAAAATTTCATAGCATAAAATAAAAATAAAACCTACACGTAACACACAAAACCAATATAAACACACATCACTCACAAACACACAAGATTATTTTAAATGTACTATTTTTTTTTTAAATTTTAATTATATTATTATGTATTTTTAATTTTAAATGTATAATTTGTCTCATTAAATGTATTATGTAGTTTTTTTTATATTATAAAATGAAGGCCTCAGCACGGGCGAGCCACCCAGTGAGGCCTACATTACTGAAAACCTTGAATTGTAAAAAATATTGTACCTAATAAAAAAATAAAAAATAATAATAATGCATTTTCATAATGGAAAAGCGCAGACCCTTGAAAACTCACAAAATCTGACCTTACTTTTCAAGATTAACCCTAAAGAATTGAAACAAAAGAAATACACATTTCATATATAGAATTAAAGTAATATTCTGGTAAAAAATATTATATTACAGGTAGGTGCTCTATCACTTTTTTGACATATATGTTCCAATTTTGAAAATGGCAACTAAAATAATTTGCTGTTTAAATTTTATACTATAGGAAGGTACTTTATCACTTGACACAATCGGTTCCAATTTCGAAATTGACACTTAAATTCGAAACTAGAAGTACATATACCCTTCCCGCCTTACGTGTGTTAACTGATATTCTGTTGGATCACCATTCCAGAACGGAAGAAGAATTTGAGCGCCTGCATGCTGAGATCCAGGGCCAGGCCAAGGGGGGCAAAGGGGGCGCTGCTGTGGCGGGGACGGGAGCGGCAACGGGGACTCCGGGAGGCCCCACCAAGAGGCCTTCCAGCGCCAGGCCACGAGCACGGTCTTCCAAAAAGGCCGGGAATGATGCCGCCACCAACAGCACACCAGGTTAGTCCAATAGAAATAGTTTTAATGAAATAGTTATCGGCTTTCTTCTATTTCGTCGGTTTACTGCCAGAAGGCATTAAGTGACATTTTTGTCAAAATTGAGTTTGAACCAAAGTCACAATGTACGTATTTTGACACGCTTTATCCAGTAAATAAGTAATTACGTCGAAACAAATAAGTCAGGCTCAGACAAATCACAGGCTGCTAGAATGATTTTTTTTTTTAATAATAATCTAACAATATTATAGAAACGAATACCAATTTTTTTCAAAATGTTTCATTGACTTTTGAAAGTGAGATAATGTGTGGAAATGCTTATAAAATACGCCTGAAAATCACTAAAACATATTGTGAGACAAATATTCCATTCGTTGTTACATGGTGCAAAAAGTCAAAATTTATTTGTAAGAAACAAACAGCTTTTACATAATATAAAATGATAAATATACAAGTTAACTGAAGTCAAGCCACAGAAGTTTCTTATGCTAAAGTTCATTGGAAATGAAGTTTTAATATCTATAATACATGCAGAGTGGTAGATACTTTCAATATCGCCTTGGTGAAAGACCACCATTCTGAATCAAAACGTGGCTTGAAAAACGATTGGGAGCAGTTGAGACTATACTATTCATTATTCTAAAATCAATTGGTTATCAAAACCCGGCTTGTCTGACATTTTTCTTTCAACATTTTACAATTTCCACAATTTTCTTAAAACAGTATTTTGTTCCACGGTGACGGAAACAGCTGACAGTTTTACCTAAACCAAAATCTAACTTTAAACTCTCAATATCACTGGGTCAAATTAAAGTTGCCTTTTATTTAAACTAAGTTGGAACAACCCATTTTGCAAGAAATAACAACAAAAGATACATTTATTTAACTATTTTCGATGCAACTGGCCCTTATTCAGATAAGGTAATGAACCCAGTTTCGAAATGTAGCTTATTCAATTAACATCTGTTGAAATACATGTTATATGAAAAATATAATGATTCATTAAAAGTGGAAATGAAGCTGCGCAACGTGGATTTCTCACCTGATTTGTTCAACAGTGTACGGGTTACAAACAATCCTATAACTGAGATGATGATTAAATTTCAGTGGCGATAGCGGCGTCGTCTGTCAACAGCAGCATGGAAAGTGACGGGGACGGGGAAGATGCCAACGTGGATGTGGAGGGAACCGAACCCTCGGCGCCGGAGCTCTTCCGGCTGGAGTCCCCGCTCAAGCAGGAAGTCACCACGATCAGGCACGAGATCACCCTCACCAAGCCGCAGCAGCAGATTCACCATGCTGACAAACTTCCTTCCAATCCAATCAGTAAATATAATTGACTTGAAACAGTAATATATACTATACAACAGGCATGTCAAAGATACTACTTCAAAGCCCATGTCTTCTATATCATTTAACCTCTAGAGCCACTGTTCTTTTGCAATGTATTTCTCTTAAACAAACTTTCAATGCTGATGGCATGGAAAATATTACCGCATTCGATTCCATTTGCTGTTTTTTAAATGTATTCACAATAAAATACTGTGTTTGAAAGCGTATAAAAGACTCTTTCAGATTTTAGTATTACAAATTGACATTAACAATTAAAAAGATTAAAATTTTGGACCAAACATAAATATAAAGTATTTAAAGTCGCTTATTGATGTTTTTTATTGTGTGAACTGTAATTACCACTTTTCATAAAACTAAAAAACATTTGCTTATGTACACTGGGTTTTTACAGATGTTCTAAATTACTTGAGAACAATCCAGTTATAAAAACTCGGTTAAAACACAAATAATCATTATGGTTTGAAAGGTATATTATTATAGCTATGCTATTTGATTAGGCAAAGGTATTATAAAAAGTTATTGACACTTCACTTTTTACAAAAATATTTACTAAAAAATTTACAACCTTAACAAATATTTTTGAAATGATAAATGTTGTTTCATATAATTATTTAATATTCAGGAGGGTCTATGGTAAATTTTTAAATGAAACTACAAAGCGCGCTGTTCTGTCTTTCTAACACTGGTGAAATCATATATCACACCGTAATACAAAATGAGGCAACATGAATTTTAGTCCGAATCAGGCTGGGGGATATATCTCCCAAAAAGACTCTAGGGGTTAATCGAAAAGTTAAAGATGAAGTATACATTAATATTTCAATATCGCTCAAGATTTAAAACATAAAATCTTTTCTCAGTGCATCAACAAAATCAGCAGCAGAATCAGATGCAGCAGCATCTGCAACAGCAGTGGCATCAGACGCTGGAGCCCGTCGGAGTCAAGCAGCCTGCGGAGACGGCCAAGCGGGAGGAAGCCAGGCCCCCGGAGCCAGTGAAGGATCCCAAGCCTTTGCAGCCGCAATTGATGGTATCCACTGCCACATCCACATCCATGCCTACATCCCTCTTACAGATTGATAATAAGGTACCATACATATTTTCACATATCGTCGTCGTTCAGGCAAAAGTCACCAACCCTAAAAACATCATTTTGAGATATCGTGATTTTAATGTTTGAAGATGGAGGAAAAATCAGAATTTAATATTTTTAAGATTTTATCTGCATTACATCACTCTCCCATGTCTTCCTAATAACTTCCAAAAATTATTTTTAATTTTTGATGCTCATTAATATATTTAAAATGGTTTTAAAGGGGGGAAGTTGGCTCAAATGTGGTTTGGTGACTTTTGCTTGTTAATAATCTGGGCAGTAATAGCTAATAGAGGAACAGTGAAAGGTAGGGATATACGTTATAATAAAGAAAATGTGGTTAATAATAAGTTTTATTCAATAAAATAGGTAGAACTTTTAACATATTTAAAAAAATATATAAGATTAATAAGTACTTACAAAAAATTTACTCATTTTTTTAGAAAATACAGGCAAAATAAAGATTTTTTCTTCCTAAAGTAAAAAAACATGTTACAAAGTATAATTAAAACAAAGATCGTAAGAGAAAACAAATATAAAATTATAATTATTGATAACTAATCCTCTTCCTCTGTATCACTTCCAGCATCGGGTTCTGGATTCCTATTAATAACGCTTGTCGAACTCGGCAGAGATTGATACCAGTGGTGGAATTCTTGTGGTATCACACCCTTTTCACGGCTTTTCAATCCTTTTGACGGCAGTAGTCACCCAGACTCCAGTATTCAGAGCATATTAATTCTCTTTTCTCTTCTGGAAACTTTGTGGTGCAATTAAATATGCATTTAGTGCAGCTGGCTTTTTTGGGGATTTTGGAACTAAATACCCTCTTGTTTACTTCATAAGCCTTTCCAGAATTCCTAAGATCCTTTGCAATATTGCAAGTCCAGGTAGAAGGATCTGACGTGCGCCACCGACTTCTTTTGTTGGTATGTTGGTCGCAAACTGGAAAACAAAAAATGTGCTTTAATTGTAGTCGTAATGTTGTTTTTAAATAGTTATTTTGTAAATAATATGAATTGAAAATATGAAACAGTATTCATAATAGGAATCAAACAATGTCACTACCTTCTGTTTCCCCATCAATATTATCTGGGACATAGCTAGGATCATCGGTTTCCTGATCATTCCCATTGACTTCTGCAACAATGTTGTTTTTATCCTTTAGCGTATCATCGGCACTCTGAAAAAACAAACAAAACTAATGTTGTGAACACAGAACGTTTTAATACTATGCACCAACACAAAAATATACTTACAATAGGCACAGGGCTTGTAGCGGTCACTTCATAATTAGTATTTAGTGATGTTCCTTCACCGAATGAGATATAATGATCCTTCATTGGTTCCTGTAAATATTAACGTTAATAATTATTCGATAACCTTGTTGCATCTGAATGCTATAACTTGAATAAAGAAAAGAAAAGAAAACAATGTAAACAACAATAAAATTAAATAAACGCCCGGGTTGCCGGCACTGAAACTGAAAAAAACTGAATCGATACAACAAAATATACTTAAAATCGGTTCAGGGCTTGTAGTGGTCACTTCATTAATTTCAGTTATTTCCTCCTCAGATGGTTCCTGTAAAGATTAATTCAATGAATTTATTGATAACTTTGTTAAACTTTTTAACTTGAACCAATACAACAAAATATACTTACAATAATAGGCACAGCAGTCGCATCTATTATTTTTTCAATATAAATGAAGTTGGAAGATTCACTAATTAAATTGTTATCCATTACATTGTTATCAGCATAGTGGCATAGAAACGTCACAACGTCAAACGTCACATCATAGAGGAAACTGAGTATAAACGAAAAATATTTGTCAATCAGAACTCTCTATGGCTGGATGGTTACTTTTGCTTGTTTATTTTATCAGTGCTGTGTTGAAATTGCAAGCAAAGGAAAGTAACCATTACGCGGTAGCGAGTTTTGCTTGTTATATTTTATACCAACCCGATCTTATTTATAACAAGCTAAAGTAACTATTCCTGCTTGTTTTTTTTTGCCTGTTTCAGAACAGTATGAGTAGTTCTGAAATGAAAATCAAGTAAAACTCACCAGCCATAGTTTAGAAACTTTTGCTTGTTTAAGTTATTACGAAATATTTATTTCTTTATACTGTCAAACATGTCTATCCGCGTATAAAGACTTATGCTTGTTGAGATGTTATCGAAAGTCATGCAGTGAAAAATAAATAAATCGGATTTACGAAGCATTTTATTAACATGTCATATGCCCGGAAATTCCAAGCTTTTTTGAAAAAAACCGCGCGCAAATTACTCTCCTGCCTTTTGGTCAAACATCCGTTTAAAAACAAAGAAATTGTTTATTTTGCGATTGTTTTCTGTTTAACAGATAATGTATCTTATTATTCATATATATTACATGATAATATTGTTACAAGTTTTCCCAGAATAGCTAACTTTAACAAAAAAAATGTGTAAAAATTTTCCCATTCGGCAAACAAATGTAAAAAAAATATATTCATAAGAAAATTAACTGATTTTTTTATTTCTACACAAACCTGAATAGACACCCCTCGTGAAAAAAAATAATCCAAAGGTTTTTTCGAAGAAGTAATGCCATTGACACTTCTTTGAAAATGTAAAATATTTTCATTTATTCAAAAAAAAAATCAAACGTCAAGTGTCCACTTAAAATTTTTTTGTGTCGTATTTTATAAGTATATGATAACAATTCTTCCAGATTTCGGTAGTTTATACAACTGTTGTTACTAATAATATTATTTTGTACAAGAAACCTGTAAATAAATAATGCTAATAATAAAATTATTCATTAGGACGTAAAAATTTTGACATTTCTTACGAAGTAAATTTTCATCACTTTTCTTGGGTGAAATATTATAAAAGTTACATCAAAATAATGTAGATAAAACTATCTTTCTGATGATACCTCAAATCTATTATTTCCACAATCAATTTATATCAAAAATAATGAAAGAAGTAAGAGGTTACCTTATGAGAATTCGCGATGTTTTTGCACTAGCGTCCTTGACAAATGGCCGCCGACTGCGTGTACAGATGTGTTCGAAAGAACAGGGTGACAAAAAAATCATGACTCGGGGAATAAAAATAAAAATTTTCTAATATTTTTTTATTAATATTTATTTATTTATTTAAATACGTTTTTTTAAATTCAAATACTGTGTGGTTCAAAAATAAATAAGAAAAAAATTTCATCATATTTATTTCAGTTTTAGAACAGGTACATGAAACACGTTTTTTTAATCTTTGGTCGAGAGACTGCGAAAAAAATCATTTTTTCGCAGTCTCATACATAAATTTATTATTATAATATTCAAATTTTTAGACACTGTTTCTGTCCTCCTCAAAAGTGGAAGATACAATGAATGGAAACGAAAATTCAAACAATGCAAAGATGCACAATGCACTTGTTTCAGTAAACATTTTTATTCAAATAATGCACAAATACACCCATTCAATAAATAATTAAAACCATAAATAACAACAACCAGTGCCAAATTACAATCACAGATAACAAAATCCAAGTAACAAATGATAACACACATTCAACAAATAACAACCGCAACCAACATTCAAAGAACAATAACATTATAACAAACAATAACATTATGACAAACAATAACATTATAACAAACAATAACATTATAACAAACAATAACATTATAACAAACAATAACATTATAACAAACAATAACATTATAACAAACAATAACATTATAACAAACAATAACATTATAACAAACAACAACACTAATGCAAGAAATAGCGACACAATTCCTGAACTGTAATTATGGGACTGCCACTATTAGGTATGATGAATTTCCTCTTCATGGCAATTTTTAAAATTTTGTATAAAAAAAGAATCTAAATGGAAAAGAACGATTTGAAAAAAAAATTATAAATGTGAAGGTGGAGAAATCCTCGGACCAGGTGAAGGTCTGCTCCTCTGGATTCTCCTCCTCCCCCTCCTCCAAAGGCTCCAACTCATCCTCAGGAACATCCATATCCACCATTGACGGAAGTTCTACATCACCGGCGAGGGATTCATCCTCGCTATCAGTGAATCCGTAGAACTCCGCAACGATGTGGTCGGTTTCCTATAGACAGAAAGAAAAGAAAAAAAATATATATACAGCTATGTAAAGCGTCCTTGAGGTAATACAAGACAAAAATGGCGCTGTAAAAGTTAGCCAAGTGTTATTATAATTACCTGAGTATTTGGAGCCTGATGCGTAGAGGAGGTTGATGGTCTCGGGTCAGCCTGCCATCCCGGAATCTGAAACTGTAAACATTAATTGTTACACGAATGTCTTTCAATTTTGGAAAGGATGAAGCGTACAACCACTATAGAACTACTACTAATACACAACATACCGTCGCAATTACTGAAAATCTTTCTTCTGTTGTCTGTTCCTCCGTCGACGGTCTTGGAATCTCCATTCTATAACAATAGAAACAATCATGTATTTCATTATATAATATAATCATCAATACGCGTATAAATATTTTATACCTAAACAAAAAAAAAGTTTGTTAGTACTTTTTTGCACACCCTATATAACTGATCTAATTTTGTGATATTTATTACCATTTTTATAAATAAAAAATAATATTTCTAATAAATATTATTAGAAATAAATATTTCTAATAAATCATGTATTTTGTAAGAACCCTGTAGCTCCCATACAAAATTTGAATTTGTAAAAATCGTTCATATCTGCGCGCGCAGATCGAAGTGCGTTTTACGCAGGCGCGGATATGATTTCAAGATGGCCTCTCACACATACATATAAACAGTTCACGTGTATTTGTGCAGGTTTCCGATGTCTCGTATTTATTTAATTAAAAAATATTAACTAAATATTGACGAAACTAGGGCTTTTATACACAATCTCAATAGTTTTCTTTACATAATAATGTACAATCCTTATAAGATTAGGCAATATTTACGTGAATATTGATGGAGAATCGTCAAAAAATTTCTCGGACAATTTTTTAGCGCGGGGGACATTAGAATATTATTTTTTGTAAAATATTAACTAAATATGGACAAATCGAAGGCTGTAGTATATGTTCTCAATTGATTTATCTGCAAAATGAGATACGAAACAAAGCAAATCACACAATATATTATGCAACGTAGCTAGAAATAAAACGAACATTTTTATCACGAAAACATGGCGTATACTTTGACGTAATATTTTGTCGGTTATTTTGAGTTTTCGTATTTTAAATTTACCGAAACACATGCCGTGAACAATAAACTATGTATAAAAAAAACATTACTTACGTTTTATTGATCAATTACTTCGTTTTGGCACTTTAAAATAGGACCGCGATGTTTCACTTTGACAGTTATTTTTTGTTGTGTGGCATTCCAGAGAAAAAATTAAATTTAGATGTGGAAGAAGCTTCAAGTGTTTCTGAAATATGATGCGTAAAGAACGAGAATAGCTCAAGCGATTAAGACCTTGTTCTCCATACAAATTCTTTGTACAAAAGGGTTAAAATCGCATATAAATTTTTTTTTTTTTTTTTAATGTTGTATGGGCCGCGCATATGCGGTCCCGGCATACGAGGTGTTAACTAAAGTACTCCGGTGACTTGTGCATATTAAAGAACATAATTTTACGCATCGGGTGGCAAACTCAACTCAAAACTGCCTTTTTCGGGGTTGGTGACTTTTGCTTGAACGGCGACGATATATAATGGAAGCTTTTTAATGAACCGTATAAACAGATTTGTTGCTTTATTATTAAAGACGTTGTTTTTAAATCACAGGTTTGATTTACTATGTTCAAAATATTCATCATTTTCAATTAAATTTTTTGAAAATACAAAATAGTGACGCAACAAGCTTTGTCTGTCTTGTTTTCGATCAATGAATTGAATCAGCCACCCAAAAATGCAAAGGTATTTATAACTCATAAGGATGAGTGTATAAGGATACACAATGGAATTATGGAGACTTTTGTATTTAAATGAGTATGTATTTTGGGTTTCAGATCAATATGGCAGTGTCAAGTATATCCGGCACTTCCCTCCTACAACCCCGATCATCAGTTATGACATCTTCCGTAAGTTGTTCATTTCATAATGTGTGGGACTATAATAATATGAAGCTACCTGCAAGGAAAACATCCCTTATATTATTAAATTAAATGTTTCGTCCGGAAAGCGCCAACTTTACCTTTGTGGGTGTGAATTTTGACAACACAACAGATATTGCACTCACGACGTGTTGGGATTTCATCGAATTGCGAGAAAGAAAAGAAAATCGTTCCGGTGTTAAGAATGCAATTAGTTGTGTTGAATAAAAATTGGCAAAATTACTAAAAACAAATGTTCAATTGAATTCATCTCCATCCCCCACCCCTGTCATGGATTGAACCGGGGGCTTAAATATTTCGAGGATTTGATAGGTAGCTCGCTCAAACAAATTGATTGTCTCCCCTGGTCTATGAGACTTTTTATTTATCACATGCACACATGGACGCACACATAGTGAAAGTAAAATTGTTAAAATTTACTTCGGTCTATAACACTTCCACACACATCTGACTTGCCCACCGTTTTTAAGAAAATGTGCGGAAAGGGCTTAACTTAAGGAAAGGATGGTAGGACGGCTGAGCCTTTTGACACGGTCGTGTGGAGACGTTATTAGTTTGAGGTGTTTGTTTCAAACCCTCACATTTGATGACCAGTAGACTGTTTTTTGAGCACATGTGTACGCCAACTTTTACGACCATTCTTGGCACTCGCGAACATGTGTGAGCTCTAATACCATCCACTCTGGAATTTTTTCCGATGCGATTTTCACCTCTATGCTTTGAAAACTGTATAAAGGACAAAACCAAAATTACTTGCGCTAATGTCATTGTAGATTCTAATGTAAATAATTTGTCTATGATTGTCAAAATTAATTTGCCTAAAACGGCGTTGAAAAAATATTATTCCAGTTTTCAACGTAGTATAGTGATCATTATTTCTATGACACATATTTGATTTATGTTTTTCATGTAGGGTATGTATTCAGGTTTATAAATAGCAATCAGCGGTCAAGCATAACGGTGATGGTGTTCATTAAGTACAATGGATGTATGTACATGTCATGTGACTATAAATGTGATGTGTATTGGTTTCAGGGAATCCGTCAGGGTGCGGTGGCGGGTCGCAGTGTGGTCAGGGTCCTCAACTCCTCGGCTTCTGGTAAGAGCCTCATCAGCCCGCAGGCCTTAAGGCCGTCTACTCCGCCCCCGTCAGGTACGCCTCCCGTCGTCCACTTATCTAGTCATGCGCAAGCAGCCTTTCCACTGCCAGCCAAGAACCAATAATCTGAATCCTTATTATATAAAATCAGTTTCTTTTTGTTCAATCTCGGAAAAAAAAATGCTGTACTTTTGACTAATTAAATTAACAAAACAGTGGAAGATACTCTCAGTATCGCCTTGGTGTAAGACCACCATTCAGAATTGAAAAGTTGCTTGAAATGGCTTTAGCCGTGTTTGGTAACTAGATCTGAATAGCCAGGTACTCCCCAACCTTCTTTATCTCCATCCCCTCCCCACTACCTTCAGTCTCACAATGTATCCCGATTGGGGATGCCATAATTGGGACACTTGTTTGGTATTCACATTTTTATTTATTGAAACATATTAAAGAATGTGATACAATTGAATTGTTCTTCCTTCAGGCCCTCGTCCCATGCAGACACAAGCCAAGGTGGTGGTTCAGAGGCCACAATTGCAGACAACAGGTCAGTATTGTTATTTATATGCACTATTTAATCATTTTCACAAAGCATTTTCATTCTTTGTATCATTATTTTTTATATATAAATTCAGATATTCAAAGTAAGTTCGTAAAAATATACATCATTTCCGCGTAACTCAAACTTTTGCGGACAATATCCATCGCGGCCGGATTTTAAATTCAGATATTCAAAGTAAACTCTTAAAAATACATTACATTTCCGCGTAACTCGAGCTTTCGCAGCCGATTTCCATCGCGGTCGGCATTTTCAATTCAGATATTCAAAGTAAACTCTTAAAAAATACATTACATTTCATCGTAACTCGATCTTTCACAGCCGATTTCCATCGCAACCGGCATTTTCAATTCAGATATTCAAAGTAAACTCGTAAAAATACATGTTTCTGCGTAAATGGCCTTCAAACTCAGATATTCAAAGTATATTCTAAAAAATATGACATTCCAGTGTAAATCGATTCAGATTTACAAAATAATAATACGAATTAGGGCGATGTGTAACCACTTAAAAAGACATTTTGTGCATTTTACCACCACGGCTGTCTTATCAGATTGAAATTTATGAAATTAAATCATTTATTTTCCGAAAAATCGGATTTTTTCGCATTAGACAAACAAATTGTTGTGCAAAAATAAATTTCGTACCATGAATTAACGAATTTCGAATTAAAAAACCAATTTGTATGAAAAAAATTTAGAATTATCAGGGTTTGAATTAATGGGGTTCTACTGTACTTGGTCGATTCCATGGGCCCGTCGATACGTTACCCAAAGTATATAAATTGTTGACGAATATTTTTATATGTACTTAATGTGTATTTATTTAATTTATATTATTTACAGGTGTAATAATTTGTTTCTGTTATGTTCTGTTGGTTTAGTAGTGTCATTTGACTGTAATGGTATTGATGTGTAGGTGCCCTATCCCCAGCTCACCAGAGGATCCTGCTGGAGTCTCTGATGCAGCATCAGCGCACGCACGGCCAGCCCATGTCGCACGACCAACTGCTGCACACCATACACTCCACACAGGTATTCTTCTACACTGTTCACTTCCTGTACAATCAACCAAACAAACTCTCAGGGCCTCGATTCTCGACACAGTCATTCCATTCGAACAACGAGTAGGTCGACCCACTCGTTGTTCGAGTGGAATGACTTTTTACGTTTGGCGTATGTAATTATGTACCTTTGACGAGACTCGTGAATAAGAATGTCGACCGATGTATGTACTTTCCACAGCGATTGCGGCGGCCTGGATTGGAGAATCGATACCCTGGTAGGCTTAATTACTATTCAGCCAGATGTATGTTAGAATAGATTTCCAGCTGTATTAAATCAGTCATCTTTCTTTTTCACTTTAATTTGATTTTTTTTAAACTGCTGTCTTTTGTGACATCTTCCAAAGGTTTAGAGATAAGAATCTCTGCACTAACCAAGCAATGTTAGGAATCTGTCACATTGTCTGTTGTCACCATCGTGCAATCTTTAATCATTTGGGAGGCGTGTATGGGTACTGCCTTCCCAGCAACCATTCATAGGATATCCAACGCCTTTGCCGTAGGTCACCCCGAGCAGTTCGCTATGTTTGGTGATTTAGAAGGGGTGCCAGGATTCATGGGGTGAGGATTGTCTAGGTCTTGGCGGCGGATGCGTCTGCTCACCTATTGTGTGGCAGGCCGGATTTGGAGAGACTGGTTGAGGGAGATCTTTTTACCTCTCCAGCAGGACTCTCACGACCCGTCGCCTTGGACCACAGTGGGAAGGATGAATTCAAATGTCCGTCACTGGACACACTAACCCCCAGATTGCTACCCACCCCTCATACCCTTTTCCTTCCTAGATCTTCCTCTCCTTCCTTTCCTTTCTTTCTTCAAAAAAACCCTCCACACAACATCCCCAAAGATGACTTAGGCCCTGAGGGAAATTATTTTGAGCTAATGTAAAAAAAAAATGAATGAATGTGTTCTTTCAGAAATTATCATCGTCTCCTCCCGTAACCCCTGGCTCTTCTCCCGCTCTGACCAAGTCGCAACCCACCAGCATGGGTCAAACCATCCAACTAGCCGGCCAGACTGTGCAGCTGGCTTCCGGGCAGACCGTCCAGTTAGCCGGTCAGACGGTGCAGCTGACAGGACAGACTGTCCAGCTGGGCGGGCAAACAGTCCAACTGGCTGGACAGACCGTCCAGCTCGGAGGACAGACTGTTCAACTCAGCAGTGGCCAGACTGTTCAACTAACGGGACAGACAGTCCAGCTGGGAAGCGGGCAGACTGTCCAGTTGGGGGGGCAGACGGTTCAGTTGGGAAGCGGGCAGACTGTCCAGCTTGGAGGACAGACTGTACAATTGGGAAGTGGGCAGACAGTTCAGTTGGGAAGCGGGCAAACTGTTCAGTTGGGAGGACAAACGGTGCAGTTGGGAAGTGGACAAACTGTTCAGTTGGGAAGTGGTCAGACGGTTCAGTTGGGAAGCGGGCAGACGGTTCAGTTAGGTAATGGACATACCGTTCAAATGGCATCGGGTCAGAGCATTTCGAGACCCTCTGGAGACGGGACCTTGAGAACAACAACACAAAGACAAACGACTCCTCTTGTAGCCAAGATATTAACTAATGCGCAGGTATGTTTTTCAAATTCCTTCAACTTAACAACCAAGGAAATTTTTATTTTATATTTTAATTTTTATTTAAGGAGTGTAAGGAGAATGGTAGCATAAGTCGGGGATGCCCGAGGAAGACATAGCACGATCAATTGAATTAGATACTTGAATCGGACCATGTCAAGAGTCAGAATAATAGAAGAGTATGTATGAGATGAAATATGAATGTGAATGAGGCAAGAAGTGTGTGCCAAGGCCGAGTTGTTTTGCGGTCCGTCCTCTCTGCCTACCCCTGCGGAGAAACGGCGTGATGGTTAGTTAGTTATATTGAGCAATTACCAGGTGACATGTGTAATGTAAACAGTATATGTGTGTGAGAAGTGGTGTTATATATAGAAATGAAACAATATTTATGCGCATTGAGCAGTTTATATCACTGCCATGATACTCTTTTTAAATGCAGTCAGTGTGTTTGAAAAAATGTCAATGTTAGAGTTTAGGCAAATATTATTGAAGGTATGAAGTCTACAGTTAATTGGCGTATTTGCTGCTGCATTTGTTTTGTAATTAGGCATGTAGAGTAGTGCTGTATGGTGGATATGTCTCACAGTTATATTAAAACTAATTAGGGAAAGAAGTTCGGTACAGTCAATGTTATTGTTTAATATTCTATGTAGAAATTTTACGTCAGCTAACTAACTGTTCGCCTTTGTTGTAATAATAATACTATTATAATGACAGTCGAAATCATAAAATGTAATCAATATTATAAATAAATAATAATAAATATCCTCAAAAATAAATACACATATCCTCAAAAAAAAAAAATATATATATATATATATATTATGTACACTAAGACACATTGATAGCCTCGATTATTTAACTATATGTATATTCTATGGACTGTAATATTACTTCAAACTGACATCTAATTTTATGTGTTTGTATTTAAAAAAAAAAACTCCAATGGCCAAATAAAAAACCGTGTTTGTTGCCATAAAATGATTGTGATAAATAAATAACTTTTTGTATGGTTCAGGTGCGCGGTGGCAACATAGTCACGGGCAGCAGGATGTCTACCCCCACAGGCGTCAGGGTGTCCAGTCTGAGCCTGGCCCAGTTGCAGGGCAAGCCCGTCCTGCTGCATACCTCATCCCCCAGTCCCTCATCCCTCAACTCCAATATTATGCTGCAGGTCAGTACATGCTTTTTGTTTACAATTTTTTGGTTTCAGTAATTTCAACAAAGAAGAATTCTATTCACCTTGGAACTTAACCTTTTAAATTCCAGCCTTTTTAATACAGTCTATCCCATCACCATGGAATATTTCTGAATGTATCCGAAACTTGAAAACTGTTTGTGAAAGGTGATGAAATACGCTTTCAAATTTTATTATTAGAAATAAACATGTATTTTTTTTTTAAACTAAAATTACCGATAATGAAAAAATATATGAAAATACACTTACTTTATTAAACAAATGTATTATCTATCACCTCATTTTTTTATTGTTTCATATGAAAATAATTTATAAAAATTCACAAAATTTTCAGGTCTCAAAAGTTTTTTTTTTAAATTGCCGTCGGAACCTTTGAATTCATGTAATTGCACATTTTAATTCTACCATGGTTAACTTCTAGATTTGAATATAAAGCATGGTATTTTCTCTTTCATATTTCTCACCGCAACAGTAAGAGAGACCATATGAGCTGTTCCCAAAAGTAAACAAATTAGCTTGAAGGGTTAAGGGGTGGGTTATTAAATAATATATTAGTTGGTTGAAATATGTTATGTTTAATTGTGTAGGCAAGTGGGGGTGCGGTGTCCAACCACGGGGGAGCGGGAAACAATCCCGAAGCGGCAGGAAATCAGCGACCAACTCCCACCACCACCCAACACACTTTACTGCTCAGTAATATTGGTTAGTATCTTTTTTACTATATATACCGAAACACTAAACTCCAACAGCCTTACTAATAAAAAATCATCATCAAACAACTGTTAAACAGTGTTTTTATTGTACATTGTACAAAGACTCTTCAATTTCTATTTCCAATTATTACTATTAAAAAAATGTCTCGCAACATTGCATTTTGGCAGACTGGCACATTTTCCAGGCAATATGAGTAATATTTGTGGTTTGAGATGTGTGATTTATTTGGACAGTTTTAATCCATTAATAATGTCATTTTGTGAATTCAGTTTCATGGTAATGGAAAAAGCTAGGTTATTCGGACATATTATTTTTTAATTGACTGTTACGAATTTTATAAGAATTTCATGAAAGTGATGTTTTATAATAACATAAATTGCCTTACGAATGTGTAGGTAAATACAATTCCAAGAAATCAACACTTATATTCTGCAAAAATAAATCTAAAATGTCAAATTTTTTTTGGTTATTCTCTGGGAATTATTATAATCATTTTTAATTTAACGAGTTAAAAAGTGAAGTGACAGTTTTTCTTGCAAATTCCTTAAGGCGATGCCATACGTAGTAATGCAAAATCATGTGTTTTTGGTTTGAAAATTTGGTCGCCTAGAAATGTTTCAGATGCTTTAATTAAATACTGCGAGTAGAATACATCTTGACCTTTGAAATAATCGAGTATTTTTTAGATAAGTCTTTTTATAAGCCCAGAAAAAAATAATGTAAAGGCCTATGAAAACTGCTTTAAAGTTCAAAATCTCCTACTTACGAACCCATTTTCGGTTATAATTTTATTGTATAATGTGGCAAATTATGTTATTTATAAAATGATCGAGAAAAAATTAAATATTTATGGCTGAACATCCACAAAATAAAATAAAAGACACTTTTTGGCCATGTTTTTTTCTTGCATAAATCAAAACAGGCGGATGGTGTTAAGCGGAAATTTAAACCTTATCGCCATCTACGTAAGGGTTATTATTAGAGATGGCAAAATTTAGCATTAATTTTCTGATTTTTTAGCGTTAACAATTGGAAATTTAGCGTTTTATAGCATTTTGGGGCATAATTTAGCGTTTTGTAGCAAAATAGAAAAAATGTATTTCCTGAATGTTTTTAGGGCATATTTTAAGTATTTTTTGGTAAAAATATATGTTTTACCTTCATTTGCAAGTATTTCTATGTGAAAGATTATAAATAATTAATTTTAATATTAAATTAATAAGGATGGAAACTCTAAGTACAGGTCGAACACAAACACAACAAATGCAGATTGCGATTAACATCAATAGGCGTAATTTATTTCGCACAATTTGTGTAATGTCAAAAAGCAATTTTAGCCTACAGTACAAAAATATTAAATATTTACACATAAAAATAGTAACAAAATAATAAAAAAAATCGTAGGAAAGGCTTCCAAAAATGACATAAAGTTGGCATAATACTTTTCCCTGCACATTCACATGAAACTACCTTCCTTATGCATTTTTCACAATTCTTCTTTAGTTGTACTGGACTAAATATTACTGTATCAGCTTCTCCAATCTGTATGGTTCTTTGACTTCTGAAATACGCTATATTCTCGGAAAGCGTTAAAATTCGACCGAAATTCGAAGAACGTGCGATGTAGGGAAAACCCGAGCTTACGCACACAGTCGGGGGAGCGCGAGCTGAAGTTAGAGATGATTTTTAATCACTTATTTCCGCTGATAAATATCGATTTTTTTAAATTCTCACATATTATTTTAATACCCGGTATTTTCGGGAAATTCGCGCCTATTTCGCTAAATAGAATAATTTAGCTGAAATACTGCCAAAATCACATTTTTCGCGTTAATTCGCGAAATAGAAATCACTGGAAACACTTTCAAATGCCTTGAAAAGCAAAGAAAACTTATAAATGCCCTATTTTCGAACAATAAATATTTTTTCGCGTTTTTAGTTAAAACGAAATTTTGCCATCTCTAGTTATTATTGATAGCGGCTCAATTTAAAATATTACACGACGTAGTGCATCGCCTTAAATAAAAAGACTATGTTTTTTTTAATTTTTAATTCTCTGAAATTTTTCGACATTTTGATCAAAAATGTTTGTGGTGAGCTATTTCTACTTTTTTTATGTTTGATTTTAAAATATTGCACTATTTAAATATTAGAATATATATCAAATGGTGACCGGATAAATCATCACAATGATAATTCATCACATCTTTAAAAAGTTATATAAAGTCATGGAAAGTGATGAAACAAAAACTTTATTAACTGGGTTAAGTAGGTTAGGTTAGGTTAAAAAATAATTTTTTTCGTCATTTCTAATGACTTTATATCACTTTTTAAAAGTGTGTTGAATTGTCACTGTGTTGAGTTATCATGGAACCATATCAAATACAAAAATCTAAAAGATCATTTTTATCTAGTTTTTGAAAAGGTATTTGTTTTTACGGCATCTTCAAAATGATTAAATACATAGAACATTAAAAATACCTTGGAAACATTCCGAATTTTGATGAGAAATTATTATTAATTTCATGTTTATACAACAGATAAACAACCCTGTTTGGCTAGATAAGCAATGCATATAACTTATTTATCTTTCCATGAACTATTTTATGTCAGTTTCTGTTTTACATATAAATTAGTAAGGTTTTCACATATACAATCATTTATACCTTAAATAAAATTTTCACCGCCTTTTTTAAGGTGCCTTAAATATTGAAAAGTAGTTCAAATCCCAGCACTGGAAATCATACAAAACCACTGACCTCAGAAGAGATAGACTTACTCTAACATGAAATCCAAGTATCATTTTGAAAAACTGGAGACAAACCACTAGTCATATTTTTGGCACCATGAGGGCTCGAGAACGCTTTGAATAATTTACAACATTAGACACGAAGAGCACACATTAAAATAACGTTAGTAAGGGAACGGTTTGCAGCGCAGTCCATTGTAAGACTTTTCTACACAGGATCTGAATGTTCGTTCACAAAATCCCTGGCTTAGCAAAGCTAACAGTGCGAAACACATTTTTAATAGTGTAACAAAATGTAAAATTTTGGAAACAAGCCCAAACTTTTGTTTACCCGCTTTGGGATATGTAGTTAAGTTTTTTACGGGGCTACCAGTTTGCGCGCCATTGTAAAAAAACATTGTTATTCTTAAGCAGATTATATTTTAGCGCACTAAATTGTGAGATGCCTGTATACTGTTATTATTGATTAATTTATTGACAAATCACTGACAGCACACTTCCCCCTGCTTCGCAACAACTTGATTTGTTCCCCTCGCCCTTGTGGGCAGCTCTGTGTACAAAACACTCTGAATTAAAAATAAACAATTATTACAGAATGAAGATTTCATGGTAATCGTGGAAATCAACCAAAAACTCAAAACCGATTGGCGACAACTGCATAAAACATTGAATTTCTTTTTCGCTTATAAAACAAGTAGGCAAGGAAAGGGCTTATTGTGATTAATTTTGGGGGTATTATGCCGTGTTGCACTTCCTCCTTTAGCCAACATTCCGGATAGCATTACAGTGTCCAATATACACAATCGTAAGCACGTGTTGTTCGCTTGTTGTGCAACCTTTACTTTCCACCCTTCCTCATCCCATCTCCTACCCCTCACATTCCCTTCAGCCTCTCAACGGTAACCGTACAAAACAGGTTACATAATAAATTAATAGGTTATGTTGGTTTTTCATGACTTCACAATGTTGTTCTGTATTGTCATGGAACCCCCCATAATATGCACCTTAGTTGGGATCAATGACTAATCACTGATAAGGTGAAAACATCTTGGCTGATCAGATGACAACGTTATGTATTTGTCTGTTTTAGTGTCTTCTGGTGGGCAGGTAGTTAGGGTAGCCAGTGGCGGTGGCCACCTATTGGGTCCCGCCCTAAGACTACAAGCGGCTTCTTCTTCCACTCCCGTTCAGGTCAGTCTTTCAAATTGTTACATCATTTATTTTAATTTGATTTTTTTTCCGTTAACTCCACACAGGATGCCCTGAAGAAAATAATTTCCTCGAGGATCTTTTTAAGAAAAGGTATGAGGGGGGGGTCAGTGTGTCGAGGAGTCACGGACGTACAAATCCATTCCTCGCACCGCTGTGCAAACAGTTCAACTGGAGAGATCGAAGGGTCTCGCTCTCCCGATTCGTACTGCCACGCAGTTGGTGGGCATGCACATCTACCATCACAAGACCCGGACAAACCTTACCCTATGAACACGGACACACTTGCTAAGTCACCAAACGTAGTGTACCATTTTGGGTGACCTATGGTTGGTTATCTAATAAATGTTTGTAGTATGTAAGCCACCTGTCGTGTATTTGATAAGGTTGGTAATAAAGCAGTATTTTACCTTTAGCATCCGAAATATGTA
This sequence comes from Hesperophylax magnus, assembly GCA_026573805.1. Taxonomy (NCBI): domain Eukaryota; kingdom Metazoa; phylum Arthropoda; class Insecta; order Trichoptera; family Limnephilidae; genus Hesperophylax; species Hesperophylax magnus. The sequence continues at coordinate 980,880 of JAIUSX010000210.1, read as the reverse complement.
TTATAATAGAAATGTTTGAGGAGGTGCGTGGTAATTTTGCCAAAATATGAATAATTGTTGAGTATAATGTATTTTGGTTTTGGCAGGGTCGTGTGGGTAACACTGGCGTAATGTTGGGCGGCCAGGCACTTAAGTTACAAGCTTCCCCCATCCGACTACACCAGGTTTGTTGATGATTTATTTTCCTTTTTGAAAATCGCATGTGTTTATCAACATTTTATGTAAATTGAATAAGTAGTTTCCCCATAATAACTACTTATATGTATTCAGAAAAATGATTTTTTTGAAATTTTCTCCCTCATCTATCTGTTCCGAGATTATGTCACTGTCTAAATCTGATTTGGAAAAAATCTGTGCAAAGACTCTGCAAACGACTGTGCAACGACTGGGCAATGACCGGGCAACGCCGGAGACTTCAGCTAGTTATATAAAAGATTTAAGTACAGAAATCCAAAAATATTTTTCACAATAAATGTAATAATATGATATAACATAATTGTAATAGGTCGATGACGCTTCCACAATGGCAATGCACTTTTCCACAGATAAAATAAACACGTTTGCAAGTGACTAAACTTATTTATAGAAATATTATTTATATAAAATATATTTCTAATCTAATTTAATGTTGATCCAATTTCATGTACCTACCATTAGATCAAGGCCCTCTAGTATGTATTATTGTGACAATTATACCACAGTCTCAGGATATAACTTAGTTATAAATAGATTGCACAAACTTTTATGCTATAATCGCAGATACTCTTAAGATGCCTCTTCTGAAGTATAAAGCTGCACTAATAACACATTTTAACGCCAATTATTTTAATGAGGTCACTACATAACAGGTTTATGTTATTGCTTCTTTCTTTACTGTTATTTTATTTGTTATGTTTTAATTTAATTCTTCACTACAATAAATAAATTTCCTTGCAAAATTTTAGTATGCTAGGAGCATTATTCAAAGTTCAAAATACCATAAAATCGATTCAAGTGCAGTTGAGCTGCTTGGATATCGGTTAGGGTTATGCCATCATTCAAGCGGTTAATTAAGTTTGAGATGTCGCGGTGACCAATAAATAACATGAATGTTTCGTTTAATTTATGTTAAATTTCAATAATTTATTTGATCCATTTTTGTTCATTAAATATCGGTACCGTCAACTATGGCATCTTTACCTACTTCAGTTAACTTTACCTACGTCTACCTAGTGCTTGAAAAACTTAAATTCCTTGAAAGCAGAAAACGGTAGGTACTTTAATGACTGGTAGATAGTTTTTTGATGGACCTGGCAACTCTAAAAAAACTTTCCACTGGCAGCACTGCCTTAGTTGTCAAGACATTGAAGATTCGAAGTGCGTGGCGTCATTTGGTGCTGGAGGTTCCTGTGCAAAATTTCATCATTTTTGTCGTAACTGCTGAGCAGAGGTGAGTAGAATTGATATATTTTATGTAACATCCTCTTCTGAAGACGTAAAAGTGATTTTCAAGCGTTTCTTTTAAATGGTTATGAAGAAATTCGTCTGGGTAATGTTAGTTGACGATAGGTAAAGTTACCATTTTATGTTGAGTGGCAACTTGACCTATGAATAGGGTTGTCCAATCATGAGAAATATTTATAATATTTTTTTGCACTTTTTTTCTTTATTTAACAATCTGATTTTATTTTCATTGCTTAAATACTTGGGTATCAATTATATAAAGCCGTTATTATGAAGAATTCAAAATATTTTTTTATTTATGTAGTTTTAAAAAAAATTATCCCATTGACAGATTTACTGTATTTTTAGGGCGATTAACTTTGTAGCAATTTTTGTTATGTACATTTATTTTTATTGTTTTAGGTTAATTCGGGATGCCACCTATACGGAGTAGAAGGCAACTAGGGGCTAGACCTTATAAAAATTACTCCGAAGAGATGATGTCTATTGCCATTGATTTGGTTAAAAAAAAAACAATTAATTCTTATGATGCAGAGAGGCAATTTGGTATCCCCCGTAGGACAATTGAAAAAAGGATAAAAAATTTACACACCGATAAACCTGGACCTAGGTTCAGATTCACGGAGGAAGAAGAATCTAAATTTGTTAAAGTGTTAATAGCCGCATCAGAATTCGGTATGCCTTTGGCGCATTTGGAATTTCGTATGGTTGTTTATGAATACCTAACAAAAAATAACAGAGAGTATATATTTGATAATAAGCCTCCAGGCAACTGGTGGGTAAAAAGTTTTATAAAAAGACACGAACATGAATTAACTGTGAGGTCTACACAAAATATAAAAAAAGCGCGAGCGGAAAAAACAATCGAAGAGTTCAAAATTTACTTTGAAAATTTAAAAGCATCCGTTGAAGGGTTGGCAACAAGTCATGTATTAAATTATGACGAAACAAATGTCAGTGATGACCCAGGCGCTGCCAAATGTATATTTCGCCGTGGGGTGAAGTATCCAGAGAGAATAGTAAACTCTTCAAAGGGTTGCATATCAATTATGTTTGCTGGAGTAGCCAACGGGCTCCTTTTACCGCCGTATGTTGTCTACAAATCGGAGTGCATGTGGAGTCACTGGTGTGAGGGAGGCCCCGAAGGAGCTCGATACAACCGAACAAAAAGCGGTTGGTTTGATTCAACCACATTTCTGGATTGGTTCACAACAATAGTAATTCCGTGGGCCCGGCGGCTTCAAGGGCCAAAACTGGTAATTGGTGACAACCTTTCAAGTCATATCAATATCGAAGTTGTAGAACTATGTGAGCTGCACAACATAAGGTTTGCCTTTCTTCCTCCGTGCTCTACCCACCTTACACAGCCTCTTGATGTGGCCTTTTTCGGGCCACTTAAGAAATCGTGGAGAAAAATTTTAATGAAATATAAAATCGAAAATCCCAAGCAGGCCTGTTTGAACAAAAATCATTTTCCGTTGTTGTTGAAACAATTAATTGAAGATACAAAAATAAACCAGAAAAACAACATCATTAGTGGGTTCCGCGCAACGGGCATACATCCATACAATCCACAGCAAGTTTATAAAAAAATGCCTGAAAGCAGTGAAAATATCAGCTATAATGTGGATCAAGCCTTGCTTGACTACCTCAAAGAAAACAGAAAACCAAATCCTATCAAGAGAAACACAAAAAAGAAAATGAATGTTTTACCTGGAAAATCAGTTACGAGCAATGACCTATTAATTGATAATCTAAATAAAAACGCAACTAGAAAGAGAAATATTCAAAATATCAATGAAGAGGCAGTGACACAAAGAATCCCTAAAAAAAGCAATGATCGAGCAGGATCATCGGACTTAGCTCTAAGAAAGAAACCTGAAATAAGAATCCTGTCGAACATTTTAATAAAAAGAGGAGAAGAAGAAGAAGAACCAAATGATACTAAAATGGAAAGGGGTGTTGAGCCGCAGATTGTGAATGAGCAGAAAATGGGTTAGGGAAGAAATTATGGAAAAAAAAGTGGAGCTACAGGCAGATATGCTTGAAAAGGAAGGAGATAAAATACAAATTGGGCAATACATTTTAGTTGGCTTTGCGGGCACCAAAAACATAAAAAAATATTACTGTGGTCAAATTATAGACATAAGCGGCCTTGACATTTCAGCAAAGTTTTTAAGATGCAGAAAAGGTGGATTTTACTGGCCTACGATCGACGATGTCAGCATTATATTTGCTGTGGACATTGTAAAATTTTTACCGGAACCTGACAAAACTCGACGTGGTATCCTTTACTTCGACGTCAAATTTTCGCACAAAGTTGAATAATGATACATTTGTTTTTATAATAATACTTTTTTTTCATTAAAAAGTTACCAATACTTAATTATTCTTATTGCCAATGCTATAAAAATTGTGTAAGATTTTATAATAAAACGTTTGGATAAACAAAATAAGATGGATCTTTTATATTAATGTTTTTGATATAGCTACCTACATAGTTTCAATTTTGGTGGCAGCCCTAACGAAAGTATTGCATTTGTATGGAAATGTAGTCAGAATGTCGGGCATCTTTACCTACTAACCAGTGTTGCCAGTAAAATGCTCTTTATTTTTGCAAAAAGCATAGAATCGAGATCCAAGCGTTGGAAGGAACACCAATTTTACCGATTTTATACATAAACTTTCAGTTTCATTGAGAAATTTTGAGTAGGTAAAGTTGCCAAGTTTGTGACTTCTTTACCTACCTCCTACTTTTATTATTAGTCGGTTAGTTTCACAGTTTTAAAGTCCAATGAGTAGATAAAATTAAAGTCATATCTTACTCTAACCTATCTAAAGCGATAGCATTTCCAAAAGATGATTTTTTTTCGATTTATTGACTTTTTTATTGAAAAATTAGGTAAAGATGCCTTAGTTGACGGTACATAATAAGTTCAAGGGAGATGGTGGTGACTTTTGAAGAATAGAATGGTTTGTTCCAGGGTGCAGTGTCTGGCAACAACAGCCCGGCTACCGGCAGAGTGATATTGGCCAGTGGGGCGAGACTGCATGGACTCAAGTTGCTTCCCGTCCATCAAACTCTCACCAGAGGTAAATTAATCACGTTTGTTCGTGTAACAAACAATTTTAAAAAGGAAGTTAGGAATTTACCTGGATACTTTTGACTCGTCAGGCTAATTTGTTTGGCTTTGCAAACAAACAGCTATCACCTGAAGAGTCAATTTGTGAATCTTTTATTAACTATTTTTTTTATATGAAACTTCAAAAAAGTGTGATGACCATAATTTCTTATATGTAATTCATTTGTCTATTAAAATGTGTGTGAGTGTTTTTTTTGTTATCAGTAATTTTAATTCAGTAAAAATTTAGGGTTAGCCATTTTTAAAACCTTTTTTTTTTGCATCCAAAATTTTAATATTTTAAAAATTATTTTTAAATTTTGTAATAATAAAATTTGATGGTGTATTTCATTTTCTTTCAAAACAGTTTTTAGTTTTCAGATACTTTCAGAAATATTTAATTTATTTGGATTTTTTGGCTAAACGGAAACACACAAATTCTCTGGCTTTCTGACAGCGTCTTATAGAAATATACGGTCCACACGTCAAAAGCCTGATGGGTTAAATATTAAATTCATTATAAAAATTATTAGGCTCCGTGGCAGTACAGATTCTTACAGCTTCTTGGCTATATTTGCACGTTTAAAACCAGGCATGAATAGTTATTTCACATGTATACAAAGTTTATATAAAATAATATGCAGTACATATATTCAACCTATGTACACATACTATCAAAGTTTCCTCTTCCTAACCTCACAATCAATTCAAGTCACGTGTTGAATCAGTAGCTTCACCTGCCTTATGTATTATTATTGACGTATTGATCTTTGAATGAAGGAGGTGGAACAGTAGGTGGACGCCAGGTGTACGCCCGAATCGTGGGGCCTCCCGTGTCAGCCCCCGGGGCCGGGGCCCCCTCGCCGCGCCCTGCCCTGCCGCCCGGTGCTGCCCCCTTGCACCCACCCACCACAAGGAACCACTAGCGTCTGCATCGTGGGGCCCGCCGTGTCAGCCCCTGTGGCCCACGTGCCGCGCACCACACCACCACAATGAACCACTAGGGCCTGCTGTGTCGGATCCCCCAACCTGCTGCTGCCCACTATAAGGACTGTTAACTAAACCAGCGTTGGACCCCAAGGGTCACTACCGCCAATGATCAAATAAATCCATTGAAGATATGTCAGGCCTTTTCGTCTTTGAAATTTGGGCTTAGAGAGTTAGTTCCATATTTTTGGCACCAGGACGAGGAGGGTTCGAGAATGCTTTGAATAACTAAGACATCAGTCGTAGGTTGACCGCCGAAGAGCACACATTTAAATAACCAGACCTTACGCAGAAAAGTAATGTTCGCTTAAGTAAGGCAGCGGTTTGCAGTTTAGTCCATTGTGGAATTTGTCTGCGCAGGGTCTGAGTGTTTTTAACCGGACCGCCTACAAATCGGGTTGCGTAGCTATGCAAAAATGAGTGAGGTGACTGAATTATAACACATTTGTAAAAATGTCTAAGTAAATAATGTTTTATACTTTTTAAAATAGCTACTTTGTGGTCCATTATAAATAATGGAACATGGTAACTTTGTTTGAACCACTATATATTTATTTTTTAATAAACGCTGATTATTTTCGGAACAACCGTTCCTTCCTCAGGCAGGAAAAAAATGGTCGGCATTTATTAAAAATTAAATATATAGCGGTACAAAGTTACCTTGTTTTATTTAAATATTGTTTTGTTTACCCGATTTTGGATTTGAAATGCCCTAGTGTCGTCAACATTAAAGTGACAATGAATAACATAAATCAACGAAATGTTAAAAATATATTGTTGGTTTGTAACCAAATGGAAACGATTTTACCAAGTTTTGTTCTTGTATTTTATGAAAGATCAAACATTTTCAGAAGGTGTTATTTTCCGTTTTGCATATTATTTAAGAAAAGCTGACTATTAACTGGTTCACTGCCAATAAATTTTGAGAATGTAAACGAACCCAAACGGTCCCGATCGTGACCGGTGGCAACGAACCGATTAAACACTAACATTCTTACTATGTACTAATAAGCGTTTTAAATTTTACACAACTGATAAACAATTATTTACCCTTCATAATTCCTCGTTTGTCAGTTGTGTAAAATTTAAAACACGTTTATTAGTAAGTCTGTTAGACTTGTACATACGCGTTATAATAATATAGGTACTTGACAAAATGTAAATATGTAATAAGACATTTTATTTTTATTATGTAGTATAGTATCTCTTGTAAATACAATATTTATAATATTCTGTAATAGTAAAACGAAAATGGATGGATTTTTTTGGGGAAAAGTTCTGTTATATTATATAATCACTAGGGGATAGCCTCGCCATAGAATTAAAGAAGAACACAATAAATGCGATGTGGGTGTGTTTCACGATTTGAAAGTCGGTCAATCGGGCCTTAAATTTCCAATACAAAACTGTGTTGTGTCATCACGTAAGAGAGACAGAGTGCATGCTAAAGGTATTAAGTTAGTGGTGACATTGGTTTCCATTCAAAACTACACACATGGACGTCATTTCTAGTGTGTAGTATTATCTTCAGTGGTCATTGCCTACAGAATCTGAATGTCTACGAATCAAGATATACAAAAAGGTAAAATCCAACCTGAGTTTTACGAAGAACAAATTTTGCATGGGAATAATGCTTCTTTAGAGATGCCTACAGAATCTGAATGTCTACGAATCAAGATATACAAAAAGGTAAAATCCAACCTGAGTTTTACGAAGAACAAATTTTGCATGGGAATAATGCTTCTTTAGAGAAATTTATTTATTTTGTTTGTTATATATTTTGATTTATCAAAACATTGATTTGTTAGTGTTATGTATTATAATTTTTAAAAGGTACCTATAATAATACAGTCATGTATATTTTCATCTCATTATGGTAAATGTGTGAAGACTAGAAAAAGGAATTTTGTATGACAACTTACCCTAATAAATTATATTGTAAATAAATAAACATTATGCTTTTACTAAATTTGTGAAACATGTTTCAACGAATAATCATCCCTCTCCCATTGGGTATCTCACCCCCCTCCCCCCCCACTAAAACCACACTTATTTGCTAGTGTGGGGATATTCTTTACTGAAAAACTATAAATAAATTCAAAATAATTAAATATTCAAGACATCAAATTGAGAAACACATTTTATTATTTGAAAATACATACACATTACTTCACAAAAAAAAATATTTTAATGGTTGACCACCACTTATGCCAAAAAATAGATTTACAACAGCTTTCCTTAGATACCGATACATATAGAGATTGACACATATTTTGTTTTCACAAAATCAATGAATTTCAAAAATAGTTTCTGGTTTTTGTTAGTCCTTTTGGGCCGCCTGCAAAGTTATTTGTGGCAAGCTGTACAAATATCAATGATTTACTCACTCAAACATTTATTTCTTATTCTAGGTTCATTTGTAATCTTCAATGATTATCATAAATTAAGTAATGCATTTCTGAAAAGTCATTACTGCGAATGTAACAAAATGAATACACACAGAAGGAATTGTTTTTCATTTCATATACAATATAATACGAAACAATCATTTGCAACATCGTTTGGAAACAATTTTATCAAATGTTAAACCTATCGAAAATTATTGTTATTAGTTTTATTAAAAGTCATTCGCTAATGGTTTATCAAATTACTTATTGTTTTTTAAGCATGTTAATGACATCTAGCAAAGCTGTACGAAAGTTCCAACGGTTCCGCTCCAAAAATCTGTAAAGATTAAAACGATGTCAAAAAATATCACGACAATAAAAAAAAGTACAAATTTATGAAACTTTGAATTCTCAAAAGATTGAATGCGTTCATCATGTTTTAAAGAAAAGTCTATAACCTTTGTATAATATAAGTATAGTAAAGCTATTCCTTGTTATGTTCTTTTGTGAATCGCACTGCTTGTCCTCAGTATTCACATAACAACAACAACTGTGCCCCAGTCGTCGATATACGAAAGTTTGCTCCAGTCGTAATTCCCACCAGGGGTCCTACTCTGTATCTTTCGAAACTTTCCTGCCGCCAGTTTAGCCACGTCACAAACCCGTATCAACCCTTCCTTTACGGTGTTCAAAAATTCCTCGTCCTCCGGTGCTATACACTCGGTTTGTAATTACTTAATGCAATAAATAAATGTATTGCGGAGGAATAACAAAAAATTTGAACTCTGTGTTTAGTATATTTACAGAGATATTTTACAATTTGTGCATATTCCGATGTGTACAAAACTAGTTTTACAATAAAAAACGTTTACACAAATGTTTTGATGTAGACCATTTGGGAATATAGTTTAAAAAGTAAATTATTTTCATTAGCAACTTACGATCTAGCTTCAGAATGGGGTAATTGTGTCAGCATTATAAACAGGTCTGTCATTCCATTCATCACAGATCTTGGCAAGGTAGATGGATTCATGTTCGTCAAACTTAATTTATCTTTCACAGTCTGGAACAAAAAATAATTCACAGTAAATATACTATAGACCACCCAATTTTTTAAAAGTTGAAAAAAAATATATATTATCGTTTTTGAATCATCAATGTAGGTACTTTCTATTTCAAAGGTTCCGTCAATTATAAAAGAATGGTCACTGTCCGTATCAATATTATAAGAAGCAAGTTACGACGTACATTCCTTTGGAATGCTCCATACGAGCTCTGCAAGGGAATACCTTAACCTGTTAACCGGGCGGGACGTATAAATACGTCAAACGTAAACAGTATCAGGTACGGGTAGGACGTATGAATACGTCCTTGAAATATACGTTGCGCCCTGGAACGAGCGGGTCGTATACTTCAGAGCACATCACACGGAAATTAGGTTTTAATTTTAAAATATTTTAATTTTTTAAATTCAATGTTTCTCTTTTATCTGTGTGCTTTTATTTATTGTTCTGTAATTATAACCTTTTTTATATTTTTTTGTAATCTTTATAATTGTTTGTAAATATTCTATTTTTTTAATTCGATGTTTTCATTTTTTTGATGCATAAATAAAAAAAAATAAAAATATGAAATTACGTCCACCGGGCGTGACGTATTGATACGTCCTAGTGAAGGAGTTCGCGCCCGTTATATGCTGCATAATTCAAAACTGAACTCCCCGGTTAACAGGTTAAATACTCTTTTCTATTGAATTGGCATCACCAAGACGATAAGCATATTATATGCTCACTAGCAGTTTTTTGCTGCTAGGCCCTGCGGGCAGCACTTAGTTGGGCTTCGCCCAGTTTAAGTGATACTAACAACAGTTACATTTAATGGGTAGATATTAGGACAATGGGTAGATATATAATAGTAAGACATTCTGTAGTAGTCAGAGCGCGGACAATGAGAGGAACACTCTTCACCCCAACATAAATCTTGTCAATGAGAAAAATGTTTCCTCTTCCATACCACTGAAATGATTTAATTTTTAAATCGAATTTAAATTGTAATTTAGTTACCGGACAGCAAAGTGCCCATAACATTTTTTACTCCAAATGTGCTAAGGAATAGCTGGTTAAAGTTTGTCGGGTACGTGCCGATACACCCTGTATATTTTATATTATTCAATTTAGTTATTCTAGGTTCATTTGTAGTCTTCAATGATTATCATAAATTAAGGACGGGTTGTTTCGGAGAATTTGAAAATTCATCAAATTTCAACATTCATTTTAAATGTAATTCGGAAATAAAAAAAATATTAACATATAACTTTGCTGAAATAATATACTCTTACCAAAAGATTGTCATTTACCAAGTAAATGTAATTATGTACATTTTTTTTTAAATATATTAAGAATTATTTTATTGGGATACATCCTAAAAAATCTACATATTTGAGTAAAATAATATATATATACACCCTTACCAAAAGATTGTCAAAGTATATATATTTTTTTAAATATAGAATTATTTTATTGGGATAAGTCCCAAAAAATTGAAAAAAACCAATAAATTTCCAATTTTTAATGGAAATACTTACTTTAATACTTTGAAACTTCGTATGTACTTTTTGATATTAAGCAGGAGTTAATTTGTTTATCAGGACTTTTGTCATATTTGAAACACATTATATATTGGTCGCGTCTTAGATGAATTATTTAAGTCTATGAATCGCGTATTTGTTTTCTTTCAATTCTATGAGCTTCAATAATTCAATTACGCTTGTTAATGGTCAAGTAATTTTGCGTAATGAAGATATTATTAAAAAAATATGTGTATACTGACACCATGGAGCATAGCGGCGCCGGTACGTACCGCAATTTGCTTTTTTTTTTCTTTGCTAGCCATAAATAAACCAATCACTAGATATATTTTTTAATTTTCAAGGAACCTCAGATTCTTTACAAACGTCAAATATTCAACACGTAATTGTGGTTAATTTTTATTGTAATGTAATTAATCCAATGGATTATTAACTTTCTAAAACGTATTTTCTTCGATATTATCCAAAAATTATATGAGCAGAAACAATGTTTTTGAAGAAATCTCGTATTACATGAGGTGAGTAAATTATAGTAAATTTTCTAACGGCACGACGGCAAAAAAAAAAACAAATTTTAAATATGTCTTCTGGCATGAAACTTTCCTTGTTAAAACTTACTTTTTTTACTGGCGAACCTGCCACTTGGAAATATAACTACAGCAGAATTTCTCCGGTGAGTTATGAGAGGTTCCAGTTTTGGTCGCAGGTAAATTTTGTAACAGTATTTCAGTATGAAATCGGGTCTTAATTTTTTGGGTCCGGTCGCCTGCAAACCGAAAATTAACCTGCGAACTGGTTAAAATTGAGGGGCAGAGTGGTTGTTTTTTGCCTGCAGACCCCTGATTTAATTTTTTTCGCGAAGGCTATGCGGAATTTATCCGAAACATACGATTTGAATTCGACCAATCAGAGGACCGAAAACGTCCAGACGATAGCATAATAATACTATCAGATATCGTTCATACTCAGTTTATTATGTTATGCACTATACACTAATTATTGTACTCCCGAACAACATATATACATTTAACCAGTCAACTGTGGCTCGACCGCCGGCGGGCTTTTTTGAAATCCGGCGGTTTTTTTTTTAAATGCGATTTTAACACTTATGTATAAAGAATTTGTATAAAGTAAAAGGTCACAATCGCTTGCGCCAATTACGGACTAGCATTTGCTTTTTATTTCACGATTCTAGCTACTCTGTTCGTTGAAAAGCCTTTAAGGCGTGACTAATCAAAGAAATTACCTGCATAAAGGCAAAGTAAAATAAATTGGGTTAAAGAAATAAATTAATTTTATTTAAATCTTTTCCCTCTCATTCTAGAAAAGCAATGAAAGTAGCTAGCAGTAAGAGCAAGGCCAATAGAAAAATATTAACTTGGTTACTCTAATCATAATAGTGCTGCAGCGTAATAATACGTCAGAAATTTTGGAAATATTATCTTAATAAAATATATATATTATCCACACTGTGAACGTAAATAAAAGATAATAAACAAAGTATGGAGAATATTAAAACAACTGTCTAAAGCCGAAGGTAACTGTATTTCGAAGGTATTATTCGATAACTGTGGATGCTGCATTATATTTGTATGCCGGTACCTACGCGCTATCTAATACGCACTTCATTTGACGACGATACCAACGTGAGAACATAGAAAGTCGTTTGTGACGCGAACATTCGGCGGGTAGCGGGCAGAATCACATTTTCACGAACGGAATAACAAACAACCATGAAGAAATCACCGCGGACCAAATTCAGCGATCCGCTAATTGTGCCGCGAGTAAAAAACTATCTCTCAGAGAATGTGGACAAAACATTTGTCGACGTCAGCCAAATGGCGCGATCGCTCAAAGAAAGATACCGGGAATATAACAACAGGAACGAGGGCGCCTTCTGTCAAATGGTCGAAGCCGCATATAAGATAGTTCTCCACAGTTATGGGCTAGACGAGGGATCGTCTTCTGACGGGTCAGAAGAGGATTCAGACGACTTAGAATTACTGGATGACAGCAATACACTTAACGATCAACTAATCGCAATGTACAAAATACAAGACAAATCTAAAAATCAAAAGAAGGGTGGCGGGAACGACAAAAGTAACGAACTCATTGACATCAGCAGCGACGATGAATCAAACGGAGGAAAAGGGCCTAAACTCCCTAAATTGAACGACCAAATTACAATATCACCGCATGTGCCTGATTCCGCTCCACAAAAACCTAAACTAATAATCCCTAGTGTCAGCATTAATGCCAACAATGATGCCACCAGTTTAAGCAAGTACGAGATTACTTCCACACCTAATAATAATAATGATATTAACAGAAAGAGGAAAACCAACCATGAATCGTCATCGAAGACTGCTGGGCCAAAACGAAAATCTACACCCCACATAGAACCAGAGGAAAATAAAGCAGAGCCGAACTTAAGTAAAGTGACATTTGAGGATATGGGAGGAATTGTGCCTATATTGGAGCAGGTATGTGATCTTATCATGCACATGCAGCATCCTGAGGTTTACAAGCAGCTGGGAGTGAAGACTCCCCGGGGAGCTCTACTGCATGGACCCCCAGGGACGGGTAAAACCCTCCTGGCTAATGCCATCGCTGGCAAACTAGCCCTGCCCCTCATTTCTCTGCCCGCCACGGAGCTGGTTGGAGGAATGTCCGGAGAATCTGAAAAGCGGATAAGAGAGCTTTTCGAGAAGGCTACGGCCATGGCACCATGTGTTTTGTTCATCGATGAAATAGATTCAATTTGTGCAAACAGAATAAATGCTCAGAAAGACATGGAAAGAAGGATAGTGGCTCAGCTTTTATCCAGCCTTGATGGCCTGGGAGAAAAAGATGCATCTGTGCTAGTACTGGCCGCTACCAATAATCCTGACACGTTAGACCCCGCTCTGCGTCGCGCTGGGCGATTGGAACAAGAGATAGCTCTCGGAATACCCACTCTGAAAGCCAGGAGAGACATTCTGAGGATAATGTGTCGTGGCCTTAATATTGATCAGAATGTAGATCTCAACGTTATTGCAACCCTCACTCCCGGCTTCGTAGGAGCCGACCTGCAGGCTCTCATCAACAAATCCAGCACAGTGGCTATCAAAAGAGTATTCAACTCTATCAGGAATCAAGTCCATACACTAGCAGTACCCGTCGAGTCCAATAGTATAATATGTTTAAATGAATCTAGCGATCCGAATGTGCCGTTGATAATACCTGAAAGTGTAGGATCTGCGAATATAGAAGCTCAAATTGAAAAGGCCAATGAAAACACGGCCCAGAATGGTGATATTCATACACCTAAACTGATGGAAAACCCCAATGTCACTACTTCAGAAGATGTCAATGTTGAATCTGAACAGAGAATTTCTGATACTGCATCAGAAGAAAATAAAAATGACCCAATAATACAAAATATTGAATCTAGTAACGTAAATGTTGAAAAGGTCGATAACTCTCTGGTAGATCCTGTATTAGTGATTAATGAAAATATCCAAAAAGTCTATGAACAAACATCATCAGAACTAAAAGATTTACAAAAGTTCTTAGACGAAGTGGAACCATTTACAGCCGAGCAGTTAGAAAAAATGAGTATAATGCAGGAAGACATTTTAATTGCACTGAAATCAACGAAACCATGTGCTATCAGGGAAGGATTTGCAACAGTTCCCGATACAACGTGGGACGACATTGGATCCTTGGGTGATGTGAGGAGAGAGCTGCAGTTAGCAGTCCTGGCGCCTGTGAAATATCCCGAACAGTTGGAAGCTTTAGGATTATCAGTACCCAGCGGTGTTTTACTGTGTGGCCCGCCGGGGTGCGGCAAAACCCTTCTGGCCAAGGCTGTGGCCAATGAGGCCGGAATTAACTTTATATCTGTCAAGGGACCTGAACTCCTGAACATGTACGTGGGTGAGAGCGAACGTGCCGTGAGGACCTGCTTCCAGAGAGCCAGGAACTCTGCTCCTTGTGTTATCTTCTTTGATGAGTTTGATTCACTGTGTCCCCGCAGGACAAACGGAGACTCGGGTGGAGCCACCCGCGTTGTCAATCAACTGCTCACAGAGATGGATGGCATTGAAGGCAGAGAAGGAGTGTTTGTGCTTGCTGCTACTAATCGGCCGGACATCATCGACCCAGCAGTTTTGCGTCCCGGAAGATTAGACCGAGTGCTCTTTGTTGGAATGCCCTTACTTCAAGACCGAGTTGATATCCTCAAGGCTATCACCAAGAAGGGAACTAAACCACAACTAAGCGCCGATGTGGAGGTGGAAGTGGTGGCCGCAGCCACGGAAGGATACACCGGAGCAGACTTGGCTGGTCTGGTGAGGCTAGCGGCCACTCAGGCCCTCACAGACTTCATCACTGGGAACATTCCTCCATCACCTCTGCTGGTGTCTGCAAGCCACTTCCAAAAAGCTCTTGTAAAGATGAAGCCATCTGTCTCCGCCAAAGAGCAGCAGCACTACGACAAACTGCGTCTGAAATATTCTTCTTTGGGAGAAGAAAAACTCGATGTGGAAATGGACACGGAAGAATCAATGGACACTGTATAGTGAAAAATACACGAAATTACCGTGTAGAGATACTATCAATTATTTTTAAAGAAAATATTTGTTTAATTTTGTTGATTTACTTTAAAATTATTACCAAATTGTATTTGTGGAATAAATAGATTTTGCATGTCTCTAGTACTCGCAACAATTTTTACTCAATTTGGTTATTTTCCCAACTTTTCTGATATAGAAATAAGTTATATGAATCTGGAGTTTACTAAAATCATTATTCATAATTATTTTACTGTATTTTGTAGACCTTTTTACAATAAACAAAATAAAGAGTTCTTTGTTTTAATAGAATTTATATATCTTACCACAGTTGTAACAAATGCGTTGGTGGCTCTCTCGCTCAGGTGAGAACTAATGTTGAGGCAGTCATTGGCAATCTTGTAGCAATACTTGTCATTCACTTTCACTAGTATGAACGTCCTCATAAATTCAAAGACGGGCTCGTCTTGAGACAGAACAGAAGATGGCATTTTGAACACACCAGTTATGGTAACGACTGTGTAATTATGCTGAAAACAAAACATTAATTAGAAATGACCTATTTAGTGTATCATGCTATTTTTATAGGCAAATTTTAAGTAGGAACCGGAGATGTTACAACTGTTGGTTTACTTTACCCTCTTGGAAAATATTCTTCTCAGATAAACACCCGTAGTCTATTTGGGAGAAAAAGGGGTAGTCTCCCCCAGCCTGACACGGTCTCGTAAGAGTTATTTGTATTACGGTAACCTCTGGAAAACTGTTTGTGCACCAGTGTCAAGAATTTTTCCCGCCGACAAACCATTCATGCGCTGCTGGCATTGGAATTTCGGCCTAAGTGGATTTTTTTGATATGCGATTTAAACCTGTATGCCATGAGAAAGTGCATAATTTTTTTTAACAGAATCGCTTTCACTTGAAACACTTTCGAGTTCATTTTTGATTTCCCTCAAAAAAGGTCTGGTGTTAGAAAGAGAGAATACCGCCCTTCTTTCAGTTTGCATACAAAAAATTACACAGACACTCAAAAATAATTCTATAAAACAACATTTAGCATTTGAATAATATTTGTCGAGGTTTGTAAAATTTTTTCATAAATATATTTATATGAAATGAAAAAAAGGGGAGTGACAATATCTTTTATAATAACATTGTATAATTAAATATGTTTTTTAGTTTCTCGCAACGTGATAATTACAGTTTACATGATACAAATCCATCAGTAAATGACTAAAATCTAAAAGTCTTTCATCTGCTTTCAAAAACATCATTTTATTTTAAACTAACGGACCCCGTAGTCATTCTCGGGCGTCTCTGACTTCTTCCACCATTCACTAATGTATACCACAATTTTACCGTTAAAAAACTACATTACAACGACTTTAATTTGACTCCTCATCTCATTCCGGTGCAGAGATATTGCATTAAGTATTCCGCGGACGTCCCCGACTTCTTCTACCATTCAGACCACTCTCTAAACACTCCTGGACTAATAAGAACAAAATTTGAAATTTTCAGTGATATCGGTCAAATACTTTTCAAGTTTTGCAAGCACAAATATTCGCATGCTGAATTTTTTTTATATATTATGATTATCTTTAAAAACACCCAATTTATCTGGAATCAACGTAATGCGGAAATATTTTCTGCACAATCACCATTTTGACAGTTCGCATTATGAGAAGTACTTTGCAAAATGTCAGGGGTTATAGGGAAATGTTAATAAAATCTATATACATAAAAATGTAAATGTTCGTTTGTTCAAAATTTTAAATCTCCGAATGTTCTTCACCGATTGCTTGGAAATTTTGACACAACGCAGCATTCGAATACGCATCTGTTTTTATATACCTATATAATATAGATGTCACCTGTGACAAGTAAAAATATGCTATTTTTGAAAAACAGCACCATCTGTTGGACATAAAAGCAACACGCGCTATTATTTCTCTATCTGCACAGAGAGACTGAGCCACAGCAATGCGTGGCAGGGTGCAACTACTTGTATATAACGAGCACGAGGGGACCGACTAAATTTGCTCCTTATATTATAAAATAGGTTTTTTAAAAGTCATATGTACTTACCTACCTGCCTCTAATCAATATATTCGCAAAAGTACAGTATATTTTCAAAATACAAGTTGGTATTACTTATTAAAAAAAATACACTTTCATTACTCAAATTTATTATCAATGATTGTTTTAAAGATTTTGCTCTCATGCTTCTCAATTTCCCCTTCAAAACAATCAACGGATTTAAATTATAACTATTATCACCCAGTTCAAGGCTAGTCTATCTTATTATCACTACCTTGTGCGTACTGTACCTACTGCTTGTAAAATCCCACTTGTCATAAATAACTAACTTGCGGGATTGTTTTGGTTTTCGGCTGTAAAATTTTAATTGTCACAAACCAGTGATGCACAACCCGCGGCCCGCATATCAATATCATACGGCCCATTTGGCTATAGAGAAAAATCTTTCTTTTTTTTTTTTAGAGCGGAGATGGTTTACGTATAGTTCCCGTGAGCACTTAGGCCATAGGCCCATTGTGTTATTTCTTTAACAGTCACCCGGTCCCTTTTATAATAAAGTTCGCCAGGGTTGTTATTGGATATGTGGCTATGCCTTCTGGTTCCACAATGTGTATTCTCATTTCTCCTCTCCAATCCCCCTTGGTTCCCTGAAGGCCCCAAAAGGGGAAAGAGCCTCATCTATGCTCTCCACTCCTTCTTGGTTTCCTAAAGGCCCCACAATGGAAGAGGACTTCGTCTCTCCTCTCCACTCATCCTTGGTTCCCTAAAGGCCCCGGGATGGAAGAGGGTTTCGTCTCTCCTTTCCACTTCTCCTTGGTTCCCTGAAGGCCCCATGGCGGAAGAGTCCACTCCCCCTCGGTTCCCTGAAGGCCCCACGAGGGAAGAGGGTCTCGTCGCTTCTCTCCACTCCTCCTTGGTTCCCTGAAGGTCCTAATAGGGAAGAGGCCTTCGTCTCTCCTCTCCACTCCTCATTGGTTCCCTAAAGGCCCTGGGATGGAGGAGGGTGAGAAAAATCTAAATGTTTGGGGTAATTCTTGAAAACCCTGGCTGAGAACATTTTTTTATAGAATTTTGGTTAATTTATGCTGCATTTCCTAAATGGAACCAAATTTGAAGAACCGGCTTGCATAACACGTAATTCAAAAAACAGAAACCTTAAATCTTGAATTTCGCTGTCAACTCCCTCCCTCTCAATGAAAACAAAAAATATCCACTTGTAGGTCGCGGCCAGTTTGAAAAATAGGCAATGTGGCCCCTCTGCTGAAAAAGTTGTGCATCACTATCATAAATATACCCCGTGCAGGGATGTAGGTACTCGTAATTAGGTACCTTAATAAACATTGGTTTTTAAAAAAAAATTAATGATGAGTTGTAATATGAAAGAAGGCTTAAAAGGGAACAAATTTGCGAAGCTCAAATTTCGCATGACTTTCGCAGATTTTATGACAATTTTGCATTGTGCCCGATGGATAGCAATGGTTCACGTAGTCGAAAATCTTACACAGGTAGTGCCATAAAAATATGAATCCGTCATAAAAAAAACTGAAGAAAATTGGAGAAACTTGAAACCAATAAGACAAAGAAGAGATTCAATATAGTGTATATACCGATATAGATAACTGGACGTATTCATATCCGTTTTTATTCCTCCCCCTCCACTCTCCAGCATAATCCTATTGTAATAAATAATATGATACTACAATAAGTGAAATTCGGCACTCATAATAATTTTATTTTTCAGATTGCATTTGCGCTAAAACCACTGTCACTAACAAAACAGTGAAAGTAGAATGGTCAGGCATTTTGAAGATCAAGTACCCATTCGAAGATGCAGTCGACTTGTATGAACTGAACTCAACTAATAAACTACTCCGGGGAAAACCTTTCAATCTTAGCAATGCAGTTTTAACCCAACTGTACCCTCAAGAAATAGAAATCGTTGTGTCTCCCTTACCGTCATAGTTATAAATATGAAATAAACGTTGAGAAAAAATACCATTCAAATATTAAAGTTAACCACGAAATAATTAAAATGTACACCTCTATGAAACCAAAGGTTCCGACCGCAATTTGAGAAAAATTTATGAAACTGTGAATTTTTTATTAACCCCTCCGACTTTTCGCGAACTTGAAGCTAAAATGTCTTTACCGAAATGTCAATTTCACGAAAACGTTGTGTTATTACCGCCTCACAATCAAAGCTCTATAAATGAAACATTACTGAACGGAGCCGAATAGTAAAAACTGTTTTAGAAAGGTTACAAAATAGGCTTTCAAATTGTTGTATCATAAATAAATATTAACATTTGTAAATATTTAAATTTAGAATGGAAACATGAAAAAATTGTAAAAATGACTCACCTGTAATGTTTTATGTAAAAACGATACTAAAATCACGGATAATGTAAAAAAAAACACTTATTTCATCGTACAAATGTACAATAAACAATTCTGTCACTTCTCTTTTTGACCATTTCATACAAAATATATTTTTAAAAAAATAATTAAAACTGGGATATGTGGGAGGCGGGTTTTACGATTTGGCGGGTAAAATTTGCTTCCACTGAGTAGGTCTTTTTACGGGTTTCTATGGATAACTTTGAATAGAGATGTGAAGCTTCATTCAATACGAATATTCTACTTTTTGTTTTAGGGATGTCACTAGAAGAATAACGGAGTTATGACGATTTTTGTGGAAACACACGCGTTGACGTGTAAACACGCTTATTGTACTTGACTGCTATCGTTATTTTATCGTGTATATCTGCTTACGTTGCTGACCGGTTAATTATTATTATATGAAATGACAAAAAGTGAGGTGGCAATAATTTTTAAAATACATTTGTCTATTAAAATATATATTTTGTTTTGGTAATGAAATTTTAGTTCAGTGTTTAGACGAAAAAACATAAGATGAGCCATTTGTTTTCTTACCGAATGAATGGGTATGTCGACGGTAAAACTCAAAGGATCGTGCTCAGTCTTGGGCAAGTAACCGAGGCATCCGATGATACCTCTGGGCCCGGAAAACACATTGCCGGCCGTGCCTTTGGACTTAATGTGCAGGAGATTGCGAGACCTCTTGTGGAAGTTGGAAACTGAAAATAATTTATCACAATTCTGATAATATGACTTAATGTTATAATTTTACAGTAGTATATTAAGTAGCAATAAATTACGGAGAGAACCATTCCATTGCAACTCAGGAGAGTGGCAATTTAGGACAGTGGCAATTCAGGACAGTGGCAATTCAATGCACTTATTATTATTTGACTAAGATAATACAAAAATTGTATATTTACCATTCGTTGTTTGGCAGGCGATGTTGAACAGCGCTTTGGGAGTGTACATCTCTGTCAAAAGATCACGTTCATCAGAGTCAAAGAGTGTGAAATAAATCTCCATGAATTTATTTACTAAAGACACAGAAGCCTGATCAATGGCGAAGTTGCGTTGACTGACAGGGAAACCCTGGACGCTAAATATTCTTCCATCCTATGAACAAATGCAAAATACAAGGCGGAAATTGTTGTTTATTATTATTTTTTTGGTAAACTAATGTTTAAGACAGGGCTTCCCAAACTTTTTTCAACTGCGACGCCCTTGGGAAGTTGCCATATTTTTGCGACGCCCCCCCCCCCCCCCCCCCCAGGTGACTAAAAATCTAAGCCCCCGCTGCTCATTTGTACCAAGCGTAGTATTTCTTTTGATCTGTACTTATTCTTAATTACTGCAACTGCAGAGAAACCTGTCTCACACAAGTATGATGTCGCAAACGGTAATAAAACCCTTAACGCTGCAGTGCTGATGGAACGATATTCTCGCTATAAAGATTGCCTCACGACGCCCCTGGGATGATCCCGCGGCGCCCCGGGGCGTCGCGACTCACAGTTAGGGAAGCCCTGGTTTAAGACAAGACAGAGATTTTTCAATGTGGATGAGTGTTTCAGGCTAATAATTATTGCTTGTAAAATAATTGTTACAAATTGTTGTGTTTGGTGACTAGACATAAAACAGCGTTATTGAAATAACGCTGTTTTATCAGCGTTTGTCATTTGTCAATATTATGGTGATGAAGATTTATACCCGTATTGTGTTTTTTGTTATTATGTTGTAACATGTCTGGAATTCTCAAATTTTATGAAAAATTTTGTTTTAAAAATGGATTTTTTTTTTGTTCTTTTCCTTTTTATTGTACTCAAATCTTATGAATAAATTGATTACAATACATAAAATGTATTGTCTGTTAATTAAAATATCTTATTACATAAAAAACAATTTGACTTTCAATGTGTATATGCTGACTAAAGCCAAATGAAATGTTTAACGTGTTGTACGATAATAAACTTTAAATCTTCCACACATTTTTGACAGTATTCATAGTTTGTGAAAATACCCCATTGAGGATGCTGTAGCCTCACTGACTCCAGACGGTTGGTAGCAGATGGGGGTCTTGAGCAGTATTCACGTAAAAGTAATAAACAAAGATACTCACCAAACTTGTAATTGAAGGAAAAATCATCTTCACACATTCTACATAGTGTTGCTCTTGCACAAAGGTGCTACACAAGTCATTACCATCAAGCCACAGGTTTGTTATTTTCTGCATATGGCCCTGC
The DNA here is from genome assembly GCA_026573805.1 of Hesperophylax magnus. Classification (NCBI taxonomy): domain Eukaryota; kingdom Metazoa; phylum Arthropoda; class Insecta; order Trichoptera; family Limnephilidae; genus Hesperophylax; species Hesperophylax magnus. Next base: position 959,145 of record JAIUSX010000210.1, on the reverse strand, counting down.
AGTTCTTTCAGCGATGCAAACCTTTCAATTGAGTTATTTGATAAAACTAATTTGGTAAGATTAGGAAATGAGTTTGGTAAGTCAAGTGCAGTAATGGTTCTGAAAATAACACAAAGATTACTTTAATTACTCTGGTTGGGATATTTCGGTAACCGGACAACTCAACACAATGACAATTCAAAACAAACCTTAAAAGTGATTTAAAGTCATGAAAAGTGATGAAACAAAAACTAGGCTAAATTGATTAGGTTTACAGATTTGTCACTTTAAACCCATAGGTCTGGCAAGAAACTACACAAAATAAAACTTTTTTAATTAAAGCCAAAATGTGGACTTACTTAGCAATACTTTATCATTTATTTATTATAAGTTTATGACATATCCAAAGGCAAAATGAATGTATAAGAATGACACTGCAATTGCAGTGCTTTGTACCTTGCATGGGCACCAATTCTTCAACACTGCAAATGCAGGGCTCCGGCCCATAGGGATTAATGTCTTTATATCACTTTTAAAGGTTTGTTGAGTTATCATGGAACCGGGTATTTCGAACCCTTTCACATTTAATTTTTTGGGAGCGCTTACGGTAATTTTTATAATGTAAACTGAAAGCGCAGTATTCTCTCTTTCTAACACTGTTTAAATCATATTTCTTAATGTAGTAAAAAAATTACATAGCATAACTTTTATTAGACCATGTGCATACTGGGATGGGTCAGAATGTCTTCCAAAAAGACTCTACGGCTGTTTGTTGTCTGAAGAATATCCCCCAAAATTGTCCAAGAGGTTAAAGTCAAACAATGTTATCTACAAAAAAACATACCAATAATTTGAGGGCTTAAAGTAAAACAACGCTATCTACACAAAGACATACCAATAATTAGCATTTGTATTTTTTTGGAGATAACATTGTTTGACATTAAGCCCTCATATTAGCTGAGGAGTTAGAAATTAAAAAAACCCATAGAGCTTACTTGAGAGAGTTCTCAGAGAGAACCAGTTTATGAATATAAGGTCCAAACAGCAAGGCTTTGATAAGGAGTTTCAAAATCTTTTGGTTCCCAGCATACCACAATGGAAAATAGATGGTGTCCAATAAATCTGAAAATATAATTTTATTAATAGCAGCAGTTATTCCTAAATTAAAATACACAAATTTAATATCAGCAATGCTTGCCTTTTAAAATCAGTCCAGTTGATACAAAATATATTGACGACCAAAGCGAACCAATTAAACAACAAGATTGCCCTCCCTTTGGGCATGACCATTTGCAAATTGGTCCTGCAGAACGGGAGATAAAACAGTCTAAGTTGACGATGATGAAGTTAACCATCAGGAACATAGAAACGAATGCTCTCCATGAGAGACCATCCACGAATCCATCTAAAGAAATGTGTGGCAATGTACACATCTCTTCTGACCCAGGAACATATAAACGAATTCTCTGCATGATAGCTGAGTTTTCAGACAATCTAAAGAAATCACATCTCTTCTAACCCTTAACCGCTTCTGTGCCAAGAGCGAGTTTACTCGCATTCTTGGCCGTGCCCAGCAGGCCAGCCATAGAAAAATAGCGAGTTTACTCGCTCTTTTTTGAGCCTCTGTATCATACATATATCCCGTTTTTTTTTAAATATATTTATCTAAGTGAAGGGAAGCAAAAACATCGAATATTGAATAAATTTTGTAAGTCATTTAAATATCTTTTCAAGGTGTAATGTTTTTAATTTATAAAAATAAGATTTAAAAATGATTTATTTTGATTAAAAATTCACGGCCTGCTGTGCACATCTACACTTTTACCTACTGGCATTTAAAAGGTTAAACGGTACTTTCCTAGCATGCCCAAGAGATGATGATCTTGACAAGATGAAAATATAGTCATTGAGTGACCAGAAACCATAATCGGCAGAGAATTCTGGTCTCCATCTGCATCTGGAAGACCTTCTGCATTAGAGCAGGATCACAATTTATATTCACGAAAAGCGAAATACTATAAATTCAATGTTAATGTAATTAATAACTTACCAACACTGTCCTTAAAATTTATCAAATTTAGCTCGTTACTGCCCAAATTAAACCGCAACTTGACAACATCGTGAATCAGCTTAAAGGGATTAATTTTATGGTGCGGAGGATCATTGTGCACAACTTTGAGACGAAACGGAATACTTGTATCGTTTTTACAAAAGAATTGGAATCCCATAAGGGATATCTTCTTGATCGCTCTCTCACATTTTGTAACATAAAACTTTCTGAGAATCGTTCCATTCTGTAAAGGAAAGATAAGTTTAACAAATCTAAATTGAGTATGGTTGTTTTAAAGGCAGTGATTAATGTTTATAGCATGTGCAAGCTTGTTATAATCGGTACTAAACATGATTTATGTATCACCTCTTGCAGAACAGGAACAAACTCAAATGGGAATATGCTTTGGAGAATCCCATCAAAAATATCAGTTTTACTATGCTTTCCAGGATCATCCACCTAGAATTCAAGAAAATATCAGTTTTACTATGCTTTCCAGGATCATCCACCTAGAATTCAAGAAAATATCAGTTTTACTATGCTTTCCAGGATCATCCACCTAGAATTCAAGAAAATATCAGTTTTACTATGCTTTCCAGGATCATCCACCTAGAATTCAAGAAAAAGATAATTAGTTAATTTGTTTTAAACCGCAATACTTATTATTTATTTATTAATCTTCGGGAAATCGACAGTTTACATTTATTTCAGTTTGTACATAAGTATTATATAGCCAAAATAAAACCAATTATGGATTTCCTCCTTGTGACTTTACCTCTACTGAGACAGCATAATATGAAATAAGTAAATTAAATTTGTAAGAAAGGAATATGAATTCTAAAAATTATATAAAATGAAAAATTTACAAAACAAAACATTTATAGCCATGGAGAGAGTTTGTAGATATAAATCAAATCGTAATAGAAATATAAACAATAGAGACATAACATTATTCACAAATCATCAGAAAAATATTCTTTACCACTTGTATTTGGTAAGTTCGCAACTGAAAATATCCACCTTGGATAATACGCTATTGTAATTATTGCATAGTCTGTTCAAGCAAGAATTCTGCTTAGAGTTCGTTTTGCATTGATCTACCCTGAATAGGACAGAAGAGCGTGTTGACACGCAGGTACATTGAATTGAATCTTAATTAGCAACTCTGGGCATTGAATTTTATTGTTAACTACTTTATACAGGAATAGTGCATCCTTATGATGCCTCCGTACACATCTGGTAACTCATCAAATACTTTTTTTTTTTTAAATATTTTTTGTTTGTATGTTGGTTGTATTTTTTTTTTTTTTTTTTTTTTTTTATATTTACTCCACACAGGAGGCCCTGAAGAAAATAATTTCCCTCAGGGCCTATGTCATCTTTGGGGATGCTGTGTGGAGGGTCTTTTTGTGGAGAGGAAGGAGTGAACATGGGTCTTGAAGAGTCCCATGTTGTAGGAGGGAGGAAACACAGAGGCCGGCAGTTCGTTCCACAGCCGAGCTGTTGAACTTAAGAACGAATCGTAGAAGCGACCCGTTCTCATGTGACAAGTGTCAACTGTGTACAAATGTTGGGCGCGCGTTTGGCGTGTATCCCGACTACGCACCGGCGCCGAAGGGATCAATGACGCTAGTTCCTCAGAGCATCTTCCATTGTAATACCGATAGAACAAGGACAGCATACCTACCCGACGTCTGTGCTCTAAAGATTGCAGTCCGTTTGTTAAGATTGGGGAATCTATCAAACGGACCGCCCGTTTCTGCACAGAGTCAAGGGTTTTTTTCAGGTATTTTGGGGCTCCAGACCAGAGATGGCTGCCAAATTCGACAGTAGGGCGCACTTGCGATTTGTACAGGGTGAGCAGTTGTGTACTATTAAAGTATCTGCGGGCCCTGTACAGTACGCCCAGCTTCTGAGAGGCCAACTTTACTCTGGCTTCGATGGAGCCCCCGTACCTGAGCTGGTCACTTATAGTTACACCAAGCATATCAATGGAAGGCCTGTTCGGAAGATTGCTTCCGTTGAAGGAGACTAGATTATCATTTGGATCCCTTTTAGACGTAATCAGACAGGATTGGGTCTTTGAAACATTAAATTCGACGAGATTATTTTTACCCCAGGAGGAAATACTCTCGAGATAACCGTCCATTCTCTGCTTCAAAGCCCTCCGAGCCGTTGGAGTTTGTGTGCCCTTTGGGGGCTTGTCAAACAAAAAGCTATCATGAACTGTACTGTCATCCGCGTAACAATGAATCGGTGCACATGTCAAAAGGTCATTGATGTGCAACAAAAACAAAGTCGGAGACAGAACCGATCCCTGTGGGACGCCAGCATTTATGGAGTGCGAGGAAGAGGTGAAACCGTCAGCAACCGCCTGAATCGACCTATCCCTTAAAAAGTCAGCAATCCACGTACACAGGGATGCGGGAAGTCCGTAAGAATGCAATTTGTTGACAAGTCCTCGGTGCCAGACCCGGTCAAAGGCCTTGGATATGTCTAGTGCGACCGTTTGGGTCTCACCGTGACGTTCCAGGCACCGCCCCCAAACATGCGTCACATACGCGAGAAGATCACCGCACGAGCGGTTCCGCCGGAATCCGTATTGACGGTCGTTGATAATTTTGTTCTTCTCGAGGTATGTGAGCATACCTCGAGAAGAGAAGAGTATTACTTTATGTTTGTGATTACTCTATGTTTGCTTCACTCAAATGTAAATTGTTATCCTCGATACAGGCTTAGTCCTAGTGAGGTTGATTTTTATAAGAAAAAACATGGTTTTAACAATAAATAAATCAATTAAGATTATTTAAACTGTCAGAAAGGAAAGTATGTGATGTATGGTAATAAGGTTGAGTATTTAAGCAATAGATGGCATTAGTCATAAAGCTTACTCCAGAGTTCGTCAGATGTCGCTAGAGTGTAACAAGTACTTGTGAAATTATATTGACAGGGAACAAGCTTCTCGAACCAGAGAATTACCAACCCTCGAGTAATGAACAGTGTAGCTAAATCCAGACCTATTATTTATAATGTAAATAAACACAATTATAAGTAGAACCTTTTAATTTTAACAAAGAGTTCCCAACACTTAAATCTGCAAAGTAAGGCGGACATAACAATATATATTTTTTTTAAATTATGTAACATTGTTTTTTTGAAAAAACATAAAAAAATAAATCTTTTTGAATGTGTCACGGTTCCTCTCTTTAGCAGTTATTAAAACTATGCCAGTAAAATTATAAACGAAGACAAAATGAGGACACAAACTGAAAATTCAGGATGTGCCTTTGAACCGGGACAATCTCAGTTGAAATGGGATATATGGTAAGTCTATTTAAAGCCCCTAGTATATGTTGGGCCAACATTGGCGCTAACCCGCCAATGTGTGGGGCCAAGATCCTTTGATGTGTGAACGAAAAACTGACAATAATCTGGTTGGCCGGCTGTACTATTACTCAAATAAACCTATAGATGTAGATGAGTTGTCCTTATTTGAGGCACACCTTTCAGGTTTATTGAGTAGTACAAAAAATGAGCTTACTGTTATGGAGTACCACTTAGACGAGTCCACAAAATCAAGTTCTTCAATGGGGTTTTGGATGTCATATTCGTTTTGACATTCTTTGCTTTTGGCCTTGAATGGGAGATCGTTCATCTCATACTCATCGTCACTGTCGATAATTACATAATCGACTACGTCTTCTATTCCATTTCCCGTGCTGGACTGCATTTCAAAAGCTTATGATATCTGAAATAACACTGGAGCAAAAGAACAAAAATCATTATTGTGGTGAAAAAATCATCATAATAATGATTTTTGAATTGGTTAGAATAGATCAATTAACAGAATAAAGGATTTAAAGGTAATACTGGAAACACACAATGTTGAAGTTTTAAAATAAATAAAACGCCTCGCTTATTCCTTAGAAATAAATTGATACAAACTCAAAGGATAAACTTGTCGAATTGTCGAATGCCGCTGTACGTATAAATATTTAGTATAAATAACACTTGGTTACAACTTTTACTACAAGAAATAACTATTTATGTAGTGGGAGGTGGTAAAAGATGCATAGTTCTATTTCTTCTCAAAGTTAAGTTTGAAGGTAAGGAAATATTAATAAATTACTTAAATAACCCATATTAATACCCTAAAAATCTATTTTGTGCATGTTTACTTAAATATCCAACTTAAATAGATCTCTCCATTAGACATTTAAGTTGAAATCGAGAGTTGTTTTTTAAAGAGCCTTGGAATGCAGCGGAATTCGACAAGTTTACCAATCAAAGTGCCGCGAAGGCAATTGTATCTTTAAAACATGTAATAATAAATTGTTGGAAATTTGAATTAACCTCAATAACACACATTAACAACAATGTTTTGATTTCAGTGACACTTGACAGTAAGACAATCTGTAGAGATGGCCATATTCCTGTCCCGGTTACTTTGTCCCGGTGACTTCGATATCACTGCATGGACTTTTTTTTACATGGACCTAAAAGGACAAATCAATTCAAGAACAATTTGAAGCCGCGGGATGAGGGGGAAAGTGTATGAAAAATGCCAAAACCTACATACAATTTTTAATGACGTATCCCATGCCCTGTCCATAAAATACCAAAAAATCACAAGCCGTTTTAACTGCATTAACAACACTAACGAAATGATAATAGTTCAAAGCATTACTTTGGATATAAACCAGTTCCAAAGTTAGTCATACAAGATGGCTGCCAGGCAATTTCCCTTCACCCTAGATATGGTATCAATGCCACTCAAACAAAATCACACTTATTCTCTGTTCAGGGCTTTTTAGGTCCATATATTTTAGGCTGAATGAGGAACTGCAATCCATTTTTTTTAAATAATAATGACTTTCTGACTTAAATACCTGTTTATTTATTTTTTTTATAGTTAGTTTTAATAGTTGAAATCATTCACAAAGTTTTAATTTTTCGGGTCTCCCGAAATAAATCAGATCTGTGAATCCGACCCGCGACGTTACCAGTCAAAAAACCTACTTTTTTTTTCAACCGGCGCTTTATTTTTTATGGGAGTCGAGACGTTTTTTATTCTTAAGAATACTCGCTTTTAACTTCGAATACTATGTAAAATTTTCATCGGTTCAAATATGAATAAGGTCCCTGAGTTGCCATTTAATTTTTTCAAATTCCCCATAAAATCCTGAACTTCCTTTTCCTCCAAAATGAAACTATTTTTTTTATTATCTGGTAATTTTTGGATTTTCTCTTTCGTTCAGGCTTTGAAAATCGATTTTTTTGAAAATTTGCTGTGAACAAAAAACGAAATATAGTGCGTTCTGAAAACACTCGACACTGTTTTAAATATATTTAGATATTAATAGGTAATATAAAGCTGATATCCTCGGAGTTGCCCGTGCCTTATGCAAGGTTTTTCGAAATCAGATGCAGACAATAATTTTACTAAAATTTTTAACGTCAAGTGGGCAAAATTTCATCAAGTGGTATCAAAATTCTGTTTTAAGGGATGTGAAAGGGAGATGGGAGTGATTTTTAGAAATCTCATGTAGACAGTGACCTTCCTCTTGTTTTGAAGGTCAGGTGTTCAAATTTTCAACCCTAGAAAAAAACTGTAGATTTGTATACAAATTAAATCCACGCCGTCCGCCCGCCCATGACAATCAACTTTATATGGTAGATTATACCGATTATAACAATCTGTGAAGTAAATTATTTTGCTTTATAGTTAGTTTAAGTTATAAATATAAATAATCACACAGGTTTGGTTTCGGTAGAAGCTTTAGCGAAAATAGTAATGGAAAGCAATCACACAATGTTAGCCGATTTGCTTCCACTGCGTCCAAAACTTCTCGTTTAGTTTTTTATTTGACATCTCACAAGAGCGCTCCTGATTGTACAATTTAAAGGCACAGGAGCTATGTCGCCAACTGGTTGGGCAGCGTCGTAAGCCGGGTTAAGATAGGGGGTGTATGGAGGGATTTATTAATGCGGGTCTTGAAGAGGCTAGGATTATATGAAGGAGGAAAAACAGATGCGCGTGACGAGTCGAAGAAGCGGCCCGCTCTCATTAAGCCAACAACAAATGTAAACGGGTGCTCCGCTCGTGTACGTCGATTTCCACGCACGTGCACCGGTGAACCGGGGGTTAAAATAGAACAGACACAGCATGCCCACATTAGAGATGGCAATGGATCTGTTAACAATGGATTGTCAATCAGATAGGATGCCCTGCTTTGCACATTATCAAGTAGGTTCATCAAGTATTGTGGGGCTCCAGCCTAGAGGTGGCTCCCAAATTCAATTTTTGGGCGTACTTGAGATTTTTAAAGGGTTAGCAGCTGGTTACTATTGAAGAATATGCTAGCCCTGTACAAGACTCCCAGTTTTTTGGAAGCCAGATTTATTCGGGCATCTATAGAGCACCGATACTTAAGCCGGTCTGACATACTTACTCCAAGCATTTCAATGAAGTCTTTATTAAAATGCTTGGAATAAGTAAACTTAACTTAACTAAGATAAATTAAAAGGGCATTTAATCCAATAATTACGCAATCCTTTCCATAAAAATAGAATTTCGATATTTATTTATTTGAAATATATTCAGTCACTTTTGACACCGACAGATTTCATGAAAAAGGCAATATTTTTGATTTTCACAATCATAAATCGAAAGGTTGACGGGTAAAGATATAAACATAGCATTTTTGAAGTATTTTTACGAGAATGTGGATAATATATCGAAAATTTTTTCAGCTATTACAATACTCAAAACCAATATAAGTTCTGTATATTGTCGCTCCACCCTAATGAACAGGGCCGGCAAATTAAATGTTTTAACATACATGTACCTACATTATAATATATTTCAAAATACAGAAAGTTTATAGCTAATAACAGAAAGGTTTTTTTTAAACTGCCCAATTTTAAATAATTATAAGCAATAATTAGTCGCCTGAAATATCAATACAAATTGAAAATATCTCCCGAGTAAAAATAAATGCCGCCAACGGGAATTGAACCCGTGCCTTCTGATGTCCGGTCAGGTGCTCTGAAACCATTGAGCTATGTCGGCTTATGCTCAATTTTAAATCAAAAAATACACACGTACAAGTGACCATGTACAAATCGCAAATACGCCCCACTGTTGAATTTGGCAGCCAACTCTGGTCTCGTCTGGTCTGGTCCCAAAATACTTGAAAAACCATAGACTCTTTTTAATTTTTTTATGTCACACCTCACAAGAGTGCCGCCGTCTGCATAGTGTAAAGGTAGGGGAACTATATCGTCACCCGTTTTGAGGCGGGTTGAGATAGGGGGTGTAGAAAAGGATTTAATGCGGGTCTTGAAGAGGCCCAAATTATATAAATAAGGAAAAATAGATGTTCCATTTGCAAGTCGACTGAAACAATAACGAGTCGAAGAAACGACTCGTTCTCATGAAGTCGAGATTAATTTAGTGTGAATGAATGGATGTTCCGCTAGTGTTAATCGATTCCGCGTACAGAATCAGACACAATTGGGTTTTTGAGACGGTGAAACTGACCGGGTTATCCTTATATAAATTATTTGTCTAAAAACTTCTCGAGCTATTCGAACATGTACCCCCGTATACCCCCGTTCAGACATGATGATTTTAGTTCATCAACTCTCTATTGAATTACACATGAAAGCTAATCGACAATTGTAAACACCCTTTCAACAGAGAATCAAGTTCTTAGTTGAGCAACTAAAGTTGAAAACCCGTTTACTTTGCTGTTCAAGTGTGAGTCATCGTTCGAGTTTTACACCGAATCGACACGTGTGAATACATATTTCAGCTGGCTTGCGATTTTTAGTTCCTTGCGTCCTTTAGCAAAAGAAGACGTTTATATTTAGGAACATGGCATATTGGTCGGATGACATAATGTTCAGGTTTATTGATCTCTACCAAAGCGATGCCTGTATTTGGGATCGAAAACTAGAAGTATTAAAAAAAATGCCAATAATAGAATATTATTTTCGAAAATAAAATGAAAACAATCAGGACCATGTACAAGAAAAATTTCGGATTAGTATTAGTATTTCCAGAGTGGAAGATACTCGAAATGGCTTTGGGCATGTTTGGTGACCAGATCTGAATAGCCATGTATTTCTTCACTTTACTCATCCCTATATCCTTCCTCTCACCACTACCTTCAGCCTCACAACATACCCCAATTGGGGATGCCATAGTCTCACTGGCTCCAGATGGTTGGGAGCAGTTGGGGCCCTTGTCTCAATGTTATTTCAATTTTTTTTAATAAAGTTTTTGATGAGGGTAAAGTTGTCGCATTCCGCTGCACGCTTAGTATGCAAAAATTAAAAATAAAAAAATATTTATATTTAAATATTTCATTAATTACCAAATACAAGAAACAACTATTTATTTCGGAGGAGATGGTAAAGACGTATTGAAGTTTAATTTTTTCTCAATCGCTTTCTGAGTTAATTTTGAAGGTTAGGAAACACGCTTAAATTCTTTCAATTACTCAAACACATAACCTACTTTAGCTTGCATTTCTAACTCCCCTGACTTAAATTGTTGTTTCCAGTAGTAATATATATATATTTTTATTCAGTTGTTTTTTACATTTGTATTTTACATTATTGTCTTACAAAACTGAGTAGTATTCAGTTTGATTGTATTAAATGCGTATTATGCGTGCAGCTGATTTCAGCAACTTTACCAAATTGTTTATCCGATTTTCGAGTATCTTTTAATACTCTAATGTTATCTCTCTCAAAATAGTATTATATGTGCCCAATTTAATTCTTCTTAGAATCCATTTTCTAACAAAAATATGACGTTTTTGTGCTTTTTCAATGACATGTTCTCAAGTTCGTTCCGCAAAATGTCAGAAATTATAGAGACGCACGCACGAATAATTTCAGTTGACACCATCTTGATTATCAACGATCAATATCGGTTCGAGTCAAATTGAAACGTAAGATAACCCCCTGTGAACGGTGCTTTCATAAGTTTATATTTATATATTCACAATCGGAGTTTGTTGATCTATACTATATTTTTTAAGCTATTTTACTTTTCACTGGTGTACCTTACGTAATAAATAATATGAAAAATTGAGACATTGATCCGTGACTAATAGAATATTCGTCTTCTTTTGTTTTAATAGCATCATGGCAACATTGCCTCCTTTCCAGAAACATCAAGAAGGATTTTCCCCCTGTCATGTATGTATCCAGTTCCAGTGAGTGGTTTATTTATGTATTTATCTATGCTATTGCTACGTATGTCATGACTGTTTTGTTTTGATTACGTGTTTTGTTGCCTCAGTTGTGAAATAAAAGTGTATATATTTATTGACAACATCCTATCATTTATCAGTTCGTCAAGATTGTTTGGTGGGAGCACACAAAGTTCATTTGTGTTGAAAATCATTGCTTTTTAGATTGTTTTGATTCTGTTTCAGTGTTTTGCGTGCTAATTTCTCTGAAAGGTGTGAACAAGTAAGTTTATTATGATTTTATTATAAACGAACTACAGTTATTATTTATTATGTTTCTGGCACCTATCCTTTGTCCGTAGCAAAATTACCTTATTGACTTATTACGCAGTTGGTTATCGGTTTTTCAACAGTTTTCGGCTAAAATATAGTAAACCTGTTTGAGGAGGCCTTGGCTAAAACATAGGTTCTATAAAATTATTTCACATTTCGGTATACGCCATTTTGATGCGATGTATGAATAAATATTCAGTATTTACGATTTTCTGCGGTTTTGACTTTTATTGTACTCCCTGGAAACATATTTTTTGATTTAATATACATAGTTATGCCTCGAGTCTTGTGCAGACAATCATAAGCAACTGGTAGGGTTATTATTTTTATAAATAACAGCATTGATGTTTAGACAATATTGAACTTTGTTTCTTGTAGTAATTATGTTGAAACGAAGTGTAATTTCCATAATTTGCGTGTAAGTGCTACTAATAATTTATAGTTTTGCATACTTGAACCAATTAAATATTATTATTCTATTAGTGTTTTAAATGTATGTCCATTCTTTCATTTTGTTTACTTCTTCAGCATTTTGCACTGTTTGCTTATTCTCTTCGTGAGTACAATGCAAACAAGTATTTTTATATAAATGTGCTAAGCTTTGAAATTGGTTGTTGTGTTGTGAAATGATAGCGCAATACCTGCTTATTATTTCACAACAGCCGGTAAACATTTTAGAAACTGACTAAAATAATTTATGTTATTTTTATGCTTCCTGGGTCGTAAAACCTAGATACATCATTATTTCGCAACATTCTGTACACAGATGTTAGTTTGTATTTTTTTTTTACCTCTCGTTATGTTATTATGGTAAGAGAAAGGTCTATAAGAGTTGGATCATTCTAGAAGTAACTTCTTCCTTCCAAACACAGCGTTTTTTAGAAAAGGAGGTGATGTAAAAGTGATTAGGTACTTCATGTGGTCTTTCTACATTCTACCTTTCTACATTCTACCTTTCTACATTCAGTGTAGTGTCACATTGCTGTCTAGTCATTGTATTATTATTGGTAATTATTCGGGATTGCTGCCCACGTTTTACGATATATAAAAAAAAAAAAAAACTTTTCATTCACCTTAATTACTATAAAAGACAACTGTCTGCATTTGGAATTTTTTTTAATTTCAACTTCTAATTTTCGATTTAGTAAAATGAAAATTCGCTTTCATTAAATGCGAGGACAGACATTGAGTACAAGCGTGGCCAGCGATCCCGAATATTTACTGTATAATTTTATCACTGTATTTTTTGTTGCATAAAAATAGCGAAGAAAAACACAGGCTTTTCTAATGCGTTTATACCAATTGAGAGTTGGAATTCTGTCTAAAAAATGTTAGTTCCTACTTTGACCAACAAACGGTGTTAAGTTGAGGTCATATTTTACAAATCATTGGTTTCATGACTCATCTTTTTGCATAGACGAATTAATGCACAGATGAATTTCATTGCACGAGAATTATAATTTATGTATTATTATATTTTTGTTCTTAACTATGTATTTTTTCCAGAATCTTCTAGAGATGACTTCTCAAAACGGCGTAGCGTTCAAGGTGTTTGTCTCGACTGGTGGAGACAAGCCTGAAGTCCGGCGATTCACCATTGACCGAGAGGTTGTGACCAATTTCGAGTACCTGAAGGCAAAGCTGCATAGCGTTTTCCCCTCCATTAAGGACAAGACTTACACGATCTCGTGGAAAGGTGAGGCTAAATTCTCATTCAATTTTAAAATATCTCAATTTATTAGTGTGAGCTGTTTAGAACGTAAAGTGGACCATTTTTATGGGTTTATTCAACTTGAAAACTGCGTTAGGAACTTTAATTTACTTTATAAAGGGTCCTTGACTTGACATTCCTCTAAATCCACTTTCTCGATTTCAAATAATATTCCTTGATATAATAAATTTAATTTTTTACGATTCAAAGCTAACCGCTTCATTTTTAATGTGGTTGTTCGACTTGAAAACACCGTAACTGTGTCCACATTTTGTTAAAAGTTATTTTTTTTTTAAAGGCGTATAAAATAGTTGAATATTAAACTGTGAAGATTGTTTTTCACGGAGAGCAATGAAAATTATGTTTTGAAACGGCTAGGAAAATTACCATTTTATTGGAATTTTTGCCAGTCATTTGACCTTGGCTGTTGTATTTTTGTATTGATTTGCACTTTAATCAATTTTTACGTGCCTTATGAACAAAATTTATTTTATTATTTTTTTAGTAAACTTAACGTTTTGAGACAAGATTTTTATGCATAGCACAAAGGGTAACAATTATTTTACAAGCAATAATTGTTCGCCTGAAACACTCATCCACATTGAAAAATCTCCTGATAAAAGATACATGACGCCAACGGGACTCGAACCCGTGTCCCTTCGATTTCCGGTCGACAGCTCTGACCACTGAGCTATGGCGGCTTATCTCTTACCCGCGAAATTATTCAATATATACTAGTGTTTCATTCAACAATTACTGCTTGTTACATTTTTCACCTGAAAACAACCAACTTTATTTTTATATGAGAAAGGCATTGTAAGTGCTAACTCTCTCACTAGATGGCGTCGAGACAAATTGTCTACATTTTTAGGTGAAATACTTGAACTTGTCAAATATTAATTATTATTTTTTTAGTAAACTTAACGTTTTGAGACAAGATTTTTATGCATAGCACAAAGGGTAACAATTATTTTACAAGCAATAATTGTTCGCCTGAAACACTCATCCACATTGAAAAATCTCCTGATAAAAGATACATGACGCCAACGGGACTCGAACCCGTGTCCCTTCGATTTCCGGTCGACAGCTCTGACCACTGAGCTATGGCGGCTTATCTCTTACCCGCGAAATTATTCAATATATACTAGTGTTTCATTCAACAATTACTGCTTGTTACATTTTTCACCTGAAAACAACCAACTTTATTTTTATATGAGAAAGGCATTGTAAGTGCTAACTCTCTCACTAGATGGCGTCGAGACAAATTGTCTACATTTTTAGGTGAAATACTTGAACTTGTCAAATATTAATTATTATTTTTTTAGTAAACTTAACGTTTTGAGACAAGATTTTTATGCATAGCACAAAGGGTAACAATTATTTTACAAGCAATAATTGTTCGCCTGAAACACTCATCCACATTGAAAAATCTCCTGATAAAAGATACATGACGCCAACGGGACTCGAACCCGTGTCCCTTCGATTTCCGGTCGACAGCTCTGACCACTGAGCTATGGCGGCTTATCTCCGCCTCCGGCTTATCTCGCCGGGTTCGAGTCCCGTTGGCGTCATGTATCTTTTATCAGGAGATTTTTCAATGTGGATGAGTGTTTCAGGCGAACAATTATTGCTTGTAAAATAATTGTTACCCTTTGTGCTATGCATAAAAATCTTGTCTCAAAACGTTAAGTTTACTAAAAAAATAATAATTAATATTTGACAAGTTCAAGTATTTCACCTAAAAATGTAGACAATTTGTCTCGACGCCATCTAGTGAGAGAGTTAGCACTTACAATGCCTTTCTCATATAAAAATAAAGTTGGTTGTTTTCAGGTGAAAAATGTAACAAGCAGTAATTGTTGAATGAAACACTAGTATATATTGAATAATTTCGCGGGTAAGAGATAAGCCGCCATAGCTCAGTGGTCAGAGCTGTCGACCGGAAATCGAAGGGACACGGGTTCGAGTCCCGTTGGCGTCATGTATCTTTTATCAGGAGATTTTTCAATGTGGATGAGTGTTTCAGGCGAACAATTATTGCTTGTAAAATAATTGTTACCCTTTGTGCTATGCATAAAAATCTTGTCTCAAAACGTTAAGTTTACTAAAAAAATAATAATTAATATTTGACAAGTTCAAGTATTTCACCTAAAAATGTAGACAATTTGTCTCGACGCCATCTAGTGAGAGAGTTAGCACTTACAATGCCTTTCTCATATAAAAATAAAGTTGGTTGTTTTCAGGTGAAAAATGTAACAAGCAGTAATTGTTGAATGAAACACTAGTATATATTGAATAATTTCGCGGGTAAGAGATAAGCCGCCATAGCTCAGTGGTCAGAGCTGTCGACCGGAAATCGAAGGGACACGGGTTCGAGTCCCGTTGGCGTCATGTATCTTTTATCAGGAGATTTTTCAATGTGGATGAGTGTTTCAGGGGAACAATTATTGCTTGTAAAATAATTGTTAAAATTTATTTTGTTCAAGTCATTTTCCTTATAAGTAAGCTGTTTGATGATGAAGTTCCATTGTTAATGAGTTTTTTTACTGCTCTGTTTGTTGTTTTTAATGAATGATTGTTATGGATAAGGTCAACAAATAATCATGTCTTGTGAAACACCACTTTTAGCCTTCACGTGTCAGTCGTAATTTTAATAATATATGTGAAGTTTTACTACTCCGCTTCTACTGTTAATTGGATTCTTCTGCCTCATGTTGATTTTATATTCCCAAAATGTACTTCACTGTTAAATCCAGGAGTCGAACGATGTTGTCTCACACAATACTCTTTTTCAAAATCTTGTTCTGTCTTTAATATACCCTCGTGATGGAAATTTCTACGCAGAAACAGCTGTACTTACATTTTTTTTATAGTTGGAAAGAATTTCTGTTTTTTAGTTAAATTTTATAGTTTACTATTAATTCTTAAAATTGTTGTTAATAATGTCAACGATATGGTAGTATTCAAATTTATTACTTATACATTTACAATTTGCTTACGAAAAATATCATTATGCAATGTTTTTTTCATGACTTGCTGAAAAGTGTTTTTCATTGTTCTTATTGGAAAGAGACTTATTATTAATGTGATGTCAGTAGATGCAGCAATTATTAATCAGATGCGATATTGATTAAAGTCCATGCGCATTGTATTATTGTTTAAACAAAATGAGGCCTCGTCGGTGATCAATTGAATTATGCCTACTGATATATATTTTAGACATCTGCACTTGAAAATTAATATGTATTACTTTTATTGGTTTTTCTTTTGTAATGTGCACAGACATAGGAATTAATAGACGAGAAGATAAGGGCGAGGGGTAAAATCAACTGTTGAAGAACGAAGGGAGTAAGGCTGACTGTGATTCGTCAATAAATCAATCTGACAGTAAATAGGCATCTCGCATTATAATATCACCATTTAGTTCTTAAAAGTAAAATCTGCTTTTGAATGAATAGACATTTCTACATGGGAGCGCAAATTACTCGCCACGTTATGAACTAATTTGCGAAGTCCAAATTCGGCAAAGTAAGGCAGCTTCTATTTTCAGAGTCGTAGTTAGTTTCAGAGTATTTAGTTAAGACACTTTTACAAATGTCTCATAATTTACTTACCCCAGTAAACAACGATGAGCACACTTGAGAATCGCTACATTGTGATGTGATAGTATATGTTTCTAAAACTGATCCATATAATACGGTGTGAATAAGCTTAAAATAAAGTAAAATAATGCTTACTTATGGAATGTAATACGACAATTGGGTTTATTCTCTTTTTCACATCTATTTTTACAAGTTTTCACATCAAAAGTCAACATTTTGCCGTGTTATTTAGTAAAATGAACCGATGATGCCTCGACCATAGTTCGTACAAGAATGATGACGTCACGTTTTCAAATTTCACTTGAGGCCAATATGCGAGCCCAGCCGGCTCAATGGAACCGGTATGGGGAGTGGGGATAATACGCTTTTAATCACTTAGGGCAGGTCTACTAATATTCATATGTCTATGGTAATGTGTTTGTATGAGTCCAACCAAAACTTGACCTTTTATACATATGTAAATTATAAAAAGCATACCACTGATGGCTTCATCTTGTACACTTTGTAAGCTTACCCTATTTCTTGTAAACGGTATATGTAACAGAATGGTAGGTTACAATTGAGTTCTCGGCGTCATGGCCATACTCTTCCTATCCCCACATCTGATGGTAGGTGTGGCAACATTGTAACAACATTTGCCAAGCGATCATGAATTTAAGCAACATTTGTAGAAGTTAAAATTATTTTTCTCTCCCTGCCCATTCAGTTCTTCAGATATGACAAAAGTATAGATATCCATTGTTTTTTTTTCTTTCAGATGATGAAGGAGACGATATCGTCATCTCAAGCGATGAGGAACTCATCTTGGGTCTCTCCAGTATCATGGGAGACGTGAAGAAGCTCTATGTGACAAGGAAAGACGTCAGCGGTGGCCCATCTGTGACCTTCTCCAACGAGGCCGACATGGAGATTCCCATGTTCATCCCTCCCATGTGTTCTGCCCCTCCGGCATTCTCGGTCCCCACGGGATTTCCTGCGGGTATGGGTTGTGCCTCTGCCTCTGCTTCGGGATGTTCTACCGACCCGGGATTCTCTTCCAACTGCGCGTTTGCTCCGGCCCCAGGATGCGCTCCCACTTTTACTGCCCCTGCTCCAGGTACAAGAAGTTAGTTTCTATTTATAGAACTTTCTCTTTCAATATTTACTAGTATATTAATTTATTTTTTTCACAAAGTTTTTTTTTCAGCAATGCAGTTGTTAATCGTAAAAATGAACCTGTATCTATTAATTTGTAACATGCTAAAGCCATTTCAAGCAATTTTTTGATCGAGACTGGTGGTATTTCATTCGGGTGATACTGAGAGTACATACTACGAGAAAGTGCCGCAAATACACTATGTGTAATGATTTATAAATCATTTGTGGTCACTAAACACTGATTATTATTCTCTATTCAGCACTGTGCACCTATGTCTTGTCATAAGTTAAACGCAAGGCATACTTATACTTGCAATGCCGCATCCCGTAACTCTTAAATCAAAGACGAGCATTATAAAGAGGAAAGAATTTGCGAGTTAGCTACCTCCTCGTGATAAAGAATGTTATTAAAAGCTGAAATCTAATTGAAGATTTGTAATAATTGACCCAATTCATTCAGATTTACTGAAGTATGCATTATTGCCATACATGTTTGTTTTTGGCCATCCAGCTTTAAACACCTGTGTTCACTATTGTAATAACGAATATTCTACTGTTCATAGTGTTTAATTACATATTGTGTTATCAGCATTCACAATTCTAAGGGGATTTTTTTCATTTAGTGAATCATTGGCTTACTATTATTAGACCTTATCAGAAATATTATTGATCATATGTGTGACTTATTTACTTATCTGCAGCTTTTAGTAACAAGATTGTGATTTGAATTTCAATTGTAGGAATATATGATGCAAAATTACATTCAAGATGAAATTTAACATATTTATTGTATGATATATTTGTTTGTGTAATTATCTTTAAAATGGTCTTATTTTTATTTATTTTTTATTATTTATACCCGCTAAACTGCCAAAGCAGTTTGTCAGCTTCAAGGGTCTCTTTGACTTGAGGCTTCTAAAATTTTCCTTTGTCAAGACAAAACTTATTGGTAAAGCAATCTTACATCAGATATGATTCGAGATTTTCACGTCCAAAAGAATTGTAGTGTTTTATTTTTGGGGTATTATGCCGTGTCGCACCACCTCATTATCTTATGATCACAATGTGACTGACAGAATTGCCAAGATACTGAATAAAGAAAGCATATCTGTCTTCGGTAGCACAACAAAAATACATAACTTGCCGAGACCTACAAAAACCAAGTTTCCTCTTGAAACAGATGGAATTTATAAACTCGGCTGTTCCGAATGTGACGATGCATGTAGGCCAGACAGAACGGAAGATCTCCAAAAGATTATCAGAACACTTTGGAGCATGTAAACTCGGCCACCCTGGCGAATCGGCAATTGCTGAGCATTTAATTGAAACCGGCCATTGCTTTGGATTTGTTCCTAAAATGCTGGGAAGACCCAAAACACATAGAGCATGCCCAATTATGGAGGCAATTGAAATTCATAAAAATCCCATTAATATTAATAACAAAAAATTGAAGCAAAAAATTGACCACTACCTCGAGATGGTTCGTGCCTGGGGTGAGGCCAACTTGGTCAGTTTCAACGTCTCAAAAACCCAAGCATGTCTGATTTCGGCAAAGAGGGAGATCAATGACTGTCTGGTGCAATTTGATGGGAGCACTCTCCCCAATAAAGACTCCATTGAAATGCTTGGAGTTACTATATCAGACCAGCTCAAGTATCGGGGATCCATAGAAGCCCGAGTAAATCAGGCCTCCAAAAAGTTGGGCGTCTTGTACAGGGCTAGGAGATTCTTCAACAGTGACCAGCTGCTGACCCTGTACAAGTCCGCCCATCTATTGAATTTGGGAGCCACCTTTGGGCTGGAGCCCCAAAATACTTGATAAACCTGCTTGAATCTGTGCAAAGGAGAGCGATCCGTCTGATTGACAATCCGTTGTTAACAGACCGATTGCCTTCTCTAATGCATAGACGCAATGTAGGCATGCTGTGTCTGTTCTACAGGTATTTCACTGGAGCCTGCTCCAAGGAGCTAGCAGCATTGGTTCCTGATGCACCGGTGCACGTGCGCGAAACTCGACGGACACGAACTGAACACCCGTTCACGGTTGACGTTGGCTTCATGAGAACGGGCCGTTTTTACGACTCGTTTTTGTGTAAGTCGGCTCGTATGTGGAACGAGCTACCGGCATCTGTTTTTCCTCCCTCCTATAATCCGAGCCCCTTCAAGGCCCGCATTAACAAATCCCTTCCTACAGCCCCTACCTTATTCCGCCTCACAACGCCGCCCAACCGGGTGGTGACATAGTTCCCCTGTCTGTACACTGCACAGGCAGGGACGCTCTTGTGAGGTGTCACATAAAGTCAATAGTTCTTGGCATCCGATAATTGAAGGCTACACCAAAACTAAATACAAAACCATCTTAAATTATAAGGTATTATGTAATAGCTCTTAGAGGATTGGAGTTAGTAGTCTACATACTTAAGCACACACTCCACCACAATCTTTACACATCTGCCCTGATGATGGACACTTTAATGCTATCTGAAACATTGGCTAAAAAAGCAGATAGCGCAACACAGCACAAATACCCCGAAAATAAATAATTACAATTATACATTGTTATATTGACCTTTTATGTTATTTCGAAAAAAATTATGACTTGCATAAAATTGTTTAGTGTAGTTTTGTTTAATGTTGCAATTGGAGCAAAATACATATTTGTTTTTTATCTTATGTTGAATATTTTGGCTTACTTTGTTCATTTTCATTCCAGAGCGCGTGTTTGATGCCAAGCGCCAGCATCCTGGAGTGGTCTGCGATGTGTGCGACGGCCCTGTGGTGGGCTACCGCTACAAGTGCGTGACCTGCGATGACTTTGACCTCTGCATGACCTGTGAGGGGAAGAATGCTCACTCGGAGCACTTCATGATTCGTATCCCCGTGCCTGTAGGACCACTGGTAAGCATTGGGTTTAATTTATTTGTTATGATTTTATCATCTACAGCTTCTAAGGATTGGACTTGATATTATTTATATTTCTTTTATGCGCCAATTAATGTTTAACGTTGGGTACATGAAATGGTCACAAAATTTTAATTAAATGATACACTATTTATATCTTTAAGAGAGTACATAATGTCAATAGAAGCATTACACATCGGAGTTGGAATGCTCTGGTATTGTTTTCTCTAAGAGATTGGGAGTCTAGAGTCATTTTTGGAATAACATTATCTTCCAAAGAAATAGAAATAATAATCTTTGTAAGGAATTTGAGCTCAAATGACATATTGTCTCTTGGAATGACTTTCTTTATCTTCATGACATAAAACAAAATGCATACATATCAGTTTACAGAATTTAGATTAGCATTTTATTTTTTTCGAGACTTGTCAGTCATCAACCTTCACGGTATGTAATTTATTTTCTGTAAATGCTTTTTTTTTCTTGGATTTGAATACCCTCGGCTTATTCTGTATTATTCTTTCAGGGAGGGAAGTTCACCAAGGTGGTTGGACACCAGATCTTCAAGTCTCTGAGGAAGTCCAGGGCTTTCGAGCCTCAGAATGTGGCTGGTGAATGCCCGTTTTCTTCCAAGCGTCATCGTCGAGACAGGTAAAGATTAAATATTTTAATAAATTTCTTTTGAGTAATGAAAACAAACAAAATGTAAGATTGAGAGTGAACGTACTCAATGGTCCACACAAATTGGTTTTATTTTTCAAAAGATAGTTTTTTTGTCCCTCACTGAAAAAGTTTCCAAAATAATTTCAATTAAAAATTTTCTTTTCAGGGCTGAACCTGAGTGTGCTCAGGAAGCCACTCCGGAGGGAGTCAAGCACGGAAGACATGGCAGGCACGGAAGGCATGGCAGGCCCCACCACATGGGTGGCCACCCTGGCAGGCACGAGGGAGGCATGCACGAGCCCCGGGGGAACTGCGGGCCCCGCGAAGCCGGCTGGTTCAAAACCTTCTCCACTTACCTCGATGAGTTTGTCAACCTGGCCGGAGACATGTATCCTGATGCCCAGGCCAGAGCATCTGCTGCCGCAGCAGCCAGTGCAAGGGCAGAAGCTTCTGCGTCAGCTCAAACTTCATCTGAAGGTGCTAACGCAACAACTGGTAATAATCCTCCTACCGATGCCAATAATCTGCATATTCAATACTTGAAGAACATCGGCAGGACTGTTGCTCAGATCCTTGACCCACTAGGCATTGATGTTGATATTGAAGTGAGGCCTAAAGCTACTGATGAAAGTGCTAGTAAAGAAACCCAAGCCAATGCTTCCGCAAGTAACGTCAATGTCCCTCAAAATGAGCCAAGTGCCCCGCCGGCCAAACAGACCCTTCAGAATGAAACCCCCATTTTTGATATCGATGACAGTTCTTCCTCATCGGATGATTCCGTCGCTAGTTTGTCAGAGAACCGAGGAAGGTCTGAGGGTTGGACCCTTCTTAATACCGACGAGCCTGTCCTGAAAGGTTAGTTCATTTGATTTACAAAATATAAATTAATATTTGTCCTGTTGCTTGTTTTGAAAATTTTCATATTGACACGAAATATTTCAATGCTCAAGTTTTTTTTCTTGTATAATATATTCCACGCATGAGGGGCAACAGATTCTGAAGAAAAAATCAACTTTTTGTGCAGTTAGTATATATATAGACCGGTCGGTGGCCGAGTTGACATCGCGTTTGGGTCCCACCCAGGCGTAGTGTGTTCAATTCCTCGGCTGGCTAAGTCCTCCATCACAACACAAGCAACATTTTCAGCTTACTGTGGTGGTAGTAGGAGATTTCCAAATATTGTCAGGTTATTCGGAACCTGTGAATGTTTGTCTTTCTTTTTAAAAAAAAAAAAAAAGTAAAGTGTAACAGTTGTGATTTGTGTTGTAGATTTAGCTTCATAATTGCATGCATTTTAATCCTTGTATGTGTAGTGCATAGCGCAGATTATTATTATTTTCATTTATCCACATTCCTTACGACAGATGTTTGTAACGTCCATCGAACATGAATATTGCAATAAAACCCAACCTGGTAATGTAAAATAAAATCCCTATTAAGGGATGTTTATATTAAGCTTAAGGTGATGCCATGCGTAGTAATGCAAAATCATTTGTTTTTGGTTTGAAAAATTGGTCGCTTAGAAATGTTTCAGATGCTTTAATTAAATTCTTCGAGTAGAATACATTTTGACCTTTGAAACAATCGAGTATTTATATCTTTTTATAAGCCCAGAAAAAAATAATGTAAATAATGAAAACTGCTAGTTCAAAATCTCCTACTTACGAACCCATTTTCGGTTATGATTTTATTGTATAATGTGGCAAATGATCGGAAAAAAATTAAATATTTATGGCTGAACAGAACATCCACAAAATAAAATAAAAGGCACTTTTTAGCCATGTTTTTTTCTTGTATGAATCAAAACAGGCGGATGGTGTTAAGCGGGAATTTAAACCTTATCGCCATCTACGTAAGGGTTGTTATTGATAGCGGCTCAATTTAAAATATTACACGACGTAGTGCATCGCCTTAATATACAATAATTGGAAGAAATGTCTTTCTTCCAGTTTCTCACTTTTTTATTGTACGTAATAGTGCCTAAATATTAGTAAAGTTCGTGTGCCTTCTAATTTTTGAGTGCTTTTCAGATGCCACCCAGAGTGGCCATGCCAACTTCCGCAACATTGGCTTCGACATGGACAAGATGACCCGCGAGTTCAACAAGCAGTTGGAGTTTCAGGCTCATGAGGCTGCGGCTTCGGGGTCAGGGCAAGCACAGCCCCACACCGGCATCTACCCTCTCATCCCGCAGGTGATGCCAATCGCCAAGGAGGTGGTTACTGCTCCGGCTCCACCCATGGAGGTGGTGGTGGAGACACCCCCGCAGCCCACCCCTCCCGTTTTTGAGACACCCGTAGTCACTTACCGCCCATCTTGTAAGTACATATAATAATAATTATTATTTAATAATTGAATACGTCTGAGATGGTTAACACGCCCATTCAGCAAATGTCCGGATTTCTCTTGTGTAGGGAATTAGTAAGAAAACTGTCACTTCACTTTTTATGCCATTTGTACAATAAAAAAAAAGAAAAAATTTTTTAAAGTATAGAAAAAAATTAAAAATAATTTTATAATATGTGGGCTCCCCGGTCAGATATGTCTTTCAGAGCCTCAGATGGAATATTTTTATGGCTAGTAATGTCCTTCCACGACCTGAAGGGTTATGGGAACATTCAATTTGTGATGTTTCAATTTATGTTTTTATTTTAAAACTAATATATTTTTTTATTACAGCTCCCCGCATTGCCGAGGCCTACAACCGCATGGTCTCCATGGGCTTCAAGGATGATAACGGTCGTCTTGCCCGTCTCTTGGAGGCCAAGAATGGCAACATCAGCGCCGTGCTTGATGTTCTCTCCCAAAACATCCCTTAATTTACTCGAAAAAACATTTTTAAATATTCAACTATTTTATCAATTACATTCACTACACTTTTGAGCACAGTGATTATATAATTAAAAAATAGGTTTATTTTATTATTCACCATATTATACTCTATATTTTTATGGCAGATTAAATTTTTGAGATGACGAAACATTATTTAAAATTTTACGTTCTTTTCTACTTGATATTGGTTTTCTAAAGTCATTTCTGTAGAAGCATTTGAAGTCGACTTTGAGCATTTTTGGCTAAACTTGTTTGCTGTGATTTAAAAAATGTTACGCCACTTTCCTTGTGTTTTTAGATTGTGATATATTTTTCTTGTATTAGATATAGCATCTTGCATATAATATAATATTATGGGATTTAAAGTAGTTTGTAGTTCAAATTATATCAAAACAAAAATAAATATTATAATCCATAAATAAATAATGTTTTATTTGATTGTTTACCTCTCTATATTTTAAGTATTTTTTAAAAGTCTGATATACACTCTGTGTCACAAAAATCGCACCTGTTTTAAAATCTTATGAGACAATAAAGTGATTGTCTCTTTCGGATGCGCAGCTTCGACGCCCTGATCCATGCCTCCGGATGAGGCCACCAGTTTCTTGAAACCGTTGGAAACCCTGTTAAATTACAAAACAGTTGCTAACGAGTTTAGTGCTGAGCAACATCACACTGTCGAATCCCTGATTGCAGTAGTGCCACGCTTCTTCAGCAGTGGTGTCCATTTTAAGGGTTTGTTTTTACCAGTGATTTATGAGGTTTTGGAGTAAAACATGTAAGTAAATGACATTTTGGTCTGCTGACTAAACAGTGAAGTGAAAGTAAAAAAAAAAAATTAAAACTAAAAATGTTGTCAAAGATCAAAACATTTTTTACTCCAAAAAAAACGGAAACTACTGGTTAGTAAGTCATATAAGTCTCTTAACACTGGCGGGTATTTATTGCGCTGGCGCTATGCTGTTTCTGGGTGAAAATAAAGGTCCCGTGTGAATTTCTTTAATTGTTTTAAATTGCTATATCTTCGAAAATTATTAAAATATATTAATAAAAATTTCTACCTAGTAACTCAGGATACCCATGCTATAAAAGTACTAAACGAATATTATTTGAAATGCAACTCAAGTAACTCTGTAATACGTTTGCAGATAAGAGTTGAGTGGGTGCGGAAGAGAGAGAGATTCGGATCAGGTTTCACGGTCGTTCCTACAAACCTTCATTCCAGGAATGGAATTATTACAATAACAAATAATACACTATCCTTTTGCTGAAATACCGATATAAACGAAAGGCACGAAGATAAATATGAAAAGAAGACTTGCATTACGATTCGATAATTATGTACATATAGTTGGGACCTTTACAAAGCGATTGGTATATAATATCCATATAAAAATATTAAATAATTCCATCTTTTCTGCCATTGAAATGAGGCTGGCGCAAAAGGTAGAACTACCCTTCCTACCGTTAAGCATCAATAGACCGTAAAGGGTAGGCGGGTAACGAGTAGGTATTCTTTATCTCATTGAAACGCCAAAAATAATTATAAGTCGTTATAACTTCATTCAACATAAAAATAAAATAATAATACAGGGTTTTCCAATTAGAGGTGTTATTTTGATATTCAATCGTAAAAGATCAATGGTTTCGTTGCTTGTGTGGCACGTAGCGCCGTCTTGTTGAAAGTAAACGTTGTCCAGATCAATACCATCCAATTCCGGCCATAAAAAATCATTAATTATCTCTCGATAGCGCAATCCATTCACCGTAACTGTTGCTCCAGCCTCATTTTCGAAAAAGTAAGGTCCAATGACTCCGCCGGACCATAAACCGCACCAAACAGTCACACTTTGAGGATAGAGAGGCTTTTCAACAATAAATCTTGGGTTTTCCGAGCCCCAGATGCGACAATTTTGCTTGTTGACGAAGCCACCGAGGTGGAAATGGGCCTCATCACTCAAGATGATTTGCTTTTGATTCACTCAAGTGAATTTTAATAATTTCAATGCGTTGTTGAAGCGTATATCGTTCCATTTTTATTAATGGCGTAGTTTCTACTTGTCAAATGTCAAAAAATCACAGCTTCAAAAGTAACATCTACCGAAATAGCGGGCTATTCAAAATGACACCTCTTATTGGAAAACCCTGTATTATATTAAAACACAAATAACTTTGTTTACATCACGTTAATATATATAACCTCCATGTTTCATGAACAAAATTCACCTCATCAGGAGCAAGTATATACTAAAGTTATTTGTGTTTTAATATAATAAATAATGACATTTAAATCAAGAAATTTTCTTCGAAAAATTAAATAATAATAGTTCATTATGCACCACTTTACTTACACATCAGATCAAAAGTTTGTCATACAAGATGGCGGCCAGGCAATTTTCCCTCATGATTTGGCTTCTATGCCATTCATACAAAATCGCGCTAATGTTCTGTATGTAGAATATGCGTTCTATGATCTACGATTAGGTATATTCTATTATCTGAGGTGGAGACCATGACCCTACAGGTAGTTGGCGTTAGCAGTGCTAGCAGCTGGTGTCTCGATTTTCGCAAAATATGTAGGTATACGAAGGTATCTTTGTTACGCGAATAAAATACATATGTTATGTTTGAATAAATTTGAATTTCACTTTTGTTTTCAGTAATGAATTAATGCAAAATCAAGGATGCGGAATCCAACCCACTTCCCGGCATTCAATCAAGCTGAAACTCGTCCGATAGACTCGATGTTGACATTGCATTTTTTTGCACTCTTTTGGTGGTATTCAAGTACACACACGCTGAAATATATGCATTTCTCTAAAATTGGATGACATTACATATAAGTAAAGGTCGGCCCTACCCGACCGGTATTTACTGAGTTTGGTAGAGTTGTCGTCTCCAGTTCCAGTTCCTGAGTAGGACGGTTCAATCCACGGTCACCAATATTTTTATTATTTTTTTATGTTTTAAAATACGACCTTATTTTATTTATAGAATTTATAGTAAAATAACCTGAATAGCCAAGTAGTAATTCTAAGTTCTAAACTTGCTATTTTCCTCCCACTTTCTTCGCCTAAATGAGTATCTAGTAACTAGTATCATTGTAACTGGTAGGTAGAACACTTTTGGAAGCTACTTCAAATAGAAGTCGTTCACATAACAAAATGAACAAGAAAAAGTCGACTCTTATTAAGTCCATACAGGAGCAGTATTCGTAGGTCGTTCAAAATTGTAGGTGCGTACCTACAAACATTATTTTGTTAATTTATTGACACTGGGCGCTAGGGTCGGCGAGTATTATGGTAAGTTAGTAGGCAGATTAAGGCGAAGCTTAATGCTAAATCACTATTTTGATTAATCTTTATAACGAATTGGTGTACATTATGAATATAAAAAAAATGCTTTAGATAAATTGAAGGTTTTTCTATCGTTTCGCTTGAGTAGAATACAAATAAATAAAAAAAATACTCAATAAAAAATATAAATGTAAACTACTAAAAAAAAACATTTTTTCAATAGAAATGTATTAACGCATAAAGGAAACAATTTTTAAAAATACAGTATTATAGCTAAGATTATCTGTGACAGTTTCACTTGATTAACTTTTTTGCTTTCTTATAAAATTATTTACAAAATAAATAAAAACCAGTTTTGTGCTTGAAATCGAACGTTTCTAGACTTCGTTTGTCAAGCGATTTCAATGCCTATTACCTACAATATAAGGTAAACCAAGAATATACACATTTTTGGCTTGTAGTTTCCTCTTAATAAATACGGCACCTCAGGAAACACGCACGGGTTTATTACGCTAATTCTCTTTCTAAACTCTAGTACTGCCTCCCTTTGAACACGGAAAAGGAAATACGCAGCCGTTCCCACTCACCATGATTACACCGAGGGTATTATTTCACCACTTTATTGTATTTTATTTTTTATGTGAATACCGCACAAGAGTCCTAAGAGAAATATATTTTATATAATTTTTAATTAATAAATCCGCAACCCGTCGATAGCCTTATAGGCCCTACACACCATCCGATTTGCAAAACCACTGTCCTCCATACTTAGGAAACGAAATACTGACGAAACAAACTAATGGCAAGTAAAAATAAATTCCCTAAACTTCAATCATTTCTTATCCCCCATCTGACTACATAATATAAAACGACCTAAAGGTCGTCGGTCAGCATAATGATTGGGTTAAATGGGGTTAATATAATGTCTTCAGAGCATGGACGGTACCTAGATTACATTAAACGATGGAATTATTTGGTATTCTAAAAGATAGATCTCTTCATTTATGACGTCTAAAATTTTAAGCAACGTTAGATGGCCGTGTCAATGATTTCAATGGATCGAAAATAATTGGTGGGAAAGAGAAAGAAGAACCCAATTTAGGTACTAAATAGTTAATGTATTAATTCAAAAAAGTTTTATCTTTACAATTTTTACTGAAGTTATTACGCATCATTGAAATTCGTGGTAAAAAATGCTGCAAATTATTTATTATTTATATTGTTTATTATAAAAGGAAGTTGGAATCTTAACGACATAAGTGAAGAAGTCTTGCACAAAAATATGCGACGCGCGGCCCAGTGTATTGGTCAGACCTAAGGTTGAATTTGCCTTGTAAGTCATGTAAAACAATATTCGGCTCGCTGCCCGACATAATGAACGGACCTGGGATGGAATACGCCCCAGCAGGCCTAGAAAATGGATCTTTTCGTGGGGTTTATTTTAATTATTTCTGATGAACTTATTAATAAAATCTCAGATGTTTCTAGAGAAATCCCTTGGGAATTTACTACTTCATAAAATATAAAATTTGGTGCTAACCGCTAATTTTATACGTTTTATAAATTTTTCAAACCGTTTTATATAAAATATTTAATGGTAAGGTATTACTTTTATTCATCTTTAATATCAAATCTATTGTTCTATTCTAAATTCTATAGTTCAAAAGCATTAAAAAAAGAAGAAGAAAATAAAGGACGATTCAGTGACAACAATATGAATTCATTGGTTGTGAAATATAAGATTCTTCTTCTAGCCACTTAAAAAAAAGTGCAAAATGTCCTTAATTTTGGAGTCGTCTTTATTCAATGCGGTTTGATGTGTATCCATTAATAAAATTATTATGTTATTGCAATGCACCAATTTGCATTATGCCAAATTCGCCATTCTGATTGTGAATACGTAGAGTTTTAAGCTTACGATTTGCCTATATTCGCCATTCTGATTGTGAATACATAGAGTTCTTTGCTTACGATTTGCCTATTTTCGCCATTCTGATTGTGAAAACATAGAGTTGTTGACTTACGATTTGCCTATTTTCGCCATTCTGATTGTGAATACATAGAGTTGTTGACTTACCATTTGCCTATATTCGCCATTCTGATTGTGAATACGTAGAGTTGTAGGCTTACGATTTGCCTATATTCGCCATTCTGATTGTGAATACATAGAGTTGTTAGCTTACGATTTGCCTATTTTCGCCATTCTGATTGTGAATACATAGAGTTCTTTGCTTAGGATTTGCCTATTTTCGCCATTCTGATTGTGAATACATAGAGTTGTTGACTTACGATTTGCCTACCACATAATTTACTTTACTTTACTATATGGTGGGTTATGAATCTGCAACCTCTGAGCCTAAAAGTAAAGCTCTCACCGCTCTGCCACGGAAATCGCAAATATGGTACAATATGATCAACAAATAATAAGAAATTGAAATAGATACCATAGAATTAGTTTTTATTTATTATTCTATGACAGATTAAACAGACATTCGCAGTGCAAGATTTCTTATTTAAACATTTTTAATATTTGGAAAGGAAGGTACACAAAAAGATTTAAGGTTATTTAAAGAGAAATAATAGTAATTCTACTGTTTTAGAAATTTCATTCAATAACATCATTCCTCTTGTTATGCTATGCTGTGCTAGAACATCTGTTCTGCCGTATGGTTTCTTGAACAAGTCTTCAGACACGAATAAGCCTTAGATTTCCAAGAGGAATGGGTATCAAGACGCACTAAGCAGAATAAAAAATAGCTAGGCTACCACTCACTTACACTTAATTCTAATAAAACCAAATTTTTCACACAAAAAAAACCTGAACAAAAAAATTCATTGCTACCATCACTTAATTGGGCATTGTAATAACTGTCCCTCATTGAAAAACGTTGACCATGTAATTTATCTAGGTGTAAAAAATGATCAAAATTCAAAATGGACTGAGAATATTAACTATTTAAATAATAACATTATCCGCCATCAATAACACTCTTTACGTAGATGACGATAAGACTTAAATTCCCTAGGCAAGAAAAAAACATGGCCAAAAAGTGTAGTGCATCGCCAAAAGTTATTTCTTCAAAACCATTAGGAATGTCCTCGGTAAAAAAGACTTAATAAAGATCTACATGTCTCTTTGCCAATCGTTCTTAAAATACGGTATTATCGGATGGTCCAGTGCAAATGACAATATCCTAAAATCACTCATTAAAACCCAAGAAGTCATAGAGAAAATTATTCTGAAAGTCCCTGTAAGAAATAGCACTGACGAAATCTTAACATCATGTTACTTAAACAACTCTATTCTAAAACAATACAAAACACAAGAAATAACAACTAACACACTTATTAGAAACACTAGATCTCAGGGTAAATAATAAATAATATTAAAAAAATTAGTTAAGTTTTTCGTTATAAAACCGCTCAAGAGTCTCAACTACTCCCAACTCTCTGGAGTCAGTGATACTATGGAATCCCCGATTGAGGTATGTTGTGAGGCTGACGGTAATGGGGATGGGAAGGAGATGGGGAAGATGAAGGTGGGTTAGTATCTGGCTTTCAGATCTGGTCACCAAACACGGCTAAAGCCATTTTTATTTTATTTGAAGCAACGTTATAATTAAATCATCCTGGGGGTCTTACACCAGGGCGATACTGACAGTATATTCCACTATGAATGTGCCGCAAGTATAATATATATTTTTTTAAATTGATAAATATTGAAAAGATACAATAAAATTAACTTGCGCAAGCCAGGATTTGAACGCGTGACATTCGGATTACTTCAACCACGAAGGCCGTAGGTAATTTACCGCTTGTCTGGATTTGAGAAGATTATTTTTATAAATTGATAATTTTCTTAACACATCACTTCCAATTTTGACACTTCCAACAAGGAAAATAATGAATTAAGATTATATAAGATTTATTATTAAGATAGTAATAATATTTATTATTAAGATTGGAAATTATTATATATGAAGACAAATCCAAGAAAAACTAAGAAACGGAAAATAAAGGACAAGAAGTATGGAATAAGAATTCCTTTTCATTGATTTCCAACTGAAAGATCACCGAGTATATATCGAGTATATATATCACCGTGATAAAATTGCAATTAATTGTGAATGACAGGCGGCTTAATTTATTCTTTATCGAGCAAACGCGGGTCAGTGTTCGTGGGATCTCTCACCCGCAATCATCAAGCAGTGTATTGAATGGTCAACATCGATACCGATAATAATCTCTGTCACAGGTGACTCCAAATCAATCGGCCGCTATTTAATGTTTTCAAATTCACTTTAAAACAAGCAACGTAAATCACCGACAGAAGTCGTCATGACCGGTAATTTATTCACTCGATAGCCTACAGCTCTCAGTAAACGTAAAACGAACGAAGCCCGGCTTTCCGCTCTCGAAATTCAAAAATTCAAATGTGAGAAGAGTATGTTGCTGCATGCGGCGGTAGGTCGGGAATTCTGTCCGCATGTTTAATGTCCGAAGCGGTACGGACGGTGGACAATCATTTGCTCCCGTCTAACGATGAATTTTCTCGCTAAGACATTCATCACGGCAATATGTTCAATTATAATTTGCGCAAGTGCTCAGAAATTGGATGCGGAAGAAGTCGACAATCCCGAGGACGGTATTTGCGAGTCTATCGATTTGAGGAATACACCTGCCGCTTTGGAATATATCCGAAACTGTACGATAATCGTCGGATATCTGCAGATTGTGCTGATGGACGGTGTTCCGGAGAAGTTCTTCGACAAATATTCCTTTCCTAAGCTCCGAGAAGTGACGCACTTCGTGCTGCTGTATCGCGTTGAAGGATTGCAGTCGTTGGGCCAGCTGTTTCCGAACCTGACTCTAATAAGGGGAAGAGAATTGTTCAACAACTATGCCCTCATCATTTATGAACTGCCGCAATTGCTGGAGGTAAGATTTTACAATTTTAATTTCGGTTAAGATCTATTTTGTATAAATAATGGTTTCTATGTTCAGGCTAACTGCTAGAAATACATTTCTTTACACTATGTAGGTACGTACCTACTCGACGAATTGTTTTATATTTTAGTAAGTAGGTACCCAATACGATCATTAATTCCATTTCTAAAATACGAGGTATATTAGTTTTTTTAATGGTCATAGAAGTAACTAAAAGGCGAGTGACTTTTTTTCAAATTAAGTATGTAGGTAGGTGCATAAATTTTCCTTATATGTACACGAGTAGAATGCAACCTAATATTAGCACTGATTAGGTTGCATTTTTCTAAATAAACGAATTCTCTTGTTTCATTTCTTTTAAAAGTAATGACTTGAATTCTTTTGGAACATTCTAATATAATTGTTGGATAAAACTTAATATCTACCTACCTAAAATTCTGGAAAAGAGTTTAAATTCAATTATAACGAGATAGATGAGACCAAATTTAACGTGTCTCTGGAAATCACATCCAAAGAAACTGACTTAATATTTATAGTCATTTTTATTGATAACACCTAGAGAAAATGAGTATTGCTGATTTGTTAAAATCCAGTTAAAAACGGGATCGCAGGTCGTTTCCTGTTAAACTTTTGGTGCATTCCTAATAAATCAGAACACGTGTTGATGCACTTGCATTTGCCATGATAGTATATTGGCGAAATGTTAAAAAATAATGTTTTTTATGAACACGTGTTCCGACATCGCCCCGTTTTTAGCCGGATACGAGTAATGCAGAGATTCTTAATAAATTAGCAATATTTTATGTCAGTAAGTTTTCTCCGTGTACGAACCTAAAATCAATTATGTCAATGGCGCGAACAAAACTATTAACGAATTCTCGTTCTTCGTCGAAAAAATCGCTATAATTTGAAACATATTTAAAATTTATTAGAAGTAAGGTAATAGTTCGGAAGGTGCCGTGTTGTAAAATTGCTGGCGCCCTTTTACAGTATTGCAGCATTGTTAACGACCTCACGCTCCCCCATGGGCCGGCAAGCGATCTACATAAGCCACGTGCTGTAAAAACCCTGCGCAGAAAAGTCCCACGATGGCTAAGTTGCAAATCGTTATCTTTCTTTTAGCGAACTTTAATTTTTTACGCAGGGTCTTACAGCACTCGATTCATGTCGATTCCTTACCGACGCGTGAGGGAGGCGCCTAAGGTAAATAATTACATTTTATTGTGGTTTGATAAATACCTTCAAGTCACAAAACGTAAACTTTACAGGAGACAATAAAAACCATGAAACTAATATTCGTACTCTAAAAAAACTAATATTTACAGATTCGTAAAACTAACTAATAATCTTGAAGCCTATATAAGTGAATTTTTATTTTTCAAAATTTTGATGTAAAATATTGCAGCTATGTTTATAATATTTAAATTTTTTTTATTTACTTTGAAGCATAAAAAATACATTAATCAGCAAACAATACTCGTATTTAGAAAACTATTCTGTGACATTTTCAAAAAATGTGTCGTCTTGAAGGGTTTTACCAAAAACAGCTGATTTTCTGTGTGAGCTGCCAAGTACTTAAAACGTTTATTATGTCTTTGTAAAACACGCTTGGATTAATATATTTTTTTTCGAAAACGTCTATCTATGTATGTGGCTGGGTTGACATCACGTTTGGGTCCCACCCAGGCGTAGTGTGTTCAATTCCTCGGCTGGCTAAGTCCTCCATCACAACACAAGCAACATTTTCCGTTTACTGTGGTGGTAGTAGGAGATTTTCAAATATCGTCAGGTTATTCGTAATCCGGTTATGTTTGTCTTTCTTTAAAGAAAAACAAATAGTTTGAGTGTTGGCATTGATTAAAATTTAAATTTTTATACCAATTTTCCCATTAGATTATATGCCATTATGCCATAAGTGGCATTAAAATCTCGTAAGTTGTAAGCTGTAATTTTACGTTTATAATTTATTTGACCAGATTAGGTACCCTTTCGGCAAGGTATGATTGAGATATTGACAGTTATTGTTGTTAGTGTTAGGTAGTTTTTATTTTATTTTTAGCTGCGCAATATTACTTATCGCGTCAATTATGCATATTAATACGTAAAACAAATTCAAATAGTAGGTACCTAGTTGCAACAATAATTAACGATATTTAAGTTTTTCTACAAAATAAAAACTAAGTACCTGCCTACACATACAAATATATATAAATAAAAATATAAATGTTCGTTTGTTCAAAATCTTAAATCTCCGGAAGTTCTTCACCGATTGCTTTGAAGTTTTGTCACCACTTTGAGTATGCGTGAGTTTTTATATACCTACATTATATGGATGTCACATTTGACAGGCAAAAACATGCTTTGTCACCTGTGACTTCCCAAGATGAAAATTGGGAAAACGTTTTCCTACAAAATAAAAACTAGGTACCTGCCTACAAATATAAAATATAAATATTCGTTTTTTCAAAATCTTAAATCTCCGAAAGTTCATCATCGATTGCTTTGAAATTTTGTCACAACGCTGAGTATGCGTGAGTTTTTATATACCTACATTATATAGATGTCACCTGTGAGAGGCGAAAACATGCTTTATTGTCACCCGTGACAGGTAAAAGCATGCTTGCCTACAAATATAAAATATAAATATTCGTTTGTTCAAAATCTTAAATCTCCGAAAGTTCTTCACCGATTGCTTTGAAATTTTGTCACAACGCTGAGTATGCGTGAGTTTTTATATACCTACATTATATAGATGTCACCTGTGACAGGCGAAAACATGCGTTATTGTCACCTGTGACAGGTAAAAGCATGCTTTGTTTGAACAATAGTGCCACCTGTTGGACGTAAAAGTCCGTTTGTTATGTAATTGTCTATCTATCTGCACAAACAGACTGAACCAGAGCAACGCGTGGCGGGGTACAGCTAGTATTCATACTATATCGCTTGTCTGCGTCTGAAAAGGTTATTTTGATAATTTTCACAACACATTGATTATAATAACTTAATAACCATTTCCCGTATATAATAAAGGGAGGATAGACCGCCACCCTACTCTGTCATAGCACACGCTAGATTCATGTTCACTTTCCATACTTTCTCTTCTTCCGTATCGACTTTTAATTTGAATCGATATACGTATACTTCCATTAGACAAAAAGAAAAACGATTTTAAGGAAAACTTGAAACAGGCTCACATATAACTCGCCAGGTTAGTTAAGATAATGTTATCTTACATTACAATAGGCTAACCCCTAGAACGGCAATGGCGTGCAGGCACGCGGACTACTTGTATTTCAATGTTTTTGTTAAATAAAGTGGCATAAGATCTATTAAATGGTATGTATTCGTTAGAAAATTACTGTTTTGAACATTTTTTTCATTAATTTGCTATCAAACAAACAGATTTCAGAGCTAGCACAATATTTATTTATTTACTAACGCACCGTGTTCAATTACAACACATTATATATCACACGAAGTTGATACAAGGCGAAAGGTTACAAAAAGGATAATTAAAAAAATCAGCTATTAC
Organism: Hesperophylax magnus; assembly: GCA_026573805.1. Lineage (NCBI taxonomy): Eukaryota > Metazoa > Arthropoda > Insecta > Trichoptera > Limnephilidae > Hesperophylax > Hesperophylax magnus. The sequence continues at coordinate 922,956 of JAIUSX010000210.1, read as the reverse complement.
AAAAATAAGATAGACAAGATAGTAAAAAGGTATTGATGGAGTTCATGACTTCTGCCACATCAATACAAAATATTATTTGCGTCATTAAGACGAAGCTTAATGCCAAATCACTATTTTGATTAATCTTTATAACGAATTGGTGTACATTATGAATCCCAAAAAATATGCTTTAGATAAATTGAAGGTTTTCCTATCGTTTCGCTTGAGTAGAATACAAATAAATAAATAAATTACTCCATAAAAAAATTAAATGCAAACTACTACAAAAAATATTTTTTCAATAGAAATGTATGAACAACTTTTAAAAAATACAGTTTTATAGCTAAGATTGTCTGTGACAGTTTCACTTGATTAACTTTTTTGCTTTCTTATAAAATTATTTACAAAATAAGTAAAAACCAGTTTTTTGCTTGAAATCGAACGTTTCTAGACTCCGTTTGTCAAGCGATCTTAATGTCTATTACCTACGATATAAGGTTTACCAAGAATATACACATTTTTGGCTTGTAGCTTCCACTTAAACGACCAAAATCGACTTACACCAAAATATTCAAGGTATCAATTCAATATCTCAAATATCGCCCGAAAATTGTGACCCACTACCAAAAGTCATTGAAGTTTACATGGCGTTCAACAAGTTCGGTAAGAGCAAAATCATATATTTATAAATTTAACCCGGATATATATATATATAAATAATGGTTTATTGGCGCTTCGCCGGGTTGGTATCTACGTTTCCTGTGCCCGGAGCCATTATGCCGCGGAGGTCGTAATTTGCGTCACCCGTAAGTCGGACAAGGTTTGCGATTTTCCGGAAACCGCACGCATTTTTCTAACAATTTATGCCAGCACCATTCCTACAGCCAATATGAGATCACTAGTGCCTGCCATAACTTCCTATAGTTTCCCACGAACTTATCGAAGGTTAATGACACAGGGCCAGCGTGTTAATGAAGAATATGGTACCTAACTACTAAACGGCCCTCCACTCTAGCGACCAAAATCTTGTAAAGGAATTGCGCAATCTAAGATGCAATCGACGATACTATAAATAAAAAAGGAGATAGTTTTCTAAACCTAACATAAAAAAAAACATTTTAAATCAATGTTCAAGAAAATATAATAATAATAATAATAAGAGAATATTAAATGTTCGTGAAAATCTGCAAATGAAATGTAGCTTTTTTGGTCATAATTACGATAACATTCCATTATTTACGCACCAAGTTAAAAAAAAACTTTTATTGCAAGAGACAAACCTTTTCATACCATCAAATGCAAAAGGAATGACTGCACGTCATTTTTCATACAAAGCTTAAACTTGAATTTTAGGCCAAAACACTTGACCAAACAAAATAAGAGTTTTCAATCAAAAGGTCTAGAAAATATCTAGTAAAGATATGTTCTGTGTTATTTATTTGTGTTTCAAAATATAAATTATAGGCTATTAAAGAACTTACAAGAATTACATTTCTCAATTTTACAGATAACTTTGGAAATTATTTGTGGGTTAATGATTTAAATTTTGCCCTACCTACAATGTTAATATAATGAAAAAGGCTTTTAACGGGCTTAAATTAAATTACAAACTACCAATTTACGGTGGGACACTAATTTAAAATTTCGACACTATTTTTACAATTTTATATTTAATTATATATTCATAGTAAGTTGGGCAAAATTTATTTTTTAAATGTATGAAAAAGGCTGTCACAATCAACCATAATGATCTCGATCTTGGTTGAGTTTGTATAATCTAGTACAAACCGGTTTCTCAACGAAGTCATTTATTAAGATTTAGGATGCTAGATGCAACACTACATCATAATTTATGATCATCAATGTTACGTGCTAAACCACAAAGTACGATAATTAAATTTATTTATAGTTTTTTTAACGTTCATTTATGTTTATGGAATGAACAGAAAATTCAAACAAATTTTATACAACAATAACAATATCTAGATTAAAAGTGGGTACCAAATTAATCAACCATTTTGAGTAACTCTGCAATCTACACGGAGTATTGCTACAGTATTTAATGAGTATTGCTAATTTATTAACAATCTGTTTAAATTATTCGTAATCCGGTTAAATATAGGATTTCAGATAGTTTTATGATAAACTTTTAATAAATTCGTAATATATAGGAACACGTGTTCATGCAAATGCATTTGTCTTGATAATATGGATTTTCCAATAAGAGGTGTTATTTTGAATTCAATCGTAAAAGATCAATGGTTTCGTTGCTTGTGTGGTGGCACGTAGCGCCGTCTTGTTGAAAGTAAACGTTGTCCAGATCAATACCATCCAATTCCGGCCATAAAAAATCATTAATCATCTCTCGATAGCGCAATCCATTCACCGTAACTGTTGCTCCAGCCTCATTTTCGGAAAAGTAAGGTCCAATGACTCCGCCAGACCATAAATCGCACCAAACAGTCACACGTTGAGGATAGAGGGGCTTTTCAACAATAACTCTTGGGTTTTCCGAGCCCCAGATGCGACAATTTTGCTTGTTGACGAAGCCACCGAGGTGGAAATGGGCCTCATCACTCAAGATTATTTGCATTTGATTCACTCAAGTGAATTTTAATAATTTCAATGCGTTGTTGAAGCGTGTATTATGTCCATTTTTATTAATGGCGTAGTTTCTACTTGTCAAATGTCAAAAAATGACAACTTTAAAAGTAACATCTACTGAAATAGCGGGATATTCAAAATAACACCTCTTATTGGAAATCCCTATATAATGACGAAATGCAAAAATATTAGGATTTTTATGAACACATGTTCCGACATCATTCGTTAAGGGCCTGAAATCCCGTTTTTAACCGATTACGGTTTATATTCACTTCGGCAAACTCCAATATAATTGGTGTGTCGTAGTCCCAAGTATGAGGGGTAGGTAAGAATCTGGGGGTCAATGTGTTGGTTATCCAATAAATCTTTCCCGGGGCGGCGGTACCCATACCCGCCTTCCAAATTGTAATAATTTACCTACATGTAATGAACTTGGACTGTCATCTGCAATATTTGCATGCAGTCTCTGTTATTTAATATGGATCATTTATAGTAATTATTTTATCTAGTTTTTTTCAAGTGATATTATAAATTATCTATTCACGAGTAGTATCGATTACGATTTCATTTATCGAGTGCATAATATAATAGTTATTGTCTGTCGAGAGTGCAAAATCTCTGGGGATTGATAGCATGTCGTTTTTATTTAATGATTTATTAATTGTTTGGCTTACTGATGAATGTTCCGTTTCACGAAACTGCGCAATGCACTAAAGTTATACATTTTTCGTTTTTATAAATCTTCTTGAATTTCCATTCTGTTTTCTTGATTGAATGATGAGTGAATTAATGAATGAATGAATTATAGAATGAGTGAATGAATGAATGAGTGAATGAGTGAATGTATGAATGTATGAATGAGTGAATTAATGAATGAGTGAATGAATGTATGAGTGAATGAATGAATGAATGAACGAGTGAATGAATGAATGAATGATCGAGTGAATGAATGAATGAGTGAACGAATAAATTAGTGGATGAATGAATGAATGAGTGAATGTATGAATGAGCGAATAAATAAATTAGTGAATGAATGAATGAATGAATGAGTGAATGTATGAATGAGTGAATGAAAAAATGAGTGAATTAATGAATGAGTGAATGAATTAATGAATGAGTGAATGAATGAGTGAATTAATGAATGATCGAATGAATGACGGAATGAATTAATGAGTGAAATAAAATAATAAAATAATCTAACTCAGAAAATGAGGCTTTGTGTACAGGGTCGTTTTTTAGATGTTTTAAAAATTTTCCTGTTAGAGTCAGGTGTGTACCGTCAAATTTTGCGAACGGATTGCAGACACACTGGTACATTTGATAATCAAGTGTTAAAAATAATTTGTTTGAGGAAGCGTATACCCCCGGGAAGCAATCAAGCTGAGTTTTTAATTTTTTTGGTTCACTGTTTTAATTTGTCAGCGAAAGATTTTAATTTTCACAACCATGCACGAACGTGACAAATATTTATTCATTCAAACATCATTTCATACAACAAATTATTTCAATATTATAATTATTTTGAATTTACTTCTGACAAAATTCTACGATTAGGTACTTTGATTTCCTGGTTTGGTTTTATTTTCAAGATTTGTGCGTCGCCGATTTATTCTTCCATTCCCTTTCGTATCATATATTCTTCTGGCACTCATTTCTTCGCCCATCCGATCTACATGTCTAAACCATCCAAGCGTACATCTCTCAATCGTGTTACAATCATCCGCCCTGTAAGCTTTTCAGAGCCCTACATTTTTAATACGTTCACATATATGCCTCAGGGAAATTCATTCCAGTTGGTAGGTACCTAGTTGCGTTTTAAAAAAGGTCCACGTTTTAAGTCGCCGTAGGTACTCAATAAAATAAACCGTACACCACACTAGAGTCCATCGGTTACCTATATTATATAAAGATGTCCGGGTAACCTTTAATGTCTGAACATATTATACCCAATGACTAATTTTGCATAATATTATAATATAACAAGTAAACCAGTGCTTCACAACCTTTTCTCACCCAAGGCACACCAACGTTATTTCTTCCCACAATTCTGCGGCATATTGGAAGTAAAAATATGTTTAAAAAATTAGATGCACAATTTTTTTAAATTTTCAAATTCATTAAATATATATATATATATATATACGTATAATATAGAAATACAGATACGAAAACCTTTTTTTCTCAAAAACCCTACGTCTGTCTCAAAACGAGAACCTCTCAGCGAGACAGGCATTGAAAAAAACCATTTTAATTCACTGTGGAGAAAAAGCATTTTCGTGTTCTGAGTGTCGCCATTTTCATTAAAATCTCGAGTTAAATATGCACTTTTCAATTCACCGCGGAGAAAAACCATTCCCCTGTCCTGACTGCACAATTATTGTTCAGAAAATTCAAATACACTTTCAGATTTGCACCGAAAAAAACAATTCTCGGGTTACAAATACCATTCGCGTCAGTTGCTAAGTATTGTTCCATCTATCCGAAACTTCCGTGTAAAGTAATGAGGATTGATTTTTATTGTAAGTTTAACCGTTTATATCGGATTAGTTCGATTTTAGCCTAAACGCTAAGCTTTATTTATATTTTCCTGTTCTGTGGTTTTGTGTTTCTGAAATGTGACAAATAATTTAAAAAAATATATATTCTCTCACCGCCCAGCCAGCACCGTCCCATTTAGCATCGGCCTACCTAGCTCCGGCCCGGTTGAGGAGCACTGAAGTAGACAATTGTTCGATCGATTCGTATCGAAGTATTTGAGTATAATGTTTAGTACCGGCCCATCCAACACCGTCCCATTTAGCATCGGTCCACCTAGCACTGGCTCATCTAGCATCGGCCTACCTAGCTCCGGCCCATCTAGCATCGGCCTACCTAGCTCCTGCCCGGTTGAGGAGCACTGAAGTAGACGATTGTTCGATCGATTCGTATCGAAGTATTTGAGCATAATGTTTAGTACCGGCCCATCCGACACCGTCCCATTTAGCATCGGTCCACCTAGCACTGGCTCATCTAGCATCGGCCTACCTAGCTCCGGCCCATCTAGCATCGGCCTACCTAGCTCCTGCCCGGTTGAGGAGCACTGAAGTAGACGATTGTCCGATCGATTTGTATCGAAGTATTTGAGTATAATGTTTAGTACCGGCCCATCCAACACCGTCCCATTTAGCATCGGCCCACCTAGCTCCGGCCCGGTTGAGGAGCACTGAAATAGACGATTGTCCGATTCGTACAGAGTACTCGAGTATCAAGTTTAGTACCTTTCGAAGATTGCATTATTCAGAAACCACTCAATTCTGCGATTTAAAATAAATACTACAGCATTAGGTAAATAATAATATGCATTCTATAATTTTCTAGCTGACGTGTACCCGGCGTTGCTCGGGGTTGTTAATGATTTGGATTGAGATTTTGAATTCTACTGTACCGGAAAACTGGGTGCATTTTCAAAGTGGAAATAACAGACTTTATTTTAAACTACTTAGAGATTCGGCGTATTTTCAGCGGCTATAGCCATACTTTAGCGCGTTTTGCGTCGCGTATCTTGCGCAGTAAGCGGCGTATGATATGCTTGGTGTATTCGGCCCCAAAGCGCGGAGGTAGCACAGAAAAAAAGGAAAGGTGGACAATAATCTTTATTACACTAAAATAATGTCGCTATCCGCGTTTATCTGTTTATGCGCTTAGTTCTTCTAAACTACGCAACGGATTTTGATAGGGTTTTCACTATCATTTAGAGAATTTTTCGGGAATGGTTTATGTATAATATATGAATATTGTATTAATAGAAAGTAGAGAAATGTCTCCAAGAATGCTGGGTACATTTCAGATAGTTGATAATAAATTGATAGCGAGTCCAAGCAATTATGAAATTTCTAGCGCTTACATAATATTATCATCACGGTAATGTTTTGTTTTATTTTGTTAAGTTTGCAGTGATTTATAAGAGATTGTTAGGAAGAGAGCACTTGGAGAGGAGATAATATGAGCGAGGTTTCATATGTCCGAGCTGGAGCCCATAAGAAACTGTACGATCATCGTTGGTCCATATTTATATTTTTGATCGAGGATGTGTCGGATTCAGAGAAGGATAGAATACTTATTAAGGGCCTTAAACTCTGAGAATTTACGGGCTTTGTGTCATTTTACCGTGTTGGAGGATTTCAATTAGTCTAAGGGGGTATTTCACTATGTCGGGCTAAATATCTGAATAGCTATCCGTTGGCTGGCTTTAAAGTTCAGAATAACTTCGTTATTCAACGGCGACCGTTTAACCATTGTTTCGAGCTGCCGGATAGATAACACTCGAAATAGTCTGGCAACATCGCAAAATGTTTGCTGTTTCTCCATCTACTGCCACGGCTGTCATGCGTCACAGTCCGCACACCGCGAAGTGTGCATTTTTTTGGTTATGTTATGTTGATTATCAGGTCATTTTAGATAGATTCGTGTCGAATTAATACATTGTTTCTTATTTTGAACACAATCAAATAATTCAGGATGGATCATACAAGCATTCAAATTCATTCTACAAAATTCGACTCACTTCTCAGCTGTTAAACTCGGAATGTTTTGACGCCATCTTTGATTCGAGGAATAGCGCCTAACGTGAAGTTCGAGCACTGATTAGTCAAATCTAACTTTAACCCGAGCGTTAGCGTTATTCAGATATAGTGAAAACGAAAAAATGACTAATCCGCGGATTAGTGCTTGGTCAGAACATAATCAGAGATAGTGAAAAACCCCCCTAAGATCCCTTAAAGAACGACCGTCACCGAGATGTTTATTTGATGAAACTCTGTGCACTCTAGACTAGATGGTACCTTGCACGAGTCTATCGCTATCCTTTTCATTTTCAAGAACAAATAGCATGCGCACTCTCTTTGTTTTAATGGACGGACAGCTGCTATGCTTTGTCCTCTTCTATCGCATGGGATGTTTGGTTGGGACCTCTCAGTCGCACACGAGAATTCCCGGCTAGTTTTCAAAAAGTTTTAGTTTTCAAAATTCGACAACCGGAATTCGGGACTGATTTTTAGCAGGCAACCTTATACCATCGTGTTCATAATGAAATAATCTTTAATTTCATATAATTTTTATTCAATAATCAGACCGGTGCAAAATGCTTTTTCGATTTACCTGTTTATACATGGCAACCTGAGAGTTGTGACCGGAAAAGAGTAGGCAACCTAACGTTTGCATATTCTATGGGTTTCATACTTTCGATTGGTATAGAATTTTTATAATAATCAAACCGGTGCAATGTTTAAAATTTTTTTTTAAAAAATTATTAATTAATCATACCCTGGACTAAAATTTGCTAGGCAACCGATATGCAATATATTTATTGACATATTAAATTAAATATAAAATACGTTTCATCAAATAAACATCTCGGTGACGGTCGTTCTTTAAGGGATCCTATACTAAATCGCAGTATCAACCGTTCCCGGATTTGGCTTTGATAAGAGAGAGGGAATTGTTTTATGACTATACCTACCCCATTAACATCAATGCTATGACCTCATCATTTACGGCATGCCGGACTTAAGGGATGTAACATTTTTTAATCACTCGCTGGGTTGACTGAATTATCGATCTCTTCTTCTTCTGGGGCTCAAAGTGTAACATCCAGGGCTTCGATTCTCGACCAACGAGTGGTTCGACCCACTCGTTGGTCGAGTGGAATGACTTTTGATGTTTGGCGTATGTAAGTATGTACCTTCTCGTAGAGACTCACAATGTCAACCAATACATGTACTTTCGACGGCGACTGCGAGCGGCCTGGATTAGAGAATCGATACCCTGGTCTGCGAGCTGCTCTAGGGTCTCAGGCGTCGTTCAAGTATTCGTTGAACATGTTCAGTGGTCTACACTTTACACCGCACCGCATTCTCACATATGGACATCAATTATCGTAGGATATTTACAAAAGGGTGCCATTGAGATGTGGAAAAAAATATTACCTGTATGAGGTTATGTACAAATATAATAACCATTGCATTTACGCACATTTTAAACGATACCCTTGGATGATGTTGCGTTGGATATGACTGCGTTCTTATCAAGCACACGAACAGCCCAAACGGATATGCATACAAGTCGAAAGACCAGTGGTTAGATGTAGTTTAGGTACAATGATAACATAGAATGTGCTTTATCCCATTATTTAGATGATCCAGAACATAATATAAAATTACGGACGACTGATCTATTACATTTTTTTACAAAAAAGAATTATAAAGAACGTTATGCTTGTGTTGTTCAGTTTTCCGTTATTGCGCATTGCCTTAATGTGAGAAAATTGACTTGTTTTAACTTTATTTTATTTTTGATGCCAATTAAAATGATTAGGCAATTCAATTTTTGCAGATATTTGAAAATATTGTTGAATCCGAAAATCAAATTCGAACAAAAATAACAACACAATTGAATTCGCCGTTGTTGCAAAATTTGTATACCTACAATAAGTTTTGGTTAATAAGCTATCTGAGAGAGAGATTTATCAGATACAGTTTATTAGCTTCTATGTCTGAATACGGTGAACACTTTGTGTACAAAACATTGATTCATATACAGTACAGGTTTTTCTGTGTCTTAGCACGTCTGTTCAGACACAGTGAATACTTTTCTGTGTCTGAACACGCTTGTTCAGATACGGTCAACAATTCTCTGTTTGTGATAGATAACCTTTGGCCAGACACACAGTTCGTACGACACTTTTACGTGTCTGAACACACACGTTGAAAAGTTGGATAGACTGGGGAATAATCCATAAAGTTCTGTTTATTCTGCAACTTTGTTAAAAATGTTAATATATTCTACATACATATTATGGAAGTGTAACAGAACGCCCCCTAAGGAATTTTTCAGTTATTCCTATTTATTTGGAGTTAAAAATATAGATGTAGTTTTACTGTCCGATGATGTGTTTTGTCGGTAAATACGTAATTTTAACAACAACAAAAAAACTTTGTATCAGTTAGATAATAATGAAAAGTAAGCATTTCATCATTTTCAGGTACCTTTGTAGAGTACCTATATAATTACTAAACAGGGTGTAACAGCACGTACCCGAAGAATTGTAACCAACGATTTCTGAGCATATTTGGACAAAAAAATGTAGATGTCATTTTGCTCTCCGATGATTTTTTTTTTCAATTTAAAACAACAAAAATATTATTCTATTTCACGACGCCACTGATCACTACACGTCGCTACACGTCGCAACGAGTCACGTGATGCGCGCTCTGTCTCTTCTGTTACCGTGCTGCTGGAACGAGACGAAGTGCGTATCACGTGACCCGTTAGGCTGTACCCAACTATCCAGGGGCACAATATATTTGATGAAAAATATATTTTTCATTGAAAAAATGGTAAATATACAGAAAGTATGGACATGGTTAATACGAACTTTTAATGTAAAAAAAAACACTTTCTATCAGTTAAATAACAATGAGAAGTAAGTATTTGAGTTTCTGGAAATGGAAAATAATACATTTTAATAGTTATTTCGTTCACAATAAAATCGATTTTTCACTTGGCGGCCATTGTTATTGATGTCGATGATGCCATGTGCCCCAAAATATACCAATAAACAATATATTTTTAAGGCACATATTTAAAACACACCAATGAATCTTTTTAATGAATGTGTTCGGTTTGTGAATGCCTAAACTAGCATAGCACAACTTAAATCAACATATTTTATTCCGTGAAGATCAGGTGCATATTCAGCAAAAACATTTCATTAATGTCCTATTCGTACAACGTATGATTTCTGAGAAATTTAATTTTTATGAACACCTACATACAGTAAACCAAAAATGACCAATAAAATTTAATCACGTAGCCTCACCTTTGGTTGTAAATTATTGCTAAGAAACTGTTATTTTAATTGACATCAAAATGTTACCTTACGGGTAAAATTATCATGTTTGATGAGTCTGTTATAATATTTATGAAATTATACATAATGTATTACGACATTCCGATAAAAAAAACTATGATGTGACACGTAACATGTGTGAGTAAAAATTCGTGGCGTAGAGGTGGACTTACAGGCCTGTGGGAAAGTTCGGTAAACACTTAAAATACAGAAGAACACAAAACACACCATGTGGACGTGCTTCGGTAACTAACTAACTAACCATCACGCCGTTACTCCGCAGGGGTAGTGAGAGAGGACAGATAATTGCCTACACACTCTATAACTCTCTTCCAGATATCTAGGTTTTCACCAGAATTCACAAGCTCACAACTTTTCTCCAAATAATTCATGACCAACGCCGGTTACACGTCAGGTAGTGTTGATTATTTCATGTATTCTCCATTTTGATCAATTATTTATTACACTATGACTCCCCGTTAAATATTGCATATTAAATGCATTAAATATTGCATCACTTAATATTTGCGGATTGTATTATCAGCAATATCAGCATTGCACACATTAAATGCATTTACACGCATTCGCATATTGGCATACTTAAAGTAGTGTTGAGTGCATTACGTATTTATTATGGAAATACGGCAAATATTAGTGGAATGAATGGACTTAGTTTTTTTTTGCTATTTCAATATTTCCATTGCCTCGATGCTTCAAAGTTTCTACACAATATTTTAAGTGCATGACTCACTATTTTAAATTATCGTATCCAGAATAACAACCGTATTGCCTGTGTGGTTTTTGATTACTCAGTCCGAGGGATTTACTTATTAAATGTTTATGTATTTTTTATATACATCTATTTGAATTTAACTTTTGTTTTCGGTAATGATTTAATGCAAATCTTGTGGAAATTAATCCACTTTAGTCGATGACAATGCATTCTATCCAATTTCATAGAATTATCTAGAAGCCCGCGTGCGTGCACGTGAATGTCACCAAATGCATTGTCATCGACACTTCCCAACATTCGATCGGGCTGAAACTTTAGTCGATAACAATGCATTCTATCCAATTTCATAGAATTATCTAGAAGCCCGCGTGCGTGCACGTGAATGTCACCAAATGCATTGTCATCGACACTTCCCAACATTCGATCGGGCTGAAACTTTAGTCGATAACAATGCATTCTATCCAATTTCATAGAATTATCTAGAAGCCCGCGTGTGTGTACGTGAATGTCACCAAATGCATTGTCGTCGACACTTCCCGACATTCGATCGAGCTGAAACTTTAGTCGATAACAATGCATTATATCCAATTTCATAGAATTATCTAGAAGCCCGCGTGCGTGCACGTGAATGTCACCAAATGCATTGTCATCGACACTTCCCAACATTCGATCGGGCTGAAACTTTAGTCGATGACAATGCATTCTATCCAATTTCATAGAATTATCTAAAAGCCCGCGTGTGTGTACGTGAATGTCACCAAATGCATTTTCATCGACACTTCCCGACATTCGATCGGGCTGAAACTTTAGTCGATAACAATGCATTATATCCAATTTCATAGAATTATCTAGAAGCCCGCGTGCGTGCACGTGAATGTCACCAAATGCATTGTCATCGACACTTCCCAACATTCGATCGGGCTGAAACTTTAGTCGATGACAATGCATTCTATCCAATTTCATAGAATTATCTAAAAGCCCGCGTGTGTGTACGTGAATGTCACCAAATGCATTGTCATCGACACTTCCCAACATTCGATCGGGCTGAAACTTTAGTCGATGACAATGCATTCTATCCAATTTCATAGAATTATCTAAAAGCCCGCGTGTGTGTACGTGAATGTCACCAAATGCATTTTCATCGACACTTCCCGACATTCGATCGGGCTGAAACTTTAGTCGATGATAATGCATTCTATCCAATTTCATAGAATTATCTAGAAGCCCGCGTGTGTGTACGTGAATGTCACCAAATGCATTGTCGTCGACAATTCCCGACATTCGATCGGGCTGAAACTTTAGTCGATGACAATGCATTCTATCCAATTTCATAGAATTATCTAGAAGCCCGCGTGTGTGTACGTGAATGTCATCAAATGGATTGTCATCAACACTTCCCGACATTCGATCGAGCTGAAACTCGGCTTCATTTTAGGCGATGACAATGCATTCTTTCCAATTTCATAGAATTGTCTAGAAGCCCGCGTGTGTGTACGTGAATGTCATCAAATGGATTGTCATCAACACTTCCCGACATTCGATCGGGCTGAAACTTTAGTCGATGACAATGCATTCTATCCAATTTCATAGAATTATCTAGAAGCCCGCGTGTGTGTACGTGAATGTCACCAAATGCATTGTCGTCGACACTTCCCGACATTCGATCGAGCTGAAACTTTAGTCGATAACAATGCATTATATCCAATTTCATAGAATTATCTAGAAGCCCGCGTGCGTGCACGTGAATGTCACCAAATGCATTGTCATCGACACTTCCCAACATTCGATCGGGCTGAAACTTTAGTCGATGACAATGCATTCTATCCAATTTCATAGAATTATCTAAAAGCCCGCGTGTGTGTACGTGAATGTCACCAAATGCATTTTCATCGACACTTCCCGACATTCGATCGGGCTGAAACTTTAGTCGATAACAATGCATTATATCCAATTTCATAGAATTATCTAGAAGCCCGCGTGCGTGCACGTGAATGTCACCAAATGCATTGTCATCGACACTTCCCAACATTCGATCGGGCTGAAACTTTAGTCGATGACAATGCATTCTATCCAATTTCATAGAATTATCTAAAAGCCCGCGTGTGTGTACGTGAATGTCACCAAATGCATTGTCATCGACACTTCCCAACATTCGATCGGGCTGAAACTTTAGTCGATGACAATGCATTCTATCCAATTTCATAGAATTATCTAAAAGCCCGCGTGTGTGTACGTGAATGTCACCAAATGCATTTTCATCGACACTTCCCGACATTCGATCGGGCTGAAACTTTAGTCGATAACAATGCATTATATCCAATTTCATAGAATTATCTAGAAGCCCGCGTGCGTGCACGTGAATGTCACCAAATGCATTGTCATCGACACTTCCCAACATTCGATCGGGCTGAAACTTTAGTCGATGACAATGCATTCTATCCAATTTCATAGAATTATCTAAAAGCCCGCGTGTGTGTACGTGAATGTCACCAAATGCATTGTCATCGACACTTCCCAACATTCGATCGGGCTGAAACTTTAGTCGATGACAATGCATTCTATCCAATTTCATAGAATTATCTAAAAGCCCGCGTGTGTGTACGTGAATGTCACCAAATGCATTTTCATCGACACTTCCCGACATTCGATCGGGCTGAAACTTTAGTCGATGATAATGCATTCTATCCAATTTCATAGAATTATCTAGAAGCCCGCGTGTGTGTACGTGAATGTCACCAAATGCATTGTCGTCGACAATTCCCGACATTCGATCGGGCTGAAACTTTAGTCGATGACAATGCATTCTATCCAATTTCATAGAATTATCTAGAAGCCCGCGTGTGTGTACGTGAATGTCATCAAATGGATTGTCATCAACACTTCCCGACATTCGATCGAGCTGAAACTCGGCTTCATTTTAGGCGATGACAATGCATTCTTTCCAATTTCATAGAATTGTCTAGAAGCCCGCGTGTGTGTACGTGAATGTCATCAAATGGATTGTCATCAACACTTCCCGACATTCGATCGGGCTGAAACTTTAGTCGATGACAATGCATTCTATCCAATTTCATAGAATTATCTAGAAGCCCGCGTGTGTGTACGTGAATGTCACCAAATGCATTGTCATCGACACTTCCCGACATTCGATCGGGCTGAAACTTTAGTCGATGACAATGCATTCTATCCAATTTCAGAGAATTGTCTAGAAGCCCGCGTGTGTATACGTGATTGTCACCGAATGCATTGTCCTCGACAATGAGTCTATCTGCTGAGTTTTGAAGTGGGATAATTTCCACCCCCCAAGATTCCACTTCATTCAGGAAACAAATGTGAAATTCAAATATTTGTTATTACAAGCAATAAATAACGTTGTGTCAAAATTTAGAAGCAATCGGTGAAGAACTTTCGGAGATTTATGATTTTGAAAAATCAAACACTCTCATTTATTTTTATTTTTGGAATAACTTAGTGATTAAAACCTCAAATTGTAATTTTTAATTATTGAAGACAATATTAGCGATTCCTAAACGAAAATCTGAAATAGAAAAATCAGAAAACCTTGGGCAAGGCAAGGGTCCTGGGTTCGAGTCCTATATGTGACTGACTGATTTTTCTGTTTCAGATTTTCGTTTAGGCATCGGTAATGTTGTCGTCAATAATTAAATGAACATTTTTCACTATATAGATGTCACTTGTTACTGGTAAAAAATGCTGGGCTTAGAATGGACCGATATAGCGCAATGGTAGAGCAGCTCACAGTAGAGCAGCTCACAGTAGAGCAGGTGGTCAGAAGGCTGCGGGTTCAATTCCCGTCGGCGGCATTTATTTTTTCTTTGATTTTTTTTTGTTGTATGGGTGTTTCAGGCTAATAACTATTGCCAGTACTTATTTGTTATCTTTTATGCCATACTCTATTCCACACACTTTTCCACAAATGATCATCTAGTCAATCAACATTATGCAAGTGCATTATATAAGCAAAATAAATATATTAGTATTACCTATTATATATTATTAGCATTGCATTATGACTAATATTCAACAGAGTTGTAGGTATGCTTGTGAATCATTTAATCGAATATGAATTGATTCAATAATATCGAGAATGTGAATGAATCAACTGTGATTGGTTAATAATTCAATGATGTATAATATGATTGGCTTTTGACCGTTCGGGCAACCTTTAATAGATTATTTTCAAACACACGTGCCACTCGGCCATGTTTGGTAATCTATAGTCACAGTTTGGTGGTAAATTTTCACATAATTAATATTATAATTATTGTACTAGCGCAGGTCCACGAAAAATCACGGGATATTATAATTATTGTTAGATTTGTGAAGCTGAAAGTATTTATGAAATAGTAAGTCTCAGGATCCATTCATTTTTAAAGCAAACTTTGTCAATTGTCTTGGCGATCAGAAATTTACCTTTCGAATAAATAGTAAATAACATTTTATCATGAAAGCTGACTTTAATTTTCAAGATTAACCCTTTTTTTATGCGAATATCTCACAAGAGTCCCAACTGCTCCCAACCTTCTGGAGCCAGTGGCATCCACGATTGGGGTATGTTGTAGACTGAAGGTGGTGGGAAGGGGAAAGAGATGGGGAAGAGGAAGATGGGAAAGTTCCTGGCTATTCAAATCTGGTCACCAAACAAATTCAGAGATATTGCGTTAGTTATTCATCGGGCGTCACCGACTTCTTCTACCTCTCAAACTCTCTAAACACTCCTGGCACTAATAGATATGAACAAACTTTTAAATTTTCAGCGATATCGGTCGACTACTTTTCGAGTTTTGCAAGCAAAAACATACTCAGACTAATTTTTATTGTATATTAACAGCTGACGTATACCCGTCGTAGCTGGGGGCTAAGATGTACATTTCCGTAGTACATTATTTTGATATATCTCATAAGGTTTTCCCAGCGTTAGCAATGTAAGCAAATTGATTACAAAACGTTCACTTTTCTCTACTTTAAATAAACATAATGTGCATGTATTATATATACTCGTATAAACCTTTCGGAAGATGTTCTCTAAATCAGTGCTCTGCGACCTTTTCTCACCTAAGACACCCCAAAATTCTTCCTAAAATTCCGCGGCACACCAAAAGCTTAAATATATAGGTATTAAATTGATACACAAATTTTACAATATTTTTTTGTTTTTGAAGTGAAACTTCTTTACGCACGTTATGCATTTTCGAGGACCGGAGTAAAACCAACTCATGACCGTCATGAAAAACCGTGATCATTTCACTATAGGAGCCTAGCCAATATTATATACCTACTTTAGGTCACTCTCCAAACAGAGCTTCGCGGTCTAGAGGCAGAGGGCCCGATTGTCGTCGTGAAGAACCGAGGTTCGATCCCCGCTTTAGCTAATTTTTTTTTTCTTTTTGTGATTTTTTTAATAATAATTTTTTTAAAAGTGATAAAATGCTCTCGTGCTGCGACTTTTAGATATTTTGACTATATGATATTTTGGTCGAATACGTAATAACCGCGGTCTAGAGGCAGAGCGATCGACACTCGTTATGCAGGACCCGGCTTCGAATCCCATATTTTTATAACTTTTAATTTTTTTTTTTATCATATGCTACTTATAAATATGTCAATAGACAGAAAAAAGAGAGAATGAAATGAAAAGAGAGAGAGAAGAATAATAAAAGTTTCACTTCCTTCGTGCGTAGGCTTGCCACACACTGTATTTTTTATTTGAAAAGAGTACATACATATAACTATAACATATTTATTTTTACGCAATCTTAATAATTATCATGAAATAATAATAAATTAATATGATACCTGCGATTGTTTCAATGAACAAACAAGTTTTATATTCGGTTCGATTTTTGAGAGCGCAACCAGAAGTTCTTAGACAAAGACCTTTTAAGCATGACCGCTTATCATTTTTAATTAATACAAGCGTTGAAAAACTTTGCTCACATAAATATGTCGTTGAGAATGGAAGTAGTGTTAAGATTGCTTTCTTGGACATGCGAGGATATTCTTTTTTGTAAAAAGCACACTGTGCAGTTTTCAACAATTGACACCTGGAGCTGGAGGAACATTGAATAAATGTTTAGTTATAATAATTACACAGGCCTGCAAATTGACACTTTTTGATAGTTTTTTTCACCGTAATGGGTGAATCGTATGTATTTTGGTGCGCTGAGTCCAAATATGCCCCCAGTTTTTCTCCAGCACGTAGGGATTTTCCGCAAAATGAAAATGAAAGTTATGCAAAACCCGCAGTACATATAGGTAAAAATACATTTTGAATTTTTTTTTTTTTTAAGTTTCTTTATTCAATAAAGTTGTTAGTTACATGCATTGAGGAATTTTTCGACCACCATGCTAGGCACATGCCCGTGTTGTGGTGGTCGAAAAATAAATATATATTACTAGTGGTTTATTTACATTTTTAAATACAATTTGATAAAAATAATATGTATATACAATAAGGATTTATATTTCTTTATAATACGAGTATCTACATCCTTTTCCCTCAAAACTCCGTTTTGAGCTTTTCCGTTTGTGTGGGATGTCTGGAAGTTCTCTATGGAGCATCCAACAGTAGTCTCCCATCATATTCACATCCCATCGTCCTTGGTACCTCCGTTCCATTTCTTTGATGTCTTGGTGGAACCTCTCGCCCTGCTCTTCACTTACGGCACCAAGGTTTTCTGGGAAATAATTCAAATGGGAGTTCAAAAAGTGAAGTTTCAAGCTCATGGAGCACCCCAAGGTTTTAAAACATTTCAACATTTTATTTACAATTTCTTCATAATCCGGGTCCTTATTGTTCCCTAAAAACTTAGTCACAACTTCTTTAAATGATATCATATAAATGATATATAATTATTATATACTACATTTTGAAAGATAGACAATATTATGAAAAATAATTTGTCATTGTGTATTAAATACATAATTAAATATTTTAAAATGTCAAATACATTGAATTTGACCGAGGCACATTTGTATCCGGCTCACGGGACACCAGTGTGCCATGGAACACCGGTTGCGAAGCACTGCTCTAAATGATAGTGAAAACTCTATCCTAATCCGTTGCATAACTCAGATGAACTTAGCGCACAAACAGACAGACGAGGATAGCGACTTTGTTTTATACTATTTAAAACGTCTTCGTATGAATATAAACGTATTAACTTAGATAACCTAAAAAAGGATATACTTCAGAATCCCTTTCACTTCAACGTAAATGAGGATTCGATATCAAATTTTAACAACTTTGTAAACTACCTCAAAAATAAAATAAACTCCAATAGTACACAAAAAAAAACAAAAAATAAATGTCACCCGGATTGGATAACCAAAGACCTTTTAAAACTTATTAATAAAAGAAATAAATTACACCTTAAACTAAAAAAACAACCGGAAAGCGTACCATTAAAAACAGAATTCATAAATATACGTAATAATATTACTAAAAAAAAAAAAACTTTAAAACAAAAACACTACACCACCCTCTTTAAAAATTGCTAAAATGATTCGAAGAAAACATGGAATCTAATTAATACCATACTAACAAACAAGTCAAAAACTCTCAACAAATCTTGTAACAAGATAATAATCAATAATGAAATAATCTCAAATAAAAATGATATATGTAAACATTTTAACGACTACTTTTGCAACATTGGGTCCTCATTAGCTGATAACATAAAAAATAAGCCCGCACACAATACAGCTAACGAAATAACGTTAGAGCATAATAGTAATCAATCACTATATCTTCAACCTACCACGGAGGTTGAAATAAACAGAATTATTAAATCACTTAAACCAAATGCAAGTGCTGGCTATGACACAATAAAATGTAAAACAATACTTAATCTGTCCGAACTATTGGCTCCCCCTATTTCAAAACTAATTAACCAATGCATTACAGTGGGGACTTTTCCAGATTGCTTTAAAATTGCGAAGGTAATACCAATATACAGCATAAATGATTATTTTAGCATGGCAAATGGCGTAATGCCCAAGGGTCCAATTAAATAAAATGCATACAAAATAGAATATTATGGTTTACAGAGATACAACATTTTTTTTTTTTTTTTAAATAACTTATAGAGTAAATTTTTAAAAATTTAATCATGAAGACAATATAAACGACTTAAGCTACCAAAGTAATCTTAATTTTTAACGCATATTTTTATTGAATTCTATCTTAATGTATGATGGCAAGATTTTACCTAAATTTTAACTAAATACAGTCTAGATAGTGTCTTATCTACACTTTTCCACAAATGATACATAAATACATCCATTATTATTTAATGTGCGACATCTATTGACTTTTCAACAAGTCTAGCATGAATATATGTTTTTAATTTTTGGAATAAGTTATTGAGTATAACCTCAAATCGTAATACTTAATCATTGAAGAAAATATAAACGACCCTAACGAAAAATTTGAAACAGAAAATATAGAAATAGATTCAGTCGCATATAGGAATTGAACCCATTATTATTCCTTCTGGAGAAGTTGTCTAACCACGGAGCTAATTGACCATATAAACTTGATTCATTTTATTTATTTATTCATTTTCGGGAAATCGACAGTTTACATTTAATCAGTTTGTACATACGTATTATATAATAAAATAAAACCAATTATGGATTTCCTCCTTGTGACTTTAACTGAGACAGCATAATATGGAATAAGTTATTTAAATTTGTGAGAAAGGAATATGAATTAAAAAATTTATACAAAACAAAAGATTATATAAAACGAAAAATTTACAAAACAATACATTTATAGCCATGGAGAGAGGTTGTAGATATAAATAAAATCATAATAGAGATATAAACAATAGAGACATAAACATTATTCATAAACCATCAGAGAAATATTCTTTTGGGACCTCTTTTATTTGGTAAGTTCGCAACTGAAAAAATCAACCTTGGATAATATGCTATTGTAATTATTGCATAGTCTGTTCAGGCAAGAATTCTGTTTAGAGTTCGTTTTGCTTTGATCAACCCTGAACAGGACACAAGAGCGTGTTGAATGTGCAGGTACATTGAATGGAATCTTGTTTAGCAAGTCTGGGCATATCTTTGTCATAAATTTACATCTACTAGGGAAGATGGAAATAATACAAATAATGTTGCGCCTTGCGTTACCTTTGGAGGTAAAAATAATAATATTTCAAAATTGATGGTGATGACCCTCGCAACTAAAAATATTTGCTAAGTTGACCTAGAAAATTGATAGAAATGACCCTGGTAACTAAAAGTATTTACTTAATTGACCTAGAAAATCCAGCAGAAAAAGCTGCGCTATTTCAAGATTTCTGGCTTATGGTTGCAGATACTTTTATAATACTTTGTTTTCTAGTGAATCCTCCTTGTATGGTCTCGACTAGAATAAAAATTGATTCAGTTTACGAATGTATTGCTGCAATCAATTTGACAATTTGCAATGGACTCGATAAACAAGTGTATTAAAAAGAACTGTCAATAAAAATAATTTCGTCATAAAAACGATAAGCATTATATTTCCCGAGGCAAATGATTTATAATTTTGCATGATTACTGTATTATAATTTTGACATTTTAAGAAGATTACACTATGTGAAATATAAATATAAAAGAGATAATTTTCATAATCCTCCGCGTTAGGACATCTGTGCTAATGAGAACTAGGTTTTGCGTAGAGGGTTTAAAGCAAAGATATTAGAAGAACGAGATGTGCTATGAGCAGTTCATACTGTGTGGAATTGCTTTGCCGAGTGTCGCCGGTTTTGTTCACCAATACTACTGCACACCTTCGCTTACGCTAAGGCATCGTTAAGGTATCCGCACTAATACATAGAACAGATTTCTGTGCGTACACGTCCCGATACCGTTCAAAGTACCCTAATTAGTTAGTACTCCGCCTACGGTCCGGCGGCCAACATAGCATATCTCGTTCTTCTAATATCTTTGGTTTAAAGCGACCTTATGGTTCAACTTCATGGTTTGGGTAGTTTTTTTTCAGTAACTTCTATGACGATGTTTTTAAAATACTAGTCGGCTCTTTTTCCGATGTTCCGACACAAGACTCTAATAACGGGGGCTTGCTCGAGGCTCACATTTTAATTAATTGCGACGAATTTGTAATGATAATATAATAGGTACCATCAAAATATTTTATGTAAAATAGTTTGAAAATTTTATAAAACGTTTTTCAACTATAAAATCAACAGTAAGCACACGATTTGATTTTTTGAGACGGTGAAGTAGTAAATTTTCAAGGTATTCCTCCAGAAAAATCTGAAATTTTAGTAATAAATTCATCAAAAATAATTAAAATCAAACCTTCGAAGGATCGATTTTTTAGGGAAAATTACAATAAAGGCCATTACGCCGGGCCATTATGTCGATAAGATTCGGAATTTATTTTAGAGAGTTGCTAGGGAAATTTCAACGGTAGGTCTGTCCAATACACTAGGACCGTGCGTTGCATATTTTTGTGCACGGCTTCGTCACTTACGTTGTTTAGATTCCGAAATCAAACTGTGTGATCTTTCTTTGTTTCAGATCGGTCTCAGATCCTTGACTACGATAATGCGCGGCTCGGTGCGCCTGGAGAAAAACGCCAAGCTATGCTACACGCAAACTGTCAACTGGGAGAAGATCACGGGCCGCAGTACAGGCCACTTCATCAAGGAAAATGGACCAAACATCTGTCCGGGCTCCGAGACCTGTAGAGGCTGCGACGAAAACCTTTGCTGGAGTTCCAAGTAAGAAACACACCAGAATCTATTATAGCTGGTGTTTTAAATTACTTCTTATATAGTGATGTAAAAAATCAAACGGAGAAAATTTACAAAATATTGCTAATTTATTAAAAATCTCTTCATATTATTCGTATTTCTGTTAAAACGGGACTGCAGGCCCTTATCGAATGAATTAATAGTTAGTAAAAAAGCAATGTATTGTCGGAACACGTGTTCATAAAAATCATTATATTTTCGCATTTCGTCATAATATATATAAAAAGGGCAAATGCAGGTGCATAAACACGTGTTCGGATTTATTCGAAAAGTACTAATATTCTATTACGAAACGGCCTGCTGTCATGTTTTAACAGGATTTTAATTAGTCAGCAATACTCATTAGTTCTCCGTGCATGATATTATTTACCTTTTTATGGCGTGACGGTGGATGCAAATTGGAATTAATAAAAAAAAATCTGTACAAATAAAATATAAAGTTCAAAGGGTATATATTATATTTAATTTAAACAGATAATTATCTGTTTAGGTACTAGCAATAGATATTTTTTGTGAAAACCGCATAGAGTGCCAAATGCTCCGAACCGTCTGAAGCCAGTGAAACTATGGAAATGGGGAAGTGGATAGTGGGGAAGTACCTGACTATTCAGATCATGTCACCAAAAACGGCTAAAGCCATTTCAAGCAACGTTTCAATTATGAATGGTAATCTTACTCCAGGGCGAGACTGATTATCTTTGACACTGGAACGTATCAAAAATATTACATATTATTCAAAATTTTATCAAATAGAATTGACTTACTTGCGCACTCCAGGATTGGTTCAGATTTGTGGCATAAGCTGTCACATATATATCGAATGTCGTTTGGTAAAACCCTTCAGGCCACAAAATGAACATTTTACAGGAGAATGATAAAAACAAATATTTTCAAATTGGCAAAACAATTTTAAAATCTCGAAGTTTATACTTAAGTGGTTATTTGTTTTTCAAAATGTGGGTGTAAAATATTGCAATACTGATTTGAGATTTTCAAGGCCAAGAAGGTATTATAATGAATTATTTTTTGGGTATCATGCCGTGTTTCGCTACCTCCTTCTTTAGCCAACATTTCGGACAGCATTGTAGTGTACGTCATCTACCCTGATGATTGGTATTGTAATCTGCCCCGACTATTGATATTCCTAGGCCCCGACACATCTGTTTCGGACAGCATTACAGTGTACGTCATCTGCCCTGATGATTGGCATTGTAATCTGCCCCGACTATTGATATTCCTAGGCCCCGACACATCTGTTTCGGACAGCATTACAGTGTACGTCATCTGCCCTGATGATTGGCATTGTAATCTGCCCCGACTATTGATATTCCTAGGCCCCGACACATCTGTTTCGGACAGCATTACAGTGTACGTCATCTGCCCTGATGATTGGCATTGTAATCTGCCCCGACTATTGATATTCCTAGGCCCCGACACATCTGTTTCGGACAGCATTACAGTGTACGTCATCTGCCCTGATGATTGGCATTGTAATCTGCCCCGACTATTGATATTCCTAGGCCCCGACACATCTGTTTCGGACAGCATTACAGTGTACGTCATCTGCCCTGATGATTGGTATTGTAATCTGCCCCGACTATTGATATTCCTAGGCCCCGACACATCTGTTTCGGACAGCATTACAGTGTACGTCATCTGCCCTGATGATTGGCATTGTAATCTGCCCCGACTATTGATATTCCTAGGCCCCGACACATCTGTTTCGGACAGCATTACAGTGTACGTCATCTGCCCTGATGATTGGCATTGTAATCTGCCCCGACTATTGATATTCCTAGGCCCCGACACATCTGTTTCGGACAGCATTATAGTGTACGTCATCTGCCCTGATGATTGGCATTGTAATCTGCCCCGACTATTGATATTCGTAGGCCCCGACACATCTGTTTCGGACAGCATTACAATGTACGTCATCTGCCCTGATGATGGGCATTGTAATCTGCCCCGACTATTGATATTCCTAGGCCCCGACACATCTGTTTCGGACAGCATTACAGTGTACGTCATCTGCCCTGATGATGGACATAGTAATCTGCTCCGACCATGGACATCAATGGCCCCGACACATCTGTTTCATGTTTCGATTTGATTTATTAGTATTATCTTCTTCTTCAATAAATTTTTTTAACTATTCTTTATGAAACCACTGAGATTCCAAAAATGTGGCTTGGAGGGTTTTACCAAAACACAGTCGATATGTTTTGTGTTATTTTTAAATACTTTACATTTAGATGTTCAATATTATACGTTTTACAGTGTTTTTTTTTTGGAAAAAATCTTGCAACTTTAATTTATTTGTGCTCTCTCTCAGCAAAACAAACTCTGAAAAGCCACCACCTATGCGAGATATCGAAGATCTCAATACATTGTAAGTACGAGTGCATTTTAAATTAGCGATGTCTTTCGATGTTGCGTGATAGAAATGAGTAGTCTTGTATCGTACTTTAATTATTTACTCTCTGTTGTGTTATTAAATAATAATTATCATCGTGTTTCCACGGTAATTGTGTTACCCACTCGTAGGACGTGTTTTGTCTGTGTAAATTATGTTTATTTGTTAATTGTGTAATAGTTCAGTACGTATTTATCTATTTGTTTTTAGCGTTTTGGAAACCCTAGCCCCCTTATTCACGCGAGGATAGAAAATATTGTATTGTTATTTTTTTATAATAAACTAATGTTTATAAGACAAGTTTTTAAGTACAAAAAATTATTTATTACAAGCAATAATTAGTCGCCTGAAATGTCCACACGAATTGAAAATATCTCCTGAGTAAAAATAAATGCCTCCGACATTTTTATATTATAAATTATCAGTTGGATAGCCCTGATATACTAATGTTGATTCAATTTCACGTACCTACCATTAGATCAAGGTCCTCTGGTATGTATTATTGTGACAATTATACCAACTCAGTTAAAAATAGATTGCACACACTTATGCTAAAATCGCAGATACTCATATCCCCCTTGTGAAGTATGAAGCTGCACTAATAACACATTTTAACCCCACTTATTTTAATGAGGTCACTACATATTGTTTTTTTCTTTACTGTTATTTTATTTGTTATTTTTTAACTTAATTCTTTAATTTTTCATTCATCAAAATTTAATACTATATTATGTTTGTGTAAAAAAAAACTTTTGTGTGTAAATGTAAATTCTAAATAAATAAATATTTGTTTCGCGAACACGACAGCCTGGCGCTTCGATTGCATAACATATAGAGGGACAAACAGTGCAGAGAAAACACTGTGGAGGCAATTGTTGCTGCTGTAGAAATAAACTCCTGAGGATCTTCTTTTTCTAATTCTTAATCATTGCAGTCAATTTCAGTAAAGATCTGCGCCCCATCCAATTCCTAATCCAAAGAGTAGAAAAATATTATATAGCTCGTCTCTCAACAATTCCTGCGCATTGTGGTATACAGAAAATAGTATTTTTCGCGAAACGCGCGTCGTCGTGTATACATTCCGCCTTTTCAACTACAGTCGGATTGTTGTGTTGTCCAATTGTCCAATTGTCCGATTGTTGTGTTGGACAATATTTTACTGTCTTTTGTATTGTCCTCCTGTGAACTTGGCATTATTACCGCTGTGTAAATATTACGTGGCGATAGAATAAAGAGAAAAATGAAGATTTTAATGTAAATCAACATCGCCACTGATTTAATCTAGATAGAACCTCTTGGTTCTAGCCCATTAATCACAAGATTTGTCTCTCTTATGCTCGCCTGACATTTGAAATGAATATTTCACATGTGGCATCTATATGCAACGTTGTGTCAAAATTTCAAAGCAATCGGTGAAGAATTTTCGGAGATTTAAGATTTGGAACAAACGAACATTAACATTTTTATTTTATTAGATTTTTATAGATTTATGCTGCAGCGTACAAGGTTGGAATAGAGATAAATTAACTTCAAACCGGCCATAAACCGGGTTTAAGACCGGTATAACTATATCAATGCTAAACCGGCGCTTAACAATCTAATGAGGAAGGTTTGGCTTGGAATATACTTCCTCAGGAACATAACAAGTATAATATAATCCATAACAAGTCCTACAGAATTCAGGTCTAAACTAAAAACTTACCCTTTTAAGCTGTCATACCCTTAAATTAAATTTACCATTCCTGAGGGATAGTCCAGTTATATCCGATTTTGCAATTATGTCCTAAATCCTGTATCTAAATTTCGCTAATAAACAATCAGTTAATGTTAATTAAGTGTTAATCTCAAGTGACATACCATGTAAGTATTGTACTGTATATTATCTCAATATATAGTTAGTAATAATATAGATGATGATATAATAAAGACGCCTAGTAATAATAATAATATTTGTATGATTTGTACAGAGCCCTTGAGGTGATTTTCCATAAAAACGGCGCTATACAAATCATACAAATATTATTATTATTACTAGGCGGTAGCTCTACAATAGACTCTTGAAACCATTTCCACCATGGAATGGGATTGGGTTTGGTAGAAAGTACGTTTTATTACTCTATAAATGGATATACATTTTGTGTTTTGGTTGTTGATATGTCTTTAGTTTTAATGTAATATTATTATATTTCTAAAAATTGTGTCGTGTCATAGTTATTTTTATTGTACTACTATTCCGGACACCATGTCCGGAAACTTGTGGGACAAGTGGGGAACTGGTGAATCTTAATCTCACGTAGAGTCTATTTTGTTGTGCGACTTTTCCAAGTTTAGAATTTTTTGTGATGTAATCACCAGTTTCCCACTTGTACCACTAATTTCCGGACACCGTGAATAATGATTTGGTTGTCCTAGTAAAATCCCAAGGCCAGCTAACTCCCGGTGATACCGCGAGTTAAATAGTTATTTATTTATTTATTTTATTTATAGAATACATGATAATACAATAATACATTTTCTTACATGTGATACATTAAATCACCACACTAGGCGACTGCCTGTCTCGTGGCGACCAATGGTATATAGTTAGTATGTGAGGTCTAGTGTTAACATATAGTTACTTGTAGTTGTCAATGGATGTATTTATACTAAACCCCAATTATTCTTACAGCTGTTTAATTTTATTAATTTAACCTTTCCGTTACCGAGTTCGAAATCTTCCTCCCAATTCTAAAGACGAACGAATTTACCACAAAATTTGAATTACATATTACCTGTGGAAAAGTTATAGTTGTCAATGGATGTATTTACACTAAACCCGAATTTTCTTACAGCTGTTTAATTTTATTAATTTAACCTTTCCGTTACCGAGTTCGAAATCTTACTCCAAATTCTAAAAAGGAACGAATTTACCACAAAATTTGAATGAAATATTGCCTGTGGAAAAGTTATAGTTGTCAATGGATTTATTTAAACTAAACCCCAATTATTCTTACAGATGTTTAATTTTATTAATTTAACCTTTCCGTTACCGAGTTAGAAATATTCCTCCCAATTCTAAAGTCGGACGAATTTACCACTGAATTTGAATTACACAATCCATGTGGTAAAGTTCTAAAAATATTTCAAGTAAAATTATGCGTTTGGTTTAAACATCATAAAATGATAAAAAAATGCATCTATTCAATATTTAGCTTCCTTAAAGGAAAAAAAACGGATTTAAAATCCGTCAACTTTTCCTTATCTTCCAGGAAACTTTTTGGTGATTGTGTTCGATAGTTGAGCTAATGAATTCGTAAGCTCATTAGAAAAAGTAATTTGAGGAATAATTGAAATTTAAGTTAAGAAAAATCCATCGAAAATTGTTACTAATCGACTTCTTCCGTCTCAACGTCCGTCTATATATAAATATATTTATTATCATTCCAACCTGCTAAACTACTTATTAAGTTTGTCAGCAGGTTATTGACAACATTTTATCTAATTTCATAGTACATTTTCAAACAATATATATAGTACAGAAATGATGATGATGGATTAAAAATTAATCAATGGATTAAATTATCAGAAAGAGTAATAATTATTACCACACATATACAGTTATGTAATAAACAATTATTTACAACAATCAGGCACATAAGTTATAATGACATGTAACGCTTTCAGGTACTGTCAAAAGGATTATCAATCAGGTAGATCTATAGAATTCATCTCCCCCTATATATCTGCTCTTTTTCATAGTTTTAATGTACCGTTTGCAGACATTGTCAGAGAACTCCTTCTCCGCACTGCCACCCCGAGTGCCTGGGTGGCTGCAACAGTCTGACGGGCCATTGCTATCGCTGCAAGCACCTGATCGATGGAAATTATTGCGTCACCAAGTGCTCCGAAGAAAAGTGAGTAGTTTAACTTTATAAGTATACCAATCACCCCTACCTTACAAAATCAACTAAGCTAACTGACTTATCCTAATCTTACCCACATAAACTAAATAATTACCTAACCATTAGCTAGTTATATGAAATGATTTGTTTTTTGGGTATTATGCCGTGTTGCGTTACTTCCTTCTTTAGCCAACATTTCGGACAGCATTACAGTGTCTATCATCATTCATAAAAATCACCTTAATATTAATAAAGACGACGGGGCTAAGCTCAATAGTTCTTGGTATTCGATAATTGACGGCTATACCAAAACTAAACGCAGAAAACCATTTTTAATTATACTGTAATACCAGCTCTTAGAGGATTGGAGTTGGCAACACGATATCGCATCCAATTCACTACCATCTTCGATATACATACACATCGTAATGCACTCCGAAACGACTAAAGATAAACAACACAAATAAATCACTTTAGAACGGTTAGTATTTTTTTTAAATGTTAATACCGCACAAGTTCCCAACAGTTGGAGCTAGTGGGACTATGGTATAGAAAGAGATGCTGCAGAGGACGGTTGACACGATAGTTGAATTTGAATTTTCGAAATTTTATTACAGTTATTCAAAAAGTTGTTCTTTTTTTCAGTTTTTTTTTCTTTTATGATAGATAGCTATTTTTTTTCTATGTGGACTTAATTCTGGTTGCAATCCCTGTAACAAATAAACGCCTTCTTTGATTTCTTTTCAGGATCGAATTTCCGGATGCCAACCAATGCATTACCGAAAAGCTGTGCGGGAAAATGTACAGAGGCCGTGGATGGACATGGGAAGGAAAATGCATAAAACATTGCCCCAAAGGCCATAAAGAGGTTTGGTCGCATGGTAACAGAACATGCGTCCTTTGTGACAACTGCCCAGTGGTAAGAATAAAATAAAACACGTTTTAAATACAATCAATTGAGTTCAGAGTCAATAGTTCCGTGACAAAACAGGACATTGAAGAAAAGTCCATTATTATATTATTTTATCACTAGCGCAGAATCGTGAGAAATCACGGGATATAATCATTTTAGGATTTGTGAAGCTGTAAGCATTTATAAAAAAATGTTTGCCTCAACTGAAATAATACTGAATCTGTCAAAATTTTAAAAGAGATACACAATTGTCATACATATTGTAAAATCTGTCTAAAGTGCAAAATTTCCTACTTACGAACCAATTTTCGGTTATGGTTTTATTGTTTAACCAGCTGAAGTTCCCGGCATTGCCCAGGCTTTGATCATATTTTACGAAATCTAATGCATACAGTGACCTTCCTCTTGTTTTAAGGGTTAATTGTGCGAAAGTTCATCACTCATGGAAAAAAATCTTCTTTATATTAATAAATAGAAAATTTTTTTGGAAATCGATCTGAAAACTGTTTAATATTTGTGCCTGAACTTCACAAAATAAAATAAAACATGCTCTTTGGTATTTTTTTTTGGATAAATCAAAAAAGGCGACTAATGTTGAGTGGGAATTTTTACCTTATCGCCATCTAAATAAGGAGTGTTATTGTTAGTGTCCAGATTCCGAATGTTACAATCCTTCATTGCAACTTTGCATCCGACGATCTAATGTCAATCAATTATTATTTTGATTAAAAACGATGTTCTGTCGACATCTCCCGGTGATGTAGTGCCATTGATGCATTATATTTAGATGAAACATGAAGCGAAACAATAGGTTTCGCTTTCTGACCTCCAACTGACCTCCAACTCTCCCAACACTATAACTAAAACTTCCTAATACGGTCTACGCGCACCGGTTATCGCGTTCTAATAGTTAAACAAGTTTATACCTGATATTATTACGCAGTAGCACCTCTAATTGTAGCTCTAAGGCTAGTGCTTATTTATTAATTTTGTTTGAATATTAACTGTATAAAACAACAATTGAGTTGTCGACTTGAACCCGATCTGGAAATTACTGCTGGTTCATATTCATGATATGCTTTAGCGGACCGTTCTTGCTTTTTGATTTTTTAATTTGAATTTTTGTTGCTTCAATATTTATTAATTCAAAATAATATATAGTATACTTGTGAAACGTTCTAGAGTGGAAGATATTCTCAGTATTGCCTCGGTGTAAGACCACCATTAGAATAAACGTTGTTTGAAATGGCTATAGCTGTGTTTGGTGACCAGATCTGAAAAGCCAGGTATTCTTCCACATCTCCTTCTTCTCCCAACAACCTTCTGCCTCACTACATACCCCAATTGGGGATGCCATAGTCTCACTGGCTCCGGACGGCTGGGAAACACCTGAAAGGTAAATTTCTTTTATTGTTCCTGAGGAAAATATATTTTCACCTTCACAAATCCTACAATTACGATATCACGTGATTTTTCCTAGTAATTATAATAACAAAAGGCAATATCTATAAAAACAAATTATATTTATGAATCTTAACAATACAATTAATTTCAGGTATGTCTCGGTACCCAAATAAGCACACTTGCTGAGGCTCAGATGTTCCGAGGATGTAATATTGTGAACGGTTCTCTACACATCCGATTCTCCGGAGAACACAGTGATGATGTCATGAAAGAAATGGAAGAAAATCTCGGAGACATAAGGGAAATAAATGGATACCTAAAAATATACAGGTCCATAACGATCACATCTTTGAGCTTTTTCAAAAACTTGACAGTTATCCATGGAAGAGAGTTAGAGAACTCTCAATACTCTTTGGTGGTATATGAAATGAATAACTTGCAGACTTTGTTCAATACGCCAAACAAGGAGAAGTTGACGCTAAAGAACGGTACAATCTTTTTCCACTACAACGCAAAATTATGCTTAACAGAAATACAAGATTTGAAGAAAATTCTGAATGTTAGCACAACTTCGTTTGGTGTTTCTACGGAGTCTAATGGATTTATGGCATCATGTCACAGCGTCGTTTTGGAAACAGAGAGCCAAGTTATCGGGAAATCTAACGTTTCAATTACCTGGGATCGCTTTACCCCAAATACGACAAGTCAGAATATCATAGGATATCAATTGTTCTATTTGGAAGAACCGGAAGACGCAGTAGCAACGGACTACGGAAGAGATTCATGTTTCGAGCATGAGTGGAAGTCAATATTAATCCCGGAAACAAGCAAACCCGATATGAAAAGACTCGTGTATAATCTTACTGACCTCACTCCATCTACAAGGTACGCATTCTATGTAGAAACGGCAAATAGCGAAGAAGAGAGCGGGGAAATCGAGGTTGCCTCTAAAAATGGACAGAGCACAATCAAATACTTTGAAACTGAAATGGACATCCCATCTATGCCAGTTGAAGTTTCAACTATTAGTACATCTGACGACACCGTGACAATATACTGGTCCCTAGACCCGACATATAAAGGGACGATTATACGATATATAATTGAACATTCCCTACAATATGACGAACTGGAACGCTTAGATACGAGAAATTACTGTTACAATCCACTCGAGTTCACCTCGACTAATGTCAGAGATAGGACCAAAGAAATGGAAGAAGCTCGACCACCATCAAAAGACGGTAAGAATAATTGCCGCTGCACCGACATGACAACGGATTTTGGTTTCTGGGAAAACTACATATTGACGCAGACTGCTCCAAGTGGTCATGAAATACATCAGCTGACGGGTCAGACCATGCTCTGTAAAGACCAAAAAGCAACTGAAAAGAGCACTGATATTATTAGCGCCTTCAGATGCGGAAGCGTGGACTACAATATGAATAGCGTCGACGTTAATGAGACTGATGGTCACCAACGCAAGACCCGACAAGCCACGGACTTAAAACTCGGAAAAGAGTTTGTAGAAAAACCGACCCCTAGACCCCCCGTGAAGAATTTGACGGTGAATAATCAGTTCCATGTCTTCTCCACCGAGTTTTCCGCAGACTCCAACAGTAACTTATCTGTGCACAATTACACCTTGTACGGCCTCAAGCACTACTCCAAATATATGATCTTTATGGCAGCCTGTAAGGGTAGACGAGATGAGGATTGTGGGCCAATATCCATGGTCGTGCAGAGGACGGCAGCGATAACCAAGGCCGATGATATAAAGAATTTAAACATTGAAATAGTGAACAATACGTCAGTGGACGTGTTGTGGGATGAGCCGAAGGATCCGAACGGAGCTATAGTTTCCTACACAGTGGAGTACAAGAGGAATGAGGTAGAAAACTTCAAGCCGGTTCTGGAGTGTGTGACGAGATTACAGCACGCATCGAACAATCACAGGTTCTCCTTACATCGTCTGCACCCCGGTCACTACAGCATCCGCGTGAGAGCGACGTCCCTTGCCGGGGATGCCAACTACACTGAATACCAACACTTCTCTCTCCCTGTTAAAGGGTGGGGATTCAATTATTCCTTGTTCCTCGGCCTCGGAATGGCTTGCCTGGTAAGCTTAGCAGCGACATGGTATTATTACCAAAAGAAGAACCCGAACTGCAGTTTGGACGAGCGCCCGCTGGTCTTCAATGAATTCGGGGCAAGATATATAGTACGAGATCATGTGACTGGACGTGAAGGAGTTGAACTTATTGAATTTTAATGCTATGTAATGACGTTTAGGTTTTTTAATGACTTAGACTAAAAATACTTGCTTAAATTCCATAAACATGGTTACATGACTTATATTTTATCAGCATAGTTTTTTTTTCTGGTCTTCTCTTCTTATGGAAGTTCAACAAAAAGCTATGCAAGATTAAATGGTTGAATAACATTACCGGTGATTTTACATAAATCTCCTTCCTTGGCAATCTTTATTTTTTGAAAGTTTGAAATTTTTTTTGAAAATAAAGAAATGTAAACAACCAACACTTTTCTTAAAATTTATTCATAGGTATTGAACAGTACGCCTACAGTTAATTAAAGCCACACTTTATACAAAATATATACCTGATATATAGTAGCCTCCTTCTTTGTAATCTTACCAAGTATTTTTAGTCAATAAAATCTCTGACAGTATTTTAATCAACATTGCAGTCGATTACCTTTTTTTAATAGAGACTGAATAATAATAATTGTAATGTTTTAGTGTAAAATGACTTTAATTTCTGTTCCTGTATTTTGCAATTCGTAGGTTTAAGTATTTTTCTTTTGGTAAAAGCTGTAAAACTTTTTCCATTTTATCTTTACTTTTAAGACATTTATTTTTTTTACTAAGGAGTGGTCAATTATATTTTACTGTAGCATAGATTTATGTGTGTGATTAATTTTTTAGTGGGTACTTAAATTCGATCGTTTTAATTTGAAAATTAACAATACAACAAAAAAAAACATTTTTTCCACAATATTTCTAATTAATAATTCCCACATTTCACATTTTTATTATATACATTTTTTATTTCAAATTTTCTAGACGATAAGTCAATTCTTAAAATCATTAAATAATACATTTATTTTTTCTTAAATAAAAAAATAAAAAATACAAAAAAAAAAAAAAAACAAAAAAATAGTGCCAAATCAAACAATTGTTCTAATGATATTCACTGAAAAAAAATTAGCTTGTAAGTAGTAAGTATAGTTATTTTTAATTTAGTGTAGTTAATTCGTTTAGTTTTCTTCTAAAACAAACAAACATGAGATGGTCAACTTCCAGTGAGCTGTTGGAAAATACAGCAACCCTAGTTCGTAATCATATTTCTTTTTTTATAATTAAAATTGACCGCTCCTTATATTTTCTATTTTTATCCTAACTTTTTTAAGACGATGTTTCATGAGTAAAATCATTAATTTTAATTTTACCACTTATTCCAAACCATGAAACTATAAATAATCGTTTTTCACCAACCAACTTAAAAAAAAATAAAAAAAAACATATCCATTCTCCTAAAGATGACAAATATGTTGGTAAGGTAGGTGTTGGTGCCTACCAGTTTTTTTGTAATTCAATGTTTTTGTTTGTAAGATTGTCAATTGGTTTTTAATCCTTTTTATATTATTTTGTACAATTCCACATTTCTTGATTTGGAATTTTATTCGGCAACCAACGAAATTTTGTTACCCTTTAAGTCGACGCCAATATTTGTAAAAGGGTAACAAAAATTAAATTTTGAAACGAGTTAGATCAATAAAAGTAAGGTGCCTACCATTTTCTTTGTAATTCAATGTTTATTTTGTAAGATTGTCAATTGGTATTTTTATCCTTTTTATATTACTTTGTTCAATTCCACATTTCTTGATTTGGGATTTTATTTGGCAACACAATGATCTTTTGTTACCTTTAGGTTGACGCCAATATTTGTAAAAGAGTAACAATAATTTCATTTTTCAAATAATTTGGAAACGAGTCAGATCAATAAAAGTAAAGGCCTACCTGTTTTTTTGTAATTAAATGTTTTTTTGTAAGATTGTGAATTGGTTTTTCATCCTTTTAATATTATTTTGTACAATTCCACATTTCTTGATTTGTGATTTTATTCGCCAACACAACGATTTTTTGTTACCCATTAGGTCGACGCCAATATTTGTATAAGGGTAACAAAAAATAAATTTTTCTAAGAATTATGAAACGAGTCGGAGCAATAAAAGTAAAGTGCCTTCCAGTTTTTTTCTAGTTTAATTTTTATTTTGTAAGATTGTCAATTGGTTTTTTATATTATTTTGTTCAATTCCACATTTCTTGATTTAGGATTTTATTCAGCAACCAATGAAGTTTTGTTACCCTTTAGGTCGACGCCAATATTTGTAAAAAGGTAACAAAAATTTAATTTTAGAAGAATTTGGAAACGAGTCAGATCAATAAAAGTAAAGTGCCTACATGTTTTTTTGTAATTCAATGTTTTTTTGTAAGATTGTGAATTGGTTTTTCATCCTTTTAATATTATTTTGTACAATTCCACATTTTTTGATTTGGGATTTTATTCGCCAACACAACGAACTTTTGTTACCTTTAGGTTGACAAGAATATTTGTAAAAGAGTAAAAAAAATTAAATTTTTCTAAGAATTTTGAAACGAATCAGATCAATAAAAGTAAAGTGCCTACCAGTTTTTTTCTAGTTTAATGTTTATTTTGTAAGATTGTCAATTAGTTTTTTATCCTTTTTATATTATTTTGTTCAATTCCATATTTTTTGATTTAGGATTTTATTCAGCAACCAACGAACTTTTGTTACCCTTTAGGTCGAAGCCAATTTTTGTAAAAGGGTAACAAAAATTTAATTTTTCTAAGAATTTTGAAACGAGTCAGATCAATAAAAGTAAAGTGCCTACATGTTTTTTTGTAATTCAATTTTTTTTGTAAGATTGTGAATTAGTTTTTCATCCTTTTGATATTTTTGTGTACAATTCCACATTTCTTGATTTTGGATTTTATTTGGCAACACAACGAACTTTTGTTACCCTTTAGGACGATGCCAATATTTGTAAAAGAGTAACAAAAATTTCATTTTTCAAAGAATTTGGAAACGAGTCAGATCAGTAAAAGTACTTACCAAAATGGTATCGTCGTTTAAGAGCTGCACTTGGCTGACATTTTTTTAAAATTCAGTTTATATTAACAAAGTCGTCTGTGCAGTGTCCTTTATCATGGCGAAATGATAATTTTCTTTTGTTTATTTTTACCAAAATGTTCTAGATACAAAAAAACTTTATAAAAAAGTCGTTATTTGAAAATTCATTTTTTTGCATAATTAGGTAAAACAAAAATGCGATATACCCATATTTTTATCCCAAGTCAACTCATTATTAAAGTGCAGATAAATTTAATTTGGATTTATCTTAGAAATGTGTACTTTTTACAGTTAGCCACTTCTCACTCTTAAACGATGTTATAATGGAAGAAAATTATGTTTTAATTGAACTCGTAAATGAAAAATGAATAGTTGATTCCAAAGTTTGTCCGAAATCAGTTTGCTTAATTAGTTAATGTAATGTAATGTAAAATTAGTATTTGAAATGTAAACATTAAATAAATTTTTTCTGAAATAAAAATGCTCGTTTTCTATCATTCTCTCCCAATACAAACTAAATAACGCCACTACTCGAGTTCAGCCTATGAATTTTTTATAAAAAATATAAATTGAACTCGACCAGCACTTCATCTGAATGTTTATCTATGACCAGCACTTCATCCGAATGTTTATCTATTACCAGAAGTTCATCAGAATGTTTATCTATGACCAGCACTTCATCTGAATGTTTATCTATGACTAGCACTTCAAGTGAATGTTTATCTATTACCAGAACTTCATCTGAATGTTTATCTATGACCAGCAATTCATCTAAATGTTTATCTATGACCAGCACTTCATCTGAATGTTTATCTATGACCAGCACTTCATCTGAATGTTAATCTATTACCAGAGAATGCATTTAAAGCAAGAACGCAAGATTTTTGCATAAATATTTCCGGTTAAGTATTTACTGTAATGATATATTACAGTGATGGATATAACCTTCAAAAGTTATTTCAATAAATGTGCAAATTATTGATAATTTAAAAAAAACCTTATATAAAATAAAGACATTTGTTATAAATTTTAGTCCTTTAACACAACAGCAGTCACCAGCAGCCACTGCTAGTAAGTATTCTAACTATTTAAGGCGATGCCATACGTAGTAATGCAAAATCACGTGTTATTGGTTTGAAAATTTTGTCGCCTAGTAGAATACATCTTGGCCTTTGAAATAATCGAGTATTTTTTAGATAAGTCTTTTTATAAGCCCAGAAAAAAATAATGTAAAGGCCTATGAAAACTGCTTTAAAGTTCAAAATCTCCTACTTACGAACACATTTTCGGTTATGATTTTATTGTATAATGTGGCAAATTAAGTAATCTATAAAATGATCGAAAAAATTAAATATTTATGCCTGAACATCCACAAAATAAAATAAAAGGCACTTTTTGGTCATGTTTTTTTCTTGCATAAATCAAAACAGGCGGATGGTGTTAAGCGGGAATTTAAACCTTATCGCCATCTACGTAAGGGTTGTTATTGATAGCGGCTCAATTTAAAATATTACACGACGTAGTGCATCGCCTTAACTTCAAAACCTAATGATAACAATTCACATTTACCCATTACCTGGAAATATATTGTTACAAAAAGACAAAATAGCGGTACAATTGTGAGAATAACTTTGTGCTCTTATGCTTTCAAAGGATTACGTAAAATTCTTTAAATTATTACTACCTCCTGTTATTTATTGTCAATCCAGGACGTGGAATTCATGGTGACTGTAAATTATGCATAAAAAATAAGGAGAAAATTAATTCCATACATTTTTTTTTAAATTTCGAAATTATTTTATTTCTTAAATTATCAGTGTTTTTTCCTACTTTTCAAGAATGGAAAAATATTCGGATTTTCATGAACGCGTGTTCCGACATCAAGATAATGTATTCATAATTTACTAAAAGTTGATCATCAAAGCTTTTAATTCATTCGTAAGGCCTTCAATCCCGTTTTTAGCAATAATTTGAAGAGATTCTTAATAAATTAGCAATAGTCATTTATCTCCGTGCACAGTGAGCTGATTTGCTGAATTCTGCCACCATTTGAAATTTGGGGCTAAATACGTTTCAGTAGTTGTCCATTTGTATGTCAGGCTCAAAGGACTGATTTGTGTGGCTAAAGTCCTTGGGCGTGTCGTTGGAGGGTTTACGGAGATCATCGTGGGAGGACTTGAAGGTTGTGGGAAGCTCCCAGGAATGCTCATCATCATACTTCTGGCTTTCCGTCAATGATCCCACTAAGGGCGTCCTGATGAAGAATCCTAAAAACATACGCAAATATTAATTGACCTTCGTTGTATGTACGCAGAAAACAGTAACACGCTTAATATACATATTTTATATTAAAGACACTTTGTATCAATTTATTACGCAATAATTAGTCGCTTGAAATATCCATATAAATTGAAAATATCTCCCGAGTAAAAATAAATGCTGCCGACGGGAATTGAATCCGCACCTTCTGATATCCGGTTAGGTGCTCTGAGACCACTGAGCTACGTCGGCTTATTTCCAACACGCAAAATAATTCAAAATGTACTAGTACCTCAATCAACAATTACTGCTTATTATTTTTTTCATCTGTAAACAACCAATTTTATTTTATAGGAAAGGCTTTGTAAAGTGCAAAATTTCCCACTAGATGGCGTCGAGACATATTATATCTACATTTGTTGGCGAGATATTTTCAATTTGTGTGGATATTTCAAGCCACTAATTATTGCTTATAATAAATTGTTATCCTTTGTACTATGCATAAAAAACCTTGTCTTATAAACATTAGTTTATCATAAAAAAATAACTTTGTATCAATTAGATTTTATACTAAGAGGAAGTAAGTATATCAGTTTCTGAAAATGGAAAAAATGCGTTTTAGTAGTTTTTTCCTAAAAAATGATAATTTTACATCTTTTCTTGCCGTTTTTTTTTAAAAATAATTATATTAAAATAGTTTCTTAGGCTAGTTAAAGATGTGAATACCTTTTTTATGGAGATTTTATATTTATTTTCGTTGCAATTGAAGATATCTTCACTAGAGAGAATATTATTATACGCCTTATTAACATAGTTCATAAGGCGAGCATTTTGGTTTGAATTAAATTTACAGTGTTTTACATTAAAAAAAATTTACGAACGTGAAGGTACTTTCAAATAAATTAATTATGTTTATTAAATCGGACCCGTCAGTAATGTTGCTTACGATTTTATATGGCAACATCGTATCTGAAAATTGTCTACGTCGCTCAATGAATCAATTTTGAAAAAATGCAGTTTGATCTAGATAATTATTGAATTTGTACGAAATGTATTTTATGTTTTTTTTTTTCTGAATTGATTCAATTTTGTTTATATGTATAGTATAAACTAGAGACCATACTGTTTATGCAAACTCTAGATGGCTTCGTACGTACACAAAGTACAGTTGTTTGATAATGACAATGCATGTGAATTCTTTTAATTTTTTTATTAATTGTGCTGATGATTCGGTACTTATTTCTAAGAGTACGAAATATCTATATCTACAGTATCTTGTATATAGGATGTTTGAATTAACTTATGTAGAATGATTTTTTTATTTTTTTAATATTTATTTTATTTTATTTGACGTACGTTAGTCCTAGGTAAAAAGAAAGAGAGAGAGAGAGTGCAAAAATACTGCGATATAAAAATAGAATGAGTTTGTGAATTTGGGAAGTATGTTTACGAAGGGTGAGGAATCTACACATTAATGCTAGTTAAGATGTACTTGTAGAATGGTGATATCGTATGCAAGGGCGAAATAATAAAACAAATATATTTAGGCCAGTGGTTAGAAAATTCTTGCCGGTTTTCTGTTGGTTTAAAAAAGGTGGTTAGGTGTTTTGTAATTGCAGTTTCTTTTTAGTACCTACCTAGGTGAGAAATTCACAGGTTGTCAAAAACTTTAATTATTTTAAAGGAATTTTATACTATCTTATAAAATACTACTTTAAAATAAATAATTTCTAACATAGCATGATTACGTGAATTCTACGCCATAACTGCATATAATGTTATTTGGTACAAACTGTTGGTGATAGTTCCTTGTTACAGAAGATAGAAGAAACACAGGGTCGCTCTCCTGAGGAACGTGCCAGAAAGGGTCGTCTTGAAAGAAAAGATCCTCCGAATCCAAAAAACCAGCGGACGGCCATCGCAAGACCTTGCCTATTGGGTTATTATCATACTCATGGATACAGTAAAGTTTAGAAAAATACCATCATAAC
Organism: Hesperophylax magnus; assembly: GCA_026573805.1. Taxonomy (NCBI): domain Eukaryota; kingdom Metazoa; phylum Arthropoda; class Insecta; order Trichoptera; family Limnephilidae; genus Hesperophylax; species Hesperophylax magnus. Next base: position 882,923 of record JAIUSX010000210.1, on the reverse strand, counting down.
ACTGATGTCATCTTCAAACATGAAAAACGTGAGCTTTCGATACACTATGAAAATTTCGTTGGCTTTTTTTTTGTTAGCGTTTTTCTCCCTCATGTTATAATTTTTTTTAAACGAAATACGATCATATTCTTGAATCCTTATTACACATATTATCTCTAAAGCTAAATAAGTATTCTTCACAATAAAAAAAAAAACAAAGAAAACACATAACATATTAAGCGCCCCTGAGGTGATCTCTCACAAAAGCGGCGCTATATAAATTAGCCAAGAATAAATAACAAACTACACCAATTGCGCGTAAGGCGCGTCGTGATGGCTGCTTTTTACGATGCGAAAAGCGAGAACTCCAAGCGAGAATCGAATAACATTTATTTTATCAAAAGGATATCGGAACACTTTCGAGCATGTAAATTCGGCCACCCTGACAAATTGGCAATCACTTAGCATTTAATTGAAACCAGCCATTACTTTGGATTTGTTTGTTTGAAAATTTCAATTATTATTAATAAGGAGCTTGGTATCCAATAATTGACGACCACACCAAAACTAAACACAGAAAATTATTTAAATTATACTTTAATAATGAAACGTTGGCTAAAGATGGAGGTAGCGCAGCACGGGATAATATCCCAATAAATCACTATAATACTTTTGGCCGTGATATCTCAAATCATATCTTTATTCTAGCAAGCTACGAACATGTTTACGATGCAAAATTCCATCTAAAGAAAGATTGTTCGGATTAAAAAGAATTTTTCGTGGCCAATAGGCACTTCTGGCGCACAAATATTTAAGATTTTCACCTGTTAATGCTCCTGTAACGATAGCTACGACCAGAGTGACTCCAAGCCCTAGCAGTTGGTAGAGTGCTTGGTATCCGCTGGTCCTGCCTGTCGGTACGGTACTGTTCGCAGAGGCGGCGATCAGAGACTGAAACGGTAACAATTTATTAAAATTTTACTATTGATAAATTGGCAGTATTAAAAAAAACATGATTTGGGAATCGGGCAATTTTGGGAGATATACTTCACAGACAACAAACAACCGTAGAGTCTTTTTGGGAGATATATCTTCCAACCTGATACGGTCTCATACGGCAATCTATCACACTACCAAAGACATATACTTCAAGAAAGTTTTAAGTTAATAGAACGGTGCCGGTCGAATTTTTACTTCTTTTCTATCGTACTGAACAACAATCACAATCTGATGAAATGATCAATATCAAATGAAACGTTAAAACGATAAACGTCAACGCAATAGACAGCTTACTCCAAGGTCAGCAGATTTAGATGTTAGTAATCGTCTAATCGAACTTTCTAGGTCAAATCGAGCCGTTTACTATGATTGCTCTTTTTGTGTAACAGGCCCGCTCATCTGGAATAAACTTACCTCAGATTTTACTAATCTCCAGAATTTGGCTGAATTTTAACGGTTTAAAAAATCCTACCATTCATAAATCTTAACTCCTTTTCAATATTTTATAATAAGCCATTTTCTTAAACTTCCTGTAATTGTTTGGTTTCGGTTGCCTCCTTACTGTACCTTTTTTTAAATGTCTGCACAGAAGATTCTAATAACTGAGCACAAACTGCCTCCTGTTTTAGTTTGATTGTTCTTGTTTTGTCCTGTCCTGCTATTATTGTTATTATTGGTTTTGTCATCGCTTTGGATAAACTGTACATTTAGTGGTATATTATTAGATATGTATTGGGCAAGGCGCACTGTAGGAATAATTTTAAGAACATGACGACTAATTCTGAATTACCGTTTTTAAATTTCTTATAGTAATGCGCACTTGAAGTGAAATGACACTAAACTGCGCTGTATAAATGCTATGTTATTATCAATATTATTAAAACAATATCTACGATGCACGAGACTTGCACATGTATTCTATGGATGTCAAATGTATAAAATAGGCAGTCTGTGGCAGGAAAAAGTCTGCCCGGGCTCACTAGTGTGTTATAATTTATCCACATCACTCATTTTTAGCTTCGCTACGAAACCGTAGGCTGTTCAGTTTTTTAAAAGCCTTCGGCTCATCTAAATGATACAATGATACCCAGATTTCATATTAAGGAAAGTCTCTTAATTTGGATGTCCACGAAATAGACCAACTTGATTCAGCGTCCTGGCCTGGGTTGAGACCATTTTGGTTTATTGGACTGTGTTAAAGTTGTCCATTTCTAAATTATCAATTTTGAAAACGATCTTAAAATAAATGCCCAGCGAAAACTTACATCAATATCAATTTTCATAGCCGGAAAGATGGTGTAGAGCGAGTCCTTGTAGGTGTTCTCGTTGGCCAGTAGGGCGAGGATTGCCGCCAGCAGACCCGACAGCACGCCAGGCATCCCGTGCAAGTTGTGCACGCCGCACGTGTCGTGCAAGCGGAGGGCCGACGTCAGACGAGGCTGAAATTAGAACAAAACAAACAAGTGAAATAAATTCAGGACGTGGAAAATGTTGAAGATTGCCAGGTTATATTATTACTAATTTATTTTTAAAAAGCTTCCTAACCCTAACACTAATAATAATCGAACACTATTATACAAGAATAAAGGATTGGTTGTTTATCCCTCTTTAGTCAAAATCAATCGGGACACTGAATCAAATCAAACTCTTAAAATTATTAACTAAAACATTTAAAATGTTTTAATGAAAACAATTATAAACACATATAAGAAACAACTGTTTAAAAATAACAATTTTATGGGTAAGATTGTTGTGACAGTTTTTTTAATCAACTTTTTGTCTTTCTTACGAAATTATTCACAAAGAAAACACTTTGCGTTTAAATAAACCATTTCTAGACTCTGTTTGCCAAGCGACTTGTATGCCTTTTACACGGGGAAAAATGACTAGGTATTGCTAGAATCTCTTCAATTTATTGGTAAACCCGATTACTGATATCATAATATATAGGATTACCTTGATAATATATAATGACGAAATTCGAAAACATTAGGATTTGTTAGTTAGATTAGTGTTCCGACATCGTGGTAATACATTCGTATTTTACTAAAAGTTTATCAGGAAACCTACAATCACGTTCTTTACCGTATTTTACTAAAAGTTTATCAGGAAACCTACAATCACGTTCTTTACCGTATTTTACTAAAAGTTTATCAGGAAACCTACAATCACCTTCTTTACCGTATTTTACTAAAAGTTTATTAGGAAACCTACAATCACGTTCTTTACCGTGTTTTACTAAAAGTTTATCAGGAAATCAACAATCACGTTCTTTACCGTATTTTACTAAAAGTTTATCAAGAAACCTATAATCACGTTCTTTACCGGATCACGAATAATTTGAAGAGATTATTAATAAATTAGCAATATTCATTTTTCTCCGTGTGAGTTTATTCGTGGACTCATTAGACACAATCACAAGGCCCCGTAGTAAGCGTTCAAAGATGGTTTGAAAGTGAGATATGTAATTACCAATGTTAGAGAGAGCGCGCTAATATTAAAAAAAACTATACTAATTAAGCGCAAATGGTGAAAATATTTAATAAAACACGACTCCTTTCAAAGCAAAAATCTCAAGAAAATGCTTTAGTTGCATTTAAAGATACACTGTAAATTTTTTCATGCCTATAAGATATGAAATAACAGAACAAAACGTGTTTTTAATAATTTTCGGATCTTACTTTGTGATTTTTTTCTATCAATGGAATTACATATAATTAAAGTTTCGGCATAACAAATGTATAGATATTATTTTAAAAATAAAAAAAATGTTGGAACTTGAAAATTTAAAAAGTTAATGAGAAACTTGTTATAAATTGGTAGAAATTGGGTGTTCGGGGGCTTAAGACAGGCGAATCAATCAAAAGGATCACCCGTTTCCAAAAAAAATTCTAAATTATTAATTTTAACTCACGGTGAGGTACCTATACCCCAGGACCGACAGCGTCCCTGCCGCCACCCCCACCAGCATGGCCCCAAAGGGATGCAGCATCAGGTTAGCTACCGACCCCACGGCCACCCCGCCGGCCAACGTGGAGTTCTGCACGTGCACCATGTCGAACTTCCTCTCGTGGCTGACGAGCGAGGAGATTGCGAATGCTGCCACTGTGCAGGCTGCCAGAGACAGGTAAGTGTTGATGACCGCCCTGTATTGTTCGTCGCCGCTTACAAGACCACCGTTGAACGAAGGCCAGAATACCCATAGGAAGAGGGTACCTAGAAATAAAAAAAAAATACTTATTTAAATGTATAGCGTCGTTTACTGATACATTTTCCCTTTTTTTATGTGACACAACAAGAGTCTATACGCCACCGGTTTGGGCAGCGTTATGAGGCGGGACTAAAGGTAGTATTAATGCGGGTCTTGAAGAGGCCTGTAGCTCGTTCCATTTACTAGCCGACTTATACGTTCCCATGAAGCCAATGTCGAGTTTCACGTACGTGCGACTGTTCACAAGGGATGAATGCTGTTAGCTCTTTTGAGCAGGCTTCATTGAAATACCTTGTAGAACAGACGATAGAATTTTTAATTCAATTTTTGAATTGTGATTCGTACAGGGTTAGCAGCTGGTCACTATCGAAGTATTGAACTATCCGCTAGCTCTGTACAAGACACCCAGCTTCTTGGAAGCCAGATTTACTTGAGCCGGTACCTTAAGCGTTAATTGCCTCTAAGTAATATTGTTCCGCACGTAAAGATCAGTTATTGTTAAGTATGATGGTACAAGATCGTTCAGTGTCTTGTACTCCATAAGACGAATTTTAAAATAAACTCTTTCTGTAACTCTAAGTGGAAGTTTTTATTTATCTTCAGTGACGATTTTAAATGATTCATGAAAATTGAGAATGGAGTTTTGGCCTGTGACATTATTATAATTATGTCTAGGTTAGAAATTATAGTATACATATTATCGCGAAGTAATGTGAATTGAATAAAGCCTAGAGTGTTTTTGGGAGATATTTCTCCCAGCCTGGCATGAACTTATAAAAGTCGTACTATCACATTTTGTATTGCGGTAAGTTATATGATTTGGACAGTGTTAGAAAGAGAGAACACCACCCTTTGTGTTTGAAAGTTTTAGTTTGTAAAATTTACAGTAAATATTTTTATAAACTAAAAAAAAATTGTTTAGTTTCTTGTAGTGTTGATTACAGTTTAATTACACGATAAAAACCATCGGTAAGCGACTCTAAAAACTTATATCTGTGTTTGCGTTCAAAATTTTTGTATTTTTTTTTAAGTTCTGGGAAGGAAACAGGGTATGAGGGATGGGTACGATTCTAGGGAACAGAGGAGTGACAGACGAATGAATATATGCCTCCTAATGGATACCACTTGGAGAGGCCAAAGGGTCTCCCCAAACCAGCCTCTCCCGATCTGGAAGGCCACGCAGGTGGTAGGTAGGCGCATCCAAAACACACCGCCCCCGATGAACCCGGGCAACCCTGCTAAATCATTGATGACCTATGGCGGAGGCGAAAAAAGTGCTTCCCGGGGCGGCCTCCCAAATTGTAAATTGCATATGTCGATTCGAAATATTTAAACCATAAAGATTCGTAAATATGATTTAAAAAAACCTTATTTTATTTTGAAATACGTTTAAAATTAGGGAATCTATTTTAAATTGAATCTTATGCGGGAATATTATTTGGTCGAGGCCTGAGGGATTACGCAGTGTTTAAAGACTAAACCTTAATTAACGATGTCGTTACTCGTTTCTCTCTTTACGCAGTGACGTAAAGTTGACATAAATTGTACATGCTTTCGAAATAATCATTAATATTACCGATCATCGCAAATAAGTCCGAGGTATAGCTAGATCCCTCGAGTTCATTCGTAGAGCATTCCGTGGCTTTTGGCCTGAGCATGAAGCTAACTGCCAGGCCAAAGTAAGCTCCGAAGGTGTGCACGACAATAGAACCTCCAACATCCGTTATCTGAAAAAATAATAACGTTTTGAATATGAGGATAGTGAGTATAATTACTAAACTAGATTTATATTAATAGTTAGTCGAAGCTAAGTATGATCTAATTGGAAGCCACCAAAATACTTAATAAACCTACTTGATTCAGTGCAAAGGAGTGCGGTCCGTTTGATTGACAATTCATTGTTAACAGACAAATTTGCATTGAAAACGCAATATAGGCATGTTGAGTCTATTCTACAGGTATTTAAATGGAGCCTGCTCAAAGGTGCTATCAGTATTGATCTCTTGTGCACGTGTATGAAACTCGACGGACACGAGCGGAACTTCAACCCATTTTTGAGTAATTCGGCTAGTATATGGAACGATCTACATTCATATGTTTTTCTTCCTTCTGAAAATCCGCATTAAGAGGAAGCTACTAGCCAAAAATGTGTATACTTGGTATACCGTATATTGTAGGTAATTGGCATTAAAATCACTTGACAAAAGGAGTCTAGAAACGTTCGATTTCAAGCACAAAAGTGGTTTTTATTTATTTTATAAATAATTTTAAAAGAAATAAAAAAGTTATTCAAGTGAAACTGTCACAGATAATCTTAGCTATACTACTGTATTTTTTAAAAGTTTTTTCCTTTATGCGTTCATACTTTTCTGTTAAAAAAAATTTTTTAGTAGTTTACATTTATATATTTTATTGAGTAAGTTATTTTTTATTTGTATTCTACTCAAGCGAAACGATAGGAAAACCTTTATCTAAAGTATATTTTTTGGTATTCATTATGTACACCAATTCGTTATAAAGATTAATCAAAATATTGATTTAGAACTAAGCTTCTCCTTAATAAACTCCTTCATACAGCCCTTTCCTTAACCCGCCTCATAACGCTTCCCAACCGGGTGGCGATAAAGTTCCCCTGTCTTTACATTGTACAGACAGGGGCGCTCTTGTCACATAACAAAAATCGAAAAAAAACAATACATGTAGAATATCTATGTAATAAGTTTGATGAATCAATCTGACCAGGTGAATAACCAAACGGTTATTCACATGGTCAGATTGAATAAGATACCTTTTTGTGTAAATTACTCATTTATCGTCTACTTGCCGAAGTCCCCGGCGTTGCCCGTAAGCTTTTCGTAGAGTTATCCGAAATCAGATATAGACAACGACCTTCCAATTGTTTTTAAGGTCAAGTGTGCGAAATTACATCAATATCGAAATAAATCTGTAGATTTCTATACAAATCAACTCCACGCTACCCGCCCGCCTGCCACAGACATTCTTCTTTACATAAATAGAAAATAATTAATATTTGTCCGGAAAGAAGTGGTTGCTCTAAAACCAGTTAGTCATGTTGAAAGCATAAATAAAATTTGAAAGCTAACAAAAGTTTGTTTGGATATTGGATGAATTTTTCATGGTTATTAAAGTTTAAAAAAAAAATAACCCAACACTCATCAGCAAGATAAGTAATGTCTAAGGGGGACATATTCAAAATTTGACTTCGCCAGGTTTGAACTTTGAATCCGCGACTACATGGCACTCAGCCAAGTATTCACTACTTTTCCACAGATATGATCAGATTTTCCAGCCCCGTGGTCATAATTTTATACACAAGTAGGTGAATCTAAAAATACTAACTTATCATATCTAGAAAAATTAAAATTATTAATTTATTTATTTAGAATTTCACGCCCAGATGGGCTTTTACATGTTTATTTTTTTAACACAAATAACATCTAAATGAACATAACATCACAAAACCAAAATTCTCTACGATGCAAGGTGGAAAAATAATAGATTAAGAATAGTACAATAAATAATAAGACAGTTTTGTTGTTCTGTTTGCCGATATAGATTCAACTGAGTCCTGTTTATATTTTTAAAGATTGATTGGGATTCTGTGTTTGTAGTTCTAGCAATAGTACGTTAGATATTGCCTCGATGTTGGTTTGTAAGGTATATGGAAAGAAATTAATTATAATCGTTCAGGGCTGTCAATTATTGAATTTATGATTTTATATAAACATGACAAATATGTACCTCGAAAACGTCAATCAACAAGTACTCATTGGCTGCGAAGATAATGATCTCGATTATCCCCATGATAATGAGCTGCAGGAAGGTGGTTTGGCCCAGCACCGCTCCCATGGATATCAGGACACTGGCGGCTGCGACGTCAGCACCTAAAATTAGCAGATAATGTTTCAGATATTGGTACGAATCCATCAGGATTGGTAATCCGCGAGATCTCGCGGGTTTAGCGGGATTTTTATTGAGGAGTGTTAAATTGGAATAATGACAACATTTTAGACAGCATCAGAGTCCGAAATGTTGGCTAAAAAAAAGAAAGCGCAAAACGGCATAATAACTCTATTATTTAATTAATACCATTCTTTAAAATATAGATATGGAAACATATGAAACTAATTTCTGCGGTTTAAAATCAATGAATAGGTACACCTAGATTTCGTAGTTTTGCCCATACGGTATTTTTAAGTTCTATAAATATGGCACAATATTACAAGGGTTCGTTCAAAACGTTTTTGCAAACAGCTTTTTCCAGTGCGGGAAGAAGGTTAAAATAAATACAGAATAACAAGACTAAATTTTAAAAACTACTTCTACAATGCATCATAATGAGCGAAAATGTTGCTGACGAGTGGTGACGGGTGCAGTTAAGTAATCCGACGCATTTCTCAACATAGCCTCTAACCGGTCAAATAGAAAATAGTAGGTATCTAAATTTAATATGTTATCGTCAAAATATTTATATCGAAACATCAAAGAATGCATAGGTACCTATCATAATTATAAAAATATTACAGCTTCGTCTGCTCTTGTTCTCAAATATTAGAACTTCGTCTGCTCTTGTTCAAGAAATATTACAACGTCGGCTGCTCTTGTTCTCAAATATTACAACTTTGTCTGCTCTTGTTCAAGAAATATTACAACGTCGTCTGCTCTTGTTCTCAAATATTACAACTTTGTCTGCTCTTGTTCTTAAGTAATACAACTTTGTCTGCTCTTGTTCACAAATATAACAACTTCGTCTGCTCTCTGCTCAAATAATAAAAAAACCAAACCGCAAAAAACAAAGTATTTTTCCTATTGTATATCTGTTTTAAAATTTCTTTAAAATTTAAAAAAAGTTTTTTTTTGGTTTGATTGAGGATTGTACCTTCCTTCCCAGGGACTGGAATCAACCGCGTTAAGAACCTCGCCAAATGCCGATCGGGTAGGACCGACATTTATTACCTATATTAACTGTTATAATGTCATCGAATTTCAGATAAATAATGAACGTGATTGCCACCAAAATTTGATAGAATGCGTTGTCATCGACAACGAATTCATCTGCCGAGTTTCGGCTTAGTCGGTTGTCAGGAAGTGGGTTAATTTCCGTTTCCAAGATTTGCATTAATCATTCCTGAAAACAAAATAGGAATTCAAATAGATGTACTTAAAAGCCGAATTGAATAATGTTGAATAAGTGCTACCGCTGCTCACTACAGTTTAAAAATGACAAATTAACTGTTGAAAAAACGATATACGAGTATTATTATGTTTTACGCTTTCCCCAAAAAATATTTTCCTTGGCAGCCCAACGCATTCGGGTATATAAAATAATATACAAACGAGTGTTTCGATCTTGGTATAAAATTATGAAGAAAGGAAAAAAAAATTCTCCGAAAACTTCTTGGAAGAATTCCAGTTATGCGGCTTTGATTGCGAGAAGGAAGTAGCCAGTTCCTTCTGTTGCGAATAAATCACATGATAAAGAGCAGTCAAGAGTAAAATATTTTAATAAATTAATCTTACAACAAATTACTAACTAACCGATATGGCGATATTCAGGGGGCGGAGATTATTAATGGCGTCTATTTGTAAACTGCAACAATGTTGCCGTTCTCAGTTTGGCTTGTCGGAAGATCGAAGATGGTGTAAATTCTTTCAATTTTATTGGCGTTTATGGGATTGGATGTAGGTAAGAAGTAGTAAAAGTTTATCAAATGCTTTTATCACAAAGACATGTAATTTTACAGTACACACTGAAAAGATAATTCCTGGAAGCTTAATTTCTACCAATTTGCAAGAAATACAGAAGATCTTTCGGTTCCTAGGCACCCGTTCGAAAATCAGTTTTTATATTATTTTAAATGTTGATTAACTTCACAAAAAGTAAGAAGACAATTACCTTATTAGAGCAGAAATGAATTGATAGGTTTTCTTATAAACTTTTAGTAAAATACCAAAGTATTGTCACGATGTTGGAATATGTGTTCATAATAATTATTAATTGCTCATTTCCCAGAGAACTCACAGAAGCTATTTATTTTTCGGTTATAGTTAGGTACAAAGTACATTTTATTTACAAATTAACTATTTTTTTGGTAAAAGCCCTAAATAGCTAAAGGGCATAAATAAATTAATGTGACACATATCTACATGATACAAAACAAAATTCCTACAAGAATATCTAAGCTAAAACGAGGAAACATTTTTTTAATCACAATTAAAATATTTTTCTTTTATTTATTTATTTATTTTAATGGCTTTTAATTTATTTTACTACCCTTAGCTAATAGTATAGCAGAAAATAAAAATTCTGTTTATTTTCTACGCAAATCCGCTTAAAAACGTATTATTTTGTGTGTTTAAATAATAAAGAGCATTATATAAATATGTTAAATATTTGTACAGCGTCCTGGAGGTGATTTTTCACAAAAACAGCGCTATACAAATCATACAAATACTATTATTATTATAAAGCTGATTATCGAGGAAAGGTAACGGTAAGTAAGTTAATGGAGAAAAGTAGGAGATGTCTGAAGGAGACATGGCACGATCAAGTGAATCAAATAGCCCACAGGTTCTTGAGGGCGGCCAGCAGGTTGAAGCCCATGGCGCTGTGGCCATACTCCTTCAAAACGGCGCATGGCACAAGTAAAATTTTGGCGCTGCTTGTCTAAACCAGTAAACGCCTGGGTGGGTGGAACGAATAATTCGTGTTAATATTTTAATGCGTAACTTGAAAAAAGTGTATTTAAGGCGTATTAACCAGCGGCCGAGAATTCGAATTTGGTCTAAAGACGGTCTTGCGATCGGACGTTTTTTTAGAACGAGACAGAAATACCATATTCATTCCACTGCCAGCCGTACACTCCGCACGGCGGTCGAAACCTACAGCATGGTTCCGATGAAATAACAATTATTGTGTTCGAATTTTCGGTTGTAGCTTTCTTCCTAATAAGTAGTTTAATATTTGTAAATTATACGTCGGAGTGCGTAAACATAAATATTATACAAATGCAGTGCGTAGGTACAAAATAGGTAGGTATTTGAATAAACATTTTTTTTTTTTTTTCAAATATTTTTATTCACTTGTTTTTTTAAAAATGTTATTTTACATAGGTTTTACAAAAGTGATTAACATTAAGTTTGATTGTAAAAAATCTCTCGTTTTACATATTTATCCGTTTGTACGATAGGTATTACCTGTAAGTTTTATTTCTAATACTTAAAGTAAGTATGTCAAAATAACCTCGTTTTTTTTCTCCTAAAAAAAGAAGCTCAATTCACAATATGACCGTTAAAACCGTTATTTTGACGGGAATCATATACGCATAGACTAAAATGTCGCGTTTCTGGAATAAAACACAAATTTAAAATTGAGCATCCGAATATCTGACCATGAGTGGCTATATTTTTGAGCTGTTCAAAGAAAAAGGCCATATCAACGATTCGACGTCCACTCATTGAAAAGTTTGGTTTTTTTTCTTCTTCATTTTGCTTTTCTTGTTGCTGTCTTGTGTCAGATTCAGGCAGGTAATGTTCATCAACTGATACAGCTCCACTAATTTATGAAATAAGTAAACAACAACATAAGTAAACAATCAGGCAATAAGCTCGTCCATAAACACGCAATGTAAGCGATCCAATGTTCCCACGCGCAACTTGCACATTTGTCTCCAACACGTGCGCAACACATGTAAATTCAGAATCAAATTCATTTTGATGACGACCTACACAGATTATTGTTTCTAAATTTATATTTTAGTAAAAATAAAAGCAAGTAAGTTAAAAAGAGAAGACGACATTGGATTCATTAAATAAATAAACAAAGATAAATATTTGGAGAGTTCTTTGTGCGTTGGAAGGCAAATGGCCATCCTTTCCAGCTTTCCAGAGTTATCTAGTTATCTTTACAGTTTTTTATCTGGTGAGCACAGATGCCGATCGTATGATCAAAACGAGATCTCATCAAAAAATACGGTGAGAATTTTATTACAGACAACAATAAGAGAACAGAATTTTATTACAAATAAGTTTACATGGAAATGGAATTAATCTCCTTCGAAGTACTGTGTTTGACTAGAGATATACTTATCCCAACGTTGAATCCATGACTGGAAACATTTTACCACGAGTTACCCGACACCGTGTGTACAAGGTACTGTTGCTACGTATTGCGTGTGTAGTAAATCGCGGTAATTACAGTTGAATCGGTCACCGTAATATACCATGCATTTCCAGACACCATGTATACAAGGGTATGGTTTTGTGCGTGTAACTCGCGTAATGCCGGGATTTATTGATATTTTATAATTACCGCGATATTCACGGTTTCAGTCACCGTAATTTCACCACGAGTTTCCCGACACCGTGTACACGTGGTAATGTTGCATGCGCGTAAATCGCGCAACACCGGGTAGTAAATGCTTGTTTATAATTACCGCAGTAATTAGAGTTGAATCGGTCACAGTAATATACTACGCGTTTCCCGACACCACGTATACAAGGGTATGGTTTTGTGCGTGTAACTCGCGTAACGCCGGGAATAATTGCTAGTTTATAAATACCCCGATATTGACGGTTTCGGTCACCATAATATCCATGATTCACAATATATTGTAGGTATTACCTATTTACATAATAAAATAATAATAATATTAATGTAAATTACACATACCGACGGAATTTTAGAGACAATATTTGCTTCAGAATCACAATCATTCGTTGGTAGTTGATTATTTTCCCAGAAAATTAAACAACACAAAATTATGGCTAAATGTTATAAAAAATATATGCGTATTCTGACTGATTCGTTTGAACGACCCTGTAGCATATAGAGTACGTACAATGTACAAGGATAATTAAATATGATTAACCCTTTTTTTTTTCTGCAAATATTTCTCCCATGTACGTTTTGATGACGAAATTTTTGTTTTCTTATAAAACTTTTGTCCGATAGTATTTTCATCCTCATTTTTAAGCGAGGAATTTCTTTAAAATGTTATCAAGTAGACTGGCGTGGAATAGACGTCCGCTCGCCGCCCTGTCGGAGCGGGGAATGATAAAATTTCGGCTTGAGCCGGGGTAATCACAAACAACGAACAAACAACAAACGCGAATCGAAATTAATTACTATTATATACTTTAAGAATATATTTCTTGGTCATAAATTATTTTTAATGTTTCAATAATATCATAGTAAATTATTTTTGTAAAAAAATCTCAACTTTACCAATTTGTAAGGTCATAAATAAATAGTCAAATTGAGGGATTTTCGTCACAAAACGCGTCCTCGGATTTATTTATTAGTAATTTTATTTGAAATAAAAACAAAATTCTTATATATACATATGATAGATAATTTATTGATTGTTTATACTGTATTATTATATGATTTGAAATATTTGTTGTATAATACAACTTCGCATTTGAAAATGCAACAAATCTGCGCATCGACCAACGGTAACACTTTATTATGGTATGAAAATAATATTATTTTTCATAATTTAACATCTTACTTTACTAGATAAAATAACGATCTTTCGAAATCAATTTGTGTTTTTCTCTAGAAAAGTGTCCATACGTCTAAAACTGGCCTCAAAAATGCCAAATTTCAGGTCAAGTCTACCTATTTCGCCTTAAGTGAAATAATTAAATTAGCGCCATCAATGAAAGAGCAGATTATGAATTCTTTTAAGTTTAGGTAATGTGTATTTACGTTAGGGCGATGTGTTAGGTTAGGTATTATTAACGCCTTGGTGCCTTGGAAATTCTCGGAGCGGACTTCTTCAATTGCGCCCACATCGAGCCATCGTTGCCCTTCAGGAAAGTCATCAGGAAGCCAAAACCGATGAATATCATTACGTGATCCTCTCGGAACAAGGCCAATATTTAATCTCACCGATTAGGGTCTTCAGGCTCACGAGAACCTTTCCTCCCTCCATCTGGAAGAAGCCTCGACAGACGATGGCCCACTGGATCATGAGGGCGGCCAGCAACAGATTGAAGCCCACTGCGCTGAAGCCGTACCTCTTCAGGAAGGTCATCAGGAAGCCAAAGCCGATGAATATCATTACGTGGACGTCTTGGAACACTGAAAGTACAAACACAAGATGAAACAATTATGTACTTATGTTTTTTTTTTTTTAATGATGAACTTTTAAAATTAAATTATTTTATTTTTTTAATGATTTAATGTTTGTAAGAAAATGCTTTTATGCATAGCACAAAGGATAATAAATTATTTAAAGCATTATTAGTCGCCTGTAATATCAATACAAATTGAAAATATCTCCCGAGTATAAATAAATGCGGCCGACGGGAATTGAACCCTCGCCTTCTGATGTCCGCTACCGGAAATTTTATTTATACACGCAGAAAAAGTTTGAACAAGCTTGATTGTAGGTAATCTTTAAAATTTAAATTATGCTACTGACAAAAGCAAGAAGTGCTATTATTTAATCCAAGAAAAACACTGTCACTTTGCATTAAATTCAAGAAATAGAATATCTTATCAGAATAAAAATAAGGTAGAAATATAATCTCCCGGAACAAGCAAGGCAGAGAGACGTAATTCGCCTTTGAACGACAACCAAAAAGAATTCGTTTCATGTCAGTTAGTCGAAATTCTTCCCCGGGCCAGAAGATGTCGCTTCTTTCCTTCTTATAATAATAATAATCCCGCTCTTTTTTTCTAACAAAGGAAACGGAAGTTTTGGAGACAGGGCCGGCTAGGGAATTCCCCGAATCCCCGAAGAGATCGGCGAGACAATGCGCACTATTGTTGTTCTAAGAAAGTAAAATATTTTCTACGTTTTCTTCGATGTAGGTGAGTTTCTCACGTTGGTAAATAATAATAATAATTATAAAGGTGTGGATAGTGGGAATAACAAAAGCATACAATTATTAGATATGTAAATAATGCACTATACTATAGTATTTCTTTAGAAACAGTCTGAGTGTTCAAAGTTAAAATTCCACACAACATGTACAGGTAAAGTTTCACAAGAAAGTTCTCGACTTGAAATACAGTTTATAACAAAATCATTATTGTTTTCAGGGCTGAATTCAACGTGAAACACGTAACTTCTAAATGGAGAAAATTACTGATATAAAATATTACAAATTTATTAAGAACCTCTTCAAATTATTTGTAATCCGGTTAAAAACGGGATTGCAGGCTGTAACGAATGAAATTATGGATTTATTAATTATATTTCATTAAAAATTCTAATATTTTCGCATATCGTCATTGTATATGCAATCCCGTTTTTTAAGTAGATTATAATAAATCTGCAATACTCTTTTTTTTCCGTGTACAGTAATTATTGGCACCCAAAAAAATAAACACTGTTCTAGAATACACCCAATTCGGAAATACTATGAGTTACCGGATACCTTGTGTAAATTTGATTTATACGTTTGATTCAGTCTTGAAGATACGTTGCTTGATAAAATGTAATTTAGTTGAGAACCTTCTTGTGAAACTTAACCTGACACAATTTATTGTCAATATGAAATTTGGCTTCTCGCATAATTTCTGTTCGAATATAATTAAAAAAAATTACCTATTCAAAGTGAATTTTAAAAGCAATATATTGAATGCAGGCGTTAAGAGAACAAATCTTAGTTCAAAGCAAAAACCTCATCCTTTATAAATTACAAAGGGTTCCTAACCAATGGCTCCGACCCGTCGCACAGTGGGCTGAAAATCGCCTTTCATAGACATAGAGATGTGAATTTTCAAGGGTATTTTTTTTTGCTAGAAATGGATTCTGCTGATCATTACTATGCTATAAAAATACCCTTGAAAATTCAAGTCTCTATGTCTATGAAAGACGATTTTCAGCAGACTGTGCGTCGATCGCGTCGTTCGCGAAGCAAACTTTGATCGCACTCGATAAATTATGATTGTGATAATTAAAAAAAAAAAAAATCCAATTTAAATACTTACAACTATGGATGAAGATCAAATAATAAGTTTTACATACATTAGTACTTCTCTATCTGTTAATGGTGAATTCTTGAAAAATTGCATGAATATTGTTATAATCTTCCATTCTTCATCATATCTACATATATATTCTAAATAATATAAGTAACAAATTATACCAATGCAGATATTAAACGATAATTTGCCTTTCAAAAAAAAATATTTTTAACTCAGAACTCAGTTTTGTTATTATTATGTTAAAAATTTGAAAACCTGAGATTTTGCACATTACTTTTGCCAAAAGCACTACGGAGGCCATCTTTAGGTAAATAAACATTGAAAATAATTTAAGATTAGGGATCTTTTTAGGTATTTTTATAAATTAGCATTTGTGTTGACGTGTTTATTTTATTTCTATTTCGGAACTACAAAGGAAAATAATTTTAATCAACTTTATCACCATGTACCTATTCGTTAGTTGAAGATTTGATATCTTTAAATAGTATAAAACAAAGTCGCTATCCATTTGAACATTTGCCCCCCCCCCCGGGCACTCAACCCCCCGGGCACTTGACCTCCCCCAGACATTTAATCCCCTGGGCACTAGATCCCCGGACACTTGATCCCTAAAAGGATTATTTGAATTTATGTATTATATTTTGTATATCCTCTATGGTAACATATGCAGAGAGGATATAGAACCGTATAATGAAAGTGTATGTACTTAAATATATATGCAGGCGTCTTGAGTGGAAATCAGCTGTACCTACTTACAAATATTTTTAACGGGGGCCACGGAGGCCTTAATAAGTGCATGATTGTTTTATAATTAATTATACTTACTCGCATAGCTGCCGTTCATTTCACTCGGCTTAGTAGTCTTGATGGATGCATCAGCTGCCTTATCATAATCCGCCATGAATGCATACAGGACTATTAGGAGTATTTGGAATACCAAAATGACGGCCAGATCAAATCTCACGTTGAAAGCCATTTTCGGCAGCAATCCCATCTAGCGGGGCACTTCACAACTAAAAGCGAACCGGTGGTTCGGTTCGAGAGTGAGTGATTCTGCAAACGGACAACAGATGTCACCTGCAACAAAAAATAAATAAATTACATCAGAATATAGGATTGTAGCTTTCAGTCAACACTACAGTTTTGTTTACCACATCTCATGCTGATAAAAACCAACTTCATCTAGTCGCTGATCCTAGATTATAATTTATGTGCGCTATAAATTATATCATACGTATATCTTTTATGATTTAATACTTTTTTTGAAAGCAATAATTTAGCGATTAGTCATATTAATTATGACGCCAATAAAAATATATGTGTTTCTACATGTCTTTATTAGTAAATAATTAAGTGGTGTTTAAACAATTTATACATTTTATTTGGTCTCGAAGTGACTCCGATAGTAAGTAATTTACACATATATATTTTTATTAAAACAACAATAATAAAATTCTATTCACATATAATTATGTCAATTATTCACCTGTTCTGCCAAGCTCATTGAAGAATGATATCGCAATAAAAATTCACAGGTGGTAAAATACTTTCACTGCTGTTATCAGTCATCTTTATCGTCGTATTTGGTTAAAGAATTTTAGGAAATTCTAATAATTAAAAAAAATGCAAGGTCACAACAATTTATTTGTTTATTATTAAAATACCAACGAATATAAAAGAAGTGGAAATGTGTTAAAATTTAAAAATGGAGTTACAAAAATTTTTATGATACTTTTTTATATTTTTAAATTAAATTTTCATTGTAATACTTATAGAAAGTATTGGTTACATTAATATACATGTATTTTATGAAATATTCTTACTTTGGATGTAATCAAAAAAAATGCAGCCGAAATTGTATTTTTTAATAGGTATCGATTAAATCAAATAGTTAATAGAAATTTAATGACATTTTGAATGAAGGCGAGATAACACAATATTTTGATAGCATCTTGATTAAATTAATCATTTGTATTAAGTAGTATTTACTATTAATCTTTATTGTTTATCCTTGAATGATTTTGGTTTAATTTTAAATTGGTTTGATCTTTGAAATTTTTAAAATAAAAATATTGCGCTACTGATGACGAATCCACCGATGACATGGATAATATCAATGAATAAATATAATACTTACTAGAAATGTTTTTCATAATGGTAACAAATCAATGTGGCCACTGACTTATAGTACCTATCGGTTCTAGCCTCTCAAAAGACTTGCCTGACATCGAATAACAAATAACATTTTCATAATGATGATGAAACGAAAATGGTCAGACTTTTCGATTACGAAAAACGCCTACAACCACAGACATAGGAATTAATAGACGAGAAGATATGGGCGAGGGGTAAAATCAACTGTTGAAGAACGAGGGAACGAGGGAACGAGTGAAGCTGACTGTGATTCGTCAATAAATCAATCTGACAGTAAATAGGCATCTCGCATTATAATATCACCATTTACTTCTTAAAAGTAAAATCTGCTTTGAATGAATAGACATTTTTACATGGGAGCGCAAATTACTCGCCACGTTATGAACAAATTTGCGAAGTCCAAATTCGGCAAAGTAAGGCAGCTTTTATTTTCAGAGTCGTAGTTAGTTTCAGAGTATTTAGTTAAGACACTTTTATAAATGTTCATAATTTACTTCCCAGCAACCAACCAGCTTTGTGTTTCGCGTCCAGACGTTTCTCTATGTGATAGTAACAACTGATTCATATTATACGATGTGAATATGCTTAAAATAAAGTAAAATAATGCTTATATATGGAATGTAATACGACAATTGGGTTTATTCTCTTTTTTCACATCTATTTTTACCAGTTTTCATAGTACAAGTCAAAATTTTGCCGTGTTATTTAGTAAAATGAACCGATGATGCCTCGACCATAGTTCGCACAAGAATGATGACGTCACGTTTTCAAATTTCATTTGAGGCCAAACGCGAGCCCAGCCGGCTCAATGGAACCGGTATGGGGAGTGGGGATAATACGCTTTTAATCACTTAGGGCAGGTCTACTAATATTCATATGTCTATGCCTACAACATATTTCATGTGTTCTTTATTATATAGGTTTTCAGTTTTTTAAATTTTCGTGAACTTTTGATTTCCGCTAATAAATTAACGATATTTAGGTAATAGGTAGGTATTTAAGACGACACAGTACCCAAAAATAAAGCCAGAATCTTAACGACGTAAGTGAAGCAGTCGTGCACAAAAATATGCCACGCGCGGCCCTGGTGTATTGGACAGACCTGCAGTTGAATTCGCCATATCAAATCTCGAAAATAAAGTGGGAATCTTAACGATATAAGGGATGAAGTAGTCTAAACGCAATATTATGCGCGCGGCGCGGCATAATGGACGTATCCCTCGGGTAGTTACTAATTAATCGTCTAGAAAAATAAAATCTGGTGCTTACCGCTAATTTTACGGTTTGAAAAAAATAATTCTAACTGTTTTACATTTTAATGTTCTGTATTTATTAATCTTAAATATAAATAATTATCATCCGTAGGGTTCTCTCTAGAAACATTTGAGATTTTGGTAATACGTCCATCAGAAATAATTAAAATGTGAGCGGCGAGCAAAACTCCATTATTAGAGTCTTACGTCGCCTTAACTGAGCAATCAGTCCATCATCAAAATTCCTAAGTCCCCCCATTCATAATGGAAGTAAATAAAAGCCAAGCGTCTTTTTCTAGCCGAAAAAGACTCAAAGGACATAATAGGGATCATTTATTGCAATAAGCGGCTGTTGATAGAAATAATGAACAGGGAAAGCTCGGCTAGCCGTAAAACCAAATAAATAAATAAATTCTACACTACAAATTATTTAGCCACATTTTGTCCATTTGCAAAACCCGCGAGCTTACGCTGGCCAAAATGTGGCTAATTTGAAGAGATAATATTAAAAAAGGTATCTTTGACACGAAGTCCGACTTGATAAAACGTAATACATTGATTTTTTTATTTTAGTTTATTTAGGAAACATACAGTTTTACAAAAAATATAGAACATAATTTAAACCAGTTAAGTTCCATTTATAATATTTATAAAAGCTAGAAATTAATTAAAAGTAATAAAGTACATAGTGTTTGTGAAAAATTATTAAAAAGATAATAGTAATCAATACAGAAGTAATATTTTTAACTTAGGTACATAGTAAGGTTAATTTGATTTTAAAAGATTTAAGGGTACAGTGGAAAATATCAATATCGCTTAAGGCATTATAAGATTTGCAGATACGCCCGAGCAAGGAGTTTTATGCGTATTTCGATTTGAAATGTTGTATATAAAATAAGGTATTTATTTAACGCCCAGAGGGCTTTTACATGGTTGGTAGTCATAGACATATGAATATTAGTAGACCTGCCCTAAGTGATTAAAAGCGTATTATCCCCACTCCCCATACCGGTTCAATTGAGCCGGCTGGGCTCGCATATGGCCTCAAGTGAAATTTGAAAACGTGACGTCATCATTCTTGTGCGAACTATGGTCGAGGCATCATCGGTTCATTTTACGAAATAACACGGCAAAATGTTGACTTGTACTATGAAAACTTGTAAAAATAGATGTGAAAAAGAGAATAAACCCAATTGTCGTATTACATTCCATAAGTAAGCATTATTTTACTTTATTTTAAGCTTATTCACACCGTATTATATGGATCAGTTTTAGAAACATATACTATCACATCACAATGTAGCGATTCTCAAGTGTGCTCATCGTTGTTTACTGGGGTAAGTAAATTATGAGACATTTGTAAAAGTGTCTTAACTAAATACTCTGAAACTAACTACGACTCTGAAAATAGAAGCTGCCTTACTTTGCCGAATTTGGACTTCGCAAATTAGTTCATAACGTGGCGAGTAATTTGCGCTCCCATGTAGAAATGTCTATTCATTCAAAAGCAGATTTTACTTTTAAGAACTAAATGGTGATATTATAATGCGAGATGCCTATTTACTGTCAGATTGATTTATTGACGAATCACAGTCAGCCTTACTCCCTTCGTTCTTCAACAGTTGATTTTACCCCTCGCCTTTATCTTCTCGTCTATTAATTCCTATATCTGTGACATCACCCAAGTAATGATTTCCCATGGTGTGAAGTCGTTGTATCGGAGAGTGGGCAATGTAGTTACGCTTATTTATTTAGTTGATCTGGTATTGCGTTCAGGACAATGAAATGCAATCCTTTCTAACAGGGCTGGGGAGTCAATGAGGCAGTTCACAATTTTGTACAGAAACAGTACGTCAAAAATTTTTCTTCGTTTGTAAAGAGTAATAGGATTACATTGATGATTTTCAAAACGGTACGACAGGTGTTTCAGGAATTTTGTTTGAATATTTTCAATTCGGTTAATATAGGTTTGGTATTGTGGATTCCAAACGACAGATGCAAATTCGAGATTAGATCTTACGTATGCCATATAAAGTAGTTCAAGTGTAAAAGGTTTATTGAATGGTTTTGTGATTCGTAGAATGAAGCCCATTTGATATGCAGAGTTTATTGTAGCGACCTACCTAAATACCCATAGTAAAAACACGACAAAATACATTTTCTTCTACTGCATAGTACTAAACGCAACTATATTTCTCAGACTCTCTCAAACCAATACTTGGGTGATATTGACATATTTGGTGTTAACTAGGCGAAATTTGTTGATCGCATAAAATATATATTTTTATAAACCTATCTGATCACTTTCTTTTTATTTTTTTTCTATTACGTTTTCTTAAAGTAACCTACACGTAAAATGAGTTAAATAATAATAAAAATACACTGTTTTGTATTATTTCTACCTGGTGCGAGCGGTTAAAGGTGCATTTGCTCCTACAAATCCAGATTGAGGTAGTTCAAGATGTAAATACGATATTCATTAAAAGCTATCGAGGTAATTAACGATTAAATCTCGGGCATGCATTGGATTGATATGCAATCGGAATTTTAGTATATTTAGCAGATAATAATAATTAGTACCTACTTATAAATGAATGATTGCAATAATTGTTCTCATTTTGTAGGTAGATATTTACTTATTGTAAGGAATTACAGAACAAACTCTTTTTAAAATGATAATGTTTTAAATAAACTTTGCATAGCATTTTAAAGGAGTTTGACATTATGTCATTTCGTACAATACCTATAAGTGGTTGCCTACCTAATATTAAAACGTTGCCTACCTAATATTAAAATATTATTTTTTCAAGTGTTCTGATTTGTCCGGTTACCGTTAGTTTTGAAGTATCACAGTGCGCACAATACACATCCACGTAACAGTGAACGCATCCGTAATTTTATCACCAGATGACATTTTATCAACGGATGCTTTGAAAGAATGACACCTTTTTAATGACACGAATGCATCGACCAAGTTAGTTTACGTGTCGATGCTTGAATGACAATAAAACACTGCAATAACAAAAGAATATAAACAAATATGAAAAATTCAAAAATCAAATTAACTCCCTGAAATTGTATAATGATATATAGTAGCCTTAAATACGTATACTTAATTTTAAAATCTAGCATTTAAAAAAAAATAATTAAAATACTAATTCTCTAAAATTGTGTATATTGAATTATGTTTGTAGTATGTAGGGATCCTTGATGCCCCGAAACCGACAGTTGATCCCCCGGTCACTTGATCCCACGGACACTTTATCCCCCGGAAAGTTGAACCCCCGGTCACTTGATCCCACGGATACTTAATCCCCCCTGTCCCTTGATTCCACGGACATTTTTCCCTCAGACACTTGAACCTACGGTCACTTAATACCACAAAAATTTGACCCCCCGGGCACTTGATTCCGTGGGCACTTAATCCCCGGACACTTGATGCCCTAAAGGATTATTTGAATTTATTGTAGTATATTTGAAGAATATTTTATGTTAATTTGCATGTTAAATTACATTTGTAGTTATTTGATAAGACTTTGAATATTGTTTACACATCGTCTTTTAAGCATTATTGTCTTTTTGTATATACTTACGCCTCCCATAAACAAGAGCTCCTGGAGCTCACCTTATGGAGTAGTAGAATAATTAGGAAAAAAATGCGTTCTGTTATAATTTGAAATTTTGTATTATTATGTAATAAATAAATAACTAAATAATATATATTACAATTTATTTATTTTATTTTATATGCCCAGAGAGCTTTTACATACAATGTAGTTCATCTTTTTGAGAAATTACAAAGAAAATAAATCAACCCGTAAAAAATTTCTATGTTTATTAATAGATATGTTTTTTTTTGTTTGACTGAGGATTGAACCTTTCTCCCCAGGAACTGGCTCTTAACGGATCTGAACTTTTAAAAGGTCGTTTAAAATAAAAAAAAAATTGATTGTCCTTGGCTTTCGATTTTCCTCCCCAGAATGGAGTCAACCGCAACAACTGAGTCTAATCCCAATTGGGTAGTACCGACATTTATTCCGTATATTAATTGTTTTAATGTCATCCTAATGTCGTTCACAAGTGTATGCGTGATTGCCACCGAAAATGCATTGTCATTATATGTGGTTTCAACTATTCTAAAAAAGAAATTTCCGCACTTATTCCAATGAGCATTGGACATTGTTTCGTTCCTTCCAAAGATATTAGAAGAACGAGATATGCTATGTAGGCCGCCGGACCGTAGGCGGAGTACTCACTAATTAGGGTACTTTGAACGGTATCGGGACGTGTACGCACAGAAATCTGTTCTATGTATTAGTGCGGATACCTTAGCGATGCCTTAGCGTAAGCGAAGGTGTGCAGTAGTATTGGTGAACAAAACCGGCGACACTCGGCAAAACAATTCCACACAGTATGAACTGCTCATAGCACATATCGTTCTTCTAATATCTTTGGTTCCTTCTCAGCTTTTTAAAAAAATCACGTGCTTGACTACTCTGATTGTACATTCTTAGAACTAGAAGCGTGAACTTTAGATCACATATTTTTGGTTGTCCCTCTCTAAACAAATATTCTCTCTTCTATCACGCCTTATCTAAAAATTCCTCCCCTCCATTCAACATATCATCTCTTCTCTGTCTGAATTCGACTCCAAGCTTCCATACAATTTAGGCATCAGCAGCGATATATTTATGAAGTTGATTTCTTAAGTTTTTGGCCGCATTTTGGCACATCTCGACGGGTATAGCGGTGATTTCCTCCCGAATTCGATCCTTGTGTTCTTCTACAGTATGAGGCCGATGTTTAAAAACATTTTCAGTAGCCCAACAGAAAGAAGTCGCAAATTGCAGCCGGAAGGCCCGGTGGTTGGCGACGAAAGAACAACCATTTTCAAGAAACGTGAGGACGGCGAAGCCCCGGTGTTGTCCGAACCAAATCATGATAACGACTGAAAATGGCACGACCCTCCTGACACAATGAGACCCTTCCCAGGTTCCTACCCCCACATGGCATGTACCGGCCCTTAAAAACTGCACCCTGTATTATTAATCCAAATCGTCAGTATTATCCAGTTGTCCCACTCCGTAATTTATTAAATAGTTAATTACTTCAATGGTATGAATTTGAATCGCTCTGCAGTAAGTTTAATTAAATGTCATTATTGTCTGTGATAATATTAGGTATTGGATTAGTCACTTGTCATTTACGCATTGTATTGTTTGGTATAGGGCTGGGCTCTAAGCTAAACGGCGCGGCGCCTGACGCAACTAACATTTTGGCGCTACTTGTCAAAACCTGTATCCTATGTTAAGTAGGTAGGTCATCACTGAAATTAATAATCTTAAGGGTGATATGTCAGGTTAGGTACAGGGTTTTCCAATAAGAGGTGTTATTTTGATATTCAATCGTAAAAGATCAATGGTTTCGTTGCTTGTGTGGCAAGTTGTTGTTGTTGCTGAAAGTAAACGTTATCCAGATCAATACCATCCAATTCCGGCTATAAAAAATCATTAATCATCTCTCGATAGCGCAATCCATTCACCGTAACTGTTGCTCCAGCCTCATTTTCGAAAAAGGAAGGTCCAATGGCTCCGCCGGACCATAAACCGCACCAAACAGTCACACATTGAGGATAGAGAGGCTTTTCAATAATAAATATTTGGTTTTTTGAGCTCCAGATGCGACAATTTTGCTTGTTGATGAAGCCACCGAGGTGGAAATGGGCCTCATCACTCAAGATGATTTGCATTTGATTCACTCAAGTGAATTTTAATAATTTCAATGCGTTGTTGAAGCGTGTATCGTTCCATTTTTATTAATGGCTTAGTTTCTACTTGTCAAATGTCAAAAAATGACAGTTTCAAAAGTAACATCTACCGAAATAGCGGGCTATTCAAAATAACACCTCTTATTGGAAAACCCTGTATTATCAGCGCCTTAGCGCCTTGGAAATTCGGCGCCCGGAGTGGGCTGTACCAATTGCGCCCGCTAGGGCTGGCCCTGGTTTGGTATTAGAGTAGCCACGAAAAATTTAAGCCAATGGAAATGTGTTATGAGGGTGTGAGTGTGTCAGTATTATTTTTTTTTATTCGGTTGAAATTGATTAAGCATGCAGCTAGTGGGACTATGGCCCGCCTTAATGTGGTATGCTGTGAGGCTGACGGGAGTGAGGAGGAGAAGGAGATGAGTAAGAAGAAGGTTGGATGGTAACTGGCTATTCACTAAACATGGTTAGTGCCATTTTAAGCGACGTTTCAAAATTTAATGGTGGTCAAAAACCAGTGCAATACTGAGAGTATCTAACACTCTGAATTGGCCTGTCTGGGGCCTAGGAGTCGAAAGGTCTTTTGTAAATTGGTATCATTAGTTTTATTTCATTTCAGAATAGATCACACTTCTTGCGATTATCAATTCTGTTCTGCACGACGAAAACTTGATCTGGTGTGTTCTTAACACGTGTTCTTCAAAAAAATAATAGTTTCTCATCTCGTCCATTATATTTATTCGAACCAGGGCACCTGCGTGAACACGTGTTCAGATATATTCTGAATGACTAAAATTTTATTTGGAAATAATCATGCAGTATCTTGATAACAAAGCCGTATTTATTTTTCTCCCAATGACCATCGATTACAGGTATGAAATCCGTAATAAATGTCAAGCTTTTAGTCATAATTTTTCATTTCAACGGACGCCATCGTATAAATCCTACAAATTGCTTAAATGCCGAAGTGATTGGAATTTGTTTGGGAAAAAATAAACTGTCATCAATATGGAATGTATCGGAAATACCAATATTCACTGACGAATTTATGCGTTAAATGTATGTACGTACCTGTGTATTTAAAATATTTTTTTTCAATTTTGACTTTAATAAACTATCCATAATACCCGGCTTTGCCAGGAATTTGGTTTTTCTCCCTATCGTAAAAAACCTATTTCGTCACGGAGACAAAGCGAGTATAACCAAAATGTCAAAATTTATGGTATTTAAATTTTTTTATGCAATTATAATTGTGTTCCTGAAACAGTGGCCGCTCGTGACTTTTGGGTGTACTAATTAAATTTTAAGTGTAAAGTGTAATTAATTTATTACATAAATAGCATTATTGATATTGTTGTAGCTGAAAAATATTTTAAATTTTTTTTTGAAAATTCGATTTTTTGTTTGAAATTTTCAGGAAATTTCAGTTTGGCCGCACGGATTTCCTGAAATTCTTCATACAAAAAAATCTAATTTTCTTAAAAGATAATTAAAAATTTTTTTCAGCTACAACAACATCAATAATGCAATTTTTTGTAGTATTAGCATTCTAGAACACCCAAAAGTCACGAGCCGCCACTGCTCTTAAATCCAAAAGATGTGAAATGTGATATATTTGTTCTTGTAAATATTTCATTAAAATAAATATTATGTTACGTTTTCACAGTGAAAATGACATAAGTAAGATTTCTCATACTGCATGCGAATTGAAAATTATTTTATTTACTGATAAATTCAAAGCATATGAAGTGCTTGCGCCAGGTGTCTACAATTAAAAATTGTTCTGTTAACTATGAGTTTTTATTTACTTATAGGTTACTAGAATTACTGTTAAGAGTTCAAAGTTTGAGAGCAAATGCTGCTTTCGATATCAAAAAAATAAATTTTCTGCATTAATAAGTTTTAAACTAAAGATTTCACGATATTTTTGATTTACGTAAAATGTGTTTTAACCCTTAAGCAATAAGCCCGACTTATTGTTAGAGGGTGAATCTGAGAGCTTTATGTTGAACTAGCCTTGAAGACATTCAATGGAAACTTTACAAAATGCGAACCAAGAAATGCCAAGTCGAAGGCGAACTTTAATCCGTAGTGGTCAGCTCGGAGTCTAATGAGCAGGTAAATGATCAAAACTTTAAACATTTTCAAAATCCGAGAAGAAAATCATTGCAGAATTTTCATATTACTTTTCATCGGAGTTAACGAAGGGTGTTGATTTAATGAGAAGAGTTTAAGATGTTTAAGTTTAAAAGTCAGAAGATAAACAGCAGTTAAAATTTTATTGGAGAACTTGCCCATAATAAAATGGTTGATAGGTATTCTCGTACTCTCATAAGAGTTTTAAAAATCATTATTTCATATTTTTCGCACACATTTGTAAAAAAAATTAATAAAATTATAAGAACAGATGGAGGCAACCACTAAAATAATTCAATGAAGCAATCTTATTTTGTTTGAACTATATATTATTATTTATATCCGCCGACCGGTTTCGGAACAACCGTTTCTTCCTCAGAGCAAAATATACTAACTTACAAAACAATGGGTGTACTTTATATAGTACTAAGTTTTGAAGTGGGGGTGGAGGCTGTAGTTATATTCAAATGTACCATAATAATTATTTTTTCCACAAATAAAAAAAGCAATAAATACGTTAAAAAAACACAGCGAATAAAGTCAGTTGCATTCACTAGCGTTTTGAAATCTTATAAACGTTATAGCAGTTCTAAAAATGCTATTGAATAACATGATCAGGAAATGTCGAAACTGGTATCAAATTATTCAAAAAATAACTTACCAACGTACATTTAAAAATAAAAACCTTAAAAAAAAAATTGTCTGCAAATTGATAGTTAGCTAATGCCCAAGAAATAAAAAATAAACAATTTGTTAAATAGGTATGATTTGAGATATTCTCGTCTAAAAGTATTATTGTGATTTGTTTTTGGGGCATTATGCCGTGTTGCGCTACCTCCTTCTTTAGCCAACGTTTCGGACAGCATTGCAGTGTCCATCATCAGGGTCCGATTACACATCTGCCCTGATGGTGGACACTGCAATGTTGGCTAAAGAAGGAGGTAGCGCAACACTGTATAATACCCCAAAAACAAATCACTATAATTTTTTAAATAATTAATGCTTTAGAAATTTAAAAAAAAATGTACCTTGTAGAGTCTTTTGGTTTACGTTATATACCTACCATAATTCTTGTAACTATACATTGTTAAAATTCTCACATAGCGTATGCTTAGAAGTTAGTAAGGAATTCATTGTAAAACTTGAATATTGTCAAGGATTAACTAAATAAAATTGATTTCTTGGTTCCCTGTCAGCTATTTTCGATAACCATATGTAGGGTTTTAGAAACATGCATTAAATACTTGATACGCTAAAAATCAAAGGGATTTTAGGTGTACTTATTTTGTTTGTATGCGATTCTTTCATCGACTAAAAATAATTATTAAGATTTAATGACCTAAGCAATATTAACGACCAAACCGAAAAGTGTGAAACAGAAAAAGATTCGGCTGCATCTAGGAATTGAACCCAGGACATCAGCCTGACAGGGGCTTTGCTCTAATTATACAAATTATGAATGCTTAAAAAACGAGTCATTATCAAACAATTAAAAAATAACGATATTCTTTTATTTACGCCCTTTAAAAGCTTTTGCATAATTTTTATATTATTCTCATAAACTCAGTAGATAAGTAAGTATGACTGATATAAACATATTTTAAAAAATGCACCAGAAAAAAATAAGTATTATATTTTTACGAAAAAAAAATCATAATATTTGATCTGTATATCACAAAAACACTCATAAGTAGAACTCTTTTTATACCTGTATAGGTGAAGAATACTTAACTTGCACCGATTGATAAAAATTCATAAAAAAATGTAATCGAAAAATTGATGGATTACTTGGAAATGCTTCATTGTACACAAAAAAAGCTGTTAAAACATTATTATTTTTACATAATAGGTAAGAGTTTCTTCCGATCCCTTTTTCACGAATACAACATCACACTGATTACAAAAAAAAAACGATTTGATTTGACTATTCATATTTTTTACAAAACACTGTAAAACGGCCGAATCTAGAAACATTTAGGTAACTTACCTTTTCACAAATAAAAAAACAAGACAAACTACATAAAAAAACGGATTATTAACCACACAACTTCTTGAGATAGTCAGAACACTAAATCAAAACCTTATTTTAAATCAAAACTTTCAAAAACATCAATTCCAATATTACATTAAAATAAAATGTTCAAAGAGCACTGTTATTTTAACGAACGCGCGACCAGGCTTGTTTGTTCACGTGCTAATAAGGCTGTTTAACGAGACGGTATTAAATAAAAACCTCTTGACGTACCGTAGAGCTGGAGGCTTCTCAGATTACTGATACTGGGCTGGTAGCTGGTGGCTAGAAGCCAGTGGAAGTGACTTGGGCTAGGGGCATAGCGCCGTACTGATTGTGTTTGCGGACTCCCAACTTGTGTTGACCCTACTGATAACGATGCAGTAATTGTATTCGCTTGGGACTTGATTGTGCAAGTGGGGGATACAGATATATTTTGAAAGAATTAATAGAATCTTTGGAGTGATGACGTAACTAAATCAAACCTGAAATGAACGTAACTCAGTATAACCCAGGTCTAACCTAAAACAATCTAACTTAATCCTCTCTTAACCTAACCTAACCTAACCTAAAACAATACAACTTAATCCTCTCTTAGTAAAAAATTGGCCAGTGCCGTTTCGTTTTTTTTATCCATAAAATAAAGAAGAAGAAACCATCAAACAGTCTATTTTAAATATTTAGTAATAGGTACTCATAGACATTTAAATTGATAGACCAGCCAATCAGGGAAAGCACCAGACCAGAAACAAAATGCGCAGAGCGCGGGAGGTGGCGTGACCGTCTTTTTTTCTGTGATTTATCAATAAATGAATCTGAAAGTATACATCTAACTCAAATTCTAGTATCAGTTCTAGAAAATAAAATGTGATTACAAATTACTATTCCTTTTTACAATGGCTGGCTGCGTAAAAAACTTTACTGAAAATTCCAAATCGGGTGAAGGTTCATGTTTGTATCCAATATTGAATATTTTGTAACACATAATTTACCCACCTCACTCAATTTTAGCGTCACTAACGTAAAAATGAACATTAAGATATAAAAAGATACAACGCAGAAAAGTTCTACAATGACCGCGCTGCAAACCTTTGACTTTATTTTGTTGTGCGCACTTCGGCGGTCAATCTATGACTAACGTTGCAGCTTAGTCAAAGCATTCTCGAACCCTCCTGATACCAACAATATGGTCAGGTAGTTTGCCTGCAGCTCGTCGAAAAGATACCCAGTCATGTTCATGTTAAGGCAAGTTCATCTATGCACGGATCACTAAGTATTGCTAGCGTAAATATTCTTTCGTTTATTAATGTAATCATTTTATGTTCCACATAACCTCCATAGTTCTTTCATCACCAGTGTTCATACGATGCTTCTCAATATTAAGATATGATAAATCACAGGTCACGGAATTAAGAAATCAGAATTACCGCATGAAAATATACAAAAGGTCAGTTTTTTGTGGTATCATGTTGACCTGCAATAAAATGTTAAATTAGAAGCTTATCAAAAAGAACAATTAATTTTTTTAATAAAAATTTAATAATTTTAAAAATCACAAGATATTATTATTATTAATAATCAATTCCAGTAAAAAAATATTATGGCTTTAAAAATATTGCTTGATTGGAATAACTGCTTCGGCGGCTGTCTTCAGAGAGTCACTCCGCAGATCCCCGGAAGTTTTAAATTCTCGAATTGCACGAAATTTTATGTTTTGTTATCAGAAATTTGTGAATTGAATAGATTCGCAGTTTTTTTTTAGATCACCACAATGAATTACTTAAGACTCTTTCAGATTTTAATATTTCAAACGGAGAAATGCGATTTCAAATACAAAAAAAATGTTTTCAAATATAGAGCATTTTTTGTCGCTTACCTATTGTTTTTTAAATAAAACTTTAGAATTACCACCTTATATTAAAATAAAAAAAACTTATTTAATTATACAGACGTATCATGAAGGTAATTGTCACTCCACTTTTTTATAAAAATAATTACAAGCAATAATTTGTTATCCTTAGTGCTATGCATAAAACCTTGTCTCATAAACATTAGTTTATCATTAAAAAATAATTAATAAAAATTTCACAAACTTTTCAAATGTTTCGCTAAAATGTAACATTTTACGGTCGGTGACTTTTCGGAATAAATTATAATTATTTAGAAATGTATGGTAAGTTTTTGATGCAAATACAAAGCATAGTGTTATTTCTTTCTAACTCTGCTTAAATCGTATATCTCACCGTAATGAAAAAGGAATAAGAACACATGAGTCCGTCTCAGCTTAGTACTGAGTTGACCCTGTTGACACAAAAAGTAAGTTTTGTCACATGGCTTCTTGTGACGTCATAAGAAGCAAAAATTGAAAAAATTAAAACTTGAAATCTCAGGATTGCCTACCACAAAATAATACGTTACCCTTCGAATGAACATCGTAAGTGAACATTAAAAATCATTAGTGATTCAAATTTAGATAAAACAAATACATCTAGGTAGGTAGCTACTTGACATAAATATAATCTGCTAGCTACCCAATAGCCACGGAATAAATAGCTAAGAAAAAACATTACCATTATTAATTCCTTCACTTTCTGCTCAGGGGAGTATAACTCCGAAATTGTATCCGAAATATTATGACGTCATATGATTGCCTAACCATATCCACCAATGAAAAACTCTGAAAGTCTCTGGAATAAACTTTCAGAGTTTTTCATTGGTTCATAAGTAGGCTCCGAATGAGAAATGTACTGTCTATATAATGGCAAATCTATGGTGTTTAGGATCAATTTGTTTACAAAAAGCCCGAAGATATTTTTATTTATGCTCGTGCTTGTTACTTTCAAATGATTTCATTAGGTTATCTAGTTAATAATATCGTAATTATAATCAGTTATACTAACATTATGTATAATATCATAAAACACTACTATTAGACTTCGGTGAGGCGTTTAATTTTTATACACTTCTTTGATCTTAATAATATACTCAATTCACCACT
The DNA here is from genome assembly GCA_026573805.1 of Hesperophylax magnus. Classification (NCBI taxonomy): domain Eukaryota; kingdom Metazoa; phylum Arthropoda; class Insecta; order Trichoptera; family Limnephilidae; genus Hesperophylax; species Hesperophylax magnus. The sequence goes on along the minus strand of JAIUSX010000210.1, from coordinate 850,453 downwards.
ATAGGAATGTACGAATTGCCCAAGATTAAACTTAGTGTACCTATAAATGATCATATTTTCATATTCAGATTTCTAACATAGAATTAATATTGAGTAAAATAATTTTGCTCGCTTCTTTTGAAAATTCAAAGTTCTTGGGGCGTGATTAATTTACGCATTACATTTTACGCAGGAATATACCACACCACGCACATTATCACAGACGAGCGAAATAAGTATGTCATATTGATGATTAAACGATAGATTGACATAACGCCTAGTTTCAAAGTTCGACATGTCATGAACCAATATTTAAAACTTGGTTTTCAAATGTTAAGCTGCCGTCTAATTAAATCTAGTATTCTCTGGAATTATTCGCTTTATTTTTCAGCTAGCATGGTAAAAACCTTGTTTTATCTGAATTTTATTTTAATTTATGTGATTTAATAGACCTATTTATCATTTCGGTAAATCTAAGGTTGAATTGCATAATATGTTTGGTAAGATCAGTGAAAACTAATAAACAACAATAGTTTTCAAATGCTAGTTAAAGCCAAACCGTCTAAGCGTCCATCTTATACCAGGGCGATACTGAGAGTACCTTACACTCTGGAACGTGTCGCAAATATATTATTTTAAATGAGTAATGTGTGAAATAACACAAATTCGTCAAAAAAAAAAATACTCGCACAATTCGGAATTTGAACCCGCGACCTTCGGATTGCTAGTCGAGGGCCTTGATAAATTTCACATTGAAAAGTTAGTTTACATTTTTTACGTGCAATTACATCCGTATGTGTAATTCTGGCAGTGTAATATTTATACTTACAATTACACGCATGTGTAATTTCGTCGTTTACCAAACCCCCACTGTCATACATTAGGGTTAGTATCACCACTCCATTGTGAACTGCTAGACTCCCTTTATTTTCAATATATTTTTATTATCACCTGTTCAGTTCTGCTGCAGTTCCCTATAATAAGCCTTGTTTAAATTTAAATGACAATTAATTTTAATGTAATGCATTCCTTTCTTGTCATGTGAGAAGACAAGAATAATTTATTTTTATTTTTATGTAATTATCCTAAAGATCCTTAAATGGAAACTTTAAAAAACACTTTCGTGTTTTGATCTCACTAACTCTAATCAATATGGATCAGGTAAAACCAGTGCCTTCGTTGGATCATTTGGTTTGTAAAATTAACTAGAAAGTGCAAAAAATTAACTACATATATACATAACTCATACATACAAATATAAGTTCATACATACTTTACACGGTTTACAACGGTGAACTATGGCCAGTAATCCATTGGTTACGAGGGGGGCAATATGTATAATTTCCTTCCTTCCTTCCAGACAACAATAAAAATGAAAAAAAGTGTAAATGCATTTAAAAAAAATTGTTCACTTTTTTGCTCAATCAACAAAACACCGAAATTGAATAATATTCTTAAGTAATGTATATATGTGTAAAGTAATTAAAACATGTGTTTATTTTATTTATTTCTAGTTAAATAAGTGAAAATGTAATTTTCAAAACATTCACTAGGAAGTACATAAAATCAACTAAGTGCATAAAATTATCAAGGAAGTCCATGAAATTAACTAGAAATTGCATAAAATTAACTAGAAATTGCATAAAATTAACTAGAAAGTTCATTAAATAACGATTATTACTAGTTTTAAGCAATTGAAGTAGATATTCAATGTTTGAAGCTAATACAACAAGGCAAATTAGTCGGTTACCAGAATTATCGTGTCAATGGAGAGCCGTCAGGTCTATTTGAGTATTGTGCGTACGTCAGTCCACATAATCATGCATTAATGATTATACAATGAACATTATGCAATTACCGAGGGTTTACATAAATCTTCTGGTTTATTCAATTACAAATTAAAGTTAATTACTCTCTGTATTCTCTCGATGACTAAATTCCAAAGTAGGTTATTTCCGACCCATTAAAATAATTAAAAAGATTCATTATCATCTTTTTGGATTAAACTCATAATAACGATAATCTGGAATTGAATCCTGATTGGTTTGTTTTAAAAAGCGTACATAAAACCGTATTAACAAGACACTTGGTTCGATAACACGCTTCTAAGGAATTTAAAGTATGGATTGGAAAGAACTGAAGAGTTACTCCGTGTCTCCGTTTACATATTACCTGGTAAGCAGGCATTATAAATGTATTTTCATTATTGATGAATTTTCCCTGGAAACGCGCGAAGTCCTCTATAAAATACGATGCTCGAGATGTTTCCATTTATTTATTTTAATAGGAACATTTGCAGATTATCAACGCAGCGTGCACATTAAGAAAGGTCGAAATGATTATAAGGCATTAAATCCATTTATGAAATGTTCACATCGTGGTTATGTCTTCAGTGACAAGATGCATACAAGTATTGTGTACAAAAGGTGTCCATATCTATAACTAGGGTGAAGATGAGAGAGAGTATAAAAGGCCTGTGTAGGCCAAATTCGTCCACAATACAGGTGAATTCCCAGCTTTGAGGGCGTTATACCCAATGTAATTTAGAAAAAAAACTGTTTGTAGTATAGACAATATTCACAGGTTCTAGTACAAAATAGAAAACTGACTTTACAAATAAACAAACTTGGATAATTTATCAAGAGGATGGTGGAATAGTCCAAAATAAATATATTTTTTTATTCTGAGATCGAAAAAAACAGGTAACAATGGTGGAGTGGTTAGAGGTGTTGTCCCGGTATGATAGAGATCCTGGGTTCGATTCCCATTTCCGACTTGCGACCGTTAACGTTGACTTTTTGTGAATCGTATAGATTTATCAGTATTATCTGCTTCTTTAATGGTTATTTGTAATTTAAAAAAAAAGTTGAAGGAAAACATGGCACGATTAAGTGAATCAAATGTCATGCTAAGAATCAGAATAATAGAAGACTATTTATGTATTAGACGATGTATTCCGAAATATTGGCCATTTCATCGAATTTGCGTCCAAAGTTATACGTCTAAAACCATTCACCCTAGTTACGAATGAGGCGAATGGAAATAACAATGCATCCAATTAATTTGAATAGCGATTGGTTTAACACTCAACACAACTTCTTGATTCCCGGCTTTGCAGGATATTTCCAAGAAGTGACTGTAGTTCACATTGACGAAGAATGATACGCAAATAAACAGCTTTGTACGTTTGTCGAAATCACACAACTGGGTTTTTGGGGACACAGGGATTTGTTAATTAGCGGAAATCAGCGCACGCAGAATGCATTAATTTATTAATTAATTTGTAGTATCTTACATACAGACATTACACATAATAAGTACAAGTTATACGTAAAATATTTATAATCTGTTTCTGTATGGGTTAGTAGTAGTGTTTTGTGAACACCTCAATAAGAGAAACTGTGCTGAGGTGTTCGCATGTTTTAGGTAAGTGTTATTATGCTGTCATAAGTAAAAACACAGCGTCGTCGTCGAGATTCTCAAGGAGGATAATGTGGTTCCGCCCATGGCGGCAGTATTGTACACAAATTAGGTTTTAGCAGTTACTACATCAGAATATTACTTTTTTCCTTATTAGATGTCCAAGGAAAATATGTTATAAATCAGTAGAAATTCGGAATGCGAGGTCATAAATCGAGGCGGACTTCTTACACGCTCTGTGCCAGCGTGTTTGATACAGAACTCTGGTCTGATGTTGGCTAGGTTGACCGAAATATCTTAGAGGAGGAAAATAACTTATGTAACCTCATAGAATACCTTATTAATGTATGAATTGAAGTCAAATTTCTTTGCTACACCATTTTATTAAATGAAAATTCTTCATGTTTCGAGAATCATCAGGATGAGTTGTATACTATAGTTATAAAGAGATTAACATTGGGAAAGTGTTAGAAGGCGGGGAAGAGGGAACCAACATACCCAAATCGGCAGAAGAATTGATGAAGTAGTGGAAGGGGTATGATTGTGAAGTTAATTAGGAAATTACATCACATTGTAGAAACCTACATTTAGAAAAAAAACTTTTAATTATTGATGAATATGGCACAACCAATAATACAGCGTTTTGCCAAGATTTTTATGATAAATTCAAACTTTTAACCAATAAAATAAATACCATTGCAAACTGAAAATAGTGTTGGATAATCTGGAAGTTTTAAACATAAAAAATTGCAGATTTTATTCATTTCCTGAAACGTGAACATTCAAACAATGAACATTTATCACATCAATATCATAGGTATGCACGTTATTTAAGTAATGGTAATTGAATAAAATTATTTAGGTGCATCAGGATCCATAGTATTAATATTACTGACAGGTGATCCAATTACTATGATGTAGGACGGAAATCCAATAGTACAGAGTCTATTTTTATCCCGACGTCCGATCCAATTCTCTGCTTTCCTGGTGACAATTATTTGATTTATGCCAATGAAATTTTTTGACATGCAGCACGGAACCAGCGGAAATTTTCCAAATAGCGGACACGACAGATAGTTTTTGGGTGTCCATTGTCAGGGGGTGGGAACAGACAGACAGCCCACTCACACTCAGATATTCCTCAAAAGTTTGATTATTGATGAATATTTAAACATTTTACTTGTAAACATTCCTTAATAATAATATTTATTTATGCAATTTAGCGATGGAACATTTTTAATGCATTGAATCAGGTTTGCTTTCACCTATTTTTCTCCTTACGATTGTAAATTTGATTTACTATTAGTTCCTATAAATACATTTTTTTCAGGATTCTAAAAATAGCTAATTTTGACATCACAAGTGATTTAAAAAAATGTTAAAAAAACTGGCTTGTAGGTTTCATGGTCTTAACTTTATACATAGATATTTATTTTATATAACCAAGTGCCAGAATTGCCGTGTTCGAAAGTCTAAAACAGCGATAGATGAGCTCTGGCATCCTGAAATTTCGAAAACATTTTTTTCTGCACATTCAAAGTAAACTAACATTTTTCGGCTCGCAGTTTTGTTAGTTATATAACTTATAACAGGAAAACAGCCGTAAAACGGGAAAAGATGTCCATATTATTTATTACTAAAATTGTTAAATGAGAAAAAAAGTTGTATATCGGATGAAGTTGGCTGGAAAAAAAATACTTTTCTATGTATGATGTTAGGAATAATAATTTTTCGGTAAAAAATGGTAACTTACCATGTTTTTCAGTCAAAGACAATGGTAATTTATAATGTTTCTAGGTCAAGACACTGATAACTTAAAATGTTTTTCGGTCACAGATACTGGTAAATTACAATGTTTTTCGGTCAAGACACTGGTAACTTACCAAGTTTTTCGGTCAAAGAGACTGGTAACTTACCATGTTTTTCAGTCAAAGACACTGGTAATTTACAATGTTTTTCGGTCAAAGACATTGGTAAATTACAATGTTTTTCGGTCAAGACACTGGTAACTTACCAAGTTTTTTGGTCAAAGACACTGGTAACTTACCATGTTTTTCAGTCAAAGACACTGTTAATTTACAATGTTTTTCGGTCAAAGACATTGGTAAATTACAATGTTTTTAGGTCAAGACACTGATAACTTAAAATGTTTTTCGGTCAAAGACACTGGTAACTTACCATGTTTTTCAGTCAAAGACACTGGTAATTTACAATGTTTTTCGGTCAAAGACATTGGCAAATTACAATGTTTTTCGGTCAAAAACACTGGTAATCCAACATGTTTTTTGTTCCATATTATAATATCTTATTGTTGAAACTCCGGCGAAGCCGGGTAGTAGGTTTTATCTAAAAAAAAGCCATGAAATTGTCACGTTGATACGTTATAATTTTTTCCGAAAACGTAGATATATTGCGTATCAAAAACGTTAATATAGCGGGCCAATGAAAACACGGCAAAGCAATATCATTCCCGTCGTTGATTGGATCCCAACCATCATAACTGCCAATGGGAATCTTGCAGGTAATTGGAAATTTAAAACGAAATCTACGTTTAAAAATGATTACAAGTCCATGATCCCTACCAATGAGACGACCGTCATTTGAATTTGAAATGAGATGCGGGTTACGGCGGAGAGACATATTAAAATGATAATATTCATATAAACTTTTTTAATACATATTTCGCGTATTTCACCCGAAAGGGGGAAGAATTTCTGAGACGAAAGCATTCGGTTGAAAACTAATCATCTCAATAAGTAGGCACTTTTTAGATATTGGCGAAAATGCGATTATTTGATATAATTAAGTTATGAACCCATTGTGGGGTTTTATTGAACCATTTTCAAATAGGTACTCAAATAATGTTTGTTAATTATATTTTTTCTATAGATATTTTTAAACTTTTTAATTACTTAAAAATTCACTTTATTTGCTAATGATTCAATTATTATTTAAAAAAAAATTAATGTAGGTACCTATATGATTTTCAGTTAATAAATTAATGTTGTTAACAACTAATCAAACAGCATTATTTAATTAAAAAATATTAAAAATTAATAAAAAAAACATCTATTTACTGCTCCTTGGTTCGCCCCCATCTTGAATATGCTTGTGTTTTTTGGTATCCTTTTTATGCTGTCCACATTCGACGCATTGAATCTGTTCAACATCGGTTCTTAAGAGAGATTGCTAGGAGGCTAGGTTTAGAAAAAGGCAAATACTCATATGATAAAATTGAACTAACTCTAAACCTCTCTCCTTTGGAAGTCCGTCGGGAAAGAAATGACCTCATTTGCTTCTTCAAAATTATAAATGGTATTATTGATTCACCTACTCTACTGCAACTCATTCCCTTCAATATCCCCTCGCACAGACTCAGAAATAATGAACTGCTCTTCCTCAACCATCATTCGACAAATTATGGATATTATTCACCATTGTCCATAATGTGTAGACTGGTCAACTCAAGTCAAAACCTTAACTTTTTTGTGATAAGTCTGACTGATTTTTGCCAGTCGCTAAACAAGTGACGGAATATTATAAGTGTCCTGTGGTCCTGACCCACGGCGTATTTGATTCGACTTGTCACTTTATTTTCTTATATTATATCTACAATATGTCTTTGCTTTCATGTATCTTTGTCTACTCCTGTATTTTTCATGTTACTTTATTCGTGTTATTATTTTGTAATTTGGACGATGTCCGTTAATAAAGAAATAAATAAATAAATCTAACACTAATATTACCTATATTTGCAAACTATTCAATCTATTTTCCTATTCATTTAATATTTTTGTAATTTGTTAACTTTTGATCATTTGACGATCATTGACATTATTGTGGTGATTTAACTAATTTTAATCTCTATTATATTATCATTAGTTCTGCTAAACGATGCAACGGATTTTGATACTGTTCAATATTATTTAGGGAATTTCTTCCGGAAGGTTTATAAATATATATATTTACAGCATCGCCATTCCATTGTAAGAATATTATGTACTAAATACACAATTTGGCTGTCCTGAAACGGGAATCCTTCCCAGTTGGACAGACAAAGGTTCATTTTGTTATGGATTGTTTGTAATTTATAAATATAAAATAAATAAATAAATAAAAATAAAATAAATATATATATATATATATATGAAAAGTAAGACGTCAGCTAGTACATTTAAATAAGGATGTTAAACAATGGCTCATGTAAAATTATAATTTTAATACAGGTTTTGATTATTTGAAAGATTCTAACATTTTAGAACATTCCGATGCAGAAGGAAAATCAGTGTTAAATGAAAACCAGAATTTTTGGATTTGTTCATTTTTGAGAATTATCGTTCCATAAGAGTCGGCAGTTTAGTGAAAATGCCGCCAGAGCGGCACCAGAACTCCGATCCAGCCCCTGGCGGTAGTTAACGGAATCATCGGAGCGCGAGGATTAAGCGGAAATCAGTTGAGCTCGACTCAGTTAAGCTGGGATCGAATTATTAAACTCTTCCGTTTTGTTACCGTTCGTCGGTTGGCGTGCTGTCGAAAGCCCAATTTGCGGCATGTCACCGGGAGCGTGAATAAATTATATCGTCCTGTTGTTTTGACAAACCGACTGCCAGAGGCCAGGCCCGGAAACGGACACTATACCTTCTTCGGGCTAGCAGGTATTGCAGATGGAACTCCGAGGGGAATTAGATTTGTCACCTCGATGCGTCTCACGGAATTCTGCCTTAGAAGCAAGCCAAGTAGCCACTAGCACTTTGAAGGTAGGTACCTGCATTGGGAAGTTAACCGAATCTTGTCATGGAGATACCCGTGTAATGGGTATTGCAGTAATGTATTGCATTAGTATCGCCACGTTGTATTGCGTTGGTACAGATCTGTTCGCCGAGCAACACTAACACGAATATCCGGACTTTCGAGCAGCGAGCATCTCATATCACAGTGACTAGGGATATTTTACTAGATCTAGAGAGAGAACTTTTAAGAGAAAGAGGAGAAAGTACAAACTCTATGGTAATTATGAAGTGTTGATTTTGCAGTCGAAATTCTCAAATGAATTTTGAAATATTCTGGGGAATTCTGGAAACTTTGAAATTCACCTCATACAAACTTATTCTGAAATCTTGGAAACATTTTGTCAATTGAAAATTTTGGGCATTCCATCACAGAATAACGTTATGATCATCGATTGAGAATGGGTTAAGCTCGTGACGGACTGAGCCAATCTGTCCGTCACAGAAAAGCACGGGCGGACCCGGGTGTGAATTTCGCGCGTAAGCATTAAAATCTCAAATATGAGAAATAATGATTTTGTTTGGGTTTTGGTCAATTTGTGCTAGAAACTGACAGAAATATCTAATATTTTTTTGCAGTGGGTCATTATAAAAAGGTATTAAACGTCGGTGTAGCGAAGGAGTCACTAATCAACACCGAAATAATAAATATAAAGTCCGGGTAAACAATAAAAAATTATAATCTGCTGTTTCATAGATGGCGGTAATTTAATTATTTCACTTAAAGACACATTTTGTAAGTTATGTTCAAAAATTTTAAGATAAATAATTTTTTGTTTGCGCCCGTACATACACAATATGAATATGAGGACATAGTTTTGTCGGTAATATTGGATTGCTTCACCAATGACTTCTTCTTCTGACTTCTTGATGACTTCAAGGTTCGCTACACTGACGAAATACGCAGCGCCGAGTTTTTGTTCCGTAGGAGCCAATCAGACTTACACAAGGCTTTTTGTAGTCATTATTACAATATATAAAAGCGCAGTATTATTCGTCAGTTTTCTTTTCTGATTCGGTACTGGTGCACTACACTCAATGTGCTTCATTGACAAAGAGCTGATATTCATCAAATATGTATTTTCCGTGCAAACGGCATCAATATTTAGTGAGTCGCGGAGATCGGGATCCAGCTATAAACAATAAGAAAGCATTCACGAGAAAAATGCTCGCTTTCCCTTGAATAAATAAACAAAACCCATTTCCCTCGGTTTGCATTTTCCGATGGGCAAATGACTCATTTTCCGAACCGTACACGATGTTCGGATAATAATAATCAATGTTTTTACATTAGCACCATTATGACGCACATTTTGATCTTCAAATAAAAATAATCATCCGGACGAACGCAATATGAAACTTTGTCATTTGATTGGACGTTATATTTTAAATTGTGTTGTGTGAAATTATTATAATTATTTTTGTTGTTTTCCTTGTTTATTTATTCCAGATCGTGGGCTAGTCGCGTTCTGTAGCTGGTGATTCGTTTTCTGAATAACTTTCTTCGAACATAAATAACATAATAATATTATTAAAACAATTGTATTAAAATTAATCTGTGGTACCATTAAAATTAAAATAATGAATTAACATTTAATAATTATTTTTATAATTTTAATTGTAAATTACAGTTAATATTTTTTTTTGGTAATTTTCATATATTCATATATATCATAGGTATCATTTTCCGACTTTATGACCGGGTTAAATCTTCCCCACAAAAAAAAACTAAACCCTTCCACACACTTTTCTACAAACTATCATCTAGTCAATCCACATTATGTAAGTGTAATAAATACAAAACAATACAAGAACAACACCATTATTGTTATCATTTTTACTGTTATTGTTATTGTTGTTGTTATTGTTACTGTAAAATAAAAAAAAAATCCTTGGCCAATATTTGTTTATTTATTTATTCGCACATTTAGGGTCTCACATAAAATAAGTCATAATAAATTACGTTGGTGCATTAAAATTTCTAATTTACTTATTTAGGTAATAATAATAAAAATTATAACAAGAAAACAAATATTTTATTTTTTTTTTATTTTTTATTTTTTTATTTTTTTTTATGATGTAATAATTAAACAGTTTACAATGTATAATAATATTTGCTAACAATAATGATATATAAAAATTAGTAAACACAATTTTTTTTGATGTTTCTCTTTTATGGAAGCAGACGCTTATGTTTAAAAGAGATGTTGAGTATCGAGATGAACATTATTTATGTAAGTATTCTTATTAATAAGGAGTTAAGAATATTAAAAATATAAGTGTATATCACCAATGTACAATTGAACGATTTATAACGTTACATTAACAACATTCAACAATGTACAATTTAAAGATTTATAACGTTACATTATTTAATTGACGAATTTCGTTATTTTGATTTTTTACCTTGAAATGTTCTTTGATCGCTTTGAGTAGGGTTTTGTCGTCTTCGATTTTTCTGATATTATCAGGTAGGTTATTAAAGTATTTTTTGCCTAGAAATGTGTAATGATGTTGTGCAAATGAGGTGTTACATTTTTGTATTGGAAATATATGTTTTTGACGAGTACGTCTTTCAATTGAAAAACTGTGATTTTGTTTTTCTTTTATTATTTGAATTATTATGTTTTTTCGGATAAGATCATTAAATTTTAGTACTTTAAATTCTTCAAATATAAGTTGAGTTGGATAATCTCTCGGTTTTTTCAATATTATTTTAACAATCAGACGTTGTACAATTTCAATAGGTAGGAGATTAGTTTTGTATGCGGATCCCCAACTGCTTACACTGTATTGGAGATTCGATTGTACTAATGCGTAGTAGACTGAAGTTAAATTTTCCAATGATAGAAAGTTACGCAGTTTCAGAAAAATATAAATTAATTTCCTTATTTTGTTAACGGTAAGGTTAATTTGATCTTTCCAGTTAAGGTTTTTGTCCATTATTATTCCTAAGTATTTAATTTTATTTGTAATTTGTAGTGTGGAACAATTTATTGTACAGTGATTTGTATTATGTTCCTTAAAGTTGTCGTGTATAATTATGTCAAAGTTTTGTGGAATATCGTTTGCTTTTATTGCGAATGGCAATACTTGGGTTTTTTCGCTATTTAGGGATAGTAGTTTATATCAAACCAGTATTTGAGTAGATTTATGTCTTCTGTTGCTTTTTGTTTTACTCCTTCCCATGTATTATCACTTTCAATGAGTACTGTATCGTCCGCGTATGAGGTTATACTACCTAGAATTGACTGTGAGAATATCCCGTTTACATATAAGATAAATAGTAATGGACCCAGTACCGTTCCTTGTGGGATTCCATATTCAGACGTCTCTTCATCGCTGTATATATTGTTTATTTTGACATACTGTGGGCTATTCTTTAAGTAGCTTTTTATCCAATTTGCAACATTCTCCTTAATGTTCAGATTATCTAATTTTTCCATAAGTTTTGAGTGAGATATGCTGTCAAATGTTTTTCTTAGGTCTATGAAAATGCCTAAACATTTTTTACTCTTATCTAGGTTTTCGTATATGCGTGAAGTAACGTTTGCAATTGCATCTTGTGAGCTGCGCGCTTTTCGGAATCCATATTGGTTATTGTGAAGTATTTTTTTGTTTTCAATAAATTCCATGAGTTGAGATTTTACAATTTTTTCGAATATTTTTCCAATATTAGAGATTAGAGAAATTGGTCGATAGTTGGTAACATTAAGGGTGTTTCCACTTTTAAATATAGGCGAGATAATTGTTTTCTTATAATTTGATGGAAATATTCCTTTTTTAAGGCTCAGATTAATCAGGTGAGTTAATGGTTTTATCACATAGTTTTTAATAGATTTTAGAATTTGGATCGTTATATTATCATATCCTGGCGACGAACCTCCGTTCATATTTTCAATTATTTTTAAAATATCTACTTCATTAGTCATTTTAAATCGGGACAATGAGTTTATATTTTGTATATCTTCAATAATTGCTTTTGTAGTTGATCTTTTTGTCACGTAAATTTTTTTGGCTAGGTTTTGCCCAACTTTTGCGAAGAAAGAGTTGAATACATTTGCCCATCTTTTTGGATTTACACTAGCGTTTATTTTTACTTTATTTTCATCTTCAATTTCATTGATTGGTTTATTTTGTTTATCATTTTCTATTGCACAATTAATTGTTTTCCAGATTATTTTTGGGTTATTTTCGGAGTTTATTATTTTATGTTTATAATACTCATCTTTACTGATTTTAATTATGCGTGTCAGCTTATTTTTGTATTTTTTATATTTGCAATCCAATTCTTTGTCATTTGGGAAATTAACTGTTTTTTTGTAAAGTTTACTTTTTTCTCTGATTGAATTTAATAATCCCTGTGTGATCCACGGTTTCAAGAATTTATTTTTAGCTAAATTTCGATTTGGAATTTCCGTTTTAGAGTTTTCTATATGTATCGCTAGAATGCTTTCAAAGTTATTTGAGCATAATTCAACTTCTTGACAGTCGATTACTTGTTTCCAATTTTCCGTTTTCAATTTTTCAATTAATTTCTCTATGTTTAATTTGGTATATGATTTTTTTACTGACATGTTTTTTGTGTGAATTTCTTTTCTATCTTCGTACAAAAATATACATGTATGATGGTCTGTAATGTCATTTTTCCATACAATGGTTTTAATTTTATGAAGATCCTTTAAGTTAATATTTGTCCAGAAATGATCTAGACAGGATGGTTTTTGACCTTGAATTTCACGCGTGTTTTCATTAGTACACGATTTAAAATTATTTTCAGTCATACAATTTAAGTATTCATGTTTAATTTTACTATCATTATTTTTGTTAATATTGATATTGAAATCTCCCGTTATTATGCAATTCGTATTTTTGAATAATGATATTATATGCCGTATTTGTTCAATAAATACGTTAGCATTAGATTCATGGGTTCTGTATATTGCTATTAAAGAATAATTCGTTTTGTTGTTGCTAAGTTGGATTTCTATGCAGTTCGTTGAGTCTATATTGTGTTCCGAAATTGTTACAATGTTAAATTTATTATGTACCCATACCACGATTCCACTGTTTTTGTTAATATTTGTGTTTGTTTGTATGTAAGTATATTCGTGTAAATTGTAATGTGGTGAGTCACTATTTGTGAACGTTTCCGTTAACACTATGACTCCCGGCTTTACTTGAAGATTATTTATATTGAGAATAAATTCTTCTATGTTTTTTTGAAGGCTACGTATATTAAGGTGGATTATTTCTATACCAAGGAATTTGTCTGTGATGATTTCTTTACACTCTTTTGCACTATGACTCTTGAATTCACTGATTTTGAAACTGTTTTCCAGTTGTATGTTAATAAAGTCATCCATTTTTTCGACTGTATTAATTGTTGTTATTTTTTTTTTTTCTTTTTACTGGTTGTTAATAATTGTTTTTAATAATTGTTTTACTATCTTCCTTTTTTGTAACAAATAGAGAAAATGATATCCTCAATGCTGAACATTTCATTTACAAATCATTAAATAATCATATGGATAATATGAAGTAATTATACATAAAATGTTGTTTTTTTCTGAAATAATTATAAATATAATACTTTGTGTTTTTTAGTGCAGTTGAATGGTTTCGGTTTCAGTTTGTATTTGGTGTATTTTCTATTTCTGATCTCCCTATGTTTTGTTTTCAGCTTTATATTTTAGATTTAAATCTTTTATATTTTTGAGTTTTGAATCGAAGTGGGATTTTGTTGTAGAGTACCATAGTTTATGAAGCTTTTTTTTCCTAAAAATTGTGGTAGCTTGTTGGATGTGTTTTTGACCCTGAGATAAAATAATAATTAAAAGAATTATACATTACTCCAAGCTACACGATAGCGATAGGAACGTAATTCTATTTTAATTTAAATTCAAACAATAGAATATAAAAAAGAAACAACATTAATTAACCCAGTAAAGAAAAGAGAAGAGAGAAAAAGTATATACAGTAAACAACAAAAAATAAAATTAAAATTTTAGTCAAAATAAACACACAGATTACGTACAGAATACATCTCTAGATTATATATAACTTAATTGTTTTACTTGATCATGTCATGTCTTCCTAAGGCGTCTCTGACTTCTTTTACCATTAACTTCCACGTCATACATTCACCTTACACCCTTTTCTTCGTTAGTCACGTACGTATAATTTTACCACAAAAAATATTTGATTCATATCTTCTTCGGGTGTCACCGAATTTTTTTATCATTCGCTTCATGTGGTGTCATGAAATATACATATTACTGTTAAAAAACTACATTATATCTACTTTAATTCCACTACGTATTTTATTCCAGTACAGTGATAAAGCTTTGTGTCTTCCTCTGGCGTCTCTGGCTTTTCATACCATTCAAACCACTCTCTAAATCAGAGGTTCCCAAACTTTTTTGCCCCGTAAACCACTCGCCAAATTTTTTTTTCCGTAGACCCCCTGCCTGCCGAATATTGAATTTTCTATTAACGTCCCATGTGACAATCATTTATTTTTTTAGTAAAAATATTCCCTTTCCTTGCCTGCCCTACAACCGGGTGGAGGTAAAGTTGCTCTGTCTTTACATTGTGCAGACAGGGGCACCCTTGTGAGGTATTACACCAAATGAAAATGAAGCAGGATAAGCAACGGGAATTTCTTTCTGTAGCTAGCCCTACAGAATTGCCCCTTAAGTTCTTTGTCAGTGCTTATTCCGGTCAGTTCTTCTTGTCACATGATATCCAATTCTTCAACGTTGCATTTCCATAGTCAAAATGTTGTCAAACTTAGTTTTGAAGTCTGTGTGAAGTGCATTTAAAAGTTGAACGTCATTATTACCCTGGACGTTTTTCAAAAACAAGTTGGGGAACTAGGAAAATTCGCGGCTTCCAATGTGCAATGTTTTGCTTGAATATATTAATTCTGACGAGAAAAGTAACGTAGACTTTATTTGTATACCTCAATTAACAACTTTACTAAATATAAAAATACAAATATAAAATAAGTAATTTCTCAGTCTATTATATGTGTTAGGTGTATTGTGTCATTTACGGAACTCCTAAATGTTGACTTGAGGTAAATGGGGGTCCGCTCGTATGCACCCGCATTTGAATCTCGTGGACCCCCAATTTTTTTTCTCGCTGACATAGACCCCCAGCATGCCGATATCGACCCCTGGGGGTCCATAAAGACCACTTTGGGAACCTCTGCTCTAAATACTCTCGCCTTTTTATATTAGTGAAACAAAATGTAGGAAAATTTCTGATGTAAATTTTAGTATGGAACAAATGAAAGGAACTGAATTTATTTCCAAGCCTGTGAAGTCTGTAGACTTGAGGGGTTCTTAACTTTAAACTCGTAATTAAAAAAGCTATTGACTTGGTTTCAACAAAAACAGTTTTTAGCCGAGAAGCCTCCTTGACAAACCAATCGTGCATTATTTACGATGTTTGTCCGTTTAGTTCTAGCCACTTCAATATGCAATCTGCTATGCAAGGGTTTGAAGGCTGATTGAATGATTATGTATTTGATCGAGTAATTGCAATTGATACAATGAACGGATATCCGTAATACTCGTGTGAAGATGCAGGGATTACGATAATGGACCCTATTTGACGCGATAACTCCGCATTGTCTAAGATTCAGATGCGGTTGAAATTACGATAGAATCAGTAATCACGAATATTAGATGATTTTTCCGGTGATAAATAATATATGTCATACTCTTTGTCAGACGCTTTGCTATAGTGGTAGATGCAGTTGACATTGGACCCGAAGGTTACAGGTTCCATTTCCAGTGCACTGAAAGCACAATTGACCAGGAATTCACACTTCCTGTCAAAGGTAAATAACACGCCTTGAAATAAGCTGCTGTCTGTTATATGGGATTGCTTGCTAAGGAATTGCCAAAATTTAAAAGTAGTATCATGTCAATAATATAAACTGTTCAATCCGCATACATATACACACACACTCACACATACACACATATACACTATACACGTCTCCTGGTAATTACTGATTATACATTCCATACACAAGACATTACAAGGAAACATATCATAGTGGTAGATGCAGTTGACATTGGGCCTGAAGGTTGCAGGTTCCATTTCCAGTGCACTGAAAGCACAATTGACCTGGAATTCACATTTTCATGTCAAAGCTAAACAACACCCCTTTCAAATAAGCTGCTGTCTGTTATATGGGATTGCTTGCTAAGGAATTGCCGAAATTTAAAAGTAGTATCATGTCAATAATATAAACTGTTCAATCCGCATACATATACACACACACTCACACATACACACATATATACACTATACACGTCTCCTGGCAATTACTGAATACATACCAAATACAAGACATCACAAGGAAACATCGTAGGTACAAAACTTGAAATGTTTAATATAAATAATAAACTGTAAATTGTTTCATCATTATAACCAAAGTACTGTTTGTTTCTATAAAATCAATTAAAAAAATAATAAATAGCTTATATATCTTTTCGATCCATCTTCATTTCCTAACATGACCTAACTAAATCTATTCTAACCTAGCCTACCATGAAAACGAGCACGGAACTGACAGAGGAAAGATGAAAGTAAACGTAATGCTGCTTAAATGAGATCCTTGGGGCGTATGTGTGGTATAACCATGAATGATAGTATGAAAAATATGAATGGTAGAAGAAGTTGGGGAAGCCCGAGGAAGAAGTGGCACGATCAAGTGAACCCAGTACTTGAGTTGGCCCATATCAAGAGTCAGAATATCAGAAACAGGGTATCTTACTTATTTTAAAATTATTAAAAAAAAAAAAAATTATACTGCATGATATATGTTCATAATTAAATTCATATGTAACTCTGATGTAATATTAATTTTCTTATTAATATAACATACATAATATGTAAATGAAATCCTCATCACGGGAGATCCCAGTGAGGATATAATTATATCTATTTGTTACACAAAAAAAAGATAATAAAAAACTTATTATTATTATTATCTACAAGACGATGTGAAGCTTAAATGAAGCAATTCCGAGTTTTTTGGCGGTCCATACTCTCTACCCACACCTGGGGGAAACGGAGTGCTGGTTGGTTAGCTGGTTAGTGGTCGAGGGGTAATGTTCTCGACTAGCATTCTGAAGATCGCGGATTCGAATCCCGGTGTGCGCAAGTAAATTTTATTTGATTAATTTGTGTTATTTCACAATTTTCTAGAGTGGAACATACTCTCAGTATATGGTTGGGAGCAGTTGAGACTCTTGTGCGGCTTCACACATAAAACCAAAGTTTTGTAATTCCCCTTCGTTTCCCATATTGAAAACATTTTTTAATGGCCTTTAGGATATTTACAAACACGCCATACGATTACTGCTCACAACTGATAATTTTGTCTCCTATGGAGCCACTATCTTCAAGAAAAAAAAAAAGTGCTAAAACGGGAAAACCATTTGATAGATTACAATATCTTGCTGGCGTGCAATCTGTAGATCATAAATATAAGGCGGGAATGCTGTGTTTGTTCTACCGATATTTCATAGAAGGCACGCCAAACGCGTGCCCAACATTTGTACACGGTTAATAAAGGTTAAACAAAGGTTTAGGCAGTGTGAAATGATTTATTTTTCATGTATTGAATGATGTTGATGATGAAATTATATTCTATTTTTTTGGGGCAGTTAGGTTGGGTTGTTTCGGTTAATTTGAACAATTATTCAAATAACAAAGTTAATTTTCAAGTAACTAAAGTTCTGTTATTAGTTCAGATCTGTCAAGCAACTAGCTTAAACTGATATTGTTTCTTTACATTGTGTCTTTTTTACGTTAGAATTTTTTACCTCACTAGGACAAGCCTGCGTTGAGGTTAATAATTTTACAAAATAATAAAAATAACACAACGATTATATATTAAGAGAACAATATTGTTACATTAACGTTTCTACGAATTGGGTACCTACATGGTACCTATTAATCTAATTCCAGCCAATTCATTACAGTATAATTTAGTAAACATATAGGGTGACCAATGTGACCATGATATTCATTGATATTTGATTGGAAAAAAATATATATAACCATTATTTTTAAAATGAGAAATTACACTTTAAAAGGAAAAGTATGAAAAAATATACATTTACAAAATATTATGCCATAATTTAAAAGGACAAAGATGAAAAAAAGTTGGTAATCCTCGGCTAGCACAAATAATTTAAAATTGTTTTTAAAAGTATACAAGGAATTTGATAAGTTAATATGTTATATTTATTTATTTATTTGTTAAGACATACACAGTACAATAAGATACAGTTAGATATTTTTAGTTATTACATAGTTGTAGTACCTATTACGTATGTCCATAAAATATCATTACTTAATTTCGCCTGAGATTGTTATAAAAGGAAGGAAGTGTGTGGATAGATAATAATAAATTAATTGAAAACAAGAATTATAATATGCTCACGAATTGTATAATAATAATAGAAGACTATTAAGTAGTAGTGGAGCCGGGTACAAATATTGTCTAAATTTCGCTAATAAACAATTAGATAATGTTAATTAAGTGGTAATCTCAAGTGACCTACCAGGTAAGTATTGCACTGTATATTATCTCCATAAATAGTTAAGTAATAACATAGATCACTGTAGAAATGTATTATAAGTTTGTACAGCGCCCTTGAGGTGATTTTGTACAAAAACGGCGCTATACAAATCATCCAATTATTATTATTATTTATTATTATTAATAATAACAGAACCTGAATAGAACTTTCACAGAACCCAAAAATGAACGTTGAAATTTGATGAATTGTTCAAATTCTGCGAAACAACCCATTCTTAGTGTTATTATGAAGAAACCTTTCAGATATTCGAGTGACGCTCTCTTCATTCTTCGAAATTCCAGAGGTTTCAAGAATATTTCAACATTAAAAATTTTGTATACATCCCTGGTTCGTAGTCAAGTCGAATATAACTCCTCAATCTGGTCCCCCCACTTCAAATTACATTCAGATTCAATCGAAAAAATTCAACATAAATTCCTAAGACACATTAATTTTAAACCCGGTATTCCCATTGAAAATATAAATTATAAAGAAATAACTATTCCACATGCCAACTGTCTTAAATTACAACTACCTTATAATGTATGTGTTTTAGCAGTTTATAGATCTCCTTCTCAAGCACACATTGATACCTTTCTTGACCACATAAATGACTTACTACGTTCTGT
This sequence comes from Hesperophylax magnus, assembly GCA_026573805.1. Lineage (NCBI taxonomy): Eukaryota > Metazoa > Arthropoda > Insecta > Trichoptera > Limnephilidae > Hesperophylax > Hesperophylax magnus. Next base: position 831,028 of record JAIUSX010000210.1, on the reverse strand, counting down.
ATCAACACATAACCATGAAGTGATTTTATGTGGTGATATAAATATAAATATTCTGGATATGAACAACATAAAAAGTGAACAATATCTTTCACTTTTGATTTACCACGGTCTAAAACCATTTATTATTTCACCGACTAGAGTAACATCAAGTACTGAGAGTTGTATTGATCACATTATGGTTAAGTCAAAAGACGATCCTCAGAGTGCTGTATTCAGGACCAGTATTACAGACCATTTTGCTACATTATTGAAATATCCTAAATCCAGAGTAACAAAATCAAAAAAAATAGACGTTAAGCTTAGACTAACTGTGGATAATGACCTACTAAATTCGACACTGAAAGAGGAAACATGGGATACAGTCTTATCCACCAGTGATGTCAATACTGCAGCTGATAATTTCATAAGACGTCTAAAATTACATATTGGAAATTGCTCATATACTAAGAGAATCCATTGTAATAAAAAGCACTTGAAACCATGGATAACTTCTGGAATTGTTAACTGCCTCATTAAACGTGACAAATTACACAAGAGTTGTCGTAAAGAACCAAATAATATCGAACTGTTTGCACATTATAAAAGATACAGAAATTGGTGTTCTAAAATTATAAAAACGACCAAACAAACATATTATAAAGGGAAGCTTCACGAGGTAAAAGGAAACATAAAGCAAGAATGGAAAATAATAAAACAAGCATTGGATTTGCAAAAGGAATCAGTGCCCATAAATAAACTGAAAGTAAATAATAACATTGTATCCATAAATGATAATCCAACAGTCATTACTAACCATGTGAATAATTTTTTTAGTGATATAGGTCAAAATTTTGCTAATCTTTTGTGTAGTGCAAATAGCACCAGTGAAGAATCTTTAGTAAAAAATTATAATCCAACACAATCTATGCAAAATGCCTGATTTGAATTCAAACCAACGAATTGTAATGAAGTTTTAAATGTGATTAATGAGCTAAAATCAGGTTTTTCGAGTGGAAATGACAATATAAGTGCAATGGTCTACAAACAAAATGCTTCTGAACTAGTAATACCTATTACACACATTGTAAATGTTAGTTTTGAGAATGGCTTGTTCCCTAATCATTGCAAAAATTCCAAAGTTATTCCTTTATTTAAAGGAGGAGATAACGAAGATGTAAATAACTATCGACCTATCTCCTTGCTAAATACGTTATCAAAAATAATAGAGAAATTAGCTAAAATTAGGTTGATGTCTTATGTAAAAAGATATGAAATTCTCTCAGATAATCAATTTGGCTTCCGAGAGAACATAGGAACAAGTGATGCTGCATTAAAAATGATCACCACAGTCGTAGAAGCTCTTGATACTGGCAATAAAGCAATGGCCGTCTTTTTAGACTTGTCTAAGGCATTTGATACCGTATCCCACGGTTTACTCTTAAAAAAACTCAGTTCAATGGGTATTGTTAATAAATCTTTAGATTGGTTCAGATCATATCTTGAAAATAGAACACAGAGAGTAATAATTAATGATCACATTAGCTCAAATAAATCAATTGTATATGGTGTTCCTCAAGGTAGTGTTCTGGGTCCAATTCTATTTTTGTTATATATTAACGACCTCTGTAAACTGAAATTTTCTGGATCTTCAATTGTATTTGCAGATGACACTGTCTTGGTGTTGGCTGCTGACACATGGAACGAAACGTATGCTCAGTGGGAGGCAGGATTAAGGGCAGTCAAAAATTGGCTTGATCAAAACTTGTTAACCTTAAACATGAACAAAACTAAATATATTACTTTTAGCATTTCCTCTGTTAATCAACCATCTTTGGAACGTTCATTAAAATTACATTGTTGTGTGCAGGAGTGTAACTGTCAATCTTTGGAAAGAGTAGACAACATCAAATACCTGGGTTTAATTATTGATAAAAATTTAAAATGGAACAATCACATTACTATATTAAGAAACAAAATAAGAAGGCTAGCCTACATTTTCAAAAATCTAAGAAACATATTGGACAAAGTTACATTAAAAACTGTATATTATGCTCTTGTTCAATCAATGCTTTCATATAATGTTGTCTGTTGGGGTTCTTGTAACAAGACTACCTTAGAGCCTTTGAATGTTGCACAAAAATTAATTTTAAAAATAATGTATAAGAGAAATTTTATGTATCCATCAAAGTTATTATATAGTGAAAGCAAAATTATGACAATAAGGCAGTTGTACATAATACAGGCTCTCTGTAAATTTTTCAACAACACTATTACTGCTAAAAGATCTCAACAAGTGCGCAGCACTAGAATGGGTTCTTCTTTAATGTATCAGCCGGTGTATACCAGAACATCCTTCGGACAAAGGAGTTTTTCATATAAAGCTCCGTTGCTATATAATATGCTTGGAGAAAATATAAAAACTATAGGTACGTTAAATTCATTCAAGAAAATGGTCAAAATCTCCGTACTAGCTGAGAGTGATGATTTTAGATCACCCATGTTGTCGCTTATATCATAATTCCTTGTGGAAGCTCTGTTTCGATACAATCCTTATTTACTTACTGCGCATGTACTTATTTACTTCTAAAATAACTTTTGGTTATTTATTATTATGTTACTTATTATTATTATTATCTACTTAATTATCGTATTAATATTTACTTTAATTATTGTCTAGCTAAATTATTTACTTACTTACTTTTTATTATAATATTATCTACTTACCTATCGGTTATTATTTACCTTTTTTTATTTAGTTATTTTTATTTTTTCTTATAATCTATTATTCATACTTTCCATGTTGTAATTGTTAGTATGGTTACCCTATGCTTGTGTCTGATAAGCCAGCACAGGTACCTTGTACTTTAGTTAACAGAAGAATATTATTGTTGCCAACTTACTTAATAATGCTTCTTTTGTTGACTTTTTTGTTTTTATTTTTTTCATACATTTGTTACTAAAATTTTGTTTATTTTTGTCTACCGGTCTCGAAACGTCCGTGTCATAAACTTTTCTTTTTTGGTTTAAATTTAATTTAATGTTGTTATTATTTTTAATTTACATATATGTATTTTTTTAAATGATATTATTGTAAAGCTGCACATCTTGATACAGGAATGCCCTAGTGAGATGTGCAGAGTATGCTTTTTATGTAAAAACTGTATTTTGAATGAAATAAATAAATAAATAAATAAATTACTTGATGAAAAATCTAAATTTATTAAAACTCTCAGATCGAAGAATTATATCCGACTTAATATTTATGTTCAAAATTGTAAATGGTAGTATAGACAGTCCTGATTTAATTAACCTCATTGAATTTCATATACCCACGAGAGCTACTCGTTCTAAAATTTTGTTTAAATGCAACAATATCAGGACTGAGTATTCCAAACACTCGCTTTTACCTAGGTTGCATGAAGTTAGTAATAGATACGCAGATGTGGCAGATCAATTTAACTGCACGCAAGGTAGGTACAAGAGGGCTATGCTATCAAATCTTTTCAATCAATATTAATTTAATCTAATTCTACCTTATTTGCACTATAGAAACTTATGTACTTGTATCTCTTGTTTACTTACTTACTCTCTAATGTCATTTCACAATCAAATGCCACATATATTTGAAATTCTTTTTTTTTTAATATTTCTACGATTTTAACTGTGACATGTTATCATTGTTTATGGTATATGTATACCGTTGATATTAAATAAATAAATAAATAAATGAATTTAATGTAGGTAATGGATGTCCGACAGTGCTATATAAAAAAATTGTAATCCATGTTCATAAAAATAAAAACAAAATGAAAACAGCCGAACACAAACATCAAACCAGAAGTAAGGAAAGGAATGACCGTTCCAACAAGCAACAGAGTGGCTTATCAAAAAATATTCTCATATCTCGGTCCTAAAATATATAATAAAATCCCCTCTCAGCTGAAACTGTATGAATTGTCATCCTTCAGTCCAAGAGTGACAAAATGGTTGTTGGATCAAGGCAGTACTGATTCCGAAATGATACTAAAAAATGTAATTCGAAATCACGAACGCCTCTATGTATCTTTATGTATCTTTTTGTATCTTTTTATGTATCTTCGTTTTAACATACTTATTTTAGCTAGTCTTAAATCCTGTATTCGTCTAAGATAACTTGAAACCTGTAAATTTGAGTGTCCTGAAACGGGAATCCTTCCTAGTTGGACAGTCAAAATCATAAAATGTAATCAATATTATATTATAAAAAATAAAATAAATAGTTAAACACCTAAAAAGTAGAATTAATATAATTGCTCAAGATATTTTTATGTGTTCCAGAACATAATTTTAATAAAACGAGAGAATCGTTATTTGATATAATATGTTTTCTTTTCTAAATTTAGACTAATGTGAAAATTTGGCTATTTGAGTTTGTTTAACGGATAGCCAACCAAGCCTCCCAAAAACGTAATAGCCTTTTGTGTATTTAATTTCGTCATTAAACAGATTTCGCGTCGTTGTACTAAATGAGGGTCAAATTCATAAACCAAACTACTTAATAGTTAACTCTTTGACAAACAAAACTGAAAGTCGCTTGGAACGGTCGAATGAGGTGGAAAATTAACACCCTGTTATCAGGTATTTATTGTGACAACTATTTTAATGAAGAAATCACGTATCAGAAGGCAGTGGTGTAACAAAACGCCATTGGAGCGAGCCTTGACCGTGGATGTATTATATTTAGATGCGACAGAAAGCGGAAAAAGATGCCACTTAGTTAGGGGAATGTACACTCTACGATATAGTGGAAAATACTAACAAACAACGGAAAATGACTGACCCGGTCCCCGCGCAAAGATCCTCTCGTGCTAGAGTGGATCACGTTCCAACAAAGTATTATTATTATACACGGTGTCTGAAAATTCATATTACAAGCGGGAAACCGGTGAATCTACAGGTTAAAAACGGGATTTAAAGAATGAATTGACAGGTTTCCTAATAAATTTTCAGTAAAACATTAATGTCTTATCGCGACGTCAGAACACGCGTTCATAAAAATTGTAATATTTGCACATTTAGTCTTTAAATATTATCAGGATAAACGCAGGTGCATGAACACGTGTTCCGATACATTATGAATGTACAAAAGTTTATTAGGAAATGGTTTGCAATCCAGTTTTTAACAGAATATTAATAAATAATAAATACTCATTTTTCTCTATGTGGAGCAGATTTTGTGGTAGGCATAACTTTTTTGAATTTAAGGCGATGTACTACGTCGTGTAATATTTTAAATTGAGCCGCTATCAACAACAACCCTTACGTAGATGGCGATAAGGTTTAAATTCCCGCTTAACACCATCGGCCTGTTTTGATTTATGCAAGAAACAAACATGGCCAAAAAGTGCCTTTTATTTTATTTTGTGGATATTCAGGCATACATATTTAAATTTTTTCCGATCATTTTATAAATAACTTAATTTGCCACATAATACAATAAAATCATAACCGAAAATGGGTTCGTAAGTAGGAGATTTTGAACTTTAAAGCAGTTTTCATAGGAATTTACATGATTTTTTTCTGGGCTTATACAAAGACATATTTAAAAAATACTCGATTATTTCAAAGGCCAAGATGTATTCTACTCGCAGTATTTAATTAAAGCATTTGAAACATTTCTAGGCGACCAAATTTTCAAACCAAAAACACATGATTTTGTATTACTACGTATGGCATCGCCTTAAGGTTTCGTTTTCGAGTATATCGAGTGGGAGAAGAGTCGTTTACCCTTTTGGTAAAATTTAAAGAAAATCCAAAAGTAGGTAGGAATTTATGCATCAGTATGTTCAGGAGTCACATACTAATGAATATATCCCTCTCTCTGCGGCGCAAGGACAAAGGATCTCCCCAAACCAGCCTCTTCCGGTCTGGCATGCCACACAGATAGTGGGCAGGCGCATCCTGAACACACCTCACCCGATGAACCCGGCACCCCTGCTAATTCACCAAACGTTGCGAAACACTTAGGGTGACCTGTGGCAGAGGTGTTGGTTATCCAATAAATGGTGCCCGGGGCGGCCGTACCCAAACCTGCCTTCCAAATTAAACGATGGATGTAGATCATCCGAAACGTGCTGAATTTTAAAATAAATTTGTTTGTTCAATTTAATCTAAATATGGCCATAAAATCTGTTTTAAAGAAAACATCGTACCTATAGGGTAAATTATAGGGAGTTTACATCTCCCGAAAATAATAACAACATTACTTTTACCTACATTTATCTGAGACTGGTATCACTGGCAACCTGCGCGCGATACCTCACGCGGCAAATATTTCATTCTCTCTCCAGTGGTCTAGCCGCCGGTTTAGCCCTAAATCACCTCTAACGTACGCGATCTGTTTTGTTCATAAAATTATTGTAACGTGAGTTTTGTTAAAATAAAAACTAAATTGAATATATTCGAATTCTCATTATTACACACCGAGAGTAATCACGCAACCTTGGATTCTGCGGATTGGAGAACCACAGAATCATTCAGCCAACAACCCATTTAAATTGGCAATAATCACAATCCTCCAAATACCTATATACTCTTAGTGAAAAGCGAGGGTCAAGGTGTTTATCCTCTCATCAGTGATGTGCTGTTTAGGGAAATTTCTTTAGATCTAGGGGGATAAAATACTTTATAAGGAAATTGGAAAAAGCACAAAAATCTGATGAAATTATATATGTTGGCTACATTCAAAATTGTGGAGAAATTAAAAATATTCTAGGAAATTTTCTAAATTGCCTGTCCCCTCCACCTCCCTCCCCACAGGAAACCAATTATCTGGGGAATTCGGCATTAAGTACTTAATACAAACTTATTCTGAAATCCAGCGAAAATACAGGAAATTTTAACCTGAAATCTAGAGAAATAAAAATATTGGCTACGGCCATTACTGTTGTTATTTGATTAGTGTTTGTATAAGGATATTTTCCTAGATCTGGCGAAAAAAAGGGGATAGGGAAAAATTCCCAAATTTTGTTTATGTAGTCAAAATTCTAAAGCAATCTGGATAAATTTCTGGAAAGTTTGAACTTCTCTAGAACCTAAAACTAAACCACTCACCCCAAGATATGAAACTATTCAATGGGAATTCAGTACTTGAGTACACAACATACAAACATAAAAAAAACGCAAATACGTTTTTGATCTGAAATCTAGGGAATACAAACAAATTGGGCATACCGTCACCGCCTCACACCTAGCAGTTTGTACGTACGCCACTGATCTGAGATTTTTGTTTGACATTGTCTGCGTCAATACTGTTTTATTGTCACCTTTTCAATAAAAATGTTTTTCACGGAAAGCGTTTTCACAAAACTCCTTGGATACATTTCTGAATAACAGTGGATAAGCGGCATAATGTGTGATACATTTTCACCGGGACTACTACATGCATATAAATATTACGTACGTAGGTACATACTGGGTTATGTAACTAGGTAAATGTTTATTACATTATTTCTTATAAAATTTGATTGCATAAAACAATGAAAAACAAAGTCAAGTTCAAATGTCTGTTTGCGTCTATTATCAGTAAACTTTAGTAATTTCGGTCAATGATTTCTACTAAAATATTTATTTAGTGCTTAGCACTGTAGGTACATAATATTATTGACGGCCTCCGAGGTCGAGAGGTGAGGCTTTCGACAAGCAATTCGAAGGCGCGTGTTCAAATCTCGGTGTGCGCAAGTAAGTTTTTTTTGATGAATTTGTGTTATTTCACAATTTATTAATTTAAAATAATAAATAATATATGTGTGGCACGTTCCAGAGTGGAAGATAGATCGTCCTATCAAAGAATCGCCCTGGTGTAAGACCACCATTTGGAACTGAAACGTTGCTTTATATGGCTTTGGCTTTATGGCTTTTTTGTTTGGTGATCAGATCTGAATAGCCAGGTATTTCCCCACCTTCCTCTTCCCCATCTCCTTCCCTTCCCCACTACCTTCAGTCTCACAATATACCCCGATTGGGGATTCTATAGTCTCACTGGCTCCAGATAAGACAGACAGTCTGGGAGACTTTGGGAGGAGTTGTTAAAAAAAATCGTGCTCTTGGTTCCACAAGGTTTTATCTGCCTTTTGCATGAAATTGTGGTATTGAAGATAAAAAAGTTTGAATCAAGTTTAAAATAAATACAAAATTCACATTCATTAAAAAGTGAATAGGTTATTTTTCTTTTTGTTTCTTTATGCAAATACAGTGTTGAAATATTTCACTTAAAAAGAATTTGCTCATAAAAATAGAATGTTCTTAAATGCAAATAAAATTCAATTACAATAGCTCACTTTTTATTTAAAATTTAATTTTATCGGCTCCACGCAAATGGTACCTTGTTGTCCTAAGGTATTCCTCGTAAGTACAACGCAAATGAAACCATCTTGCTCCAAAAATATTTTATCAAATTAAACTAAGATACCCGTAAAATTAGTGTTCAATTTTGCAGGCTACCGACATCTGTAGTCTAGAAATTTGAAGTTACTACGTTTAACCAAAATGGTGTGAGTCCTTGCTTAGAAAATATTGTCAATTTGGTCGGTATAGCAGGTTTCATTTTTACTGCTAGACATCACGATGACAAGTGGTTTATTTACATGTGGTGGTTTTTGAAGTCTTTAAAAAGGCTCGCATTATGTGTTTTTTCGTTCCTTTCTCAACAATAACTCGATAATAAACAAGCTCATAAGTCAGAGCGATCGTAGCAGTGTTATTCGCACAGTTCTTATTATACCTGTTTCAATAGTTTGAAATAAATGTAAAGTGGTGTCAAGAAAACCAGTTTTTTATTCAAAAAGGATCACCCCACAATTTTTAACATTTGATCCTTCAACCGGATTACGATCAGGAGATTGTATGTAAAAAAAAAACAAAGAACCAGCAGCCAAAAGGATACAAAATTGATTGAAACTGGAAATCATTAAGGAAAGTGGACCACATCGCAAATCTGAGATAAGTATTCAGTGCTTTCCTTCCTATCATCCATTTTATGTTTATTCAGGTCTCATGTAATTTAAACGAGATTAATCTTAAATAGAGTCAATATTATAAATAAAATCACTACCCACTTGAAAATAAGAATATAATATTATTGAATAGTGTTCTCAAATAGTATTGTCAAGGTTGTCGTGGTATTCTTTCAAACGGGTTTTGCTAAAATAAAATAATTGTCAACCGATATTAACAAAATATAATTAAAAATGGAAAATATGAAGTCATTAATAAACAAACGCGGCGTAATCAAAGGAAAACTAACCCGATTCGCGGATTCCTTAAATGCATTGTCGGTAAATGAAATTAAATTAAGATATGAGCGGGTGAAATCATTGTTAGATGAATTCGAAGCAGTTCAACAGAAAATTGAAATGTTACCGGATTCAGACGAAATTGAAAATTATAGTCAACGAGAAGCTTTCGAAAACCAATATTTCTCAGTTTTGGCAACGGCCAAAGGTGCGATCGAATCCGTCGATCAAAGTAAGGTGGAAATTAAACTACCCAACCTCCAATTACGGGAATTTCATGGCGATCAGAAAAATTGGGTTAATTTCGTCGAAACCTTCAAGACTTTAGTCCATAACAATAGTACTTTAAGCAACGTACAAAAATTCTTTTATTTGCAATCAACTTTAAAGGGAAACGCATTAAAGATAATTGCTAATCTAGAAATTTCTGAATTAAATTACATTTCCGCTTGGGAATTATTAAATGAACGTTATGCAAATTTAAGAACTACCGTTCATAAACACATCCAAGCTCTATTTTCATTAAAAGACATGAAACAAGAAGAGCCTGTAGCATTGAGGTATCTAATTGATGAAACAAACGTTAGTTTAAAGGCATTACAAAATATCGGGGTCAAGGTAGATCAATGGGATCCATTGGTTATTTATATAATATCAAATAAATTAGACGCAGCTACCCGAAAAAATTGGGAACAATATACATTACAAGACGAATTACCTACGTTAAAGGAATTCTTAAAATGTTTATCTGCTAGAGCCCAAGTATTGGAACTGATGAACGCTTCTGAGAAAAAATTTTCTAGCTTACATAAAACACAACTAGGCAACAATAATTGCAAAAAAGATTCATCAGTATTTTTAGCGGTAAAGGCTAACAACTGCATTTATTGTAACGAGAAAGGTCACCATATTTATTATTGTAAAAAATTTCTAAAATTAAAATTACATGAGAGGATTGATGCTACGAAATCAATCCAAGCTTGTTTTAAATGTTTAAAGGTGGGTCACCAGGCACAGAGTTGCAAGGCAACCTTTTCTTGCAGGCGTTGTGGCAAAGATAATCACAACACCTTGCTACATAATGAGGTACCTCTGCGGGAGGCCTCCAATATGGATGCTGATAACGAGGTTTCAGTATCGAATTTTTCTGCATCGGATAAAGCAGAAAAAATAATATTATTGTCAACTGCCAACATAGGAGTTGTGGGTAGTAACAATAAAATTTTTAAAGCCCGCATTCTGATTGATTCAGGGGCCCAGTCAAATTTTATGAGAGCAGAATTTGCTAATAAATTAAATTTACCATGTGAATTGATAAACAAACCCGTTTCTGGGATCCATAATAACATCACTCACATAAAAAAGAGAATTTCAGTGGAGATGAATTCGCTTCATACTGATTATAAAAGTGAAATATCATGTCTGATTTTACAGGAGATTACAACAAATTTACCACAAGTGACAATGGCGAAAAAAGACTTCAAGTTAACACGAGGATTGGAGCTAGCTGACCCGAACTTCAATATAGCTGCACCCATCGACATCCTGTTGGGCGCGGAGAGCTTTTGGGAAATCCTAACCAACGATAGATTGAAACTCGAATCGGGACCAACACTTCAACGTACGCAACTGGGATGGATCATATCAGGACCAATCCACATGTACCCAAAGCAAAGGCCTGTATCAGATTGTTGTAATTTATCTATAAATAAAATAAGTCATCAAATAGAAAAATTTTGGAAATTGGAGGAGATTAATCCCACTAAGATTCTAAATCATGAAGAAAAGGCTTGTGAAGCCAGTTTTGCTAGTACTCATACTAGACAAGACGACGGTAGATACGTAGTAAGTTTACCGCGTCGAGCATTCATTGATCAGCTGGGAAGTTCATTGCTCACTGCTGAAAAAATATTTAAAAATTTAGAAAGAAAATTTGTGTCAAATCCCGAATTGAAGACACAATATATACAATTCATGCGTGAATATGAGGAATTAGGTCATATGGAGGTGTGTGACCAGTCAAAGGGGGATCGTGAATCCTATTTTTTACCTCATCACGCTGTAATAAAAGAATCAAGCACTACTACTAAAGTGAGGGTCGTTTTTGACGGCTCCGCCAAAACTTCAAATGGAATTTCTCTCAATGACGCCTTGATGACAGGACCTGTTATACAAAAGGACTTATACACCCAACTATTGCATTTCAGAAAACATCAAGTAGTACTGACGGCTGACATCGAGAAGATGTACCGCCAGATTAACGTGTGTGAAGCGGACCGTGACCTGCAGAAGATAGTGTGGCGCGAGTCGCCGCAGGAGGTGCTCAAGCATTACCGTCTGAAGACAGTCACATATGGGCTGGGGCCTTCCTCTTTCTTAGCCACTAGAAGTCTACGGCAAATTGGTATGGATAACAATATAAATTTTCCTAGAGCTAGTCAGGTCATAGAAAATGACTTCTATATGGATGACTTGTTAACCGGAGGAGATGACATGGAATCCTGTAGAGAGTTAAAAGAGCAATTAATCAACATCTTTTTGTCTGCGGGGATGACCTTGAGGAAATGGAGGTCCAATGTCTTGGAGTTGTCAGCCGAGTCGGGCCAAGCTAAGATTGCCGAATCAGGCAATTCTGAAAAAATTATTACTGACAATCCAAAGACTGAGAAAATATTAGGATTAATATGGAATAATGAATCTGATTATTTTTCTTATGTAATAATGAAACCATCAAGTCGAACCGAGAGTAAAAGACAGATATTATCTTGCATCGCATCAACCTTCGATCCATTAGGTCTTCTAGGACCGATTATAGTTGTAGCCAAATTGATAATGCAGAAGTTATGGCAGTCTAAAGCAGCGTGGGATGATCCATTGCCTAATGAAATATTAGCACCCTGGAGGTCCTACCTTCAAGAATTAATTCAACTAAATGTGTTGAAAATACCAAGAAAAATTATTTGCAGGCAATCTACATATCTACAACTACACGGTTTTTGCGACTCATCTGAGAAAGCTTACGGAGCCTGCGTTTACATGGTGTCAGTGGACCATGTCGGTAAGCGGCATTCACATTTAATAACGTCCAAATCAAGAGTGGCGCCATTGAAGTGTATTTCCCTGCCCAAGTTGGAGCTTTGTAGTGCTGTGCTACTGGCGAAATTAATTAAAAATGTAAAACAAGCGCTAAATATAGTGGAGATCGACACACATTATTGGTGTGACTCCATGATAACGTTGTGCTGGCTGAAAGGTCAACCTACGAGATGGGCTACTTTCGTTGCAAACCGAGTAGCTGAAATACAAGAACTTAGTGATCCAGATCTATGGAGACATGTATCATCAGCCGACAATGCAGCAGATATACTTTCAAGAGGAACCACTACAGATAAATTGATAAATTCTGCAATATGGTGGAATGGACCAAGTTGGTTGACCGAGGGAGTCAACGCTTGGCCTATATCAAATATTTCGTGTTCAAACCCTCCGGAACTCAAAGGCAAAAATATTCTATTATCCACAGATATTCAAGAATGGGAGATATTTGAAAAATTCTCATCATTTATTAAATTGAAAAGAGTTACTGCGTATGTATTGCGATTTGTCAATAACTGCAGAAGTGTTAAGGGTAAAATTTCAGACAATTTAAGTGTGGCTGAATTGGAATCAGGCTTGAAATGTCTATTGAGATCAGCTCAAATACACGCCTTTCAAAAGGAATTGAAAGAATTAAAAAACCATGGCATCGTCAACAAGAAAAGTAATTTAAAATCTCTTAATCCCTTCTTACATGATGGTCTAATATATGTAGGCGGTAGGTTGAATTTGGCTACACATTTATCTTACCAACAAAAAAACCCAATTATCTTGCCGGCTAAACATAAGCTAACTGAATTGATAATACGTCACTACCATTATGTAAACCTACACGCAGGACCTCAAGCTTTGTTAGCTGAAATACGATTAAAATTTTGGCCCATCTTTGGTAAAAATACTATTAAAAAGATATTACATAAATGTATTGTATGTTTTAGATGTCATCCCCGAACCGGTCATCAAATCATGGGAAATTTGCCACCCGAAAGAATTACGCCGAGTCGTCCTTTCGCTATCACCGGAATAGATTACGCCGGACCAATTCTAATTAAAAGTGGGACGCTGAGGAAGGCTTCCCTCGTAAAATCGTATTTATATATCTTTATTTGCTTCTCAACCAAGGCTGTTCACTTGGAATTAGTTTCGGATTTATCTAGCAATGCTTTTTTGAACAGTTTAAAAAGGTTTATATCCCGTAGGGGACAACCTGAAAAGATCTTTTCCGACAATGCTAGTAATTTTAAAGGAGCTAGCAGCAGGCTCAAAGAGCTGTACACCAGCTTGAGGGAAAACAACGACAATATTCAAAATTATTTAGTGAACAGAGGTATTGAGTGGAAGTTCATAACCCCAAATAAAGTTCCATTTGTATAGAATCACTAACAATTCTTCATTAACATTTGAACTCTTGTATACCTTAATTTGTCAGATTGAGGCCTGTTTGAACTCCCGTCCATTAACTTCCTTATCCGACGACATCCATGATTACCAACCTCTTACCCCAAACCATTTCCTTATAGGCACTGAATCCTGTATCATTCCTGAGAGAGACGTCCGGGCGATACCGGACAACAGACTAACTCAATATCAGAGGATCAGTTCGCTAATTCAATCTTTTTGGTCTAGATGGAAGCAAGATTACCTGATGGAACTACAAAAGAGGACTAAATGGCAGACCAGCACTCAACGGGCACTGCAAAAAGACGATCTGGTGATTTTAAAGGAAGATCATTTACCTCCACCTTTATGGAAAATGGCCCGAATTCTGCATACACACCCTGGAGCGGATGGAGTAATACGAGTTGTTACCCTAAAAACACCTCAAGGAGTCTTTGTGAGGCCCATCACAAAGATATGTCTGATGCCCCTGGATTCAGACACTAAACCTGTAATTGACGTCCCGGACCTTACCAAGGATTGATTATGTACATTACACTATGATGCTTATCTTCTCGACTCCACCTTGGATGGATCAAGCAGAAGACCTGAGAAGAAAGAAAAAAAAAAAAAGAACAATAATTGTGTTGTGTTCAGTGTGAACTATATTATTTGTGTTATTGAACTATTTAAATATGTAAAAATTAGTATGCAGACGTGTGTAATTTAGTCATTTTTGAATTTTTTTTGGTTATTTAATAGGATTAATAATTTTCTAGTTATTTTTAGTTAATTAATAGAGTAATTCAACAGCATTTATACAGTTAAATTTATAAGTTTACCAGTAGGGCATAAAAAAAGGGGGTTTTATTTTGTTAATTTCTGCTATTTTGAATTATTTTGTTAGTATTTTTGTGGTATATTTAGATTAAGAATTTTTAGTTTATTCTGTTTGTTTTATAGTTTATTTTTTAAATAGATTATCATTCAAAAATTTAGTGCAATTTTTGAATCCCGCCCCCTGGCAATATGTTCAATTTTGCAGGCTACCGACATCTGTAGTCTAGAAATTTGAAGTTACTACGTTTAACCAAAATGGTGTGAGTCCTTGCTTAGAAAATATTGTCAATTTGGTCGGTATAGCAGGTTTCATTTTTACTGCTAGACATCACGATGACAAGTGGTTTATTTACATGTGGTGGTTTTTGAAGTCTTTAAAAAGGCTCGCATTATGTGTTTTTTCGTTCCTTTCTCAACAATAACTCGATAATAAACAAGCTCATAAGTCAGAGCGATCGTAGCAGTGTTATTCGCACAGTTCTTACTATACCTGTTTCAATAGTTTGAAATAAATGTAAAGTGGTGTCAAGAAAACCAGTTTTTTATTCAAAAAGGATCACCCCACAATTTTTAACAATTAGCAAATGAAACCTTGTTGTTCTAAAAATAAAATAAAGTGTTTTATTATGGAACTAAAGTGGCTCGTTAATTTGCAAATGAAACCTTGTTTGTTCAGGGCACTTTTTTACATTTTGATAAAATTAGTAGCACTAAAAACATATGTTTTATTTTTTTTTAAGATTTCAAAGTTGTTTATCGACCTCAAACCAAATGGAAAGTCATTCCGAGAATGTTAACCAAGTACATTAAAAGCTCTTACCTAAAATTTTGCAACATTCGTAGGAGAGGGTTCGACCAGTTTGACGTATCTGAATATTCCTCATTTTGGGAATACCATACCCAGTTCCCTAAAGGGTAAAAAATGGACATAAACGGATTGCAGTAAGAATGAGGGCAATGGAAGTACGCAACACCGCTTCCGTGCCGCACCGACCCGTGTACGGGTTACAATATATATAGGATATATTCTGTTATAAATAGATTAAACACCATTGGTAATTCCTATGCTATGTCAGATGATGTTTTTAATATGCCTCTGTTAAACTATAAAGCTGTAGTAAATAAACCAGTCGGTTATAAAGACGTGACTGTATAACAGGTTTTTGTTTTTATTACTTACTCATTTCTTTCATAAACTTTGTGCTAATGTATAGTATTATTTTTCTTTTGTCTTGGAGATATACATAATCTTTAAATTTCTGTTTTCTCTCTTCTTTCTGTATTTTACTATGACTGTGAATAATTTTCACGTATGTGAATGGCACTTGTGCCGTTAATGCTAAATAAATAAATATACACGGTACAATATCTACATGGAACTGAGTACTCTGGGTGTCACGCTTTCTTAATGCAACCGGTTTATAATATGTCAATTCCTTATCGACTCGTGAGGGAGGTCCCATAAATATGTTGACAGTTTAAAGTATTTAAAAAAACCGTTGCCAGAGGATTGTATGAATCGTTCATTGTTCATAACATAAAAATACGCCCTTCATATTGAAATAAAAAAAAAAACTACGCCGTGTTGAAAAGAGAATATATGGAACGACAAGGGAATTATAATTAACTGTTAGTACCCACGTGAGTGCGTTGTTTATTGATTTTCGGTTTAATTAAACCTTTAACCAGAGCTATACTGCCATTGTTATTGTAACTCGTAAACATCGCGCAGGCCTTTGTCCATCCCCTAAAAATAATCCCTTGTGGTTTGCTATACACACTGCTGACTCTATTACACTCTGCATACATTAGGCTTTCCATGGCGGACAATATTAGTTTAAAAATATACAGGGTGCATCAGGGTCATCACGATTGAGTGCATCGTACCCGACAGACTTTGACCAGACATTCCCGAACTTATTTGTAGTAAAAAAAATTACACATGGATTGATGACATGTTTTTTTTTTCTATTACGCGTCACTATAGGAGACTGATGAGGTCAATAAATGAGGATCTCTTCGAGTAATCATGAGGATTTCTTCTAACTCAAGAAGCAAATGTCAACTAATATGTTGATCCATAGAATTAACTAGGTTATCAACCGACGTCTCACCTGGATGTAGGAATTACTCAGAGTGCTAGCACAGGAGCAAGTTTAACAAAAGACTTGTGATGTGTTAGGACTGTTAGGTATTAGGTATTATGAGCACCTTAGCAATTCGGCACCCGGAGCAGACTGCTCCAATTATGTACGCATAGTGCTGGCCCTGGATACGAACTCTGTCTCGTCACCGTAAAGATGAGTTTTTTTTTGTTTTTAATTGAAAAAACTGTCTCCAGACAGCAAAATGACATCTAGGTATATTTTTTACTCCAAATATGTCCAGAAATCTGTCAGGTACGCCCTGATGCACCCTGTTCACCCCGATTTATAACTAGGCACTTCATTATCTATTGATTTACCATACCTTTTCACTACGACAGGAAGGCTGGAGTTTATTCTTGTTGTATGGAGAATACGATACGATATGAATGTACTTACAACTCCAGTCAAGAGCACTCCTGTCCCTGTACCTACGACATCGCGGCACTGAATTGTTATGCGTATAAATAGGAGAAAATTACCGCGAGCCGAGCCACTTTATGGGAAAGAAAAGAAGCAACAGCAAACAACCTGTAAAACGCCGATTTATTTCTCCTGTTTACTCACAGCCTTAGGACTTGGAGTACGCTTTTCGAGGAAGTGAGAGAGTCGCCATGAACATCATTTTAGCAGTCAGTGGCGTAACTATAGCATTCACAGGGGGGGACATATTTAAGGTAAATATTAACTATTAGTAATTTACTACAACTAATACTTAGCCCGTCATCCCACGGGTCGGTAGGTAAGCAATGGATATAAAAAACCCTGCGCAGAAAAGCAAGTTCGCTTTCGTAAGGTAACGGTCTGCAGCGCAGTTCAGTGTGGTAATACGCAGGGTCTTACAGCATTTGGTTTATATCAATTGTTTACCTACCTGTGGGACGACGGTGCTAATAAAACTTGCGGTCATCTTGAATATTAATAGAACTATTACTAAGGACCATTTGTTTTACAGAATTTGAACAATTTCACTACTGTGAAGCAACGGTCGTAATGATATAGTAACATAATTAGAATAGAGCTTTCACGTAATTTGCAAATTGACTTCTAAATTTTATGAATTGTTAAAATTGTGTGGAACAACTGGCCCTTATCAGTAACATTTGACGATAGGTAATGCCAAATAAAACGAAAAAATCAAAATAATGATTTTTTGCTTTTTAATCGCATTGTTTCCATTTCCGGTAATTTGAATATTTTTTTCTTATGGTAATTAAGTTGAAGAATATATATTTATTAATTATGCGTGTCAAGAGTGTGTCTAAGCCCGTCACCCCACGGGTCGGTAAGCAATCGACATAATCCGAATGCTGAAAGTTTTTTGAAACCTCTACTCGTACTCACCGCAACTTATTATTATAACATTGCTAAAAGGGAGAATGAAAATATGGGATGGAGAGTGATGTCGGTGATAGAGGGTCGGACTAAGTTTTTATTTTTTTTCACCTGGCTGTAACATCTAAAATCATCTTAACATCAAATAAGAGTAGTTGCTGGATAGTGGATAGGTATATATTATTATTGAATAGGTAGGTACCGTTACACATGCCTCCTAAAATATAAGTAACTAGTAACGTTTTATTTTTCAAAAATCAGAAACCTAATTATAACAACTGATATTTCATCGCTGAAATCTGCTAACCGGGAACATCTAACCATTGTGTTATCTTAACTATAAAGCCGAAATCCGTTTTAGAAACAGCGAAAACTGTGGTAGAAATTGGCTAGAACGTTATAATACAGGGTTTTCCAATAAGAGGTGTTATTTTGATCACAATTAACAATAATCACAAGTAGGTGTCCCTTTCATTTTAAATTCGATCAATTATGATGTTGTGCGGTTGACTGTGCTGTCAGCAACCATTCGCTGCAGAGCTTCTTAAAGCACTGCAACGATGTTGTTGTTCGAATACGCAGTGGTATTTTATTTTATTCCAAAGTTTTGACGATGAGTAGCTAAAACTACCCTCAAAAACAGCAGTTTTATGTTTGGGGAGAACAAGTAAATGGTCTCTTTGGCGTGTACTATGTGCATGTGAGTCACGGGACCACTGCAGTCTGTCAAACAGATAGGAAGGAACCTTTGAATTCATCAAGTTGAACAGTTGACACATTTGATGTAACTTCCTTCTGTTCGACATATTCAGTATTCGATGCCGATAGAGGTAAGGCGAGATATGCTCGCGTCTCGGGACATTATAGCAATATCGGACACATGCATTTTGGACTCGTTGTACTTGTTTTGGGTTTTTTTCAATAAAGATGGACCGTAAACTGAGTCTCCATAGTCCAAATTGAGAGAACAAGACTATCAGTAATAATCTTGCGTAGTTTCACTGAAATGTTATCTCTTATATTGTACAATAGACGAAGCCTCGAGTAGCACCACTGTGACCTGTTTTTAACATGTTCCTCATACCTCAATCTACCGTCCACCATTATTCCAAGGTTGCGCGCAGCATCAACAAAGGGAACGGTGGTTTCATGTATTTTTACAACATGTCCTCCATTTCTTACGCATGATATTTTTTGCTTAGTTCCCATCAATAAAGCAACAGTTTTTTGAGGATTGAGAAGTAACGCGTGCTCCTTTGCCCAACTGCAAACTCTACGTAGGTCACCATTTACCATATCCACTGCCACATGAGTTTTACTTACGTCAAACGATAAATATAGTTGTGTTTTATCAGCATACATGTGCGAGCCACAGTGTTCAATAGATTGCATCATGTCAGCGGTATATATAGCAAAAAGCAATGGCCCTAGTATCGATCCCTGGGGTACCCCTCTTGTTATTATAATGTTAGATGAATATTTTAGAGTCCCATTACTATCCTTGCAAACTGTGCGCTGAGTTCTATCTTTGAAGTAATTTTGAAACCATTTTATTGCTACATTGTCAAAACCAAAGTAACGCAACTTTGCAATAAGTAATGGAATGCTCAGTAAGTCAAATGCCTTAGAGAAGTCTAGCAGAACTAGTATCGAGGCTTTGCCTGCATCAGTGGAGGGAAGAATATCATCTGTAATACATTGCAGAGCTGTTGTAGTGCTGTGGCCTTTACGAAACCCCGATTGATGACGAGGTATAATCCCGCATGTTTCAGCGTAGACTACTGTTTGCTCAAACACAACTTTTTCGAGTACCTTGGATAATGCTGGTAATATGATAGTGCAATCCATTCACCGTTACTGTTTCTCCAATCTCATTTTCGAAAAAGTAAGGTCCAATGACTCCGCCGGACCATAAACCGCAAAAAACAGTCACACGTTGAGGATAGAGAGGCTTTTCTACAATAACTCTTGGGTTTTCCGAGCCCAAGATGCGACAATTTTGCTTGTTGACGAAGCCACCGAGGTGGAAATGGGCCTCATCACTCAAGATGATTTGCATTTGATTCACTCAAGTGAATTTTAATAATTTCAATGCGTTGTTGAAGCGTGTATCGTTCCATTTTTTATTAATGGCGTAGTTTTTACTTGTCAAATGTCAAAAAATGACAGCTTCAAAAGTAACATCTACCGAAATAGTGGGCTATTCAGAATAACTCCTCTTATTGGAAAACCCTGTATTTGCACGAATTGTTTGGAATTTCGGTGTCAAGTATTTTCGAAAATTCCATTCCACCATGACCCGAGCCGGCCCTAAGCGAAATGGCCCCTGGCACGACTCAAATTTTGGTTCCCCCTATCAAAACTATTAGATCTTAGATGCATCACTATAATTAATAATATATGGTATATTTTATACCGTTGATATTAAAAATAAATAAATATTTGAATGATTAATATTTTTATGTAGCGCCGTTTTTATGAAAAATAATCTCAAGGGCGATGTGTTAGGACTACTTGGTATTATGTATTACCAGCGCCTTGGCTCCTTGGCAATTCGGCGCCGGAGCGGTCTGTTCCAATTGCGCCCATGTAGGGTCGGTCCAGACCATGACCCACAGATATTAGAAATATGTATAACCATTAAAAAGTGAAAAAAAAACCATCGTAATATTAATTTCATTCAAACAGTATCGTCTTGTTGAAAGACGACGGCAGATCTGAACAGTCAGATTATCCCAAACATTTTTATTACACCCATTCAAGTAGTGAAATTTCAGTTGTTTATTTTGTGAAATGATTTTTTTAGAAATATTTCATTTAAAATAAATAATTGCAGGTACATAACTGCGTAAATTATTTAAAAATTACATTTTTCATTTCAATGGAAATATTAATTTTAAAACACTAGGCTGCCCTAAACTTATTAATTCACTGAAATAGCTAAAATATTAATGTTAATCAAAATAAAAATTATTATTAGCAAGAAAAAAAAACAGATTTTACTGCTTTTAGGTTGAACTTTGTTACCGGTACCTAACTACCGGTTGAGTTGTGGCATTTTCTTTCTTACAATTTTTTGTCCATGGAATCTATGGACTTCTTACTTGTTTGACAGATCGTATTTTGACGTTTGTCGTGTCTGTCGGCTGTTTTCTCATTGAGTGAATAGTCCGCACAATATGTTTCTAAAAATGTAATCTTATAAATGTAAACGGACATGAAGCTGGATCGTCAGAAAAAAATCCAATCGCAGGACATAATATACAGCGAGAACACTTTCTCTTCGTGTGAAAACTCTAATGGGGGACTTATGGCCCACGACTTCGAATCTCTGGTGCGAGATACCTGCGCCGACAAGCTAGATGAGTCGAACGGTTCTTTTGCAGATTACTTAGGAAGTTTATACCAAAAAAATGAAAACTCAAATTTGTACTCGCCCCCCCATCATGAAGTCTCACAGATTAAAGAAAACTTCGGCGGTGCTGCATTTTCTCAACTGAATAGGCATATTGGCACACAAGAAAATAGTTTAGTTAATAAGAAAAATGATTCTGCCACCATTTGTACTACTAATGAAGATGGACCAACTTCTCAATCTGATCAACTTGCCACCAGTTTGCAAGCAGAAGGAATTGAAACAACTGTCGGGGATGCATTGCCCGAGACACCCAAGCATTCTGTTACTATTGTACCATCTACATCGGATAATGGGGAGGTCAACTATGTTATTGTTGTTCACCCGACTGTTCCTAAGTCTGGGGAATCGCCCGACGCAAGCAGTACAATACAACCTCCTACACCGGAAGAAGAATCTACATCAACCAAAAAGAAAATCAGAAAAATTCCCACATATCCTGTACAGAAGTGTGATTTGTGCGATTACACCAACCCATTCAAAGCCTTAGTCAATCGACATAGAAAAACTCATTCCGAAGTACGGCCATTCACTTGTCCTCTCTGCGATAAAAGCTTCAAAGATAAGCGGTATTACGACTATCATAAAAATGCTCACTCCGGTACCAAGCCGTTTACTTGTCGTCTCTGCAGCAAGACTTTTGCAACAATCGGAGAGCAGGGGCGCCACGTGCGCTACATGCACACCGGAGAGAAGCCCCACAAGTGTGACAGGTGCGAGTTCAGATCTGTGGAGCTCCACAAGCTCAAGAGACACATCCGCAGACACCTCGGAGAGAACCGCTTCCCCTGCTCCAAGTGCCCCTTCACCACTGCAGACTCTTTCAAACTAGAATATCACATGAGTCTCATGCATTCCGACGACTATTACTGCGAAGAGTGTGATTTGAATTTCACAATGTCAGGAGGCCTTCAAGATCATAAGTTAGACCACATAAAGGGAGACCCAGTGTTCGCGTGCGCCTTGTGCCCCTTAACATGCGCATTCAAACAGACTTTAACCGAACACATGCAAGTCTTGCACAAGTTTGGCTCTCCAATAACATGCAAAGATTGCGATGAATCTTTTATGGACAGAAACAGTTACAAAATCCACCGTCGAACTCACGGTGGGCACAAGTTTAAATGCAAATTATGTCCGTTCAAAGCCACGTACAAGAGCCAAATTAATGTCCACATGTATATGCACACTGACTCCTTTTCTTCATATGAAAGAAGAAAAAGACTCTCTGATTACCAGCCAATTATAAACAAAGAGCAAGCTGAATACAAAACGAGTAATAGCATAATTCAAGCTGAACCCAAACTGAATACAAACAGAATACAAGCTGAATACAAACAGAATAACAGAATACAAGCTGAATTCAAACTGAACAGAAACAAAAAACAAGCGGAATATAAAGTAAAAATACCAAACACGGTGCTTTCGACTCTAGCCAAACAGAAGAAACACGAGTGTCCTACATGTGAAAAGGAATTTAAGGATTTTGAAACTCTCAAGAAGCACTTTATTTCGCATTTAATTTCAGCGAATCGTAGGACTAAAATGGATAAGCCTAAAATAACTGTCAAAGATGGTAAAAGGGAAAAAGTGGTAAGTTTGGAGGATTTAGATGAATTATCTGTCTTCGATGCCTTGAAGTCACCAGTTGATATTTCCGATGGGGTGTTACCAGATGGATTATTGTCAAATATGGTGCCAGAAAGTATGTCCGTAGATGGTGTGTCGCCAGATGGCTTTTCGCCCGATATATCACTAGATGGTTTGTTGAAGGTTAGTGTGCATACTGACGGTGCGTTACCAGATGGTATATGTCTGAATGGTTTGTCACGAGATGGCATATTGCCAAATATAGTGTCAGCAGGTTTGTCTGTAGAAAGTGTTCCGCCAGTCGGCTTCTCACCTGATGATATATCGCTAGATGGTTTGTTGAAGGTTGGTGTACATCCTGATGGTATGTGCCTGGATGTTGAGTCACTAGACAGTTTTGCATCCAATGGTTTATCACTAGACAATGTTTTACAATTGCCAGATGCTGTCTCATCCGATAGTATATCACCAGATGGTGCATTACCGATTAGAATGTCTCTGGATGGTGTATTGCCAGATGGTCTCTCATCTGATGGTTTATCACCAGATGGTGTATTGCCGATTAGTATGTCTTTAGATGGTGTATTGCCTGTTGATCTCTCATCCCATGGTATATCGTCAGATGGTGTTCTACCAGATGGAATGTCTATAAACAATGTGTTGTCAGACAGTCTCTTAGCCAATGGCTTATTATCAGATGGTGTTTTGCCAGATTGTGTGTTTCCTGACGGTGTGTTACCCATTAGCGTTTCGCTAGATGGTATGTTGCCAGATGGTGAATTACCAGAAAGTGTGTTTTCTGATGGTGCGCTACCAATTACTATTTCTCTAGATGGTGTATTGCCAAACGGTCTCTCATCCGATGGTCTACCGCCAGATGATGTGTTACCAGGTGGTGTGTTTCCTGATGGTGTATTACCAATTAATGTGTTAGAGGATGTACTGCCGAATGGCCTCTCATCTGATGTTATATCCCTAGACTGTTCTTCCTCAGATAGAGATATTGTATATGTTGATGGTATGTCAACCTACGACGAGTCTTCAAATTTTATATCACCAGATAAGGTTCCTGAAATACACATTGAATCTAATTCAAAATCAAACATTGCAGAGGACATTGTAGACCAGTTTGAAAAAATGCAGGAAGAATACGCAAAAGCCAATAATAACAATGATGAATATGCTAAGGATGAAACGGTAAATATTGAATGTGATTTGATAAGTTGTTTGGGCCTAGATGAACTGGTGGATAACATGGATGATGATGAGGATATATCTTTGAGTTCAGTATTTTAATTGTTCAATATTTCCCTTTTCATTTCAAAACTTAAATTCATCATTTTATAACTCAACAGATAAATCTATCTTCTATAATTATATCTATATAAATAAAAATGTTCGTTTGTTCAATATCTTAAATCTCTGAAAGTTCTTCTCTGATTGCTTTGAAACTTTGACGCAACGTTGCATTTGAATAATGTGACAGGTTAAAAAATTGGTGTTTTTAAAAACAGTGCCAACTGTTGGACGTAAAAGCAACACGCGCTATTATTTCCTTATCTGCACAGACAGGAGTACAGCTAGTTCTTTACGAAAATTCAATCATACAATTTATGTTAGTCTAATAGTTTTTACTGAACAAAGAACTAATGTTTGAGGAATCACTGCGATTGTCATTAATGCTTGCTGTTTTTATATTGTATTTGTATATGTATACTATTGCGATGTGATATGATTATCCTTAAAATTATTGAATGCTTTAATTTACTTAATGCGATGGTTATATAACAATTCACATAATTGGTTATTATAAAAGTTTTGTTATATTCGTTCAATTATCTGTGATTAAAAAATGCTTTTTCTTTATAGTCAAAAGAAAATTCATGATATTATGCGATTGATTTGTGTTTGGGCCTAATATTAAATAAACTATTGAATGTTTGAATTAGATTATGGAATCAGTTTAATCATTATCATGTAATATTATTTTACATAAATGTGCAATCACCTCATTATGTCATATATATCATTGCAAAATATTATAAATCTTTGTAAACGGTTCATATTAAGGTATCTATTAATTTAAAATATGTAGCTGTATTCAATGACAATTCAATTCACTATTGTATTGATTTGCATTGTTTAAAATATTTTGTGTATGTTTAAAAAACCATTGTACTACACCGTTAATACATAACTAGTTGAAGGGATGCACCCAATGATTCATATGCACACATATTTGCACTTTCTTTGAAAAATATGATTCCTTTTTGCATTGGGTTTAAGGGTAAACGTAACAAACTTTATAATCTTCGCATTCATAGATGGCGTAAATGTAATTATATTATTGAAATACACTTTTGCAAGTTATGCTTTCAAATATTACAACGAATTTGTTTGCGCCTGTACATACGCAATATGAATATCATACGCAATAAGAACGCCATCAATGAACGCGTAGATTATAACGTACATTACGTTTACCCTTAAATGTGCAAAATATTACCTACCTATTACCTACGCTGCTGTGAAGGCAGGTAAACCGGTGGATTAATAGATTATTAACAAATAAAATTCCAACAGAATCAGTGGATTATATAAATAAGATATTTTGCCCAAAAAATATTGTAAATAATATTATTGTCTGTCCATTTGTAAATACATAATATTATCAACTTTTTTTTGTTCCGACTGCTGTTTTTATTAGATTGTTTCTTCTCGATTAAAAGGATTTTATGGGGTAATAATAATAAATTGAAATCGCTTTGGCTTTTTGATAACACAATATCGCTTAAATTAAATAATCTAATTCTAAAATTTTAATTTGTTGGTAACATGGATTTTATAGGGTAATAATGTTAGATTGATATCGCTTTGGCATTTTAATATTGTTATATTGCTTGATTTCAGACACATTGATAAACACAGTCTAGTATGTATTGTGAATTTTGTAAAAGTGTGCTAAGACAGCAATGCCCATAGACGTCTTTACATTCAAAGTATTTTGTATGGAACACATGCGCAGTGCGTATCGTAAATATATTTATTTCATTACAATAATTCTTGAAAGACATGAGCACTTAGTTTTTTTAAAAATAATTTTTGATGATTATTTGAAATAAATTGATACATTGTATGCCATTGCTTGCCCACAGGCATCTTCCAACATTGAATGGAATGAATAACTTTATCATAAAGATGATGGTTATATTATAATTATTTATATTATGTAAGGCATGTTAATTACTGCATTACGCTTTAAATTCAATTCAAATCAATTTATTTATTAATTTAAAAAAATATATATCAACTATACTAGTAAAAACAGAGCTTTTCTTTTAAAGGCAGCTTCATTGATGCTAAAAATGTCAATATCCGAATTTATTCTGTTCAACAGCAAGATTGCTCTCCCCATCGGCATGACCATTGGCAAGTTAGTCCTGCAGGCCGGGAGATAGACTAGTCTATGCTGTCGGTGACGGAGATAATCATCGGGAACATAGAAATGAATGCTCTCCATGATGACTGAGTTTTCAAACCATCCACAAATCAGTCCGAAGAAATGTTTAGAAATGCGCACATCCCTCCTGACCTGTAGATAGTTCATTCCGAGCATACCCAAAAGAAAGTCGGTAGGATAGAGTTTAGTTATCTGCTTATATATACTCGATTCCATGCTAACTCAACACAGTGACTATTCAACACACTTTTAAAAAGTGATATAAAGTCATTAAAAACGATGAAAAAAAAATAAATTAAACCTAACCTAACCTAACCTACTTAACCCAGTTAATAAAGTTTTTGTTTCATCACTTTCCATGACTTTATATAACTTTTTAAAGGTGTGATGAATTATCATTTTGATGATTTATCCGGTCACCGTATAACTCAAATTTGATGTATACACTTATTTTATTTTGAATTAATTATTAGTACGTATACTTTTAATGTTATAGGGTTGTCTGCTATTTATGCTCTATTATATCATACGTTACAGATCAGCAGATGACATAGTATGTCATCTGCTCTATTTTCTTAAGTTTGTTGAATTCAAGCACTTTGACGAAAACCAATCTTTGGTCAATGTTTTTTTAAATGGCCTAACTTGGTTAAATATTGTCATAAGCACAATCGTATTTAAACTCTGTGGTAAAAAAAGGATTATTTCTGCACTGTAAAATTCCCTTGAGGCAATGGCGCTGTAAAAATGATCCCATTATTATTAATTCAATAGGCCTCATGCATATAAATAATTTTTATCAAAAAAACTGATCTTTCATTTCTAAGGTACATCTATAAAATAAAAACACTTAAGCTTTCTAGAAATTAACTAGAATTTATATATTTTTATTGATTGTAAAAAAGTAGTTTTACCTTATCATAATGATGCTTGATATATTTAAGTTTGTGTGTGTTTTATAAATTAATATTCTAAATGTGTATGTACATGGATGCCAAATTTACAACGTTGATTTAAATGTAAGTAAAATACTCCCAGCTTGCCGGTAAATGTCTCCTGAATATACAATTAATTGGTCGTTTAGCCCTTACACTCAAAACAATATTTAATTGTACCAGATAAAATGATAATATGTGTTATCATTGAAGACAATATTAGCGATTCTCTCCTTGCCGGAGCTTTGCTTTGCAAGGCTGAGGTCACCGCAAAGCCTGGCAACGGTGAGGTTCTGTGTTCAGTTCCTCGACGAGCCGAATTTTTTTCCGACTGTTCAGTTTCAAATTTTCATTTGAGAGTGACTAATATTGTATGCAATGATTAAATATTACAAATTGGGGTTTTACTCTAAGTTATATACTCTATTATTTAAACTTGTAGAAAAGTAATGTATTTAACCAAGACGCTATCTAGATTGAATTTAGTTCGGGGAGAATCTCACAATTATACTGAATTTTTTTTTGATTTTTCTATTTAAAATTTTCACCTGAGAGTCGCTAACATTGTCTTCAATGATTAAATATTGAAATTTGAAGTTTAAGTTAATCCATAAAAAAATTGCTTTATTCTAATACGTACTTAATTAAAAAAAAAACATTAATCATTAGAACAGCAGTGTGATAAATTTAATGAAGAAATTCGAAATATATAGTTTCTTTTAAGTTCTTTGAGTTCCTTAAGTGATAAATTATTACATACCATTTTCTTTGATAATTGTCAATGTGTGTACATAATAATATATGAATGTATGCCAATATAATCCTTGCTATGTCAATGATGTTGTGAATAAACTCCACCGGGTGGATTATTCAATGCCAATTAAGTAGTTTTAATAGCCATAGGAATAAAATGAATATTTATATTATTTTAATTTGTCGATGTGGAAGTGTTTATTGAAATTCATATTAGTATTGAATCTCTTTGATGTTTTCTTGTAACATGTGTACTCATAGATTTTAACGAAAGGAAAAGACTTTGATTGATTAAGGATTTGCTCACAGATTTGTCACAATAATAATGATTTATAATTTATTCACAAGCTCGGAACAGTTCAAAGATTATCCTAAATCTTTCCAAGCTTATGGCGTTGTTTGGCAGTCGATACTCTGAACGTTGAGATGAAACAAATTGTTCAGGACAGAGTAAAATCCATGACGCATATGTGATTTTGTACTTGGAAATCACATGCACCGTGTTAATTTTTTTTTACATAATATTTATTCGGCAATCTGTGGCTGAACATACTCGAAGAAAGTGATTATGAATCGATTAGCATTAAAATATCAGTTTTAGAAATATTGTCACATTTGCGTTGTTGCTTGCACAAATGAAAAATAAGCGCTGTTGTACTATCATGGCTTTTTAATTCAAATTTACCTACACTTAAAGGTGTGACAATGCACTCAGAAATAGACGTGAAATATGTTAAGGCCTCTTTCTTTCACAAGTCTGTAATAATTTTTACTCTCTCTCTCTCTCTCTTAAGCTCTTCGTCCACATGACTACACAAATATCCGCTACTCGATGATTCAAGTATCTAGGCGACTACCGCCGTATGTCTGCCTGCAGGTTCGTAGACTGGTACACGTTGCCGACATTTTAAAAACTCGTCTACAAGCCAGTAGGGCGAGGTTGTTCCCAATCACATCGTCGAGACTTTAAATGTGGCACAACTTGTGTCAGACATTTTGTGACAATGCTTGTGCTTTATATCAATGCTGGGAACAAAACAGTCAACAAAGAATAACAAGAAATAAAAATGACAGCTACAGCAGCTGTTTGGTTGTGAGTGAGATTATGATTCTAGTTTAGAGAATTCAACAATGATTGGTGGCAACGCTGGTCTTGTGATTTAAGTAACAACACGTAGGGACTGTACCCAACAAGTTATTTGTCACAACATGAGTATCTGATAATTGCTTATTCCTGTGGAAGTTTCAAGTCATTTGAGTCATGTTTGCTGTGAGAGATTAGAAATGCTTGGCATATATATACTAAGCAAGGTTAGTGTCTGGCATTGTATAGCTGTATTAAAGACACAGACGTATTGTCATATTAAACTTTTTGTAATAATTGACGTTTATACATATGAATGTCAACTGTGTCCAAAAATTAATGTTTTGGGACCTACAGTAAGTAGGTAAGTCCTAATATTATTTCACTTAGGCGTTTTATGACGAGTTCTGCAATGTCATTATATTTGATATACATATCTTTACATGTGCTAAAGGTGGATCTCACAAACTTGTTTAAATCCATGGATTGTTTTGTATTTGCAAAATCTAGTCTTTAAGACCCCGACTTCATAGTTGACCATGTAAAGCTGTACTGTCTTTTAACATAGTAGGAATTTATGTTTCGTTAATTTCTGTAATAATGGTGTTTTTTAAAAATGTGTTTCTGGGTTTTAATAATACATATTGTAATTAACACAATATTACGCTTTTATTAAATTTTTTTTTTAGGTCTTTCTTCCACAGGGATTTGCAGTATCCGAAACTCAATTATTCAAGTACCTTGGTTTGTACACGTGCACACATTTTGCAAGCTACACACACATTGCTGACATTTTGTAAACATGTGTGCGATGCCAGTCTCCCGCGACCATCCGGAGAGGTGTTCGCCACTCATGTATAATATGGCATCACTCGTGTCAGACATTTTGTGAAAATGCTTGTGTTTTTTAAAATCAATGCTGGAAACAAGTCAAATAATTACAGGATATAAAGATAACAGCCGCAGCGAATGTTTAGTTTTCAGTGAGATTATGACGTTTCAAGAATTCAACAATGGTTGGTGGCGATGCGGGTCTTGTGATATCAATCCTGACGTGTACTGACTGTGCGCGACAAGTCATTTGCGTCGTGAGTACTCATAGTGAGTAACTAATACTTGCATTTCCCTATAGAAGAAAGCCTTTACACATATTTCTAGTCACTTTGATTCTGTATAATAATATGCGTTTTTTTTCGCTCCCTGATCAGATGTGACTAACACTAGTAAAATATGTTATTATGTTATGTTACTTGAGTCTAACTCAAATTACTGGAAAGGATTTTGTTTGAGATTTTAACTGTGGAAGTTTGTATCTTTGTATTCATTTCTGATTTGATTGATTGATTTGTCATATTGCATTATGAATTGGAGCATTATACCCTTTTAAGCCTTTTTTAAACAAATATATTTATTTATCTGATTGATACATAATTTAAATGCACACACTCAAGCTACAATGATTAATGTACCTACCTGTAATACATGTATATGATTTTTTAAGTTTCATAAGAAAATGTACTGATTACTATATATATTTATCATGTATTATTAAGTTAGATTTCACAAATGTATTTTATTAATGCTTATTATGTATTATTGACACCTAAATAACAACTATAAAATATTATTCAATTTTGTTGGAATAACCTTTAGGTGGTATCCATCAATGTAATATTAATCATTGAAAAAGAAGACACATTATACATTCTAATAAATACATGAACAGAACAAGACACAGAAAATAAAAAAGGTAACAGTTGCAAATGGGAATCGAACTTGTGTCTTACAAAATTAGTTGAAGATAATATTGTTAATTCTGAATTTGAAATATGAGATCGATAAAAATAACGTAAAAATATTAGGTCACAATGGCCGAGTAGATCGAGGCATTGTCCTGGTAAGACGGCGATCCTGGGTTCGATTTTCAGTTATTACTTATTACCTTTTATTTTCTGTCTCTTGTCCCGTTTCATTTTTCATTTAGATTTGTTAGTATTATCTTCTTTTATTAATAAAGTATTATGTTTGTCGATAATATAATAATATCATTTTTTGATAAACTTTTTATTTTGTAGAATAATCCTCTGTGATATGTTTTCAATTCCTGTTAAGTTATGTTCTAGTCAAATGTATGAATTGTTTTATAAAAATATTTATTATTATGTGATTGTTTCTAGTCAAGCTGAATGGCCTGTATTATTTGAATTTTGTATACGAAGACTGTAAACTTTGTGGTGCTTCGTGTAAATATAGCTCAAAGAGCTTTTTGAATTTTTTTTCTTACGTCGTTTTATGATTATGATGTGATAATAAATATTCAATCTCCTAATAATGACTTAATTTTTTTTAATGAGTAGTAAGTTAATATATCTAATTCAATTCGGGGGGCGGGTATGAGTACCGCCGCCCCGGGAACCATACATTGGATAACAAACACCTCTGCTATAGGTTAATTCAAGAGGTTTTCTACCTTTGGTGACTTCGCAGGGGTGCCCGGATTCATGTGACGAGGTTTGTCCAGGTCTTGGTGGTGGATGCGTCTGCTCACCAACTGCGTGGATGGATCGGGAGACGCCGGCTTAGGGATGCTTTGACCTCTCTGGCCGTATTCTAACGCGTTGCATAGCAATGGGAGGGATGGATTCAAACATCATTCCTGGATACACTGACCCCCAGATTCCTACCAACTACTCGTCACTCTTTCCTTCCCAGAACTTTCTCTCCTTGATTTACTTAAAAAGCCCCCCAACACAGCATCTTCAAATATTTTCTATATTCAGTTCCATGACAACTCAGGACAGTGACAATTCAACACACATTCATAAAGTGATATAAAGTCATTAAAAGTGATGAAAAAAAACCTAAGGTTTTTTTAACTAACCTAACCTAACCTAACCTAACCTAACCTATTTAACCTAGATATGATTTGAGATTCACGGCCAAAAGTATAATAGTGATTTATTTTTGGGGTATTATGCCGTGTTGCTCTACTTTCTTCTTTAGCGAAAGTGTCCATCATCAGGACACATCTGCCCTGATGATGTACACCGTAATGCTGTACGAAACTTTGGCTAAAGAAGGAAGTAGTGCAACACGGCATAATAGCCCAAAAATAAATTACTACTATTTATCCAAGTTTTATCCACTTCACTTTTCTTGACATTTCAAAAGGGTATTGAATTTCTACTCTCCTGAGTTGTCCAGTTACCGAAAAGTATTATGTAATATTTTTAATATATTTTTTATAAGAATGCTGCTCAAGAGTCCCAACTGCTCATAGCAAGTGGGAGGCTAAAGGGAGTGGGGAGGGGAAGGAAACGGTAAGTGCAAGGTTGGTAAGTACCAGTCTTATTTATTGCGGTACTTATTTACTAAGTATGTTTGTGCTCGCAAAACTCGAAAAATAGTCTACCGATATCACTGAAAGTTTCAAAGTTTGTTCTTATTGGTGCCAGGAGTGTTTAGAGAATGGTTTGAATAGTAGAAGAAGTCTGTGACGCCCGAGGAATACTAAATGCAATATCTCTGCACCGGAATGAGTAACAGAGTCGAATTAAAGTCAATGTAATGTAGTTTTTTAACAGTAGTGAAGGTAGAAGAAGTCGGAGACGCCCCAGAAAGAAATCAGCAATAACGGAGCATTGTGGGGTCCACTAGTGTAGTATTATATTTTAAAGTGTTAATTTTGAATATTATCAATTTTGTATTTTTGCATGCAGAGTAATGTACAAATTGAGTTTGCCTCAGACCTACTTGCTCTGGACAGTATGGGGTATCACAAAAAATAATGTAAATTTGCATGTTATAAATTATTAGCTGACATATAACCTCTCTCCTTTGGAAGTCCGTCGGGAAAGAAATGACCTCATTTGCTTCTTCAAAATTATAAATGGTATTATTGATTCACCTACTCTACTGCAACTCATTCCCTTTAATATCCTCTCGCACAGACTCAGAAATAATGAACTGCTCTTCCTCGACCATCATTCGACAAATTATGGATATTATTCACCATTGTCCAGAATGTGTAGACTGGTCAACTCAAGTCAAAACCTTAACTTTTTTGTGATAAGTCTGAATGATTTTTGCCAGTCGCTAAACAAGTGACGGAATATTATAAGTGTCCTGTGGTCCTGACCCACGGCGTAGTCTTGACTTGATTCGACTTGTTACTTTATTTTCTTATATTATATCTACCATATGTCTTTGCTTTCATGTACCTTTGTCTACTCCTATATTTTTCATTTTACTTTATTCGTGTTATTATTTTGTAATTTGGACGATGTCCGTTAATAAATAAATATACCCGGCGTTGCTGCGATTTATTCTTATGGGATAGACTTACCATTACGGACTTTTCTGTAGACCTTTTTAAAATATACATTTCCGTAGTATATTATTTTGATGTATCTTAAAAATTTAGCCAGCGTTGGCAATGAAAACGTCTGAAAATATTTTTTTTACGACTTGAATACAAAACATCGACTACTTTCTATAAATATAATATGCATGATTTATATATACAAACCATCCAGAAGAAATTATCTAAACGATAGTGAAAACCAAATCAAAATCCGTTGCGTAGTTTAGAAGAACTAAGCGCACAAACAAACAGACACGGATAGCGACTGTGTGTTTATACTATTTTGTTAGAGATTAGCTGCTTTCCCACCACTGCTGTATTATTTTTATGTGAATTAAAAGCGAAATAACATATGCTGTACACAAATACGGATGAAGCTTTATGATATGGGTTAACAATGACAATATATGTGGTTGAGTGGTTATGATATTTGATTTCGCGGGTTCACATCTCGTCGTACTCAAGTAAATTTATTTATGACCAAATTGATAATAATATATAGATTGTAATAATATAGAGTAGTAGATGCGTTTGATATCATCCTGGTAAAATGCTACCATTCAAAATCAAAATGTTGCTTGAAATGGCTTTATCTGTGTTTGGTGAGCAGATCTAAATAGCCACTTCCTCTTCCCCATCTCTTTCCTCTCCCCTCTACCTTCAGTCTCACAAAATACTCTAAAAGTGATATAAAGTCATTAGAAACGATAATTTTTTTTTCAACCTAACCTAACCTAACCTAATCTACTTAACCCAGTTAATAAAGTTTTTGTTTCATCACTTTCCATGGCTTTATATAACTTTTTAAAGATTTGATGAATTATCATTGTGGTGATTTATCCGGTCACCCAATTGGGGATGCCATAGTCTCACTGGCTCCAGACGGTTGGGAGCAGTTGGGACTCTTGTGGGGTACCTACCGACTATCCTTCTCTGTGCAATTAGCAGTAGTGCAGTATAACCAAACGGTAAATACAATAATATATTTTCAGACTCCGATATTTTCATTTGTCCTTAGTTCAGTTTACTAAATGCGTATTGCAGAAAATTAAATCGATTTGTTAATTACGTACCCTCTCCCAGCTGGTGGCCGGATAAATCATCAAAATGATAATTCATCACATCTTTAAAAAGTTATATAAAGTCATGGGAAGTGATGAAACAAAAACTTTATTAACTGAGTTAAGTAGGTTAGGTTATTTTTAATTTTTTTTAATCGTTTCTAATGACTTTATATCACTTTTTAAAAGTGTGTTGAATTGTCACTGTGTTGATTTATCATAGAACCCTCCCAGCTGTGTGTAAAATATCTATGATATCTCAGTTATTTTCATTAAGGTGTGTACAATATCTAAGATATATTAGTTAATTTCATTAAGGTGTGTAAGATATCTAAGATATCTCAGTTATTTTCATTAAGGTGTGTACAATATCTAAGATATCTCAGTTATTTTCATTAAGGTGTGTACAATATCTAAGATATCTCAGTTATTTTCATTAAGGTGTGTACAATATCTAAGATATCTCAGTTAATTTCATTAAGGTGTGTAAGATATCTAAGATATCTCAGTTATTTTCATTAAGGTGTGTACAATATCTAAGATATATCAGTTAATTTCATTAAGGTGTGTAAGATATCTAAGATATCTCAGTTATTTTCATTAAGGTGTGTACAATATCTAAGATATCTCAGTTATTTTCATTAAGGTGTGTACAATATCTAAGATATCTCAGTTAATTTCATTAAGGTGTGTAAGATATCGAAGATATCTCAGTAATTTTCATTAAGGTGTTTTTATGTTTAACTGTATATTTATGATTTTTTCTGTGTGTAACATGAATTTTGCGTGGAAAATTCACTGGTTACACTTCACTTTAACATGTTTAATGTAAATATTTACATAAAATTGTGAAACTCTTTGTTTCCCCAATAAACTTAAAAAAATAAGGTATATTCGTTTTATAACAGTTAACAGTTTTGAAAACGGTTAACTGTTTCTAACCAATCCAAAATGAATGGTCTAACCTGAACTTTTTCGAGTACCTTTCCCAGGGCCAGCCCTAGGCCAAAAGGCGCCTGGCTCGGCTAAAATTTTGGCGCCCCTAATAGTCTAAGCGATGACCGTAAAAATCCCATCCCATAGGTCACATGAACCAAATTAGTACTGGGCTTTAACCCCAAATAAGATTAGTTAAAAAAACGCATTCATCCAGATTTCGGCCCGGGAGGAGTCCTGGAAAGCGACGACTTCCGGTGTCATTTTTGGGATGAAAATATCCGACGTGCCACATTACCAAAACTAACGGCAAAAGTTGATTGCAAATTTGTTATGAAAAAAAAATCGTTCGGCCAACTTTTGTGTGGGGAGAAGTACCTAACAAATGACATTGTAGGTATCCTCCAGATGCGGCAAAATATCTCATCGGCCACACGAATGAAATCGATGTCAGAATTTAGATAAAAATTCCCTGTTTACGAATATGTCGTGCGGCCGAAATTCGGTCGAGGAGAACCTTGTGGTCTACGCGATTATTCGAGCGGAAAATACCTTTCTTCTAGCGACATTTTTAAATTACCTGCAGAATAATAATACAAAATTAGCATCTCATTACTGTAATAAGTATAGAAATTATCAAATGTAGATGTATTTATACATCAATACAAGTACTACGGGGATATGAAAAGCAAATAAATCTTGAAGATGAATTGTCCTTTTGTGTGGCGCCGGTTTTATGAAAAATAATCTCAAGAGCGACGTGTTAAGACTGTTAGGTGTTAAGTATTATCATCGTCTTGTCGCCTTCACAATTCGGCGCCCCGAGCGGGCTGCTCCAATTGCGCCCGCCTGAGGCCGGCCCTGACCTTTCTGCCCCAACTATCCGAATTTTCGGTCAACTGCTGCAGAATGTCAACCGCCGGAAGTTAAAGAGCGGACCAATTAAAAGCTCCTGCAGTGAAAACATGCCGACTAACCTAATACTTTTCAGGTAAATTCGGGTGAGCAAGCAGTCTTCATTAATTACACAATTAATTAATAGTTTTATGGAGGCAATTATCGTTGCCTTAATGAACGTTAAACAAAGTGTGCGGAGATTCAAAACGAAAAAAAAAAACAAATTCGTCGCTGAAAATTATATCAAATTTCAACCCAAAGAAATGCAACTTTTACCACAATTATTATTTTTTTTTACTCAAGCGGAAAACCGTGAATATCACAATTTTTAAAACAAATATAAAATGTTTAAATTTAAAATAAAATAATTGGCACGGCAAGAATTGAACCTCTCTCGTAAAGACGGCGGCATGAATTAATTATATCTACTGAATATTATAACAATTACGGTTTTTTTTATTTTATTTTAGAAACACATCATTCACATCTAACCGGAATTATATTCAAATATGATTTAAGATTTTTACGGCCAAAAGTATTTATTTGTTTTTTGGGTTTTATGCCGTGTTGCGCTAACTCCTTCTTTAGCCAACGTTTCGGACAACGTTACAGTGTCAATCATCAGGTGGTGTCCACATCTGCTAACAAAAACGAAATTATATTGTTTATCACTAGAGCAGACCCGTGAAAAATCACGGATGGTCCCAGTTCCAATTTTTAAAATAAAAATTTAAATATTTTGTGTTAAAAACATTTTATTATCGGTAGGTACTTTATCACTAAACTTGTCTGAATTCTCTTAACAAACATTTACAATTTTGAAAAATGACCCTCAATTTCAAAGCTAATCCTAGTTCATTGGACCGGAGTTACAGATATAAAGTCGGAGTCACAACCGAAGTTAGTAGTTTTATTAATAGCAATTTGGTCATAAATATATTTAGTACCTACCTAACTAAAGCAAGATTTTTTCAATAATAATTCCCTTTTAGCCACAAGTAATTGTCAAAGTTGCCCCCGAGCTCGCGAAGAATCGCCATCTTTTTCTTTCTAAGAATATTTTACATCTAAATAATAACAAAGAAAAAATAGCAGCCACGTACTATATAAATATAATAATATGTCATGCCACTTACATACCTTTTAATTAAAACATATTAGGCCCGATCAAAACATATTATTTCAGTATCCTCGCTAAATACAACTTTCCTCGCTCAAATTTAATCTTTTTTTCAAAGTTTTTCAAAAATTACAACTTTTTTCACATACTAAAATATTGTTCCATAGAAGAATATTTATTTTCCAATACAAACAATTCATTTTTTTAATTAAAAACTCTCCTAAAACGTTAGTATTTGTAAAAATTTTTTCATTTCTACTTCTAAAGTCATGTAGAATCAACCCCGTAGTTAGTGCACTTTACCCCCGGACACCCTGTATTCTTCGAGCGATGAGGGATGTCGATATTATTAATTGAAAATCAATCTAAAATTAATCTAAAATTATTAAAACGTGTAAAATTGTGTTGTAAAGGGATTCAAAAGGTTTCAACGTCAGGACAGTTTTCAACGGTTAGCTCGTCATTTTTTTTTATTTTTTTTTTTATTATTTTTTTTTATTATTGTACGACAGAAAGGAAAGTCCAATTATGGTACAATTTTATTAAAACTAACAATACATGTACATATTTTTTTAAAACATGGTATAGTGATATTAAACACATCTATATCCGCTGGTAGGGCATTTAGCAAGGTCATACCTCTTGTCATGCTATGTTGGGCAATGACATCTGTCCGACCCTGCGGTATAAGTGAAGAGTCTAGCACAACAAATGCTAATTAAAAATTGAATTCCTCGCATATAGCACTATGCTGATTGAAGTGGGGAACATTATCAAACATCAACTCCTATGTGGCGCTGTTGGTTGACCTCGTTGATACTTTGAAAGCTTACAATCTCCCGATGACAGTAGATAGCATATACCACTCACGTAGATAGAGTTTGGTTTTTTTCATGGAAAAAATTAACACATTCCTCTATTAAAATCATAGAAAAGGTGCGTAATATTGGTGATATCTAGGTTTATGACCCATATACGGAATATGTTCCATGTCGCGCTAAGCTGGACATTTCAAGCAAGCCGAGCTTAAAATCAAATGAAAACCTCGGGCCTTATTCAGTTTAACTAGGTATGTATTCTTAAAAGAAAAATAAAGTTTTGCGTGAATCAGGCGTGGCCATTCCAAAGCTATTATATTTCATAATCATTATTTGCATTAACATCATCGTAAATGGCATTACAAAAATTAAAAGAAATCTGATCCTTCAGATTTTTACAGTACCTAATTCACAAAGCTGAAAACTATGGTAGGTAGGTACCATATTTATGGTTGATTAGTGAAATGAATAAAAAGAAACGAATGAAGAGAAAAATGCCCTTCCTCATAATGCAATTGATTGACTATTCGAAAATGAAGTAAAAGTTGGTTAATTCATAATATTGACAAATTAGATTGAAAATCGTACTAAAATTTATTATTATATTAGAAATCTAAATCTGCAAAGTCACAACACTCCTTGCATCTACTCAGAGAAAAAATATCACGTAGAATTATTTCTTTAGTACCTAGTCTATTTTATTCGAAAAAGGACCAATACACTTTGAATAAAAACAACGATTTGAATGAAACTTTTGAAAAGAACAATGAACGACATCCCTCGAATCTCAGTTTTTAGAATTTACGGAGAAGTTCTCGGTTGTAGGAACAAATAAATGATCAAAAACTTGCAACAGTCCGGTGTTGGCTCGGTGATGAAATATTTGTAGAGGATAATCGCAGAACGGCTAATAAGAATTTGATTTGAAATAAAACTGATTATTAATATAAAACCTTTGGACTCCTAGGCCTAAGACGTTCAGGCCGATGAAATAATAATTTAATCTTATTTAAAGAATATTTTGTTAGGCCATAAAATTTTACGTTTTATATATGTTGTGTTCGCACAAACAGGTCTCCAACTCGTCGTGGCAGGAGTATTACAAATAATAGGTTCTTTTAGATTAATCAGGGATTTATTAATACTCCGCGTATTATATTGGTGACTCGATAGTCGACCTAGCTAGAAGCTGGCTAATTAGAATCTGGGCCAGTGAGATTGTCTGAGAGCCTTCGCACTGGACACTGGCTCCATCTTGCGGACTTCCCCGCAAGCTCTATGCACTGCCATCTGTGCGCGCATCTACAAAGCTTCCTAACAATATATATTCTAAAACTACTATAATAATATTATTTTATCTACGAACTAATATTTGGACTTAATTAAGACATAACTCACGAAAAACTGCAACACATTTAGCTTCTTTAACATTCTCAAATTAAATCACAAAATACAGTATAAATAGCATGGGACAGCTAAAAAACAACACAAACACCATAAAAATACACGAATGTATAAACCTTTAGAAAAAAACAGAACAAATAAAGAATCTAGGAATCGTAATTGACCATAACCTAAATGGATACCTCACATCAAACAAATCACAAATAAACTCCTCAAAACAATACACATTTAAATAAGAAAAAAATATAAAATAAAAGAAATTAAAAACAATATATTTTGCACTTTGCCAGTCAATAATAGAATATGGAATTATTGCTTGGGGAGGAGCAACAAACTCGGATATCGATTACATAGAAATCGTACAGAAAACGATATTAAAGGTAATACTAAAAAAACATAGACTGACTGATACAGACCAAATATTCAACAGTTGTGACGTACTAGATATATGCCAATTATACGTTAAAACACTACTAAACTACATTTTGACAAAAAAAACAAATTTTAATCTACACAAAATATCACTAACATACCAGTTAGACAAGCGTATAAAGAAAACAAAAAATACCATCCTTTAAAAGCATTCAACACTCTAACACTTCAATAAAATTGAGGAAAACAAATAAATTCATACACAAAATGGATTAAAGAACAAAAAAAGACAATATTACCAAAATTTCATTACGTAAAATAATAAAACCTACACGTAACACACACATCACTCACAAACATACAATATTATATATTTATTATTATTTAATGAAGGCCTCAGCACGGGTAAGCCACCCAGTGAGGCCAACATTACTGGATAACTATGAAATGTAAAAAAATATTGTACCAAAATAAAAAAAGGAGTTCTTTGAACATTTTGAAAATTATATAATATAATACTATTGTTTTGTGTTGCCGATAAATTTGTCTTGTGAAGCTTAGGAAGAATGGATTATAATACTAACACTAGCAGTATGTAACATGTTATTTTTTAACTTATATATAAATATTAGGGTACTTATTGAAGACGAAAGGTTGCCAGACAGTTAGAAAATTGATTTAGCGTTGCATTGTTTTTATTCTGGAATATCTACTATGCCCGATATTTTATGGAGTTCTGGAAGAATTGTGATATGAAATTTTTTTTATATCTTTCATTAAGTTAAGAGAAATCTTAAAATAACATCTGTTAACCTTAATTTGCCGTGAAATTCACCGTCTGACTTTTGTACCCGTAGTGTGCCGACGAATTCACCGTGGATTTCTGAATTTGTACCCGTAGTGTGTCGACGAAATCACCGTGGATTTTTGACGTTTGTACCCGTTGGGTGCTGACGAATTCACCGTGGATTCTGTAGTAGTTCGCCGCACTTTCCCCGGTTTTATTGTATTTTGTAACACAACTGTATTTAAAAATATTTTTATTTGCCTGATAAGGAAATAATGAATCACAACATTTCGTCAAGTGCAAACATATTTATTTGAAATTTTATGTTTGAGATACTGAAATTTTTTTCCAAATTTCAAACATAGGAAAGTATGGTAGAATGTATTTTTTATTGTGATGATCACTTATTTAGCTTTATGTAAAATATAATTAAAATCCTAAAATAAAATATGAAACCTTAGAATATTTTCCTTTTTAATTATGCACTTTTTTATTACGTTCGAGAGAAAAAAAAAACATTTCACTGAATATAAGTAGCTGACAAATTTTTTATAAATATAAAAATATATATATATATATTAGACCGCGCCTAATGTTGCTTGACTTGAGATGATCGGACGAGAACCAGTGTGTTCAACATATTACTATCGTTGGCGAACTACATTATTGAAGGTGAATTATAAAAGTATATTTGGTTTAGAGACTGAATCGGGGTTAGATATGCACTCTTGGGGTAAACTTTACTTCCAGGATTTAACAAAAAGAATACATGAAAAGTGAATTTTCTAAGTAATGCTGCATCTTCTAAATTTATATTGTTTTGTTGGCTTTGTTAAAACAAACTACATTGGTACACTGCCTACCTTTTATGCGACTATTTCAATGCAATGAATGGAAATGGACTTAATTAAAATTCTTCGGATAAATGCATTTAACTTGCACTAAAGTATGTGTATTTATTCCCCCGAATGAATTCTGGTAGAAAGTATAACACATTTTCGAGATATAGATAAAGATTAAGGCCAAAGAACAACATCCTATAGAGAAATTCAAGAAAGAGTTTTTCTGCTTTCTCTGAAAAGGCAGTGTTGCATTTTTGATCCCATAATATTTACGTGACCAATTGACCAATTCAGCACCTTTATAAATTCATGAAAAGTGATGAAAAAAAAACTAGGTTAAATAGATTATGTATGTTAGGTTTACATGCCCCTAGTCTCAAAGTCAAGTACTTATACCATAGAGAACCACGGAGGATGAGTTTTCAGGTTTCTAGGTATTTTGTAGGTATTAACTACCTACCTATCACAAGGGCGTATATAAGGGGGGTACAAACCTCCCCCATCTGCCTTTGTATTGCGTAGGAAAAAAGAGAAGAGTACTCATGGATTACATTCCTGGAAAATACAACAATATTTTTACTAACGTGATGTAAATAATTGCTTGTGGTAAGATAAAAACTTTTGTCATAAATTTCCCCCTATTTCTGCCTTTGCCTCCTTTCTGGTCGAACCCCCCCCCCTTATGTGCTATAGATACGCCTTTGCCTATTCAGATGGAAGAATATTCCATCGAGACAACAAAAGTAATCGAAGATTATACAGCGAATATTTTAATCCTGACTAGAAAATTCAATGTACCCCTCGTGCTTTGAAAAAATGTTTAAGTTCGCTTTAGAAAATGCACTGTTACGTTCTTATCTTGCATAAAAACAGCGGTAAAATGTAAAGTTTTCCTCGCAAATGAATTCAGAATGCACGCCGTCTTCTTTAGCTAACGAGATATCGTTTCTGGGTCTAGCACCACAGGTCTGGGTACTTGCCCAGGAGTTCCTCAGCGAATGAAGTCAAGTAGGCACCAACGTGCATTTATATGTTTGGGGAACTCGGAAAGCGAGACCTTTTTTTATTAAAAATGGGAATATTTAGAAAAAACAACGTGAACTTCATAAGAAATTTCCGAGACGGAGCTGTTTGTAAAACGAGGGAATATATTTTCTACCAATTGAGTTCCAGTTTTCCGAAAATGTCGATTATGTCCGTTTACATTGCGATTTATTATTGTTAAGGAGAAATCAACAACTTTCATTTGGTGTTAAGTTTTATTGTAGCAATTAACCACAATAATGATTTCGATATTGTACCTATATGTCTGTGCGTAACACCGGTTCAAAAACACTTTCAGCTCAAAAATGAAGCTGTCTGTGGGAACGATTCAGACAAGCGATAAAGAATGTAACAAAATATTTAATAACAGCCTTACTAAAAAACGTGGTGTAAATATTATTCGTAAATCGTAATTTTTAAAAATTTTCACTAATATTAAAAATAAATTTCAGCTTCACAAATCCTACAAATATTATATCACTTGATTTTTCCACAACATAAGTTTTTTGTGTTTGAAGAAGATATATTGTTTTACTAAATGACGTTAAATAAAATAATTTTATTTTATTTATTCATTTGTTTAACGTCCAGAGGGCTTTTACATGTAGGTGGTACAATTTTTTTAATTTAAAAAAAAAAAAAAATATTTATTAAATTGAATATAATTACATTTAATACAATATATGATATGGGTAGTCCCACAAAGCTGTGACAATCAGCTTGTCTGTAGGTTCTACCATTTAATGTTATAACATAATACACATTAGCTTAAGTTTAAATATTAATACCAAATATAATGTTTAGGATAGATAAACGTTTTGTTCATTTACTAACCACTTTTTTTGTCAGGTTAGGGCAGGGTTCCTCACTATTTTTTAAGTTAAAGTTTTCGTTAAATTTGTTATAAATCACAGGTATCAAATATCAAACAGGTATTTAATGATAGTTTTGAAACATGAGAAGGAAATATTAAAAATAAAAGAACATAAATTAAAAAAATACAGCGATTTGAATGGCTTACAAAAATATAACTTCCATTTAGGAATAGTGTTTAAATAAGTCTTTTACGTAATCCACAAAATTCGCAAAGTTAATATTAAATATATCGACATCACCAAAGCATTTGTTTCCCATAGTGTGAAACCGTTGTATTGGGGAGTTCGCAATGTAATTGCGCTTATGTGTGTTGCATTGGAATAGTGTATTTTGTCGTGTTGCTATTGTAAATATTCGTAAGTTTATGAGTTGCAGAAGTTCGCAACAGTCGAATTTAGAGTTTAAAATCTTGAATAAAAAAGTTAAGTCGTTTATTTTACGCCTGTCTTCCAATGTGTCTATTTTTAAAGTATTTAATAAAAAATGATATTTTAATTCTTAAAATATCTAGTGGGATATTTAATTTAAAATTTATAAAACGTAGAATTTTTTTTTGTATTCGCTCAATGTTATTAATGTGAATTTTGTAAG
Organism: Hesperophylax magnus; assembly: GCA_026573805.1. Classification (NCBI taxonomy): domain Eukaryota; kingdom Metazoa; phylum Arthropoda; class Insecta; order Trichoptera; family Limnephilidae; genus Hesperophylax; species Hesperophylax magnus. The sequence continues at coordinate 786,637 of JAIUSX010000210.1, read as the reverse complement.
AGGGAGACCAAACAACTGAGTTGTATTCAATTATGCTTCTAACTAGTATAATAATAATTAATGTTACAACTTGTAGGCGCTTACATTCATCTCTCTCCTTTCCTACTTAAAATAATAAATACCTTTTCCATAAAACATCCCCATCTCTAAAATAAAACAAATAGGTGTTATATCTTCAGTTAGTTCTCCGCGGAACCTCGTCATTTGTAGCACTCCAGTAAATACTACACTCCCGAGCAGCGGAAACGACCTGCCGGAATTTCTTTCAGTAGTTTCAGACTTCAGATCGGTCGGGCCGATAGTGTTGAATAATTGCAAATGCCCCGCGAGTTGAATCCGGAGCGACGGGGAACACCGAGGATTAATCTAATCGCGAGACGAGGATCGAGGAACGGGTGAGCCCGCCGGTGCCAGATGCCCGACGCCCAACGCCCCGGGGGCGGTGTAATGCAAGTCTAATTTGACAGGTTAATAATAACGTAAAAAAAAAAATATATATATATGTCAAGTTGAGACTGAAAATAGAATCTTAAATCTCCGAAAGTCGACACAACGTTGCATTCGAATACGCGTGTGTTTTTATGTACTTATATTATGTAGATGTCATCTGTGAGAGATAAAAACTTTTTTTTTAAATAGCGAAAACTGTTGGACATACAAAATTAAAAAAAAAAAACAGCGCCATCTGTTGGATGTAAAAGCAACACGGGCTTTTGTTTTTCTATCTGCACAGACACTGAGACACAGCTATACGTAGCGGGGTTCATCTAGTATAATAATAAAAGAAAATGGCACACGGAGAAAATTTACTGACAAAATATTGCTAATTTACAAAATTATCTGGTCAAAATATTCGTATTCTTTTTAAAACCGGGACTGCAGGCCTATATATAAATATATATTATAAACGAATGTGTATGAGGATATCGTGACGAGCTCATAAAAAAAACTAAAATTTTACCATTATTTAATAACAGGATAAGCGCAGCTGCATGAACACGTGTTCCGATATATTATGAAACAACTAGTAGTTTGTTAGAAAATTGAATGTTTTCAAGAGATTTTAATAAATAAGCCATACTCATTTTTCCCCTTGAAGGTTAATTTTAAAATATGAAATTTAATCAATACACAGAGAAAATAATTTCTTAAATTGACACCATAATTTAAAATATATATATTGTGCTATTAGCCCAGATCCGTGAAAAATCACGGGATATTATATTTCCAATTTAAACGATACTTAAATTTAATGCGAATCCGAGTTGTAGAGTTCATTTAACCGGAGTTACAGACAGTCGCAAAACCGGCATTACTATTTGTTGACACTACGATTTCACATTTGAACAAAATAATCCCTACGGAACCATAAAAATGGATATCACCTAGAAACGGACACGGAACGCACAAACAAATTTATAAAAAGGTCGAGTTAAAACTGGACTTTGCAACGCTCAAGTCAATTAAAATCTGAAATTGTGATTGTATAATGTATAATGATATAGGACTAGCACAGGGCTGAATACGAGACGTCCTGGAAGCCATCGCATTTTTTTAAATTTTTTTTATTTTTATTTATTTATTAAATTGAATATAATTACATTTAATACAATATAAGATATGGGTAGTCCCACAAAGCTGTGACAATCAGCTTGTCTGTAGGTTCTACCATTTAATGTTATAACATAATACATTTTTTTTTTTTTTTTTTTTTTTTTATTATTTTAATATAGATCATAGTTACATTAATACATACATTTTTAAAAATAGATACAAAAAATATAATAATTATATAATTATTAATAATTATTAATTATATAATTTATTTACATATTAGCTTAAGTTTAAATATTAATACCAAATATAATGTTTACGATAGATAAACGTTTTGTTCATTTATTAACCACTTTTTTGTCAGTTTAGGGCAGGGTTCCTCATTATTTTTTAAGTTAAAGTTTTCGTTAAATTTGTTATAAATCACAGGTATCAAATAGTCAAGTGTTCTGCTACCATACTTATTTGATATTAGTGGAATTTTTAGGTCTTTTCTTTCAGTAAATCTTGTTTTATGACTATGCACCAATGACTTTTTGCACGCATTTTATCCCGCATTATCCATAATTATAAGAAACCAGAGAAGCCCTTTAATTGGAAGTAGGCCCTCAGAGCCATACAGTAATTTTAAGATGTTTCTTTGTTTGTAAATGCTAGGTTTAACAAATTTTTTTAATTATAGAAGTTTGTAAAATTTGAATGTATTTAATATTAATATTACTCGAGTGTCCCCAAGTTCGAATTACATATCTAAGTATTGATTCGACCATAGAATGATATATAAGTTTGAGAGTGCATCGAGGCAATACAAATTTTAATTTATAAAAATTACTAGCCAAACATCGGAGCTGATTACAAATTTTGGTCACACTTTTGTCCCATTTAAAGTTATTGTATACGATTATGCCAAGGTAAGTATATTCGTTTGTAAAATCAATTTTTTCACAGCAGCAAATATTATACATTTTTTATGTATACATTCAAAATTATGTGCAGTTATTTTAGGTAAGTTCCACATTTTCAAGCTCGGTGATCTTATATACATGCATTTAGTTTTTTTGACATTAATAATTAGTCCTACATCATGAGACCATTTAAGTAGCTCGTTAAAGTCTATTTGTAATTCTTGAATAGCTATTTCAGGGTTTTCAGTAGATTCAACTAGTGCAGTATCATCAGCAAAAATGAATCTACGGGCTATTTTAAAAAGTTTAGACATAGCAATTACATATATAATGTATAATTTTGGTCCTAAAATTGACCCTTGTGGCACTCCTGATTTAATAAATCTAAAATTACTCATTACATTCAAAATCTTTACATACATTTTTCTATTTGTTAAATAGTTTTTGAAAAATGATAGGAGTTTACCACGGATTCCTATGATTTCGAGTACCTTGATTAATTGTGTATGGCTGAGTGTATCGAAAGCTTTTGAGAAATCAATAAATAATACTAGTACATGTTTTTTTGAGTTAAGCTCTGAATTTATTTAATTGGAAAATTTTTCGAGCAGTTTATCACAGCTTTTTTGTTTTTGGAAGCCATACTAACATTCATCAATGATGCCCAAATTATTGACTTTTGAAATATTGGCATATAGAGCTCCGGGCCAAAAAGGCCCCTTTCTCTTTCATCATGATTTTAAAATTGGTTGTAGGATAAATTTTAATTTAATTTTGGTTGTGTTTTTAAAATATTTTTGCAAGGAAACATGGCTGCAATATGGGGGATTTAAGGCTTACGGAGGATTTGTTTGGGTTTTTTAAAGGTAGTTATTGTATTTTCATCGTACTGTGCGAGACAGTTGATGGACGCGTTTTCATGGGTGGGGAGGCCCGCATAAAATGTTTCCGCGAGACTTAAGATATGGTCTTTAAGGAGGGGAACTTCAGAGTCCCGATGTAGTTGCGCAACCCTCATCCATCTAGGAGCTCCCAGGGCAATGCGTATGGCTTTGTTTTGAAATGTTTGTAGTCTTTTTAGCTGGGGCTCTGAAGCGTGTGCCCATATAGGGCTAGCGTAAGTGAGTTTAGGTCTTATAGTGGATTTATATATTAGTAGTTTGTTCCTTGGAGATAATTTTTTGTTATTTTTAGATATCATGGGATAAAGGGCTGCAAGAGTTTTATTTGCTGAATTTAGAGTTTCTGTTATATGCTTTTTCCAAGTTAGTCTGCTGTCTAGAGTTATTCCGAGGTATTTAATGTTTTTTTTCCAAGGTACGTTTTCGCCGAACAAGTGGATGTTAGGGGGTCGCTTAGGGCGTCTACGGGAGAAAACACAAGCGGCGCTTTTTGAGGGATTGATGCTAATTCGCCATTGTTTAAAAAATGATTCTAGTTTCGACGCGTGGTCTTGGACGCGTCGTGTAGCGGTCATTTCGCTTACTGAAGTCGACATGACTTCAGTGTCGTCTGCAAATTTGCCTATTTTGGTTTTTTTGGTGCGAAAGTTATGAATGCTAGGGCGGGGGATATCGCTTAGGTATATATTGAAAAGAGCTGGCGAGAGAATAGAGCCTTGAGGGACACCTGCTCTTAGCGATCTCACTGTGGAAAAAATTCCATCTAATTTGATTCTAAATTTACGGTCTTTAATAAAATTAGCTATGAGTTGAAGCATTGAAAGGGGGATACCGAGGAGGTACATTTTATAAATGAGACCTCTGTGCCAGACTTTATCGAATGCTTTGCAGACGTCTAGGGAGAGGACTACAGTGTGTTGGCGAGAGTTGAATCCGTTTGTAATTTGTTCGACCACCCGCAGAAGTTGGTGGAGAGTTGAGTGGCCCGATCGAAAGCCGTGTTGAAAGTCGGGGATGATTTTTAAATCGTCGACTATTTTTTTCAATCTAGCGAGGATAAGCTTTTCAAGAATTTTACCTGCACAGGGAAGCAGGCTAATCGGTCGGTGGTTTATGGCTTGAAGGGGGTCTTTACCAGGTTTAGGGATAAGGATAACGTCTGCAGTTTTGTAGTCTTTTGGGAATAAACGAAGTCTAAAGGATGCGTTGCTGATGGCTGTGAAAGAGCAAATGGCTTTGGAGGGGAGGCACTTTAGAATTTTATTTGATATTAAGTCGGGACCGGGAGATTTTTTTGTTTTCAAAGATTTTATAATTTTGGAAATTTCTTGAGGGGTTGTGAACGGGATTGGATTGTCTGTGGGGGTTTCTGTCAGGATGGATGAGACTGTTGATTCTACTGTAGAAACGAATTGAGGGTCATCGTAGGTCGTGGTCGGGGAAAATTGTTCTTCGAGACTGTCGGCAAAAGTCTCGGCTTTGTCTCTAGAGGAATACACTGTGCCTTTTGGGCCCGTAAGGGGACTTATTCTGGTCGGGGGTTTTCTAAGGGTTTTGGAGAGTTTCCAAAAGGCTGTTCTGTCGTCGTCGAGAGTGGAGATGAAGTCGTGCCACTGCTCGTCTCTGTATTTTTGGAGTTCGACTTTTACTTGGTGAGAGAGACGATTCATACGAATGCGATCGATCGGGTTTGAGAATCTTTGCCATTCCTTTCGGGCGAAGTTTTTTTCTCTTATAAGTTCTTTCAGTTCTGCGGGAAGGTCGGGTCTTTGTTTATCATTCGCGACTTCGACGGTGGCAAGGTCTACGGCTGTTTTTATGTCGTTAGTGAAATTTTTAGTGGCTAAATTGAGGCTTTCTTCGTCGGTAATTGATGTTTGAACTTTTACTGATTCTAGTAGTTTGGGGAGTTTTTGCCATTGAATTTTTTTACGTGTGGATCTATGTGAAGGTACTGAAGGTAGGGAGCCGTCGGATAAAAACAAGAGTACAGGATCGTGGTCAGAAGATAATTTTTTAACAGTTTGAAGGGTGTAGAGTAAGGGGCAATTTTTCATTATTATTATATCTAAGACATCTGGGTCGTGATTTGCGTTTTTGGGGAAAAATGTGGGAATATCGGGGGCAGATACTATAAGTGATTTGTCGGCTACGTAATTAAAAAGAATTCTACCCTTAGTGTTAGTGGTTCGGGAATGCCAAGAGCCGTGTTTTGAATTTAAATCGCCTGCAATTATTGTGGGTAAGGAGTTATCAAAGAGTTTGTCGAGGTCCGGGGCAGTGAATTTTCTTTTGGGGGGGCTGTACGCGGAAATGAGTTTAATTGGACCATTATTTAGAGTATTTATGACTATAGCGGTAGTTTCGATATTTTCTGAAGAGGGACAGTTTATGATACAGTGGTCGATTGAATATTTAACAATGATTGCGGTGCCACCGCCTGAAGAGTGGGTTCGGTCGGTGCGGTAAGTTATGTAATTCGGAAATTTAATTGTTTTGCTGGGTTTTAGCCAGGTTTCGTTAATTAGGAGAACATCGAGGTTAAAATCCATCAGAAATTGAAGGATTTCTCCTCGGAAATCTTTTACTTTACCGTCTGCATTCCAGTATGCAGCTTGAAGATTTGATGGTTTTCTACATTGTCTGGACATTTTAAAGATTTTAATGGTTGTTGGAGATTTTAATTATTATTTATAATGAATTTAAATAAAAATAAAAAATACAAAAAGAGATTTTATTTTAATGATATTACTGGATAGAGTTGAGAAGTATTTGAACGTTGGAGAGCAGCCTAGAGTTCATCTCCATGGCAGTTTTGAGTTGGGCGGCAGCGTTTTGGAGGGCTTTAATAAGATTAGCTGGGAGGTTTTGGGGTGGGGGTGGTGGGGCGTTGGGTGAGGTTTGGGGCAGGGTAGTGGGTTCGGGTAGAGGCGGGTAGGTGACGGTGGTCACGGGCGGGGGGTTAGGTGCTGAGGTAGATGCGATGGGGGGGTTAACTTGAGATAGAGGTTCGATGTTTTGGGTTGTGGGGGGTCTTTCTAGTCGGTATTGTTGGGAGGCTTGGGGGATCCTAGGAGTGTTAAAGTTTGTGAAGGAAGGACGAGGCCAGGAATTTGGGTTCCGTACTGGATATTGCATGAGGGGGCGGATATTTTGAGGGTTTACGTATTGGAACCGGTTGGAAAAACGGGGAGCAGGGCGTTGGGGGCAACCTTTGTAATTGGCCGGATGAGGCCCTGCGCAAAGAGCGCATTTAGCGGGAGTCGTGGGGGGCTTTGTGCATGCGCTCGTTGGGTGGTTTTCGCCACATTTAACGCAACGCGGAGTCGCGTTGCAGCATGAAGACGAGTGTCCGTGAAACTGACATCTGTGACATTGTCCAACGGACAGTCTCTTTCTCTGGGGCTCTACTACGATTTTAAGGTGGAGGATTTGGGTTAGATCGGTAAAAATTTTTTTGGATATTTCATTTTTAGTGAGGTTTACTAGCATGAGAGGAATCTCACGGCGGTTAGGGCCTGTCCGCATACGGTGAACCGAGAGAACAGGGTATGTTAAGCCAAGTACGTCGCTGACCTCTTGGCTTGTTATTTCTTCAGGGATGCCCCTGAGCACGACCCTGAGAGGTTTGACCTCGTTGAGTTTGAACGAGTGGAAGTCTATATTTTTTTCCGTTAGAGTTTTAGTGATACGGTGGTGATCACGAGGGGTTTTCGGGTGAATGTTGAGGGTTTTTGATAGATTCTTGGCGTAAAAATCTATACCCTTGTCGGAGAGGGACTTCTCCAGGGCTGCCCAACCGGTTTTTGAGTGGAGCACCACTGGAGGGATTCTAGAGTTTGTGACTACTACTTGAGGGGTAGATTGAGGAATGGGAGAGCTCGGGGGAGGGGTGGCGGGTGGGGGGGGTGGTGAAATGGTAGTCGGCTGGATGGAAGGCATGTCTTGGACGGCCTCAACGGTGATTGGTAAGAGCTGTTGTTTTTTTTTTGATGGGGAGGACGGCTCGATGTTGGTGGGGGAGGTTGTGGGAGATTTCCTATCTCTGTTTCTTTTACGGGAGAGTTTGACCGTCTCCCATGGCATGTCCTCGGTACCAAAGGATGAGTCCGATTCCGAATACTCTGATGCCGATTCGTCAGCATCAGAGCATTCGCTGGCATTAGAAGAGAATGAGGTGGGGCGCTTGCGGTTGCTAACATTTGGGGATGCTGGATAGTGGCCGGAGGAGGTAGCAATTGGGTGAGGAGGGGGGATGATGGAATTAGTTGGGGTAATATTCCCTGCGTTTGGGGAAGAGTTGGATGGTGAGCGTGCCAGCTCATATTGCCGATGTGTTAGGTTAAATACATGGATTTTTTCCTCTAAAGAAATAGTATTTTTATCTGGACGTGCATCTAAGAATGAAACCAACTCAAGGTCGATCAATTCATTTTCCATCTCTGTGGGGCTGGATGATTGAGAGCGGGGGGAAGCCATGACGTAAATTAAAGGAGAAATTAAATGAACTTAGTATGGAATTTAAACAGGAATAAAAGTGAGTTTACAACTTGGAGAGACTGTATGCCAAATATAACAAAAGACAAAAGACTTACTGAGTTCGATGGTAGAGCTGGACTGGTCGGTGGAGATACACAGCGCTGATTTTGTGGGACGCACAGGTTTGGTGGCTAGTGATGGCCCTACTCTTCTTTCAGGCGGAATGCACTATAGACTACAAACACTGGGGTCAGCACAAAAGTTCAAAGTCACTGTATAAACTGTGGCACAAAATGTCTGCGGCGGTGGGCACTTACACGAAAAAACTTTATGAGTCAGAGAAAAACGTGAAGGCACGATGACTTGATTACTTAGATTATTTAAAAACTTCGATTATAGACACGGGAGGGGCTCGTGGCAATCGGTGGACTGTATGTTGGCACAGAACAAAGCGGCGGCAAACGGAAACGTGAGGTTGGCGGCGCTGTTGATTGTTTTAATATTGTTTATTTTTCACTAAGATCACTTAGGGGACCTTTGACGCGTATAAAACTGTGGTTGGTAACTTTCACTTTTGTAAAATAATAAATGTTTTTAACGAGTTGGTAACGGGCGGAAAATTCCACGAACTTGTGTTTGAAACTGTAATGTCACTGATTGTTACTATGCCAGGTGAGAACGGTGATTAGCGAGGCGGGAGATTCCACTGTTGGTTGCTAAGCCGGGTAGGAACGGTAATTAGTGAACGGGCGAGATAACCCAGAGTTGCGGTCAGGATTAACACTTGGAAAAACACAGGTGCACAGGTAAATGCGGAGCGATCACTTGTAAGGTGTTGACGGTAGCGGTGTCAGAACGAGACTGATGCCCAAATTATTTAAATATCTATCCAAATCACCCTTTAACCACAACTTCTGACATTTCCAATACATTCTGATGACAGCATGCTACACTAGTGCCTCCTAGCGGCGAGTTGTGCGCCTGGGTTTTCTTTCACACATTTTTATCGTAGTAAATTCTTTATTTAACGTTAATAAATAAGAGAAATTGAAAAAAATAATAATAAGTAACCTACGTACGATTTTACAGCTTTTATTGCTCATAAATAAAATCATTTAAGCCGGCTATTAGCTCTGACTTTGATGGCTTAGAAATTGAATAGTAATTGTGAGAATTTTATTAAAAATATCTTATTTGTAGATTACAACTTTTATGTAAGCAATAACATTATATTTTCTAGTATTTAACGAGCTTGTATTATATTTAACCACCTAACCTGTCAACGTTTTTTGACATCTTGAAAACGACTTGGAGTGTTTTAGTTTAATTACGTCTGTTTATCAATAGTGATCAAAATACAAATTAGAAAACGCAAAAAACCGCCACCAAGGACTAAATAAATTTAATTTGCTGCCATTGAAAGGAATGTCAAAGTCAATAAGCTATACTAGCGCCTCTGGTGGCCAGCGTTGTTGATATTGCCACTATTTCACTAGACGTATTATCAATATTAAAGAGAATTTGATGTAAAATTTGGAAAGAGTTGATATGGATTTCTATCACCTTCAAAATTCTCAAAACATAAAATTATATATTGTCTGGACAAGTGAAGGGTATTTATTTTTGACTGATTGTTAAAATGTTTCAGAGTATAATAATTCAATTATACACATCACTTCTAATTTATCCTACATTAGATGGGTGAAATAACTTCTCAATCCTTCAAATAATCAATTAGTATTTACCATTAGCAATCTGTTTTCTCCAACTATGTAATAAATGATGTATTTTCAAAATGTTACATACTGTCCGACTTGTTTGCTTCATTACATAGTAAATTTGATTAGTTATCAAATTTGAAACTTTGTGCTTTTAGTTGCTACGTATTATTATGCTAACCACACTCTTCTATTATAATCATATTACAGTTAATATTGCTCACAACTCAGTAAATACTTTCCCACTTTTCTCTTTCCCATCTCCTTCCCCTCCTACCTACTCTTTTCCCACCACCTTCAGCCTCACAACATACTCCAGCTGGTGATGCCATAGTCTCTCTGGCTCCAGACGGTTGGGAGCAGTTGGGACTCTTGTGTGGTTTCACATAAGCTAAGTTAAATACTTTTTTATCTTTTAGAAGTAAGTATGACTAAGACATCCCCAATTGGGCTAAATTATGAGGATGAACCGAGTGGTAAGTGCAAAAGGGAAGAAGATGAAGACGATGAAGTTTGGGATTACCTGGATCTAAATATCTCGTCACCAAACACGGCTACAACCATTTCAAGCAACGTTTCGATTCTGATTGGTGGTATTTCACCTGCGACTATCTAACATACGGATCGTGCCGCAAATAATATGCTGTAACAATACGTTAAATTTGAAATAACACACATTATTTAAATACAATATATTTGTACACGCTGTGATTCGGAACCGCGACATCTGTTTCGTAGTCCACGATTTTAACCACTCCACCAGTTTGCAAAACATATCCCATATACCAGATAAATTGTGAAACACTTATATAAATTTCTATTTTGAAACCCGATTTTGGGTGCAAATTTGGCATAAATATAAGATTTGCGATGTTTCGTGATCCTAAATTCTGGCCAATCGGGCCTAAAATTTCCAATAAAAAACTGTGTTTCATGATCATTATGGGGCAAGTGAGTGCTAAATGGGCTAAAACCTAAAAGGTATCAAATGTGACATTCACTATTGGTTTCCATTCAAATCTGCATGAAAGACATTTCTAGTGTTCATTATCTATACAGTGACTTAAATCTTATTTGTTTTTGTTATTTGAATGCCAAACTTTCCTTTCAGAATTTTCCCGGAATTGAAAATACCTCGTTAGAGTAACTCCGATCTTCCAATACAATTACCGACAGGGGGCGTCATGCATTTCAGATCTATTCGGAATGCGAAGGCGGCAAGTTAATTACTTTTGCAGTGTCAGAAGTTTTCCCATCAGAATTTGTGTTTAATACTCTAGCTACACTCCTAGGAACAATCACTTTATTTCAAGTAAGGCTTTCGTAACCACTCCGAGACACTCGAAGTTGAGTTATTTATTTCTATTGTTTTCAGAGCCCAGGAAACCGACTTGTTCCGTTAATTTTAATGAGAATGATCCCTCTCTTGGATTAAAATTTGTTTTCGCTGAAGTCTTTCAGGTTTTATTGTATTATTATTTGTCTTTGCTAGATTCTGTTGAAGGCACTTAAGAAGTTACTGTCTAATTATTCATTATTTAGGAATCTTTATCTTGGTGATATACCAGCGCTCATTAGTAAATGAAAATTAGTTATTAAAATGGATTTAGAGGTAGAATTAAATGTCTGATGTTGCGTTAGTTACGTCAACTTCGATGTCCGACTGAATGAACTCGGTTGAAAGGGAGGTAAATATCTATTAAAATAAAACAAATAATGAACACGCCGTTTTAACTACTTCTACTGTTATTATTATTCTTTTTATTATTATTTTTTTCATGAACTCCACAAAAGAGGCCGCCGGGAAAATAACTTTAATCAGAGCCTGTGTCTTCTTTGGGGATGCTTTGAGGAAGGTATTTTTCAGTGAAGGAAGGAGAGGCAGTTTCTTTATCTTTCTCTTTTTTTAAACGTGCCTCTGTCATGACATTATTGGTACCCATTGTTATAGATGATTGAACGCTACGCCTGCATATTTTTGAAGTGTTTTTCTCTGCCTAATCGGATGTCCGTGGGAGAAGTTATATTGCTGGCAATATTCAAAAAGCCGAACAATACTGACATCACGTCTATTCATCATACGTCACATCATCGCAATCTGAATATAACAAAATGTAGAAACGTGCTCATGACACAAGATTAACTGCAAAAATGGATTTGTTATTCCCAAATTTCTACTGAATAAATAGAGCCTTAAAATACAAAAAAATACGAAATGTTACCCAACTCAATACAACTAATTTACAAGAAACTTTCGACATTAAACATAATTCCTTATACATCAAAAAAATATTACGTACCTATGAGCAGTTGGAATTTAAGGTTAAAAAAATCTTTATTTCTTGACTTAATAGAGGACACATCCGTATATATAAAAGTTTATTATATACTTACGGAATTCTGTACGTCGTTTGTGCGAAAGCAATATGAAACGATTTAATTTTTAAAAAATAATATTACAAATTCAGACTTTCTTAAAATCCAAACCGAAAAACTAACATGTTTTCAAAAACATGTCTTGCAGCTATAAAGCGCATAGACAATCAGTTTTGGATTGTTGTAAGTAAATTATGCCATGCTTTCCAGGGGTGTTCCAGACTTCATCTTCCGTCCGCCTGTGCGTTATTCTGTTGACACTCCTCTCTCAAATCTTTCCGCTTTACACTCTACATGTCAAAACCATCTGATCATCCCTCTCAAAATCTTGTTCATCACAATGGAATCATAATAACAGTATTATTTTCATAAAACGTGGAATAGAATTTCGCCAGATTGTGAAGAGTTAAAATTTTAATATTCATAAAATTATTTGAATATCTGGAAGTTTTCCTTACAAAGCTCGGGCAAGATTGATGGGATTAGGCAAACGAATGTTAATTTGTAGATTTTAACATAAATAAGGACGAAACGCAAACGAGAGATGACAGTCATCTTATTTGCAAAGTGTATATTTTACCGTCTTCGTGTCTCCTCCTTTCTCAATGCAATTATGTAATTGCATTATCTTCAGATACAATGGACCAACCAATTTTGTTTTATGGGATCGAGATATAGAAATAATGAGATTGGACTCTTTTTGTTATAATCACCATTATAAAATTATATATACCAAACAAAAATACACGACAAATGCTACCTTTGATGTTTATAGGTGTGTGAGCCTGTTTTAATCGACTGCATATATATTTTTTTAATATATTAGGGAATGTTGAAGACACTTTTAGAGATTCTGTATTAGTAATGAAACGAATCCTTCATAAATGACATCAATGACATTAACAAAATACATTGTGATTCTTTGGCTGAAATATACCAATTTACCATTCCACAGTGAATACACACATATTTTTCTGGCAATTCGGAGGTCGTTGGTTCAATCAGGTACGCGCAAGTAAATTTTATTGAAGTGAAAGATAATATCAGTATTGCCTTTGTGTAAGACGACCAATCACAATTGAAACGTTGATTGAAATGGCTTTAGCTGTGTTTGGTGACCAGATCTGAATAGCAAAGTACTTTCTCTTCCCCATCTCCTTCCCGTCCCCACTACCTTCAGTCTCACAACATACCCGAATCGGAGGTTCCATAGTATCACTGGCTCCAGACGTTTGGTAGCAGTTGGGACTCTTGTGCGGTAATCACATAAAAATGCTACCCTAGAACATTTGTTCTGCCGTGTGGTATCTTGAACAAGTCGTGGCGACGACTACAGAGTTTTCAGACACGGCAGAGTCATGCATTATATTAAGATAACAATTGCAAGTTTTACAGAATATCTGGTTTCCAGGCTAAATCCATTCGTTTGACTTAAGGTAGTACATATTATATTATAAGTTCCATGCTTCCACGTATCGACATACCTGTTGGAATTTTTTATTGATTTGTTGCCGCATATTTATATATTCAGTTCGGTGTAGATATACCATACACCACTTGACTTACACCAGCTTTCTTCTTACAATGCTTTCGAACTTGGCAATCATTGCATTTCCTTTTTGTCTTTCCAACCAGTGAACTTTTTGATAAATTCGAGGTCCTACCGGTTGTAAAGCTTTTTGAAAAAAATGCTATGTTAAAAGATTTTAAAGGGTCCGAACTATCGTCAATGCGAAGTGCTTTAAGACCTAGAACATCTACCGCTACTCATCTACTCTTAAGTCAAAGTTAGATTTACCGGATTTAATTAAAAGTGAGAAAAGAATTACAAAACAAAAAAAAATTAACATTATTCCATTTTTATCTTAAAACACAGTTATTTTACCGATGATTTTCTGATATATTCTTTTGCTTTATTGTATGTATTTTCATTGATTCATTTACTCTTCAATATTTTAAATAATACTTGCTGGAAAATTTTTCTAACTAGATATACCTACTATCTTGCACATACACCTTTATTATTTTAAAATATAAAAAAGTAAACTAGTTCCCTAGTTAGACAAGAGAATATTTATCTACTAACTGTGCAATTAAATTAGTTAATTAACCCTTTCAGTAGCACACTTTTCTTTCAACATATAAACCAAATTTTATGCCTGATAACACATTACATAATTATTGATGCACATTTTTTTTTGTTCAATTGTTTATATTTTTTCTTATGTGATTTTTGTAACTTTTAGGCCTCAACGAGTTATTACTAGCAAGGAAAAAAAATCTAAAACACAAACAATTGTCTATTTAAAAAAAAAGATTAAATAAATATAGAGTGTAACATGCATAAATAAAAAGATAACATAACATTAATTCAGAGATGGAATATCGTGACTCAGCATCCAAACGTAATAATGTCTTGTAAAATATGACTCTAAAGCTTTTTTCCGTCCCTTCCGAAAGCTTTTTCATTAATTGTTTTTATGAACCATGCTTAAAATAAATTTTCAAAAGAGACAACCTGACGATAGTTTCTTGTTTAGTTAAGGCATTGCAGACATTATGTTTTTACTACTACTTCAGTCACTTTTATTCAAGGAAAAAATAGCACACTCTTCTTCTCTTATTACAAATTGCAACAATATTTTGTTATAGATTCAAACGTTTCGGATACCGTTGGCTAAATAAGGAGGCAGCGCAACACAGCATTATATCCTGAAAATAAACCACCATTTACTTTTGCCGTGAAAATCTCAAATCACAACAGGTAACACCTTGTTAATCCGTATTGTAATTTTTAATCCGTATTTGTTGGTCAGTTTTTGTTTAATTTTCTAAAGTGCTCCAAAATAATTTCTTGAACGAAAGCTTGGTAAACCAAAAAAATGTATTCTCAAGAAGTTGTGTGAAGTTTCAGAAAATTATTTTGTTGAACTGAATGATGAAATTGAGAAACAGTTATAAAGCAAGTTGAAATGATTATTGTTTAATATTGATAATTGACTGAATACCCAGACACTTACCTATTACATGCCTCATAACATTCCCCAAACTGATGATGCCGTAGTCCCCGCTAGCTCTGGGCAGTTGGGACTCTTGTATAGGGTACACAATAATGTAGAGTCTGGATCATGGATATTGTACAGAAAATACAACAGTTCATATAAAATCCTCTCTGCGCACTCCTGAAGAAATGGCATGATGGCTAATGTGTTAGTCTACATATATGCATAAAATACAAGAGCTGTTGGCTTATTGGATATTATAGCGTACCAACGCTATTTTATTATGTGACAGTTATCTTCAATAGTAGGTCATGTGCGAAGGGGGACTAGGTTTTGGATAGAGGGTTTTCTTAGTCCTCTTCAATAGTTGGTCATGTGCTAAGGGGGACTAGGTTTTGGATAGAGGGTTTTCCAAGTCTTCTTCAATAGTAGGTCATGTGCTAAGGGGGACTAGGTTTTGGATAGAGGGTTTTCTTAGTCCTCTTCAATAGTTGGTCAAGTGCTAAGGGGGACTAGGTTTTGGATAGAGGGTTTTCCAAGTCCTCTTCAATAGTTGGTCATGTGCTAAGGGGGACTAGGTTTTGGATAGAGAGTTTTCCAAGTCCTCTTTAATAGTAGGTCATGTGCTAAGGGGGACTAGTTTTTGGATAGAGGGTTTTCCAAGTCCTCTTTAATAGTAGGTCATGTACGAAGGGGGACTAGGTTTTGGATAGAGAGTTTTCTTAGTCCTCTTCAATAGTTGGTCATGTGCTAAGGGGGACTAAGTTTTGCATAGCAGGTTTCCTCAGCCCTCTTCAATAGTCGATCATGTGCTGAGGGGGACTAGGTTTTGGATAGAGGGTTTTCCAAGTCCTCTTTAATAGTAGGTCATGTACGAAGGGGGACTAGGTTTTGGATAGAGAGTTTTCTTAGTCCTCTTCAATAGTTGGTCATGTGCTAAGGGGGACTAAGTTTTGCATAGCAGGTTTCCTCAGCCCTCTTCAATAGTCGATCATGTGCTGAGGGGGACTAGGTTTTGGATAGAGGGTTTTCCAAGACCTCTTCAATAGTAGGTCATGTGCTAAGGGGGACTAGGTTTTGGATAGAGGGTTTCCACAGTCCTCTTCAATAGTCGATCATGTGCTGAGGGGGACTGGGTTTTGGATAGAGGGTTTTCCAAGTCCTCTTCAATAGTAGGTCATGTGCTAAGGGAGACTAGGTTTTGGATAGAAGATTTCCTCAGTCCTCTTCAATAGTCATGTGCTGAGGGGGACTAGGTTTTGGATAGAGGGTTTTATTAGTCCTCTTCAATAGTAGGTCAGATGCTAAGGGGGACTAGGTTTTGGATAGAGAGTTTTCTTAGACCTCCTAATTTGTAGATCTAGGTTTATCTTCTATGACAATGTTTTTAAAATTCTAGTCAGTTTATTTTCCGATAATTCCTTGAGCCAAGAGTTGATGGACTTAATGTAGTTATTCTTTGTTTCAATTCGTTTGACACTTGGATGGTAATTTGTTATGTAACTTTACAGCTAAAAATTCAGAGCTTCTTTGTATAACGGCAGCATTACACTTAGTACTTACTTATATTTGCTTGCTAATTTACTTTATTCTGGTTTTATGATTGTGTCAGGTGTTTAACACTTCGTCTTTTTTGATATGATTAACTTGAATATTTTTGGAATAGATTTTTTGAACACTTGGAACTGCAAACTGTTTAATTATTTCTGTTTTTGACATCCTTATAGAAATGTTAAATATAATGTATAATGCATGTATGCGTTGTATATCCGTCGAAGATTTGCACCGTTGTTAAATGCGTCAATAGTCACCAAAATTAACCATCAAACACCGAAGTAAATCTCATTCCGTTTGTGTTTATATTACGAAATTTTACAAAAATAAAATGACCATGCGGAGTTTCACAACGATTTATCACATGAATTATTCGCTGTAAATTGTACAAGTTGTTGTTCTCCAGTCTATTAGCCTACATTCTCTCCATAAATATTGCTCCGTAGCCAAAACGTCGCTTACTTTTGCGCAAGTCGGCATTCAAATTGGCTGCCACTTTAAGCAATGAGCGTAGTCTACGAACAAAACTAGTTTTGTTTAAACGTAAAGTTAGTCAAATAAGTTGTCATTTTTAATGATAGACTAATGTTTACGAGACAAGGTTTTTATGCAGAGCACAAAGGATAACATATTATTTTTAAGCAATAATTATTAGCCTGAATCACTAAAAAAATCTTATTGGTAGAGCACCTGATCAATTCCCGTCGGCGTCATGTATTTTTTCTCGGAAGATTTTTTCAATTTATATAGGTGTTTCGGACTAACAATTATTGCTTTAAAATAATAAATAAGTTTTCATTTTGCTTTATGCAAAATATTGAAGTGGTGGATATTCTCATTATCTCAATTATGAGAGACCAACGTTCAGAATCGAATCGTTGCTAGAAATGATTTTTGACATGTTTGTTAACCTGATCTGATAAGATTATATAGCCTTCTTCTTAAACTTCATCTTCTTCACCGCCCATAAATATGACATTTTGTTATTTTTATGATTTTTTCTTGATTTGTTAATGAAAATTACAAAATGTCTACTCTGAAAATTTATTGACATGAATCCACAATCATCTTCATATTCGACCATTGATTATAAGCTACATTTGGAGGAAAATACGTATCTTTATTATACAAAACATATTAAAATATCTCTTATATTACAACGCATTTAGTCGTTACGTGGTAATTTTTTATGAATATATCTTACAAAGCTTTTGCAACAAGGATTCAGAGTAATAATTCAAATGCAGATATTATAAATTGTATCATTTCATTCTTATAAATATGTAATTTTTATGTTTATTTTAATTTAAAGTTGTATTCCATAAAAAGTTATATAAATGAGGGTGATTTCAGTGAAGTTATTAAAAGTTGTTTTACTGTTTTCATTTTTTGTTATTTTTTTGTTTTTATTTTATTATTATTGTATTGTTATATTTTGATTCTTGGTTATTATTAACAAATCATATCTTTTCTGGGAATTCATTTAAAAAAATATTATATACCTAAAGATTTTGTTTATAAGTCGGACTCATAGAGCCAGAAAAATAAGGAAATTTGAAACAATGATATTTTTAACTCGGACTCATAAAGTCAGCAAAAGAAAGACATTTGCAGGGTCTATGGGTCCGAGTTGTAAAAAAGATTTTGTTTATAACTCGGACATGTAGAGACAGCAAAAGAAGGAAATATTTTGGCTCTATGGTCCGAGTTATAAAAAAAGATTTTGCTTATTACTTGGACCTATAGAGCCAGCAAAAAACAGAAATTTGATTTAGCTAATTTCTCAAACTTCCCACTGTATATGAGTTTTTTTCGTGGTACAGATAACAATTCCAAAAAATGCTGAATTTCTTGTAGTTGCATCCATAAAGCCAAAGCAAATAAATACATGATGATTTTTTTTTTGGATTTAAAAAAATATTTATAACAACAAACTATAGGGTAAGCTCAATCATTATATTGTATAAAGTTGGTGTTTTAATTAAAGTTTTCTTATTTTCTCGCGTTGATATCCATTCAATCAGACAAACATGATTTATCTGCGTCAGAATCATCCGAAATTGAGAACATCAATCATCGCGAGAGGTTTTGTAGAAGTTACGAATAACTGCCACTCGTATTAGCAGGGGTGGACTAGAAGCAGGGGTGGACTAGAAAACAAAATAAAACTATACAATATTATATTATCCACCCACGCACCGTTAAGAGCTGGAGTTAAACCGACCAACGGATGTTCTCAAGACTGAGTAGATTACTACAAAGGTAACTAACAGATATAAAAAAAAATTGTAAATGTCAGACCGGTCAGTGGCCGAGTAGGTATCGCGTTCCGGTCCCACCCAGGCGTGGTGTGTTCAATATTTTCCGTTCACTTTGGTGGTAGCAGGAGATTTTAAAATATTGTCGGGTAATTCGTAACAAAAAATGTTAAGGTAAAGGTAGAACTAATTGGTATAACAGCACAACACTTTAGTGAGATCACACTGGGCACACAGCCAGGTGACCGTTAAAATTCTCCTCACATCGGTTGACGTTCACAGATTAGATTGGTGACCATGAGGTCGGAGCACAGGCGATCAATATCAATTCGATATTGACGAAATCCGTAATCTAGAAAGCCAGAATATTATTCCGACAGTCGGTAGATAAAAGTCACTGTGTTAGCGCGGCCTCCGAGGTTTCGGATAAAGTGTCAATATGCAGAACTTTTTGGATTATGTTATTTGCCAAGCAAAATTAATGAACTAATTAATTAATTAATTAATTAACTAGCTCTTAAAATTGAAAGGAATCGACCAAACGATCCATATACTTAATTAATTCATCTAAGACGCTGTAAGATGTTACTGTCTTCATGATAGCAATCCAGCGATCACACGAGGACACTACAATACTGTTTTGTCCCAGTTCTGGACCCACTGTCCTAGTGTGAAAAGTTGGAAGTCAGGACAGTGAACCGAGACACTATCCCAGAGATCGAAAGGCCAGCTATCTCCGCAGGATAGTGTATTTTTCCCACAACCGTGCCCGGCCGCCTTTTCCGCGTGTAAACGCGATTCGACAGGCCAGTCAACAAAAAATAAAATTAGTGGTTAAATTTCGGAAGTAAATAATATTTTTACTAATCGAAGAAATTTCATTAATCCGCTGATTAATTAAATAATAACATTGCTAAACAGCATAATATATTTTAGTGTCTAACCAATCTTGAATTGTTAATAACCGCGCTATTTAAAAAGGCGACCAAATTTAATGTCTAAACGTATTTGTGTGATTCTATTGGCAACTCCAGTTTGCTGACATTTAAAAGTCTTTCCGGAAACGGGGTGAAATGTGCAAGCGCCGGGACTTCCTGCCTCTCGGGCGACATCTAACGGCGGTAATAATTACCAGCGTCTCTCATTCGAAATGAAAATACCACACTTTATGAGAAATGTTATTTCTCTGAAGTCTGACACATTTAAAGGGTGGTTATAGTGACGTTAATAAATTGAGATAAATTTAATTGCGTGTTTATGACCTGCGCAACACTGAGCGGCTAAATTAAATTTAATTGCATTGTTACAGTTTTAGGATGTTATTTTGTGAAGTTATACAAATTACATTATCTTACGTAAATTTACACGTGGGACATTGTTGTAAAAGGAAACCATGCCAGTGGGAAGTGAGAAATATTTGCCAAGTGTACCAATATCACCAAAATATTTTCAAAGCTTACCAATATCACCAAAATATTTTCAAAGCTTACCAATATCACCAAAATATTTGCCAAGTTTACCAATATCACCAAAATATTGGCCAAGTCTACCAATATCACCAAAATATTGGCCAAGTCTACCAATATCACCAAAATATTTGTAAAGTGTACCAATATCACAAAAATTCAGAATATTTTAAAGAAATTTAGTGAGAAAAAATAAACATCAAGTAATACCAAATAAAAGTGTCTAAACATTCCGGAGACAGTGGGATAATAGTAATGTGTTATCAGGGCCTGTCCTGTGCAGGCGCAGTTGGAGCAGCCTGCTCCGGGCGCTGACTTGCCAAGGCGCTAAGGCTCTGATGATATCTAACACCCAATAAAGCGCTCTTGAGGTTTTTACTAGCACCAGGCATCGTTTGGTTCAGGACCAGTCTTGCGTGTTGTGAGGTTGAAAGGAGTAGGGAGGAGAAGGGGATAAGGAAGAAGAAGGTGGAAAGTAACTGGCTATTCAGACCTCGTCACCAAACACGGCTGAAGTCATTTACTAACAAATGGCTTCAAACCAATTCTAGAAATTATTAAGTCCATTGTGTTGATCGTTGCAGATTCTGAAAACCCAACATTAAATAGTTATCGGATAAAATTATTTAGCAACATTCAAATCACAGAAAAGCAATTAGTGCCTGGGTAATTGTCAAATGCAAGTAAAGTGTCAGATTGACAACGTTCTCAGTCTTCATTTCTAATCTATAGTTTTTAACGTAAATACCTCCCAATCCTCTGGAGCCAGTGAGACTATGGCACCACTAAATGGGGTATATTGTAGGTAATGGGGAGGGGAAAGAGATGGACACGAGGAAGGTGGGGAAATACCTGGCTATTCAGATCTAATCACTAAAAATGGCTAAAACCATTTCAAGCAACGTTTCATTTCTGAACGGTGGTCTTATACCTGTTCCTACTCCCTTACTTCCAGCTACCGTGACTGGCAATTGGATTTGCATGGCAACAATAACATTACATAATCTGCGTTTAAAAACTTCTCGGGTATGACATTCCGTGAGTGGTTTATTTGTGGAAATTACCGACCTCATTCACGCAGGGTTATAATGTACTTACGTACATACCTTTTTGTAGCCAAGTGATGGACCCAATTCAACATCGATAATAAGACAATAATCCCTATCAGGAGTTTCGTTGGCCTCGACCAGTTGCCGTTCCAGTATTTTTGTCACACAACCTTTGCGTTTGTAATAAAATAACAAAAAAAATGTTAGTAATAAATGAAATATATGAAATGTTAATTGTCAGGATAGCATTTGTGTACGCAGCGTGTTGAAAGGATCTGATTACGTAGTTGCAAAACAAGTAAATTGTTAAGAGTTTTTCATTGTTTCGTACTCTTGTTATATACTTTATAAGAAATAACTCCGTTAACTATGGTTCTCGAGCTTAGCAGGAAGGCTGCCTTAATAACGAACAAGGACAAGTCGGTTCGAGAGATGGATGTTATATTACCAGACAATAGACATTGTAAGAGGAAGATATACAGTATACAGGCGTCTTCTGAAAGCTTTGTGACAATTGGAAATGAGAAAGTTTCATGTATTGCAGGGGACGTAAATACTGAATACTGAGCTCCAAAATTACTATCAACCTACTTCTAAAGGGGAGATTCCTATTCTGTGCTTTATTGTGCGAGATAATAACAATACTTTACTGTGCGAGATAATAACAATACTCTTGAACCAAGTGGTCGACTGTAAAATCGTTGTTAATTTAATGTTTATTTGGGCTTATAAAAGTGATCAATTCCACAAAAAGTTGTTGCCTAATTAATTATTCCACTTGTATATTGTACATCGTAAGTGATCGTGTGATTCCGTTGTCTCTACAGAGTGCTACAATTCATTGTTTCATTACATTGACAGTTCAGTACCTATTCGTAATGTCTGTTCTACCTACTAAAGCGGGTACTAAGTCAAAACGTAATGTTGCCGTGGAGAGCCCCGCTGCCGAGTTGCTCCCTGGTTCAGAGCCAGACTTTGGTAATTTACTAATTTCGTTTAAGGACGAAATTAAAGAAGAAATTAATAAAGTGTTTATGCAATTAAAAACAATGAATGATGCGCTAAGAGAGTGTCACTCCAAAATTAATAACCTCGAAGTCAAAAACAATGAACTTCAAACTAATTATAATCTGGTATTGTCCAAATTAAACCGTCTTGAGCAAACCTCATTAAAAAACAACGTGGAAATTATTGGCATACCGGAAAAAAGAAATGAAAATTTAATAGATATCATAAAATTGCTAGGAGCCAAGGCAGGTGTTGATGTTCTCCCAAATGATATTGATGGAATCTCTCGTACAAGGGTCAAGGAATTACCCAGAGAAAATCCTAAATTTACTCGTCCAATTGTAGTAAAGTTCACAGCCAGCCGCAGTAGAGATAACTTTCTTGCTGCTATAAGGAAGAAAGGCAGTCTCAACTCAAGTGATTTGAAGCTTCCCGGGGACTCCAAAATTTATGTCAACGAGCATCTGACTGCTGCAACCCGTGCGCTCTTCAAGACAGTGAGAGACTTAAGCAAGGATAAAAACTTTAAATTCAGATGGATCAAATACGGAAAAATTTTTATACGCAAAAATGAAACTAGTCCCATTATTCAGGTGACATTGGAATCTGACGTGACTCAGGTTTTTTGCTGATAATCTTCTTAGATTTAGCATCGTCTCGTGTGACTATAAGCTATTATCAATTTATTTTTCCTATCTACCTTATCTTTTTTCCTACTTTAAAATATCATCCTTTGTACTGGTTTTTCTTTATTTGTATAATATTAACAACTAACTCTTTTAATACTACCAACTTTAATCCAAATTATCCTACATTTACTCTGCTTGCGTTACTACAACACCACTCTAATATTTATAATTTACTAGAACATGCCTACAACTATTTTATCAGTCTTATATTTTATATATTTTATCAACTAAATGTACTAAAATGTTGAATGTATATTATCAAAATGTGACTGGACTGCGTTCTAAAACTGATAGATTTTATTTTAATGTTACCAATAACAACTATGATATTATTATGATAACTGAAACTTGGCTTGTAGACAGTATTGCTAGTGAAGAGCTATTTGACAACCGTTACCTGGTATTTAGGCGCGATCGCAATGAGCAAAAAAGAGGAGGTGGAGTAATGATTGCGTTGAAGAAGCACCTCAAAGCTCACGTACAAAATGACTGGAATACGAGTGCTGAAGACATCTGGGTGACTATCTCGATTGAGAATTTCAAAAATATTCATTTATGTTGTGTTTATATACCACCAGGAGTCAATCACTCTCAAAGCATAAATGAATTCATGGATAAATTATGTGCACTTCGAGAACTTTACCACAACGATCACTTCGTCATATCAGGTGATTTCAATTTACCACTAATTAACTGGTCTATTGGTAACGGTAACAGTATGCAAATTATGAATGGTTATCAATCTGAAATTATTTCCAAACTATCAGACACCCTTTCTTTTACTGATCTCTCGCAATACTGCACCTTCCCGAATAATAATCGTACATTCCTAGACCTTGTCTTTAGTTCGTTCCCTGTTAATGTGTCTAATACTGATGATTATCTCATACCTGAATGTAAACATCATAAAACCATTATTTTCGACATCAATATAGCTCTGGAAACCCCTATGGTGGACAACAAAAGGACAATCTATCTCTTCAGGAATGCTAATTTTGAAACGATCAATAACATCCTCAATAATATTGATTGGGATGCAGAATTTTTAAACCTATCAACTAATAATGCCATTGACCGTTTTTATGTTATTTTAAATGAAATTATTCGTTTGAACGTCCCATCAAAGGAAGTTCATATTAACAACTCTTATCCTTATTGGTTTAATCCAGCCCTGATAAAACTCACTAAAGAAAAATATAAAGTGTTCAAAATGTGGAAAAAGTGGTCAAATCCTTTGGACTACCGTGAATTTTGTGTTCTTCGATCAAGGCAAAAGAAAATGTCTAGGGAATGTCTTAAACAATTTATAATAAACGCCGAACTTAATATATCCCGTGACCCGAAACATTTCTGGACCTATATTAAAGGAAAGAGAAATAATTCTGGTTTACCGCATATTATGAAACTGGGTGACATAACTGCCGTGAATCCCTTCGCAATATGCAACCTGTTCTCACAACACTTCGTCTCAACTTTTAATCACAAAACTGTTTCCGATGTTCATTCTACCAATTATCACGTAGACAATCAAGTTAACATATCTTCGGTATCAGTTTCCAAAGAAAAAATAGAAAAAATAATTGATACTATCTCTTGCTCACTGGGTGCAGGTAGCGATAAAATTCCGGCATTATTTATCAAAATGTGTAGCAAGGTAATCTCGAAGCCACTATTATTGCTCTTTCAATCCTCATTGAAAGAAGGTGTCTTTCCGGATCGCTGGAAGTGTGCTCATATTACACCAGTATTTAAGTCTGGGGCGAAAAATGAAGTACGTAACTATCGTCCAATATCTAAATTACCGATATTCAGTAAGATATTTGAAAAAATTGTTCATGAACAACTGTATGACTGTGTCCAGTCTGTAATAATTGCTAACCAACATGGATTCATGAAAAAAAGATCAGTTGTCTCTAATCTTGCAACTTTCACTGAAAATATATCAAAATATATGGATGATCAAATCCAAGTTGACGTAATCTATACAGACTTCTCCAAAGCATTTGATAAAATTGATCACAGTCTTCTTTTATCTAAACTACTAGCTCTGGGAATCCACGGGGATTTGTACCGATGGCTGGTCTCCTATCTTAATGGGCGCACTCAAGGAGTAACTATTAATGGCTTCATATCTGAGATTGTAAATATACCTTCAGGTGTGCCCCAAGGATCTCACCTGGGACCGTTGCTGTTCACAATTTTCATCAACGATATTATAAAATGCTTTAATTATGCAAATATTCTACTCTTCGCCGACGATATGAAAATATTCTTTCCTATTAATTCTATTATTGACTGTTATAAATTACAAGAAGATCTATATAGACTTGATGACTACTGCATTATCAATCATCTCAACATGAACACCTCAAAATGTTATGTGATTACCTTCACTAGAAACAAAATAAAATTTGAACATAACTACTACATAGCCAGTCAAGTACTTAAAAAGGTTACACAAATTCGTGACCTAGGTGTTCTGCTTGACAGTAAACTTACATTCGAGGCGCATGTTGACATGATTGTGAAGAAAGCCCTTAGAATGTTAGGATTCTTATTCCGTATTGGAAAAGAATTCAATAATATTCAAACACTTAAAATATTGTATTTTTCTTATGTTCGTAGTCATCTTGAATTTGCTTCTCAGATATGGAATCCTCAATATAACATTTATGTAAAGCGCATTGAAGCCATCCAAAAAAAATTTGTCAATCATTTAAATTTTAAGATGAATATTGGTAACCACGGGATTAACAGCTCGATGGAATATTATGGACTAATACCATTAAAAACTAGAAGAGACTCCGCAGATATAATATATCTCTATAAAATTATCAGTGGCCTTATTGATTGTTCGCCCCTTTTGTCTGAGATTAATTTTAGAGTCCCTAGCTTTAGAACTAGAGATAAGTCACTTTTTCATCTTCAAAAATGCTCTACTAATCTCAGACAAAACGCTTTTATTTTCAGAGCTTGTACCCTATACAATAAGAATTTTAATTGTATTGACATATTTTCGTGTAGTTTAGGAACATTTAAAAAAGATACCTTAGCTATTATTAAATAATAATTAATAACATACTGCAAGTTATCATGTTGTTGATATGAACCCTGTCCAGTTACAAGTGACTCATTTTATAAACATCTGTTCAGTTTAGTTGTAGGTATATACATATATTGGTGATTATTGGTGTTGTGTGAGGATAAAATTGATATTTTGTAATTTACTTGTGTTCTTATATCCGATGTTATGTTTACTTTATTTAGTATTTTGTATTTTCTGTAAATATTTTTTGCCCACAGGTACTGGACCCTTAGTTTGTTATTATAATTATTTTTTTATGTGAAAACCTATCATTAGATATTATTTGTATTTTTTATAAGTTAATTATTTAAAGATGTAAACAATCTGTTGGTTTTCCTAAATAAACAAAATAAAAAATAAAATAAAATTATGTGTCCACATTATCTGTGATGGGAGTTCTTCTTTGGTTTATTGCGGAATCACAAGTAGGAGAAGAAAGGCTTTACTTGAACCTAATAAAATCCTAGATTCCAACGAATAAGCTGGTGTCAAGTAGGTTAAATTACAAATAATGAAAGTATCTATTTTTCTGTTCTTAGGTTGTTAGTTTGATAAAATGAAAGGTAATTAAGGTCACCTTGAGAAAAAACTAGGAGAAAGTAATGGAATTAGGATGTACGATGAATAGAAATAAGGCTTTAATTAAGTGTTTATAAATAATCCTGACTAATTTTCTTAAAATTTCAATGTTTCATTTTTCATGTTCCATATCAGTTAATTTGGTTTAAAATAATTTTTTTCGTTTTTAGATCGCTCATAACATTTCAATTTGGGAAGCTGGAATGGGTACTGCTGCCATGGGAACCATTTATTGGATATCAAACACCTCTGCCATTGGTCGCCCCGAGTGGTTCGCTGCGTTTGGTGAGTTAGCAGGGGTGTCTGGGTGCATGGGTGAGGTTTTTATAGATCTTGGCGGCGGATGCATCTGCCCACTTACTGGGGACCAGATCGGGAGAGACTGGTTGAGGGAGACCATATGACCTCAAGAGGACTCCTCGACCCAATCATCTTGAACCGCAGTGGGAGAGATGGATTCATACACCTGTCATTCACTCCCAAATTCCTACCCACCCATCCTGTGGGTATATGTTCAAAATTATTTTAATACCCAAGCACTGACTTTCTATGTCGAATTTTTTGTTTACACTTTTTAATAGGTACTTATATTTTTTGTTTACACTTTTTAATAGGTACTTATATTTTTTGTTTACACTTTTTAATAGGTACTTATATTTTTTGTTTACACTTTTTAATAGGTACTTATATTTTTAGTTTACACTTTTTAATAGGTACTTATATTTTTAGTTTACACTTTTTAATAGGTACTTATATTTTTTCGATAATTTTTATTTTATCTTACTCTGTGTTTTATAACTGTTCCAATGTAACAAAAACTTTCAATAATTTAAAAAATCAGAAAAACTTTCTCATATGTTATATTAAAAAAATGTTTTTGATACAAATTATCGCCATTGACCTACTCGTAATAAATGCGAATAAAGTTAACCTATTTAACAAATTTAGATTTTACTTTAATTTCATCTATCACCTATTTAAATTGGGAAACGAGTTTTGGTACCACAGCCCCGGTAACCATTTATTGAATAACCAACACCTCTGCCACATGTCACCCCAAATGATTCGCTACTTTTGGTGACTGGTCCGAATCAGGAGAAACTGGTTGAGGGGGACCTTTTGTCCTCTAGAATAGGACTCTCTCGGAACACCGCCTTGTACCGCGACTCAGTAACCCCCAGATTCCTACCCACCCCTCTTACCTTTTTCCTTCCTAGAACTTCCCATCCTTCCTTTCCTAAAAAGACCCTCCACACAGCATCCCCAAAGATAACATAGACCCTGAGGGGAATTATTTTCCTCAGGACCTCATATATGGACAACCAACATCTTTGCCATATGTCACCTCAAGTGGTTCGCTACTTTTGGTGATTTAGCAGGGGTGCCCGGGTTCATGGGCGGCGGTGTGTTCAGGATGTCCCTGCCCACCACTTTCGCGGCCTTCCAGATCACCAGAGACTGGTTTGGGGAGACCCTTTGACCTCTCCAACTGGTCTCTCGACCCATCACCTGGCGCCGCAGCGGGATATATTTATTTGTCACTCATGGACATGCTGATTCCCAGGTTCCTACCCAACTCTCAAACCTTTTTCCTTCCCAGCACTTTATCTTCATCTTCTCCTTAAAAAGACCCCACACGAAACATCCCCAAAGATGACATAGGCCCTACAGGATATTATTTTCCTCAGGGCCTTTAGTGTGGAGTTAGTAAAAAAATATATAAAAAGAATAGAAGTTGAAATTTTAGTAAAAAGGTTGCTGATAATAAATAACTTCTGAACGATTCTATCACAATATCAGTCAATAGATAATTTCTGAACGATTCTATCACAATATCAGTCAATAAATAATTTCTGAACGATTCTATCACAACATCAGTCAATAAATAATTTCTTAACGATTCTATCACAACATCAGTCAATAAATAATTTCTGAACGATTCTATCACAACATCAGTCAATAAATAATTTCTGAACGATTCTATCACAATATCAGTCTATAGATAATTTCTGAACGATTCTATCACAACATCAGTCAATAAATAATTTCTTAACGATTCTATCACAATATCAGTCAATAGATAATTTCTGAACGATTCTATTACAATATCAGCCAATAAATAATTTCTGAACGATTCTATCACAATATCAGTCAATAAATAATTGTTTTGTATTATTTAGGTTACATTTGGTCGTTATATCTTTACTTGACGTGAAAAATCACGGGATGGTCTGGTTTCTCGACAAAACGGTTCCAATCTTGAGAATGGCAAATAGAATAACGTTCTTTTTATTATTTTCTTATGTGACACCACACAAGAGTCCCAACTGCTACAAACCGTCTGGAGCCAGTGAGACTATGGCATCCCTAACTGTGAAATGTTGTGAGACTTAAGGAAGTGGGGAGGGGAAGGAGATGTTCAAGAGGAAGGAGGTAAAATACTTGTTTATTAAGTCACCAAACACTGCTAAAGACGCTAAATTCTCAATGGTGGTCGTACACTATGTGCCGCAAGTATACTATATGTAATTTTGAATGAATAAATAGTGTTATAACACATAATTTTCAAAAAATTACTTGCGTACGCTGGAAATTGAACTGCGACCTCGAGATTGCTAGTTGAGAGGATTATCCTTCGACCACGAAGGCCGTCAAACGTTATTGTCTTTATGATTGTTATAGAAGAATGACGTGCAGACTTCATTCTAAATCTTCATGCTGTATTTCTGACCTGCCTGATCTTTCCTAAGCCTGAGCTTTCAACTTTAAATAACACCGCCAGGTGAATTTATAATGCATACGCTTTGCATCTGATAAAACCTGTTATTCCCCAGTTAATTTCACATTAAAATATGAATTACATTAGCTTCCATCTCTGTCAACCAACGTAACACTTATCCCAAAAATGTTAAATAATTGAAAGCTTTTAACGGATTGCGTGGTCTTAATAACATTACTTATTCCTCTTTGTTAATTCAGTAACTAAATAATTAAAGTGAACTTTACAGAATTTAATTTCCACGTTCATCTGGAGTTCGAAAAGACTAGAATAGAGAAAATAAAGAGACAAACCGACAAATGTGTCTTGTATGCGTGTCAGTGTGCCCGAGGTACGCTCAATTTTCCACTACTTCGGGTGACATTGATATTTATTTTTAAATATCAAAATTGTTTCACATTATTGTGGTTATCATGTGCTGGGCCTAGGAGATGAAAGGTCTGACGTAAATTGGCGACGTTGTGACATTCTAGGAATCACTTGGTCAGTGTACAAAACAATAAGTGAAAACAATGAGTACAAAAGCTTTTGTAAGGAGTTCCGATTTTTATAAATCAGATAATACAATAGTCACCAAATGTATTTATTTATTTATAAATCCCGTTTTTAGGGGCTTTTATAAATGAATAGGAAAATTTTAAAGTATTTATTGCATATAACTAGACTGCCTCAGTAACAATCTTTCGTATTTGTTAAGTGATAAATTAAAAAATGTCCACTGACTCGGTATAATTATTTTCCTCCATAAATATTGTAAGCAATGCGAAATACAAATGGTAGTTAGTTCCAGAATTTCTGCTCTGAAATAAATCCTGAATGAATAAATAATAATAAGTAATAAACAAACCCAGAGAGACACGCTAAGAAAAATTACAACTAGGTAGGCATAGATTATAAATAATTATAACTTACTAGATGCTAACAGTTATTTGTTTTATACAGTTTTATGTGTTAGTATGGTTTTAAAATACCCGACGACCGCTCTCTCGTAGCTAATGAAATGCTTGTTGAATAGTGTTTATTGTTATGTATGCACGTATTTCAAGAAGAGAGAGCTAATATATCTACTATTTTGAATTATATCGTCATACACTGCACAACCAATATTTGATGTGGTTGTAAGTCTATTTGATGCGTACCAACTTAATAACCTACGAGTTGAAATCGAAATACTTCCTTTTTAAGACAAGTGATTAATTTATGCTATTGTCTAAAAAAGGAAAAATGTATTCATGACAACAACAGCGCGATATGAGATTGAAGACAGTGAAGACATCATGCCCGGATTGCGTTGTTGGTATTACAGACCTTTTACCTGTCCCTTATTGTGGTTGCGCATTTTTAATGGAAAACACTAACGTCAAAATACCTTGTCCCAGATCCGGCGAATTTTCCCCACGACAGGAGAAGAAAAACAACAGGAAGATGCGGCAAAAGCTTGGGTTGGCCTTGATATTATATCGGAAGATTATATCTAAGTGCCTTTGTTAAATTTATAAATCAATTATGAATGAAGATTGTCCATCAATTTGCTGTCGTAAAAAGCGCAGAATCAATGTTTTAAATTCTTCATTAGGTAAGCCACAATTTTTTCAATCTAACATTAGTTTTCATGGCATTCAAATAAGGGATGTTTTACAGTACTTTCAGGTACCTAAATCGAATTACCAAAAACTAACAAGAGCACTTCTAGCCTTAATCCCCAGATATACTATATTTAAATTATATGATACTATATTTAAAAGCCATATAGGCCTTTAAAAAAAAATTATGATGGTGTCACTAAGATTAACGTAAGTAAAGGGCACGGGGCTTTAAGATTAAGCTGAAATAAAGAAATGAAAAAAGTTGCCAGGTAAGAGCAAATAATAGTACAAATGTGGGGAGGTTAGTGCGATCCCGCACATTCCATAGATACTGTGAATACATAATGAATACCTACATGTGTACAGACTGTGGAAACGTTTATCTTCGAAACGTTATTTAACAGCCCATCTAATAGCCTATCTATTAAATTATTAATTATTTTATACACCGTTACTACAAAGGCCCCACTTCTCCTCGACTGAAGACTTTGGTAACGCGTTTTAGGGCGCTAATCTTCGTGATGTAATCGCGACTACTCTGGATGCATTTTCATATACAGGTATCGATGGAAAAATTTTCTTAAACATAATAATACGATAATACAAAACCAATATTTGCCCCTTTATCGTTATTGATCATGAGGATTGAAGATTGTTTAGGCCAATATATATCCCCGATTTAATTCGATACTCGAATTGAGACAGGATTCCACGATGAAAATATTTATGGAGTTACATAATTCCTGCTACCCTTGTTCTCATTATGCTACAAATCCAGGAACTCGAGCTTCCGCGAAAAATCGAGGAGGCCCTGCTTTGCCTGAGAAGCCCGAACATCAAAGTGGTATGTATTAGTCACAGAAATAGGAATTAATAGACGAGAAGATAATGGCGAGGGGTAAAATCAACTGTTGAAGAACGAAGGGAGTAAGGCTGACTGTGATTCGTCAATAAATCAATCTGACAGTAAATAGGCATCTCGCATTATAATATCACCATTTAGTTCTTAAAAGTAAAATCTGCTTTTGAATGAATAGACATTTCTACATGGGAGCGCAAATTACTCGCCACGTTATGAACTAATTTGCCAAGTCCAAATTCGGCAAAGTAAGGCAGCTTCTATTTTCAGAGTCGTAGTTAGTTTCAGAGTATTTAGTTAAGACACTTTTACAAATGTCTCATAATTTACTTACCCCAGTAAACAAAGATGAGCACACTTGAGAATCGCTACATTGTGATGTGATAGTATATGTTTCTAAAACTGATCCATATAATACGGTGTGAATAAGCTTAAAATAAAGTAAAATAATGCTTACTTATGGAATGTAATACGACAATTGGGTTTATTCTCTTTTTCACATCTATTTTTACAAGTTTTCATAGTACAAGTCAACATTTTGCCGTGTTATTTCGTAAAATGAACCGATGATGCCTCGACCATAGTTCGCACAAGAATGATGACGTCACGTTTTCAAATTTCACTTGAGGCCATATGCGAGCCCAACCGGCTCAATGGAACCGGTATGGGGAGTGGGGATAATACGCTTTTAATCACTTAGGGCAGGTCTACTAATATTCATATGTCTATGGTATTAGTGTATTTCACCCAAAGCCTTTCCACTGTCCTCTATTTACAGTCGGCTCAGAGCTCATATATGTACAAGGTGACATGAAAAAATTAAGAAGAGCTTTTTTCACCTGTGTGAATAAAGATAGTAACTATTCATCCGGACTTGTGTTCATGTTATCAATTAAAATATTTATTTATTTATTTTATTTATTTTTATTTAAGTACATAAAACAGGCATGGTGCCCAAAAATTTACATACATGGATGTTTAAATACATAATAATAACAAAAATAGTAACAAAATGAATAAGCATATGCAGAAGTAAATAACAAATAAGAATGGGTAAAAGGTAAATACAAATATGTTCATAAACGATTTGTTATTGTCACACCTGTACTGGTGAGACACTGATTAGGTAGGTACAATGTTGCTTCTCTTTAAATAAAGGGCTTCATCACAATATCAGCTTAATATGATTAAAGGTAATACATTTTTTTTGAAGTGTTTAAATTGGTCATTAAAAATGTCTAATTCATTATTAGAGCCATGTATAATGTTATAATTTCTTAATGTTCGCGGTACAGTTATACTTCTGTAAAATTGTGTCAATCATGCAGCCGTATCATATACAGATATAAATAATTGTGTACCCAGCATCCAGCTTTGACTACTACCAATTATATTTCACCATAATAAGAAGAAAATAAGCTTGTGGACTTTGTACTACGCTTATCTCGACACGGAGACTTCACTAACCGAGAAAGTTGGGTATTAGGTAACTTTAAATTTTTTTTTCATTAAAAAATTACAGAATATATAATATATCAATAGTAAGTTACATATATGTAAGTTAGTAACAATGACATTGGTGAGAGAATAATGTTACAATAATAGAACAGTTTCTTATAGAAGAAAAAGTAAATATGTATGTAAGAGTGTTATATAGAAATAGCATAATATACTAGATTTTAAGTTGTGCATAACCTGCCTCACTAGGTGAACCTGTATTGAGGCAGAACTTTTAGTTAATTATTTTTCGCATTTTGTCTATGGTTTACTTATAAATGTTTAATAAAGGTTCCTATACAGCAATACATTATTTTAGGTTACATCATTGTTTGCAAATACACAATACAAATACAGCAAGATTTAGCACCATACATACTACAATAACTGTCAATGACAAGGCATTTGTGTGAGGGCACCAGTATATGCTCTACCATTAGAATAAATCCAAATTTCAACATTTTTTTAAAACTTTTTCTGTGTTTGACTCATTATTGTTACAAAAACATTGATAAGAAATGTTATCAAGATATAAATGCTCCATATTTTTTTTTCTGAAATGTCATCTTGTTTCAAAGAATAAATTGACGACAAACTGAAATTGGTTTTTTGTAGTATTAAGTTACATAGCGGGAACTAACTAAGCTAGTACCAGCTCTTGGCGACACAAATAATAACTCTCCAGAAATAATTAAAACAAACCCCACGAAAACATCATTTTTCTAGGCCTGCTAGAGCAAAGTCGACCGTAAGTCCATCCATTACGCCGGCCGTGCGCCGAATATAGTATTTACACGACTTCATAACTTATGTCGTTAAGATTCCGACTTTATTTTAGAGATTTACTCCGGAAAATTCAACCGCAGGTCTGTCCAATACTCCAGGGCCGAGTATCGCATATTTGTGTGCGCGGCTTTTTCACTTACGTCGTTTAGATTCCAACTTTATTTTACGGTATTGTGTCGTCTTTAGAATAAAATTAACTTCCATGATTGCACTATAACACATAACGGGACAAAATATGAATCTAAAAACGAAACTAAATGATTTCATTCGAATTCAATACAGTGGCTTAATCTAATATTCTAACGGTGTCGCATGAAAATTGCCTTCGAATAATGGCGGCAGACCTCAATGGCGGCTGCGGCGACCATATGAACCAGTTTCCTGATTACTCGATTTATAATAATAATCATCGGCGACGTGTTTATTTAACAAACAGGTAGAAATCCCATCTCGGATCGCTCCGTTGAACAATGCGGCAGCCCTGATAATTAAACGCGGGAATAGAATATTAAATTTCAATTTCAGTAGATAGCTGGCGCCGCCTGGCGAGCGTCCGGGAACTATCGGGAATAAACGTCACTGAAAAGCCCTCCAATATGCGAGACAATAGAATGCGGTAAGCATTCAAATTTAGAACTTTGAATTTTCATATGATAAACAATATACAAGTGCTGCCAGGGTTTTCCGATGTCATATTATCTTTAGGAGCTTAAGAGGAACGGCTAAGCGACCTTTTTCATACTAAACTTAAATTTGGATTTGAGGCCTAAATACTTGATCAAACTGAATAATATTTTTTTTAATCAAGCACGGATGTGTACTGCTTAATTTGGTTGTGTTTTACGTTATAAAATATAGTAATTAAAGAAGAACTTTTTTCAAAGGCAACTTTGGCAATTATTTGTGAATTATATAAAAAATCATTTTATCTTTTATATAAAATCGATTATATAAAAAAAGATTAATTTTTAGACGGCAGTAAATTTTAATAACAGATGAACTATTTATATAGGGACACATTTTTTGAAATACGTAAATCAAAAATTTTACCCAAAAAACGCCTTTTTAAGATGTTTTATTTTTCATTTTTCGTTATATCAACACACGTATGCTAATAATTCTTTTATACGTATTAACAATCAACTTATAAAAAAAAATTCAAAGTTTGCTTAAAAACAAAGCGAAAATGAATTTTTTACGATAATTTACAACAGATATGAATAAAATAAGACCCAAAGTTATTATATATTATTTATGCTTTTTGTTTAAAAAAATTATAAGTTTGGTTGGGTATTATGGCCTCAAATCTAAATTTAAGTTTTGTATGAAAAAGACCTCGCAGTCGTTCCTCTTAAGAGGGAATTTAGAAAGGAATGAATACTAATCCTGATTTTCATGTTACGCCGCCATTATATCCAGACTCGTTCCTGTGTAAAAAAGTGCCGTAAAGATTGTGCGTGTAAAGGACGTGATGTTTTAGTAAACACGCTTTGGCGCCCGCTTACTCGCGTTTTTTAGCACGTTCTTTCGCGCACCTCTGATCAGCCAAAAAATAATGTGCTTGATAAGCACGCTGCACACGGGCAGTTTTAACGGTGGAATCTGTGTATAAAACACATAACACTGGCCCAGTGGTCGGTGGTCAAAACTAGAGTTCAAAATTATATCGGATTATTTTTAAGCGTCAGTAGGTTTCACCTTGTGATAAACCACCTTTCAGGATCTAATAGTACCCGAATTGGGAATACCATACATGCACTGACACCGTGCTAAAATCAAAACATTTGTAAAAAATAACCAATGATATAAGTGACTATAGTATCGCCAGGTTTTCTCACAAACTATATTATTAAATAAAACTCCGTCTCACCAGACACCATGATGTTCCCACCTTATTTATATAAACTCGGTATCTACAATATAGACAGATAAACGCCATCTATACCTAACCTAACATACCAATATCTAATGCCATCTATAGGTGAGCTCTTACACTAATTTCAATGTAATCAGTTTTGAACACCAGGCACTTTTAAGCCTTCCTCTTGCTTCTTTCCTTACCATTTACTTCTCATCGCATACTCCTGCAATTGGAGGGAAACAGATCATCTGGCTTCATGGAGTTGTACTCTCGTGTGTGCCTTCTGCAGTATTTACCTTAAAAAAGAAATCCTTGTATCCCTTACAACAAACTAGGAAATACACAGACATTCTTTCATCGACTTCAAAGCAATATCGCTGAAGTAAAAGATATCCCCCACCAAATCGACAATACACTCTAGAAATGCCTGACACGCAGATTTGAATAGAAACCTAGTACATTTTCTATCTTTCTGTCTCTCTTACACTTACCAGACATTGTATATTGCAATAGAATCTGATTGAACCGAGTATTTCATAATATTTCACTAATAGAAATTTAAGCAAAGAATTGTCAGACTGATTTATTACGAAGCACGCTCACATCGTATTTCTTATATTCTTCATTATTCTATGATAGCCCCAGTGTTATTATTTCAAGAATAGCAAAGCACTTCAATTTTTATTTAATGACAGAGAAACTGGCAAACCATTTCAATGTACAGCATTTCTATTGGACAAAATGACAAGTTACTCCAGGCGGTCGCGTTTGAATATTTATGCCTGTATTTTTACATAATTGTGCATAATTTCTGCCTGGCTCTGTTAGGCATTAGGTGCCATGTTACCCAGGGGTGGTTTTTAACTAGGATTTACTTATATATAACAGTTCTCCGTGCTAAATAACCGATTGACGTGAAATTATTACGAAGTCCGAGATTTAATCGAAGATCTAATCTGTACACACGTAAAAAATCTTAATATAAACTTCTATCCTAATATAAACACACTATTCTTTCGATTTTAATGTTGAACTAAACATTCGCCCCACACCTACAATTACCTAATTAAATCAGCCGGCTAAGAAGTTCACTAAAAGGTATCTACCTACCTATATATCGAATAAAAGTTTAAAAAAATATATAGAATGTAGAAATCGAAAGAACCATACATCCCCGTTAGTGTGGCACAGCCACATTTTCGATTTGTCGATTACGTTGAATAGAATTTTTTTTTTTTTCTAAACATGTACCTTTTGTATAAAAAACAGTCAAAATTTGAATATGATACGTGCGCTAATTTCATGCTTTTGACACGTTAAAATAATCATCGGGCGGTCGGTGTAGCGCGCTTTGCAGATTGATTTTTGCATTAATTTTATAAATTTTAATACTATTTTATTTTTTATGTGAGTGCGGTGGTGTAGGCAGTACTTATTTGCCTAAATGGAGTGCACGTATCTGCAACCGTAAATGGTTGTTTATCAGTTGCGTAAAATTTAAAAAGGAAGAAAGTGAATAAAAATATGCAATCTGATATTATAAAAGTGTTTTGTATTACGACATGCGAGTAGCCCAGAAAATAAACACCTGCCAACAGAACACATAGAGCACAGAAAGCGTAAAATATTGCGGTTCTATAAATACAACGCAATAAAAATACTGTATTTCACGTCGTTACCGAAGAACTTTCAACAAGTTAACAAATATATTAATATAAATGCTGATACACAAATGTGAGAAACGCAACCACGTCGATCCTAACAAAGGCAGCTACATCGCTAGTTGCAATTACCGTCTAACACGATACAAAGATTACGGGGTCTGTAATGTGCATTTTTAATGAACAGGGCTTTATAGCGTTGCATGAAATATCACATAAACTCCGGAGCTTTGTACTCGTACCCGGCCCTAATACTCTATTAGGGGAGGTGCATTTTGAACGCCATTCTTACCTACACGTAAACCGTAAACGTTTTCAAGTTTCTTGAGCATTTTGCAAGCTTGATTTTTAAATGTTTGTAGGTCTAGAAGTACCACTTCGTTAACATATTTGGAAAAGTTGCAATGAATCTAGCAAAATCATGGGATTGTCACTTTACAATTATGAAGAAGGCAATTAATTTATTTTTTTTTGTTAAAAATAATACATTTTAAACTCTTCAAATAAAACAAACGGTTACAATTTTAAAAATGAACACATCATTTTAAATCACATCCAGGTTCAAGAGATCATTGAACCAGAATTACTCAGAAAGGACACACTATCGAAATAAGTATTTTTGATGGTGCTAGGACGAAATTCGGTGCTAGGCATGGATTTAATTTTAATTTGGACGAAATTACGAGATAGAATAATTAGACAATCCACGTGTTGAGAAATGTAGAGAATTCTGGAGATCCGCAAAGAGTGCAAGGCTGATGTAAGCATAATGAGTAAGATTAAGAAAGGAGTTTAAGGAGAATATATGATGGGAATGCGAATGATAGCAGAAGTCAAGGACGCCCGAGGAAGACATGGCACGATCAAGTGAATCAGATACTCGAGTCCGGCCATGTCAAAGGTCTGAATAATAGAAGATGTATGAGACGATGGGTGACCCGATAAATCATCACAATGATAATTCTTCACATCTTTAAAAAGTTATATAAAGTCATGGAAAGTTATGAAACAAAAACTTTATTAACTGGGTTAGGTTATGTTAGGTTAAAAAAAAATTTTCGTCGTTTCTAATGAATTTGTATCACTTTTTAAAAGTGTGTTGTATTGTCACTGTGTTGAGTTATCATGGAACCATTTTCTTCTATACACGGTGTCCGGAAACTCGTAGTACAAGCGGGAAATCGGAGAATCTACATCATATTTGGAGTCGATTTTGTAGTATAATTTTTTTTGATTTGAGCTTTTGTTTTCGAGTAAATCAAGTCAGAAGTTGATTTATTTTATCAAATTCTTATAAATTATTACTGAAGATCAAAGTACCCAACTAATTAAAACTATTTAAAAGTAAAACAAATAAAGAAACCCGGATCTAAAGCATTATTTTGAAATCACCCTTCATTTAATCGGACACCGGACACCGTGTATAAATAACAATGTTCGTTTGTTTGTAAAAATCTTAAATCTCCGAAAGTTCTTCACCGATTGCA
The DNA here is from genome assembly GCA_026573805.1 of Hesperophylax magnus. NCBI lineage: Eukaryota > Metazoa > Arthropoda > Insecta > Trichoptera > Limnephilidae > Hesperophylax > Hesperophylax magnus. The sequence goes on along the minus strand of JAIUSX010000210.1, from coordinate 747,497 downwards.
TTGAAATTTTGACAAAATGTTTCATTCGAATATGCGTGTGTCTTCATTATATTAGATAGATGCCACATGTGACAGGTAAAAAAGGCTTTTATTGAAAAACAGCGCCATCTGTTGGACGTAAAAGCAAAACACGCTATTGCTTCTCTATCTGCACAGGCGGGGTACAGGTACTACCAAATATAAATAAGAAATTAAATCATAGAAACGTATTCATGCTAGTGTAGCAGAGTTGAATTGATTATTTATCGATTACATCTTTAATTGAATTCTTTATTTCATAATGGTGATAAATGTAGTTGATGTTCCCTTCTACGTAAATAAATACACATTTCACAACAAACTATACTCGTACATCTGTTCTGATGATGGACAAAATTACAGGATATTACTACGGCTACTGTTTTGGTCACCGTTTCGTCATATTATGGAGATACAACTCCATAATATGATGAAACTTACAAATAATCTTTTTGATTGTAGTAATTCTTTTCAAATTTAATACCAGTATCAATTTCACTGTTTGTCTGAGATCATTAATGGTTTCAATTTGTTTATTTGTATTAAAGACTTGACAGGAATTTGTAAAATATTCATTCCAGTGAACCAATTTAATCGGTTTCACCGAGTCACGGAATTCATTAACTTGAATCATTCATTTGATTCATTGATTCAGTAAATTAATTTTGGATAGAATAGTTATCATATAATATAAGGCAAGGAAACCTAATGCGCACTCTTAGGTTATATTCATATTTGAAAAAGGATGAATTATTATTCTTAAAGGCTTAATTATATTCAATATCGTAAAAGGGAAATGATTCATATGCGTCACTTGATTAAATTTTGTAATTGGATTCAATCGATCTTTATGTAGGCAAATAATGTGCTCATGCAATTCATTTTTAAGCATCTACTTTCTGGTAATTGCACATATAATTGTAAAAATTGTCTGATTTCATCACCAAAGTGATCGCGGTGACGCAACTATATGCATCTCCCTTTGACATAAGTTCCTGCATTCCTCCACCCAATTACCTGTTACCCAACTACCTGTTACCAAGTTACCTGCCCTGTATCTACATACTTATATCAATTTATTATACCTTGTCAGTCTGTAAAGAAAACCTGTGCATTATACATGTTAATTTTTCCCTCAGTGAGTTTAATTTGAGTCCTTTAGGCTGGCCGCATACATACGTTTTCCGTATTCGATTTCCGAATTCGTTTTCCGTATTCGGAATTCCGTGAGACTAGCGCAAACGTTCGTTTTTCTTCATTCGGAATGTATAAACGTCAGAACCAGTGTTTATTTATTTATTTATTTATTTACGGACAAATAGTCCATTAACAACATATTAATTACACGAATAAGTTTTATAAACAGAGATGACAGTGAAAGGAGAGCATATATAAATGAGGAGCGAAGACAATAATAATGACAATAATAATATAAAAGTAAGAATGGGAGATAATAATAAGTCAAAGCATGAAGATGGTTCAAAGGGCATTAGAAATTAGACATTGCGTATTGACTGTCGAAAGTCATTTAGGCATATACCACAAAATTCAATGCTTTGACTTGACAGTGAGTTGACAAGTCTCGACATTCTGGACAAAGGAGAATGGTATCCATAATTGGTAGAATGTTGATTGACGAACAGCAATTCATTATTTCGGAGTCTACGGGAAGGGATGTTGAATTGGATAAGTTGCAACAAAGCAGGTGAGTCTGTAATACCATTGATAATCTTAAATATGCAAATCAGATCAGTGTCCCTTCTACGTTTCTCCAAAGAAGAAATGTTTAAAGTTTGTTCAACTTCATCATATGAGTACTCTCCTCTTTCAAGACCCAACCTCCAAGCGATTCCTCGTAGGAAGCGATGTTGTACGGATTCTATGTGACAAATGTGGACAGCATAGAAAGGAGACCAAATAACACTAGCGTATTCAAGGTGAGGGCGAACTAACGAGCAGTAAAGAGTTTTAAGGGTACTTATATGTTTAAAGTCAGAGGTTATTCTATGAACGAAGCCGAGTAGTTTAAGTGATTTGTTAACAATGTTGTTAATGTGCTCACGGAAAGAAAGTTTGCAGTCTAGAGTGACCCCAAGATCCTTGATAGATGTTACAGTAGATAAACAAACATTGTTTAATTTATAATCAAACTGAATAGGTTTTTTGGTTCTATAAAAGGACAAAATTTTACATTTATCAACATTAAGTTCCATGCAGTTTATTTTGCACCAATTATTAAACGAGTCAATATCACGTTGAAAATGTAAGCAGTCAAGGTAGGATTTAATTATCTGAAGAATCTTATTATCATCCGCAAAAAGCCAGAAGCGTGTATGAGAAAAAACTTTGGTGATATCGTTAATAAAAAGGTTGAAGAGAAGCGGGGCCAAATGAGCTCCTTGGGGAACACCGGACGTTACGTCAATGTTAAAGGATTCAAAGTTGTTTATTTTAACCCTTTGTTTTCTATCGCTCAAGTAAGAGCGAAGGAATGATAACAACGGGTTTCTAATGCCTATAGCATAAAGTTTGGCCATGAGAATCGAGTGATTTACTTTATCAAAGGCTTTGGAGAAATCAGTATAGAGTACGTCAACCTGAGTGTTGTCTTCCAAGGCTTTAACAATGGTATTTGTAAAGGACAATAAATTAGTTGTTGTAGATTTCGCCGATCTAAATCCATGCTGTTCATCAATCAGAACATTTTTGAATATAGGAGTGATTATCTTTGTAATTATCGACTCAAATATTTTTGGAATACAAGATATAATTGATATTGGTCTGTAATTTTCAATGTTTGACTTGTTCCCGGATTTAAAAATGGGTCGAATATATGAAATTTTCCATGAATCAGCAAATGTTCCAGATGAGAGTGATAAGTTGTACACCATACAAATTGGGATAGATAATGAATATTTACATTCTTTTAGCAAGATTTCTGGAATGCCATCAGGTCCGGTACTTTTTTTGTTAGAAAGTTTACTTAAAGATTGGTATACCTCTACAAGTGAGATTTGGCAATCATTTAAGTCAATGTTGTAGTCATAGTTGAGTGGAGGGATGTTGCATGAGGCACCAGAATATACAGAGGAGAAGTGTTTAGCAAAAAGGTTGGCGTTGTCAAGACCGTTAGTAGCATGAGTTTCATTATAGTGCATACTAGAAGGAAGATCATTATCAGTACGCTTTTGCGCAACAAATTGCCAAAATTGTTTAGGGTTTTGCATTAATTTTGACTCAGTAACTTCTACATAAGATTTATAGCATTTGGCTGATTCGATTTTGGACAGTTCCCTTAAATGAGAAAATTTTCGATACAAGTTTAAGTTGCCAGTGTCTTTAAATAGCTTATGAGTTTTCTTTTTTTCAATTATTAACTGTTTGAGTTTTGAGCTAAACCAATTTGGAAACTTGGGTTGATAGTAACATCCCTTAGGAACAAACAAATCTATAGCGCGTGAGACGCATTCATTAATTTAAATACAGCGTCATTAATATCAGATTTTAAAAATAGTACTGACCAATTAATCTGGGAAAGAAATTTGTTCATATTAGAGTAGTCACCATTAAGATATTTGTAGTGATAAGAGGCACTTGATTTCAGAGAATCTAATTGGAAGAAATTAGTGATGTTAATAGAGAGAGGTGGATGATATTTATCTATAGGTAACAAAGACACATCAGCTTCACTTACTATGATATTTGGTATGCTAGAAAAAATTAAATCTAGGCAAGAACCTAGATAGTTAGTGACAGTGTTGCCAACAAGGGCGATATATCGCCATTTAGGCTACTCAGAGCGAGAATCGCCGCCGAGAAGGCGCCGAAAAAATCTAAAAGACGACTGGTCGCCAATTAAGCTACTTCAAAAACATCAATTTTAAACATGTCCCGAAATTCTCTAGCCACCCCCCCCCATGAAATTTATTTTCTGGGGACAAATTTTATTTTCTTGAAATTCTCTAGCCACCCCCCCCCCCCACGAAATTTTTATTATTTCCACGTGAAAACATCAATTTTAAACATGTCCCACCTAACAGCAAATTTGGCTACTTTACGCTACCTTATGTATGAGAAACGGCGATATTAGGTCAAGATCCGTTGGCAACACTGAATTACGAACGGAAATTTCCGTACGTTTGCGTCGGCACAAACAAACTGTATGCAATAGCTGCGTTCCACATGACGTCATTAGGTTTTTTCCATTCGGTTTCTCCGAACGCGCCGGCTCGCATTCGGAACGTGCGTAAGGAATTTCCATCCGAAGTTCCGTTCGGAACTAAAACGAACGTGTGCGGCAGTTAATGTATTTTCTACTGATTCCGTGCATTCGGATGTCCGAATACGGAAAACGAATTCGGAAATCGAATACGAAAAACGTATGTATGCGGCCAGCCTTACGGCAACTTGTATAGTGATAACCAGCAATGTCCCTGAAGGCCATAATGTTAATCTAAAAGACCAGGGGTAAATCAGAATCTCTTTCAATCTAATTATTAGCTACAGCTCCCCAATAGTTGTGTCAAATATTTATTACAGTCCACAATAAAACCACAAACTAATTCGCATACGTACAGCAATTGCAACTCCAAAGTGTTTTGGGTATAGGGTTTCAGATGTGGTAACTTTTTTATTGCAACTTATTCGTAATAATAGCAGCAGATATTTTTAGAGTTCTAAATTGTTACAAAACAACTATTCACAAACGTTGAATGGCGAAAACCTAACATTAGCCAGATAGTATTTATTATCAATAATGCATTCTTTTGAGAGACGCGTAAGTTCAACTCAATATAATGTAACCTGTCTCTCCGAAGGTAATAAACCCACCCGAAGATACACTTAAAGCCGCTCCGTCAGCAATAAAACGGAATAAGCTTTATCTGCGTAATATTTTATAGAGCCAATAGCGCTCTTTCCTGATATAGTTGCTGTACGTAATTCACTATAGATTTTGTTAAGATTGTACCGGTCTGAAGATGACAGTTGTAAGGTAAAATCGGTCCATTCATATTATGCGCAAGATCATTTAGAATTTGAGAACTAGATAAGAATAAAAAAAAACTAACTAACTAACTAAACATCACGATCGCCAAACAACTCGGTCTTGGCACACACTTCTTGCCTCATTCACATTCATACATACTCTTCTATTATCCTGACTCTAGTATCTGACTCACTTGGTGGTGCCATGTCTTCCTCGGGCTTCCTCACATTCTGCTACCATTCATATTTGCGTCATATATTCTCCTTACACCCCTTTCTTTGCTCATTCGCTTTACATCCCCAAAACATCTAAGCGTCCCTTTCTTAATTTTACTCATCACGCTTACATCAACACTTTGCGGATCTCCACATTTCTCACACGACCATACAGGATTTTACCACACATACACCTCAAGGATCTCATTTCTATAGCATTCAGTTTTTCATCCTTTCTCTGCCAATTCCACGCCTCATTTCTATAAATCAGGGGAGGTACCAGCACTGCATTGTGGACTTCTAGCTTCGCTTCTTTGGACAATTTTTTGTTAACGCCAAGTGCGTTCAGTCCGTTATCCCATTTTTGCTCCTATACATACTACGTCTCATTCTAGTAGCATGGAAACAGACGAGATAGAGCGAGTATCACGTGATCCAGTCGCGACTTGTAGCAAGAAAAATACTTTTGTTAGTTTTTAATTAAATCTTCGGAAATCAAATCACACCTACTATTTTATTATTCCAAATAAGCTTAGGAATTGCTGGTTAAAATCCTCCGGGTACGTGCTGTTACACTCTGTATTACAACGAATATTATGAGGGAATGTATCATACTCTCCGCACATTGCATAACCCATAAATAAAAATTGTGCTGCAACAGTTTATTTAGACATCGTTCTAATATAATGTAAGCATTCTTCATATGTACACGTGGTGTATGTTGCATGGTGTGTGAAGCCAAGGATTAAGTTCCTGGTCCTGAATTAATTAGCGAAGAGTGTTAGACTGCCCCCAGGTGTGCGGTTCTACTGATTTATTACGATATTCCTAAGCCACGGTTAGCAGCCATCTCCTTCCAACCAGTAATTCCTGAAAAACAACAAGTGTTTTGTAACTTCACAAAAACAAACATAAATAGATCATTGAGCACTGATTAAGATTAAAAAACAGTGATGAACAACCTTTTTAGCCGGGGGAATAATTTATCCATTTTCAATCTATTCGCGGGCCAAATCCAATAGTTGTTAACTTTGCAGTCGGTGGTAATGTAACCCTATTTGTCATTTCTAAAATATTTTTTTATAAAATAGTAATGGAACGGAATGAACTTCCTTACTATTCAGGATAACTGGGGAGAAAGTAAGTTTAAGAAACCACAAGTGCATAGCCACAGCACACGTTTTATGGAAAACAAAGGTCTGAAAATCCCACTAAGAAGGAGTCTATTATATATTTTATTTACAAGTGAATTTAAAAAAAACTAAAAAAGAACTTTGCACTTGAGAAAAATGAGAAACCCAACACTAAAATCGTAAAGAGCTGGATAATTAACGAAAAAACCATGTATATGTAAAATTATTTTTGTATTTTACATGTGGATTTTGCTAATATCTTTCTCGGGCGTCTCCGACTACTTTCACCATTCACTACTGTATATAACAATGTGACTGTTAAAAAACTACATTTCATCGACTCCGTGTCTCATTACGGTGCAGAGATATAGTGATAAGTATTCCTCGAGCGTCCCCTACTTCTTCCACTATTTAAACATTTATAAACACTCCTGGCACTAATTTATTTATTTATTTTTTTATTGTTGAGGAACATTTACAGACTATTAACAAGAGAAAAAAAACATTAGATAAGCGCTGCAAAAAAAAAGGAAATGTCAACAGTCCACTTAAAAATGTTCACATCATGCACAGTTTAAGTGTCATTATACACTATGTATTAACAAAAAAATATATAAACAGCAAAACGTGAAAAAGGCAAAAAAAAGAGATATCAAAAACAAAAAATACAGATTCATATATGATCCAAAAAACAAAAGAAACAAAAATAAAAACAGAAAACAAATAGAGTAAATAAAAAAAAAACAAACAAACATTCACAATCTATTGATAATTTGCTTTTTAAAATAAGTGAGACTATTTGCATATATATCTATGTTGTTACACTCAATAGAATTGTACAGACGACACATTCTAGATAATGGATTGAAGTATGCAATATTGTTCTTAAATAATTCTAGATGGAATATATTATGATTCCTTAGATTACGTCTATTAGGAATTTTAATAAGAATATTGCTCACACAATCAGTTGCTTCAAGCTTGTCATGAATAATTTTGTGTAGACATATTAAGTCAGCAAATTGTCTTCTTTTATCCAGGGTCGTAAAGTTAAAGTATTGGAGTCGTTCCTCATAAGACTGCAGTACGGAACTTAGTCCAAGTTTAAAGGATAACAATCTTAGAAATTTTTTTTGTACAGATTCAATAGTTTTTGAATATTTCAAGTAGTGTGGGTTCCAGATAACACTACCATATTCCAATTTGCTTCTGACCAACGAGTGATACAAGGTTATAATGGATTGGGTATTTTTAAATGGTTTCGATATTCTATGTATAAAACCAACCATTTTAAAGGATTTACTCGTGATATCACTGATATGTACATCAAACTTAAATTTTGAATCAAGTGTGATTCCTAGATCTCTAATAGTGGTGACTGCATTTAATTGAACATTATTAATGAAATATGCACGATTCTTTCTTCTTCTGTTACGAGTGAAGGTTATAATGTAACATTTATCAATATTTAGAAACATATCATTTTGAGTACACCAGCTATGTAGTGTGTAAAGATCTTCTTGAAGCATAACTTGATCAGAATCAGTGGAAATTTTACGGTAAATCTTGAGGTCATCAGCAAATAAAACAAAACGGCAGCGTAACATGGGGCCAAGGTCATTAATAAAGATTAAAAAAAGCAGAGGGCCTAGATTGGACCCCTGAGGTACACCTGAGGTTACAATTATGGGAGGTGACTCATACCCATTTATAAGTACTAACTGTGTTCTGTTTTCCAAGTAAGATTTAAGCCATCTTAATAGATCACCGTGGATACCTATACGATCAAGCTTCTGTAGTAGAATAGAATGGTTTACTTTATCAAATGCCTTTTTAAAATCTGTGTAAATGGTATCTACTTCAGTTCTTTCGTTAAAAGCATTGCAAACGTAATCACAAAAGTCAAGAAGATTAGAATTAATAGATCTATTGGGAACAAATCCATGTTGATTAATGCATAATTGTGGTTTAAAGTGTGTGAATATGAAATTATACATTATAGATTCGAAAACTTTTGCAAAACATGATAAAACACTGATTGGTCGATAATTTTTCACAAAAGACTGATCACCAGATTTATGTATTGGAACAATATGTGCATTTTTCCATAAATCTGGGAAAGTTCCTGTAGATAATGATTCGTTAAATATAATGAAAAGTGGCTTAATCAACGAGCTAGAGCAACGTCTGACAAACAAGGGAGGTATTTTGTCTGGTCCTGGGCCTTTATGTATATCAATTCTTTCTAAACAGGATTTGATTGATCCCATGCTTACATTAAGTTTACTAAGACTAAATTGGTTGAATAGAGCAGCATTTAGTCCGAAAGTATTTGATGTGGGATTCGACTGAGTATAAACTGATCCAAAATAATTAGAGAACATGTTGGCAATCTGCTGTCCATTATTTGCAGACATTGAATCCATATACATTATTTTTGGAATAGAATTTGTATTACGCAATGATTTAGAATACGCCCAGAAAGTCTTTACATTATCTTTTATCCCTTGCTCAACTAGGTTAATATAGGTTGTGTAGCATTCTTTAAGTATTTTTTTTGATCTTTTTCTAAGAGTAGCAAACTCGGCATAGTCTCTTGGGTTATTGTGTTTTTTAGCACGTAGTCTAACCTTATTTTTCTCTTTGAGGAGCATTTTTAGAGATTCGCTAAACCAATTGGGATAGTGATTTTTTATGTGAGTTTTTTTTTTTGGAATGTGTTTATCTATAATTTCCCATAGAATATTGTAGAATAACTGTACCTTATTGTTGAGATGACAGTTGCTGAAAAGTGAGATCCAATTTACATTTGTTAGATCATGACAACATCTTTCATAATTACCTTTCTTGAAGTTATGTTTGACAGGAGAGCGATTTTCTTGTAAGTATTGCATTTTTTCTAAATTTACATTTATTTCAAAACAGGGATGATGGTGATCGATTTTCGATAAGTTAGCTGTGGCTGAAATATTAATATTGGTTTTATCGGATAGAACAAGGTCGAGAATATTAAAATTTTTGTTAGGTAAATGATTAAATTGGTGAAGGTTACACACTGAGATCAAATTGACAAGGCAGTGAGCTTTGTGACTAGAGTAATTAGATGGAGCTAGTATTTTTTTATAATATGCTATGTCAGGTGTCCATTTAATTTCAGGTTGATTAAAATCACCAATGATTATAAATTGAGATTTGGGATTAATGTGTTGCAAATAAATATCCTGAATATTTTTGATTCGATTACAGTAATCATCGACAGATAGATAACTAATAACAACAAACTTTGAAATTTTCAGTGATATCGGTCGACTACTTTTCGAGTTTCGCGAGCACAAACAACTCAGGCTGAATTTGTATATATTAAGATTAGAAACCAGTATTTTATAATATAAGACGTTGTCCTGCCACAGAACGCCTTCTATGTAGGGAAAAAAAATTGTGGTTGTATGTATTTTTGGATGATAAAGCTGAAAAAAAATCGTTACAAAACTATCAAATATTTCAAGCTAGAACCAACCATAAACATTCACAAAATTTCATTGAAATCGGTTGGGCGGTTTCGGAGATTAGCGTGTATGAACACAGTGACAAATGATTTTTATATATTAAGATAATTACACATTCTAAATCATTATGATCCTTATTCTTATTAATTAAGAAAAAATGTTAAGGTAGAACAAGCAGACAAGCAGCCATGTGGCAGGTTTACTAAGCTACCTTTAATATAATCCGTAAAAAAATGTTAAGGTAGAACCAGCAGACAAGCAGCCATGTGGCAGGTTTGCTAAGCTACCTTTAATATAATCCGTAAAAAAAATGTTAAGGTAGAACCAGCAGACAAGCAGCCATGTGGCAGGTTTGCTAAGCTACCTTTAATATAATCCGTAAAAAAAAAACGAAATGCAAAGCGCAAGCTAAAGTTTTATACCTCCAAGGCCAAACCAATGAATGATAAATTTTATCAAGAAAAATTTGGTATTTTACATGGTGACTGTGTTTTGCTATATGAAAAGTACAATGAATTATAGACTCTGAGATGAAAAGTATACAATACATAAAGTACAACTGGTAATACCAAAGATATTAGAAGAACGAGATGTGCTATGAGCAGTTCATACTGTGCGGAATTGTTTTGCCGAGTGTCGCCGGTTTTGTTCACCAATACTACTGCACACCTTCGCTTACGCTAAGGTATCCGCACTAATACATATAACAGATTTCTGTGCGTACACGTCCCGATACCGTTCAAAGTACCCTAATTAGGTAGTACTCCGCCTACGGTCCGGCGGCCAACATAGCATATCTCATTCTTCTAATATCTTTGGGTAATACGGTCAAAGAGAGAGACTAACAGCAGACCAGCCTTTTATACATCCGTATGCATTGTATTCATCATAGACATGCGTTCACTATTGTTTCAAAGTCTCCGATCTACGTTCACTACATTATATGAAACGGAAACCTTTAAAATGCATCAAACATTTTTCAAAAAGATCTCACAGATTTCAAAAAGAAAAGAGTCACAAAATTTGGTCAAAGCATATCAAAGATATAAGCATAGAAAACTATTTAAAACAACAAAAACCGTTGAATACTCTTTACCGCAAACTTGTTGATATTTTATTTAGCCAAGTGGGAAGTACGAAATGGGCTCGCGGGCCGCGGGTTGCTCTTCACTGTTTTAAAACGATTTCTTAGCAGGTAGAAACTTATGCAGCAAATTTACATGAGGTGATTTTGCAAAAAAACGGCGCTATACAAGTCATCCAATTATTATTATTATTATTATTATAAGACGAAAACGTGGCAAATATATTTCGGTATCGTGGTATTATGCTTCGCAAACAATTTAATAAAAAAATCCCGAATACTCGATGCACGCGTATCGCAATGACGAGTGATCACCATACATAATCTAAGCGTTGCTTGCTATGGCTTTAGCTATGTTTGGTGACAAGATATACATAATTGCATCTCAACTTTCCACCATCTTTTTCGCCTTCTACTCCATTTAACTTCAAAACGTACCGCAATTAGAAGTGTTGAAATGCAATAGGCTCCAGTCAGTTTTTATTTTCTAATGTGAATACCGTATAAGAGTCCTCACTAAATGTGGTGGGGAGGGGTAGGATGTAGTGAAGATGAAGGTGGTGGAGTACATGTATATTCAGATCTGGTCACCAAACAAGGCTAAAGCCATTTCAAGCAACGTTTCAATTCTGAATGGTGGTCTTACACCCGGGCGTGTTGAGAGTATCTTCCACTGTAGAACGTGCAGCAAGTATACTAAATATTATTTTTAATTAATAAATAGTGAAATAACACGAATTCATAGCAAAAAATTTACATTCGCACGTCGGGATTTGAAACCGCGACCTTCGAATTGCTAGTCGAGAGCCTTACCCCTCGACCACGGAGGCCGTCTGGCCGTCAGAATTGACTTAATAAAAAATGCCACCATTTGAAATAATCTTACAGAAAATTTACGAATATTTACAACATGACTTTTTAACAAAAAAAAAACTCAATAATAATTTGTTAAAAGTATTCATAAAAGCAAGTTTTATGAAAGTTTAAATTTGTTAATTTGTTGTGCTCACGGAAAACTTGTTACAGAGCAAATTGTTAAAAGTTTTATTTACTAACGTGAATAATTTAAAACAGGACGCCAGGAGAAGCCAGTCTACGTTTTTCCGGAATATAGTCTCAAAGTACTTTATATTTAGTTCTACAAATAATACGCTATGCGTGAATAAAGCAGATTTTTAACGTATTGCATGTTGAATGCAAATTTTTAACCACGATTTATAGAAGGTAATGAAGGAAGTAAAACGGCGAATTAAAACATAGAAGCAATCTTGATGTAGTTTCAATTTATAAATTATTGCAGAGATAGTCAGCCAACACAAATGTTCACTAGATATAAATATATAGCATGAAGTCAACTGATAGCTAGATCTTTCAACTTTAATGGACTCATTCGCGTATGTACGCAGTTCTTTGGAGTACGTCTCTCAAGCTTGGAATCCGAAATACACATCACACAAATAAATCGTTTTCTAAGACACCTTGATTTTGTTGATATTTTGTCACTGGAAAGTCGCCGAAATTCCACAGATGTACGATTTTTACAAAAAATAGTCACCTCTGCGATGGATTGCTCTGAACTACTTGAAAGAATTCAATTGAGTGACTATCAGACAAACCAGACAAAACCACACATTATACCTCCCTTAATGCAACAATAACTCTAAACAAAGTACATTAATTCCCCGCGCTTCACACAGTTATAACACTTCATAGAGTTAATTCAATTTATTTAACTGAGCATCTCACAACTTCAAACCTAAAATCAGTAAATAACATTCAGACAATACGAAATAACTCTACGGAGGCCAGATCCATCCCCTCTCCCTTCCTCCCACCTTCCCATCGCCTGGGCTATTGTTTATTTTTCTTCTTTTGTAATAAATCATAATAATTAAGGTAACATAGATAAAATTTACGTGTCACTTAGAATAATAATGGTGCAACTCCAGTTACGTTATTCTAGATAAAAACAGAAAATTTTAAATGCTCTTGAATCAAATAATAACCATTAATGTATACAATGTGCAAGTCTTTAATAATTAAAAAAAAAACTATAGAACAATTTTAAGGATAAAAATTGAAACGTGATAAAAATTAGCCCAACCGTGATTGGTAAAATAGTAAAATTAGCCCAAAATGGTATTTTAACGGAAGAAATTAATACAAATAAAAGGTTTATATGAATGTAAACCGATATTGCACTGATACTTCAACACATTTTGAGCGAGTCTATAAAATTGGAGTTAAACCACTATTATTCCAAGTAAGACATTATGAGCGAGTCTATAAAATTGGAGTTAAAACACTAAGTAACACATTATGAGCGACTCCTTAAAGTTGGAGTTAAAACACTATTATTCTAAGTAACACATTGTGAGCGAGTCCATAAAATTGGAGTTAAGCCACTATTATTCTAAGTAACATATTATGTGGGACTGATAAATTGACCTACGCAGTACAAATTCGGAGAATTTTTTGTATATGTTTGTATTTCGGAAACAAAATGTAACAACAAGAATTATTTAGAATTATACGCACTATTCGATTTTAATATGCTGGACTCCATTAAAACAAGATAATAAAAACAGGGAACTATAACGTAGTTGGAACTCAATCTTAATCTAGCAGTTATTAAAAACTTATTCTAGTTCAAAGTAACAAGTCCGAAGACGTTGAAAGGTGAAATCAGTGTATTTGAAAATTACGTTTTAATTTAATCAGTATTTCTCTCTAATTTTTATTTTTATTTTTTTTTATTGAATAAATAGTTAATACATATCAACAAATAAGTCCTGCTAAGCCAATTGAATTGGCTTGTCAACAGGTGCTTAAAATTTAGTTTCATATACATTTTTATAAGTTATAATTTACATCTTATATCTACAGAATCAACAATTTTTTCATACAATTTTTCATACATATTAAAGTAAATATTTTTTTTCCGATAGCCAATTTTTCACCATATATTTAACCTTATTCATAGATTTACATTGCTTTATAGTGTCAGGTAATAAATTTAATATCTTCGGTATGTTGTATTCAAACGTTCTCTGTCCGTATTTATTATTAAATTTCGGAACTATTAACCCGTCATTGCGCGTGAATCTAGTACTGTTTTTATGTTCTAATTTTTCTTTATGCTGCGGGGTAAATATATACTGAATTATGATTTTTTGCCGTAGAATAGCCTTAACAGGTAAAATTTTGGCACTCTGAAACAGCAACGGTGTATTATGTCTCTGTTTAAAAATATTAGGGACGACTAGAATTTTACAATTGCGTTTTGTACAACTTGGACTTGTTTCAGATTGGTTATACTAGTATTTCCCCATATGGTTAATCCATATCTTATAATAGATTCTGCCATTGACATATAAATTATTTTAAGTGTTTCAATTGATAGGAAAAAAATTAATGTGTACATTCTGTCAGCAATTGATCTGAGTCTTTTACAGGTTTTTTAAATATGTTTGTCCCATTTGAAAAAGCAATCTACTGTAACACCAAGATAGACATATTCTGTAACTAATTCTAAGCTTTCACATTTACAATTAAGCGGGACATTTTTATGGATGCAATTAAAATTATGAGAAATAATCTTAGGATTAAATTGAAATCTGGCATTAGGTGATCTTATATGCATAACTTTGGTTTTTTTAGCATTTATTAATAGTCCTGCATCATGTGACCATTTACAATTGCAGTTGCATTTACAGTTGATTAAAGTCAATTTGCATGAGTTCAATTGCAATTTTTAGATCTTTATGTGATATGACCAATGCCGTATCATCTGCAAATACAAAATGTTTAACAAAAGAGAAAAGTTTTTTCATCATAGTTACATAAATTATATATAGTGTAGGTCCCAATATGGAACCTTGTGGATCTCCTGCAGATACATTCTTTGTTTTAGTAAAAGTGTTATTTATTTTGGTACATATTTTTCTATTTCTAAGATAATCTTTAAATAAATTTAACACATTCCCTCTTATTCCAATTTTTTCTAAGGTTTCTAGCAGTTTTTTAGAGTTAATTGTGTCAAAAGCTTTAGAGTTATCGATAAATAACACAATAACATGTAATTTATTATTTTATTGATTATTTATGTAATTGGAAAAATCTTGCAGTAATTTTTCAGTATTTTTTTTTCTTTGAAAGCCATATTGATTTGGATCTATGATAGCGAATTTTTCAATGTAATTATTTAATTTATTTGATAAAAATTTTTCGAGAATTTTTTCTAACGCAGGTTGTATACTAATAGGCCTATAATTTCCCAGTTCAATGTGTTTTCCACCTTTAAATACTGGTCTAGTAATGCTACATTTAATTTCTTGTGGAATTTTTGCTTGCTTTATTATGGTATTGATTAAATGAGTAATTATTGGCCCAAGAGTTTTTATATTTCTTTTTAAATCAAACATTCTTATATTGTCAATACCTGTGCTTTTAGAGTTTTTCATTTTTTTAACAATGTTTTCAATATCAGTTATAGTAGCTCTTGGTATAAATAAACTGTGAGGCAGTTCTTCCAGTACAATATTAGTAGCTTTGTGATTGCATTTATGTAACATGTTGCTGATGCTATCCGAGAAGTAATTCACAAAATCATTTGACACAGAATCCTCAGTTCTATCTTTTAACATATATCGTGTTATTGTTTCATCACAATCGTTTTTGTGTTTACGTCCTAAAATATTATTTATCTCATCCCAGGTTTTTTTTGTATCATTAAAACAGTTTTTAAATATATTATTATAGTAGTTAGTTTTATCTTTATTTATAAGTTTATTGACAAGGTTTCGTGATTTTTTGTATTCTGTTTCATATGTTTTGTTTGTTGGTGTACTTTTCCATTTTTTATATTGTTTATCCCTTTTATTTATTTGACATAATAATTCACTGCTTACCCATTCATTTATTGCATAAGGTCGTGTTTTCGGTTTTTGCACTATCGTTTTAGAACTACTCTTGTAAAATTTATTAAATAAAGATTTTATTTTTTCATATAATGAAATACAATCCTTCTCCTCTATAAGTCTACTCCAGTTATAATACCTGATATGTCTATCAATATCCTTTTGAGAGATGATTTGAATATACTTATTTGCAAAGTCTACCTGACGTTTATGACATTTTATATTAATAGCAGTGATAAAATGATCGGCAATATTATTTTCACAGACGCAAGCTGTTATTTTCTTGCCTCTAAATTTGGCAAATATATGGTCAATACACGTGCGAGTAATTTGTCCATTTAATACAGCTTCTCTGGTTACTACATTGATGCATTTAGTTAAATAATGGTTAGTAAGTAAGTTTTCATACGAAGTTAGAATATTATCTTGTTCATCAAGCAAATTAGGATTTATATCTCCAAGTAAGATAATATTTTCGTTACTATTAATTGTCTCAAGATATGATGATAATTCCGCCAGAAATGAAGATTTACTGAAATTAGGAGGTCTATAGATAGCTATTATATTGACTTTAGTATTGTCCTGGAGTATGAGCTTTCCTGATATATTTTCAAAATGTATTGATTTTAATGTTTTTAGTCTAAATTCAAATTTGTTTCCTATATAAATAATAATAATAATAAAAACGTTTATTTCACAATAATTTTACATGTTTGCATATAGTTAGTATACATACATTTAGATGATTATATTGCCAAAAGGGCAACTGCTCAGCTGTACATTCCGGATTTCTCCGGGAATGTAGCTGGTTTTCAGCAGTGCCTTTAATATAATGTGTTATAAATCGTTTAATTTAAATAAAACATTTTAATTAATAATAATAATAATTCAATTTTTCAATTAATAATAAATTTAATTTAATTTTTAATTAATAATTTAAATAAAACATCAAAATTCAAACTAATTCAATAAATCAAATATAAAAAATACAAATTTCTTTAAAATAAAATAAAATATAAATTCAGGAGTAAATTTACATAAAATACACAGATAAAATAAAATAAAAAATATACAATATAATACCTCCTCCTGACTTATCAGTCCTGCAGTAGTTATATGCATTATATCCAGGAATATTGTAAATACACATATTTTCAGTTGGAACAGATGTTTCACATAGCATCAGAATGTCAATATGCTTCAAACAATTAAGTAAATATATATGCAATACATCCCAATATTTTTGTATAGATCTTATATTTAATTGAATACAAACAAGATTATCAGACGAATTTATGTTTTGTTTTTTAATCCAATCTTCTAAATTATTTACTGTACTACTTTCTATTTCATTATCATTATCTATATAAGAAAAATTATTCTGCGCCATTTAATTCGTGATTGTAATTAATTATATTCTTGTTTTGTTTAACAGACATGTTTTGAGTATAAATTGAAGAATTTATTGTTAAATATTTAACAATATAAAAGTGATTGTATTTGAAGCTAATTGGTACAAGTACTTTTTGATAAAGGCTTAATAAATATAAAATAAACTGTATGTTCACATCTAGTGTTATTTCAGAATATTTGTCATATTTAAAAAAAAAAATAAAAGCTGTTTTTATAATTATGAATGTGAAATATAGTACACAGTGAAAAAATGCATGTTTAAGTAAACAAAAAAATTCCGCTTTAAACCATTGAACTATCAAGAAAACCTTAATTTCGCCGTTGAATGCCAACTCCAGTTCATCATTATTGAAACAATGTTCATAATATGCAAAAAAATGGTTTCCAGAAAACAAACTTCCGCAAACCTTATGAACGCATAATATTCGTACCACTCGTAAGGGTGGAGACACATTAAAATACGCATCATGTCTTGGTCTAATTAAACATACCGCTAGCCGTACACTAACAATGGGAATGTATAGCGAGCAATATGCTGAAATAGGCCAAGCCACGAAAATATAGCGCGCTTATTGATTGGTCGGTCACAGGCTTAATACAGAATTCAATTCTTCTTCAAAGAAATATATGTTTCGCATTATTTTAAACATAGCAGACGTATCATATCTTATTTATTAATTAATGTTAATGATATAAAAGCAACTGTTGTTGAAATTGATGTTTTATTACTTTCCGTTGAATTTCGCTTTGTGTTTTCATAATATTGGAAGATTTTAATGGAACAAAATTGCCTTTATTGCTAGGGAAAATTAAATAACAAACGTAAATAAGTAACGCTTTGCCAGAAATGATTATACCGTTTTACAAAGAACTGAAAATGATATTTTAATGGGAAGTAATTCACATAGATTTTGAATATTCAAAACAAGCTTTTGATAACAGAAAATGATCGAAGCTTAGGAAATATTAATAAAAACATGCTTTTTGCTTCAACCTCAAAAGCCGAATGGAATCTTTTTGGCTATTGCTTCTAAATTCTCTGTGGGAATATTATTCTGTAAAGTTATTAGTGCGATTTCTCACATGATGAATATTTATACACAAATAAACTACAGAATATCAAACATACTAATTTCGGTTGTCGGTGCATGGGTGTACACGTGATTTTAACTTGAATTCTCGCGCGTAAGGCGTAAAATTATTAAAGTTCAATGAACTTTTAATTTAAAAATTGGAGCTGATATATGTACAATATGTAAGAAAAATTACAAAGTAGGTACCATAAGTTTTTTATTTATGAATAATTCTCTATTTGAAATGTGTTTTTGTTTTGTTGAAATTTTTGATAAATTTCAGTATTGTAAAGATACGACTTTGCAAGCAGAGGACGCCATATTCAAATTACTGCATATTGTATGATTTACAGTTGATGTTGGTTCATGAAAAATCATCCTACGAAGGTTCGTAGTTTGAATGTGAAAGACGATATGATTTGAGATTTACGCGGCCAAAAGTATTAAAGTGATTTATTTTTGAGGTACAGGGTTTTCCAATAAGAGGTGTTATTTTGAATAGGCCGCTATTTCGGTAGATTTTACATTTGAAGCTGTCATTTTTTGACATTTGATAAGTAGAAACTACGTCATTAATAAAAATGGAACGATACATGCTTCAACAACGCATTGAAATTATTAAAATTCACTTGAGTGAATCAAATGCAAATCATCTTGAGTGATGAGTCCCATTTCCACCTCGGTGGCTTCGTCAACAAGATAAATTGTCGCATCTGAGGCTCGGAAAACCCAGGAGTTATTGTTGAAAAGCCTCTCTATCTTAAACGTGTGACTGTTTGGTGCGGTTTATGGTCCGGCGGAGTTATTGGACCTTACTTTTTCGAAAATGGGACTGGAGCAACAGTAACGGTGAATGGATTGCGCTATTGAGAGATGATTAATGATTTTTTATGGCCGGAATTGGATGGTATTAATTTGGACAACATTTACTTTCAACAAAACGGCGCTACGTGTCACACAAGCAACGAAACCATTGATCTTTTACGATTGAATATCAAAATAACACCTCTTATTGGAAAACCCTGTATTATGTCGTGTTGCGCTGCCTCCTTATTTATGCAGCGTTCACACATCTGCCCTGATGATAAGACACTGTAATGCTGTCCGAAACGTTGGCTAAAGAAGGAGGGAGCACAACACTGAATAAAATACCAAAAATAAATCACTATAAGTAAAACGCGGTGTATATTACAATATTATTACACAATTATAAAACACAAATTGAAAAAAGTCGTTTGTTGGGGTACCGTGAAAACAAGCAAACCTCTCAACTCCCGCAGGTAGGTACTTTGGGTAGGCACTTAGGCACTCTTTATTCAATTAAGATCGTTTTAATTGCGAACATGGCCGACCCTCACATTCTATTTGGGTCTTTCCGCCGCAGCCGCCGAAAGGGTTTTTCAGATTCCCAGGTTTTCGGGGTTTCGAGAAACACGGCTGCTGAATGTTAACCGTTCCCCTTTGATTTAGCGGTTCCTCGGTTATTCGTGGAGGCTCTTAAATTCATTACGCTGAGAGAATTGATACTGCAAACCGAACCACTGTAACTTACTGTAAGTATTCAAGTTTTACCTTAGTTATCCGAGGTTAATGATGGTGGCATGGTATTATATTTTACAAGACGATATTTATAATTTAAAATAAAAATTTTAGATACGAAATAATTTTTGATGCTCATATTATTTTACAGACCGTTTATTGAGAAAATAACATAATTTATAAACTCGAATAGTAAGCTTGGAATATTGGGAATGTGTATAGTGTAGTTTTTTATAAGTAACAATTTCGTATGAATTGTAGAAATATTCGGAGACTTCCGAGAAAGATTTTAAAGCATTATCTATGTACTGTTACAAAAGGTGGAATTTATGAAAAACAAAATATATAATAATAATTATTGTGGTAAAATGAGGCGTAAGTGATACAAGTAGAAAGGGGTGTAAGGATAATATATAGGATACGTATAGCGTGGAACTGAATGGTTGAAGAAGTCAAGGATGCCTGAGGGAGATATGGCGCGATCAAATTAATCAAATACTTAAAACTTACTAACTAACTAACCATCACGCCGTTTCCCCGCAGGGGTAGGCAGAGAGGACGGACCGCCAAACAACTCGGTCTTGGCACACACTTCTTGCCTCATTCACATTCATACATCGTCTCATACATACTCTTTTATTATTCTGACTCTTGACGTGGCCCGACTCGAGTATCTGATTCTACATGCCCAATCCATCTAAGCTTATCATCCCTTTCTTAATCTTACTCATTACGCTTACATCAACCTTGCACTATTTGCGGATCTCCACATTCCTCACATGATCAAACATGGTTTTACCACACATACGCCTCAGGGATCTCATTTTAACAGCATTTAATCTACTTTAATCCTTTCTTTGCCAGTTCCATGCCTCACTTTCATACATCAAGGTAGGTAACAGCACTCCGTTGTGGACTGCTAACTTCGCTTCTAATAATTTTCTTCGCTTCTTCTTAATCAAATAATTACTGTGTGGATGCGGAAGATAATAGTAGAAGTTTAAAAATATCGCATGGTAAGATCAAATACTTAAAAAGTGTAGTGTAAAAACCTCATAACTTTACTCCAAACCATTCAGAACCCAGAGGGATGCTGGGTGCATGTCACTCACGTCAAAAATCTGAAATCCATATAAAAATTAATGTCGCATTCCAATGCAATTTAAAAAAATTATTTCCATAAGCAATCAAAATGAATAATTTACCTTCAGTAAAACGCATTAAATCGTCAAAAAAGTTTCACTACTCGGAAAATTTTTCTGTGAGAACTCATTACTCTATCGTTGGCGTTGCAGATCTTCCAAGAAAAACCGACCAACATAAAGAAGAGATAAATTGTGTTACAATTCTTTAAAATAAGTGACTAAATATATTGGATGACTAAGTGTATTGTACGTTTGTAATTTTAAATTTTGAATATATACCTACTATACTTAATTTGTCACTCATGCGGTATTTAAATATTAAGTGATTACACTTAAGCATAATATATGTAACCACTGTACTTATTTATGTAAGTACCAATTTAATTCAAATCAATGAAATACGTGTGTTCGATAGTCTATGCGACGAAATTTGGAAGCAAAATTTTTAATAAAAAGGTAGTAAGTGACAATTCTCACTAGTAGGAACTAACCTCGCCCATAGTGATGATATTTCGAATCAACTGTTTATAATGAATATTCAAGGCGCTTTAGTATTATATTCAAACCAATCCATTACGTGCAATAACGTGCCACACGATCTAGTGAACTGTCTCTTGTCCGATCAGCGCGACATAACGTGTTTTCCATAATGTATAATGTCATAATGATTTCTGCAGGCTACAATTACTGAATTACGATGCATGTACGTTATTGCAGCAGCGTGCAGTGAAAGAAAATAGTAAAATAAACGCTGGGTTCTGCTCCACAACTACTATCAATCGTTTCCGAGTGATATTTTAAAATGAATCGGCTGTTTGAAGCGCAATTATAGTGAATAACAAGTTTTAGTCGCACGCTACTCTAACCGTTTATAAGTTACGTGGACCTTTTGCAATTATCGGATCATAAAGGCGTTGGACGCAGCCTTAAGGTCACAATTAAATTGAGATTGCTAGTTACATTTTACCAGCAAATTTCAGTTAATCGATTCGGATACTAGAACCTTTGATTGAGCCGTATTTTCGGGTTCATTCAGAAAAATTCAGGTCCACTCAAAAGTGCTTATATTTGTAATTAGTTTGACAACTACAACATTTAAACTAGTAGTTACTACCCGACTATTACCGAGTTATAAACTCGTATTAAAAAAAAATCACAGCTGTATTATAGCTATTATTGAATATGATGCAGCGAGTTGAAAATATGTGATTTTTCCCATAAAATATTAAAATCACTAAACCAAATAACTGTTCAAATTTAATTAAATTTTTATTGATTGTTATTTTTATTAGATAAAATTCATTATATATTTTGAAACTTTATTTGATAATGTGGGCCTCACTGGGTACTTTACCCGTGCTGAGGATTCATGATTAATGAGTTCATCTTTCGAAAGTTTTTGCTGTTTCAGCACGTAGATTTTCCACTTTTAGGTATTTCATATTTATTAACAAAATAGTATATCACAATAAGATATTAAGATGCTCATCTCACTAGGAAATTAAATTAAATATGTATTACAAAGTACCTGTGTTGGCTTATCAGTCACAATCATACGGTGAATATACTGACATTGACAAGACGGATAGTAGGAATAATAAAAATAATATCATTGACAAGTTAATATTAAAGCTTAACATAATTCCAAAGGAGCAAAAGCCACCTCTATGGAGATTGAGTATATAATGTACATATACTTCAAAGAAGTGTAATTCAAACGAAGCTCGGTTTAATTTATGCAGATGAATAATATTTTTTTATAATTGAAGGGGAGAGTACAGGTCAATGCCCCAATTGTTCATGAAGCCACAGAGGGTTTCAAAGAGGATTTTTTAAGCTATTCGTCGTTCAAGTTTTTAATTTTCAGCAGAAAATAATTTGTGACGTGAGCGAGGTGCGGAATAATTAAGGCGATGCCATACGTAGTAATGCAAAATCATGTGTTTTTGGTTTGAAAATTTGGTCGCCTAGAAAAATTTCAGATGCTTTAATTAAATACTGCAAGTAGAATAAATCTTGGCCTTTAAAATAAAAGAGTATTTTTTAGATAAGTCTTTTTATAAGCCCAGAAAAAAATAATGTATAAGGCCTATGAAAACTGCTTTAAAGATCAAAATCTCCTACTTACGAACCCATTTTCGGTTATGATTTTATTGTATAGTGTGGCAAATTAAGTTATTTATAAAATGATCAAAAACAAAATTAAATGTTTTTGCCTGAACATCCACAAAATAAAATAAATGGCACTTTTTGGCCATGTTTTTTTCTTGCATAAATCAAAACAGGCGGATGGTGTTAAGCGGGAATTTAAACCTTATCGCAATCTACGTAAGTGTAGTTAATGATAGCGGCTCAATTTAAAATATTACACGAATTAGTGCATCGCCTTAAGGATAATTTATTAAAATTCAGATAAAATACATCCATCTCTTAATTAAACTTGCTGATATTTAATAATTATTTCACGTACCTATTTACAATCACACCCTGCGAAACACTGTTAAAACGGCTTGCTAAAAAAACGATTGTGTTATTACTGCCAAGAATCTGGCTTTGCTGTAAGTAATTATCACTCTTATTACTCTTTAGATTACACTAATAATATTTAATATTATACACAAATTTGTGTCATTAAATTACTTTAGGTACATCTTTTGAATTGATTATCTAGTAAGAAAAAAATAGTCACACATTAGGAATCACGATAGCAAACTGGCATGTATGAGAAAATTATTTATTATTATAATATTGAAAATGGTGAAAGTAATTTAATTATGAATATGAAAATACAATTCACAACGAGAGTTTTAGTGATAATTTATGTAAGTGGTATGTAGCCACGAAAAAACAGAATTATCCAACTCAATCATGCATTGGTTATTAGTAAGGCCTCCGAACGGGTTTGACACAGAAGACGTGTCAACAAACTGCCTTCTTACGGAGTAAAAGATCGGTTCAGACGGTTGCTGATGGTTTCGCGTCTTCCTCACATTCAATAAATGCAGGCGTCCCACAGGGATCGGTTCTATTTCCGACTTTGTTTTTGTTGCTCATCAATGACCTTTTGTAGTGTGCACCAATTCATTGCTACGCGGATGACAGTACAGTTCAAGATAGTTTTTTGTTCGACAAGCCAGGAAGGCTTTGAAGCAGAGAATGGACGGTCACCTCGAAAGGGCTTCCTCTTGGAGTAAGAATAATTTTCCCAATAAGCCTTCTATTGATATTTTTGGTGTACTCTGTGATCAGGCATGGGGGGTTTCATCGAAGCCAAAGAAAACTTAGCCTGTCAGAAACTGGGAGTACTGTACAAGACCGGCAGATACTTTGTGCGTAAGTGCTGACCCTGTACACATCGATAATGCGCCCACTGTAGAATTTGGCAGTCAATTCTCGTCTTTAACCCCAAAATATCTGAGAAAAACCCTTGACTTTGCAGAAATGGGAGGTCCGTCCGATAGATTCCACTAAAAAAACAAATATGCAATATTTAGAGAACAGGCATTAGGTAGGTATGTTGTCCTTGTTTTACCAGTATTGCAATGGAAGATGCTCCGAGGAACTAACGTACACGGTAGACATTTGTCACATGAGAACGGGTCGCTTTTACGAATTGTGTTTCCTTACTTACAACATGGGTCTCTTGAAGACCCATATTCACTCCTTCATCACCTCAAAAAGACCCCCCACATAGCATCCTTAAAGATGACATGGGCCCCGAGAGAAAATGTTTTCAGTGCCTTTCCATGTAAAAACCAACGGGAGGTGACATTTATTGCCATTCCAACTGGACAGCGTAATTTTTAACAATCTAATAAAAGATTGTATGAAATCTTTCTGTTAAAAATCCGTATTTTCAAAAATAAATACCGTCTACACAATTGACCAATATTATATATTTCTTGTATAGACAATATAAATAGATAATAGTTTTGTAACAAATACGAAATTTGATATTTTTTGTAAAAAGAACGAACAAAATAAAACTCAAAGAGAATTTTAATTTTTTGCTGTTTTCGTCCAAGGAAAAAAAATATCAATAGGTTTCATATTGGAATTTTTTCTATTGTTATTTCACCGTTATTGCATTTTCACGGCTTCACCAGACTTTCATAGAAATATTATTATTACGTCGGGGTTTCGTAGAAAGGGAAATAACCTAAAGTCGTATTTTCGCAAGAGAGAAATTTGAAAATAGAA
The DNA here is from genome assembly GCA_026573805.1 of Hesperophylax magnus. Taxonomy (NCBI): domain Eukaryota; kingdom Metazoa; phylum Arthropoda; class Insecta; order Trichoptera; family Limnephilidae; genus Hesperophylax; species Hesperophylax magnus. Next base: position 722,265 of record JAIUSX010000210.1, on the reverse strand, counting down.
TTCTGATGATTTCCTAAAATTCTTCACTAATTATAGGATTATTAATGACGGAGGAGTGGAACAATATAATTATAAAAATAATATGTGAAAAAGTTCCAAATTCATCGTCGATATCACTTTCTCAAGATATTTGTTTTAAGTTCATCCTGAGTTCATTAATTATCTGTCTTTGTTCGTTAATTAGTTATTTAATCTATGAAGGTAAAATTATCCCAAACAATAAATGAATTTAATGTGTTTCGTGACGCCATTGGCCCCAGGTAGTTTGTTGTTTTGTTCTCGCCAATCAGAGACTGGATTCAAACATTTTATTTTGAATTTGCACAATGATTGTTCAAATCGCCGCCTGCGTAAGTTTGCAAGTACTTCTGACTATATCAGGATTGATTGCTCTTTATGTGTTCGACGTAAACACTGTGGAAAAACATAATCATTGCGAGAGTCGATCGCCGTGTGCTTATATCGCCGTGATCAGTGTTTGTGATCAAAATCTTAAAATCATCAGAGTGCGGGCCCTACTTAAATCACCAAATCAAGATAATCAAAGCTGCTGGTGAGTACAAAATATTGTGTGATATTCTGCCTTCGATGTAAGCAACCGCGTCACCTTATACAATATATGCAGTAAAAGTTATCGAAGGAAGCAAGGTAGTCCACAAGGAAGTGCCCTTCTCTGTTCTGATACGGACCCCGAAGTCCCGAAAACTGGCAGAGTGAACATGGAAGTGGACGGAACATTATAAAAATATGATCTCTAAGGCGCATGTATGGTAAAACCATGATAGATTGTGTTCATCGATGAATATTGCAAGGTTGAATAAAGCGTACAAAATGTTTTAGAAAGGAACGCTTAGATGGTTTGAACATGTGGAGAACATAAACGGAGAAAGGAGTTTAAGTATAATCAAATTCTTTAGTCGGATTATGTAAGAGCAGATGAATTTGTATGTATGAGACGAATCGCGAATGATATCAACGAGGGTATTCCAAGATAGAGCTGTCTGCTGGTCTATTCACTCTGCCTACCCCTTCGTAGCAACAGCGTGATGCTAAAATAGTTAGTAAGTTACATGTATTTATTGTAATAAACTGACTTATTTTCCCTTTCTACAAAACATTGACGATATGTAAATTGAAAAGTGGATCTCTTTTTCAAAGTACTTAAGGCAATAATTTATTCTTGTGAGCTTCGAGGGATATTGTTCAGAAGTTCATCGACAGTTTCCGCAGTTTATGGTAATATCTATTAGATTTTATGAGTTACAAGAAAGTTGCAATGGGCGCCCGCCGCGCCTCACTAAATTAATGAAGTGCCATCTGAAGGCTTTTATACTTTACTTTGGCTTTGTTAAATTATCTTTCTACTTACTACTAAAAGTTCCAACGTAAAAATGTAATGTAAAAGACAAAATGAGAATATTTAAATTATGATATTTGCTTTTTAAACTTTTTTTGTGAGATAGACGTGCTAACCAGCTAGGTATGTTTTAACTCAGTTTAAAGGTGGCACAAAATGGATTCTTAATCCATTATTAAACTCAATTAATTCAATTATTATGAGTTACTTTTGTTATAGTATTTGTGAACACCAACTAGAATTCTAATTGCACGGATTTGGGATTTTGGTACCTCCAATCGGGGTAAGTTGTGAGACTGGAGGATGTGGAAAGGGGAATATGTTGGGTGAGAGGAAGAATTGGAATTACCTAACTCATCAGATCTGGTCACAAAAAACGGCTATTGCCATTTCAAGTCACACAATGGTTCAATTCTTAATCTCTCTATTGAATATCTACAATTATGAAATGTGTTGCAAAAAATACAGGACATTCAATATTTTATTTTAATCACATGTGACATACAACCAAAAGGATTTAGGTTGAATTAACGCGCATGCCGGGATTCGAAACCGCAACCCCACAATGCACTTTTAATTTTGTCGTTGATTTAATGAAAAAAAAAATAGAAACAATAAAAACTGTTTATTTGATAATAAAATCCAATATCTTACTCGATACTAGGCAAAAGGTTTTACAGAAATATTTATTTATTTTAATATCAACGGTATAAAATATACCATATACAGTAAATTATAAACAGTGAATCTAGATGGATATAAAAAGTTAGAGATACAAGTACATGCAAAACTTATAGGTAGACTAGGTTAGATTAGTATTGATTGAAATATATATATATATTTTTTAATTTTTTTTTATTTAGTAGAAGATTATACATTTATATACATTATTTAAGAAATGTTTTGACTGCCCAACTAGGAGGATTCCCGTTTTAGGACAGTCAAATTAGGATGAGTATTAACATTTTGATAAGTTGTTTGATAAGTATAGTATTAAAATAATAATGAAATAACAGGTATTTGTACTTTTAACTGGTGCCTAAGCCTACTAACATATTTTGCATAAATATGAATAACAAAGAGAAGAAATACAATAAAATAAAATATTATAATATACGATAGTATATTGACCCAAGTTTCCTCAGTTGCCCCAGGCAGTTCATTTTATATAATATTTATTTGGTTTTTTACGTAAGTATGAGTAGACTTACATTTTATTGGTCATGATTTAAAAGATATGATATTAAAGCCTTTTTGTACCTAGCCTTTTTTTGACCAAATAACGTAAGCTGAGCAATTTAAAAACATTTTTTGTTTGTTTCTAATAACACAATTTGAAAGCGTGGTTTATCGGCTTTCAAAAACAGTGTATGACTTTTGGATACGTTCAGTATTAAATAAATGTATTCTAATTATAGACGTACAGTGTCGGAAACTGCCGCGGTTATTTTCGTGAAAACGACGATCATGCATAGCCTAGATTTGGGGTCGGTAAACTTTTAAGTGAGAAGAGTGAAATTGTCAAGAAAATAGGTGATAAATATATCAGAGAATCAAATATAGAATATACATTTAAACTTTGTCTGATGTCTGAAGAACTGCAAAAGCACATGCAAAAGCCGTGGGCTGCCGACCTCTAATTAAGGTCGATGTGTGTATTGTACCTATATTATTATAATTAAATAATTTTTTTGCAACTTAATTAAATACAGGGTAGGTTAATTGGTTACATATTACATTCGGCTTTGAAATTATTGGGTAAATCTTACAAATGTCAAATCTATACACGTTCACCCCTGCGTGGTTAGATGATCCAAATTATTTTTTAGTTCTAGTTTGAAAAATGTCTGAAGGAAGGCACGTACGTATGCACACCCGGTAAAGATTTTATGTTTCACGTCAAAAAATCGTAGGATAAAACTAAGTTAATGTCACATTAAGAAAATATCTTAAGTTATTAAAAAATAATAAAGGACTGCTCTTTCACCATAATACTTAATAATACAAATAATGATTTTATGGTTTGTGTAGTTTCGTTTTTGTGAAACATCACCTCAATGGAGCTGTGCTAATTTTTATAACGTCAACATCACAAATAAAACAAGTTTTTGATAATAAAAATTGTACTGACAATACGCTTCAACCTGTAACCATGCATATTTTTTCTTGCCATTGTATCAATCCAATTAATACAAAATACACTCCATTGTACACTTGTTCCAATCTTATTTTTATAATCAATCAAATGCTCTCCTATTGTGTCCGGAATATTTATTGGTATTTACGACAGCAGGGAATTCTTTGAAATCCTGGTTTATTAATTACTTATTGTCCTCTGGGACCGTCGATAAATCCTTTGAGAACACCTCATAAATAATACACTGAGTCAGCATGAATATAAATTTATTCATTTTCGTTACAGACCCTGTGGATGCTTTGATAGAGAAACACTTGTTTGTTAGCAAACAATCAAATGATACGTCTTCCAAATTTGGACTAGATACTTATATAAAGCCACAAATATATTGGTTTTACTTTGTATAAAATATGTTTACTTAATTAAAAAAATATATTGTATGATGTGATGCGACAAAGATGAGAAAGGTTCCGAGTTCCATTTCTTTGCCCAATCTGCCTTTACACAAGCACCATTTTGTTGGTGATGTAACAGACAGAAATTTTTTTTTTTGGCCCTGAGGAAAAAAAATCTTTTAGGGCCTATGTCATCTTTTAAGATACTGGGTGGAGGCTTTTTTAAAGGAGAAGAAGAATGAAAATTCTGGAAAGGAAAAAGGTATGAGGGGTGGGTAGGAATCTATAGATCAGTGTGCCCAGGAGTGACGAATAAATACATCCGCTAGGGCGCAAAGCGATGGGTTGAGAGGTGAGGAAAAGGGTCTCACTAAAACAGCCTCTCCCGATCAGGCCGGCCATGAAGGCGGTTGGGCAGGCAGATCCTGAACACACCGCCCCCTATGAACCCGGGCACCACTGCTAAATCATCAAACGTGGTCAACCACTCGGGGTGACCTATGACAAGGATGTAGTTTATCTAATAAAGGGTTTCCGGTACTGCGGTACCCGAAACCGCCTTTCAAATTGACTGTTGACTTGATTTTTTTTAGTAGGTTCTCAACTCGGGCAGGAGCTGGTCAATTAATGACTTGGTATAGTACAATATGATTATGAAATTCAAACAAGATAATGTATTTAATAGAATCACAGAGATGGAAGAAAATAATATTAACAATATTATGGGTTCTTCAGCCGATGAGTAAAATTTTTTACATTTTTAGGTAAGTAACTTTGGATGAATCCTAATAGGGAAGATGCGTTACTGGAATAATGCCGGTGGATTTACTGAACTATGTTATGAACTGAACAAAGTGGACATACTTTTACCATGGACATACTCCATGGTCAAGGGGTAAGACTCTCGACTAGCAATTCAATTTTTTTTAATTAATTAAAGAACTCTAATTAATGTAATATATGATACAGACCAAATATTCAACAGCTGTGACGTACTAGATATACGCCAATTATACGTTAAAACACTACTAAACTACATTTTTGACAAAAAAAATAAATTTCAACATACAAAAAATAACACTAACAGACCAGTTAGACTAGCGTACAAAGAAAACATAAAAACTCCGACAGTAAATTGAAGCTTTGGACAAAGACACTACCAATACCATGCTATAAAAGCTTTCAACAGTGTAAAATTTGAAATTAAAATTGAGGAAAATAAAAATAAATTCACACACAAAATGCATTAAAGAACAAAAAAGACAATATTACCAAAATGTCATAGCATAAAATAAAAACAAAACCTACACGTAACACACAAAACCAATATAAACACACATTACTCAATGTATTATTTTTTAATTTTAAATATATTATTATGTATTATGTATTTTTAATTTTAAATGTATTATTTTCTCTTTAAATGTATTATGTAGATTATATTTTCATATTATAAAATGAAGGCCTCAGCACGGGCAAGCCACCCAGTGAGGCCTACATTACTGGAAAACTTAAAATGTAAAAAATATTGTACCAAATAAAATAAAATAAATAATGATCGAGAATATAATAGCATCTGTAAACTTGCAATATGAATTTGTGTTAATATACATTTATAATTGTTTACCTGAATTACCTTCCAGGTAAACAATTATAAATGTAATTATTGTGTATAAACGAAATATTGTGTAAATTTTTTTATTTAGGTACCTGCTTTATCGCGTGTCTGAAAAATAAGTTCCAATTTTGGAAAAATTAAAACTAGTTTGATTATAAATGGTCAATTTAAAAAATCGTAAATCCATAAATTCGATAAGAATATTTATAAATGACCAATTTTTCACACCGCAAACCCCCACCGTCTAATTAATTTAATAAATTTTTTGATGAGCAAAATTTCGAAAAGCTTATTTTATTTATTCAATAAAAGCAAACGAACGTAAAATAAAGTAACTTTAAGTGGAGAGCGCGGCAAAGTAACGCTGTAACGTTGTAATGCGTAATGCCCCAGGCATTCTGAAAACTGCCCAGAGTCATATCGTGTTTAAAGCCCCTACGAAAATCTCTCCCCCAGGCTCAGGTATCCCCTGACCTCACTCCGCAAAGAAAAATGTAAATTATACACCCCTAATGCTGCTTCACACTTGCTTTGCTCCAAATTAAATAACTTATGCCCCCGTGAGCGACCTCATTAAAGGCGCAAATCCTTTGAGTTGATGTTTTTGCTGAAAGTTTCCCAACGCCCGCGGAAGAATTAGCGACTTGCCACTTTCCGTTTTTATTTTCCGCGGGTGTTTCGTTTTAATTTCATTTTCCACAGTGGAACGGAAACAGTCTCGCCATTAAAAAAGAAAGAAAAAAGTTTTTTTGTCATTGTTTTTTTTTTTGGTAATTTGTAAGTTATATAAGTTATAATGAATACCGTTATAGGCTACAATGAAAACTTCTTTAATGTGAAAATGATTGTTTTGATTACGTTTTGACAATTTCGTCCAGTTTTACGCGTGAAGAATTAAACAAATGTTGGATCATTAAATGACAGATTTGTGAGATTATTTTTAATGCTTTAGCATCTGATTTACAAAGTATTGAAAATTTATTAACTGCCCTCCATACGAGCAAAGATATTCTTTTGAAGGTACATGGAGAAAATTAAGTATTGCAAATTTATTGAAATAGTTTTAAACAAATGATAGCAGGCGATTTCCTAATAAACTATTAGTACCTTTAGAATGTATCGGAACACGTGTTCATGTATCTGCGTTTATCCCGTTATTGCAGTGCTGAAATTCTGGCACAAACTACCATATATATTCCTCTTTGCCCAGGATACTAAAGGAGGGAAACGATTACACAAGTCAGTGGACATCTTCAATTTATCTTTAAACAAATATAAAATGTTTTTAATGAAGCAATTCAGTTGTGTACAATAAATAATGTATATTTCTTAATATTCATATTAAAAGGGCTTATAAGCCCTATATTATATATAATGACGAAATGCTTATGTATTTGAATTTTTATGAACACGTGTTCCGACATCGCCGTAACACATTCGTGTTTTACTGAAGTTTATTAGGAAATCTGCATGCAGTCTCGTTTTTAACCATATTACGATTAATTTGAGAATCTTAATAAATTAGCAATATTTTATTTCACTAAGTTTTTTCCGTGTAGGGACTACGAAAAACTCAGATTGAATTGATAATCTTATCTCAAAATATCGATATTGCAGCACCGCCACCCTCCATAGATTTTTCTATCGATTAATTTTCCCTTGTAACTTATAATGATTATCTTAACATATCCATTAAGAAATTCATTTTAATAATTCATGTTATTTTGCGTGTAGAGAATGTGTGTATGTATTCCTCTCTGATTAGCCGGTGAAGAGAGGTTTTAAAATCGACTTGAAATATAAGGGTTGGTTTTGTAAATACAATGCACTATTTAAAGAATGATGCGGTACTACTACAGCAAAAGAAGGTATTAAACCAAAACCTCTTAAATCACCGTAAACCGTCAACCCTTCATAACAATATATACTAGAAATTAAAACAGGGCAATTTATGCAGATAATATTACTGCTTATTCGTTTTTAGTGATTTAAATTCGCTCGAAATAAAAATCAAGTGCATTGAAATCGTGTTCGCATGAAGTTCAGTCACGTAAAACTCAGCGATAGATTTTTGTTTGAATATCGGATTTCAAGAATGTGGTCGCCGTCGTGGAATACCGGTTTAAATAAACATGGTGCTGCGTTATTGCCTTACATAGCGCAACACCTTTGGAAGATGATGTGGTATCTCACCCTGCCGGCCAACTAACGTCCCGCAAAACCTTTCCTGGATGGAAGGAGATATATTTCTGCGAGAGCAATCGCTCTGGAAGCAATCGGCTGACGTGAGTAATGCCAACTTCGTACCCGACACCACTGAGAGACAGTCTCAGAGTTGTCACTGCTCTGTAATCTCTGGTCCTCCATAAATATGATGCATAAGTGGAATCTTAAAGAGTTGGCAATGCAGACCTCTGAACATGTGGTCAAAATATTCACGCTCCATTCATTACCTGATGAGGTCCACAGAGCCTGTGACCCTAGACTGGTTCACAGACATAGATATCCCCCTCTGACCCCTTAGTATACAAAATAATAAGAAACATGATTTATTTGTATTCTACATCATTTTCATCATATTATACTGGTACGCCTACCGGTTTCAGCTCATCCGTGTAATCAAAAGGCTGGATATTGGACATCTCCGACATCGTGATATATTTGAAATTTACTCAAAGTAACATGTAAAATATAAAAACATGTTGTATCCAACTGGTTTTCGTGATGTTATAAAATAAAACGATGAACACAAAATAACATTGTTTCTTTTTGTATTATTACTTACCTTAGAATGCGAGTATTTCACAAAAAAATGGTATATGTTTATATTATTTCGTTAGCTAATATTATTTCTTGCCTCGTACGTCCATAAGTAATATAATTTGTAACTTGTTAAGAAGACAAGACAAGGAGAACAAATATTACGTAAAACTTGAGCGGAATCCTGTATGTCGAAATGGCTGAGTTATTCAGAAAGCTTTCCATTTGAATTACTTATTCATCAAAGTTTTGTACAAGCTTTAAATGTAAAGAATTATCTTGAAAAGCTAAGTTAATTTTGTTTCATACGTATACAATAATACGTTATCTATAAACAGTTCATCTTATTTGAAAGAAATATTTATTACGAACCAACTGGTACTGTTTTTTTGTTTTTTATTAGTTCTTTCTCTATTGAGTATATAATAAACAGTGTTCTCAAGTATTCTGCCAGGTACATATGGTCCTGTATATTATCTGCTTGTACAAAAGATCAACAAATAATAAGTACACTTTAACGCAGTATTACCTACGTTCATTAGTCAAAGCATCGCATATATAGTTTTGTATTATTGATAGATGAACTAATGGATGCAATCTGTAAGTAATTATTTGTTATAATGGATTGTCTAAGATAGTCTAGTAATAAGATAGAGCAGAACTATTATTATTATATTGTGTTCTTCATTTTAATTAGTCATAACTTAATTCTTTTCATTAATTTACATGCTTAAGGTCATGAAAAAAAAACATAAAAAGTGTAGACCTAATATATGATGATATAATTTTATAAATTAATGTAAAAAAAGTTAAACTATTTAGGTAGGTACTTTATTAGGAAGATTAATTTGAACCATCCTGTTTTTAATATATTCAAAGTTTAACTCGGAAAGCTTTGTAATTCATTTGGCGTTTCGAATCATATTCCGTGTACCTTTATTATATTATGCATACGTAAACATGTGCCGAGTAAATGGAAGTGTTCGCAAGAACACAGATTACCCTTTTGCCGGATACCGTTTTGCAGACTCGGCATCTTTTATTAAATCAAAAACACGTCGGCCGTGCTTTGAGCGGTGGCCATGGATTGGTGCTTTTGGGCAATTTGAATTTGGAACATTCTCGCTTCCTTTCCGGCGCGCGGCAAGGCTCTGATTGGCTTTTTTCGATTCAAGGCGTCGCGCGTCGGCGTCGCGGCGTCGAGCAAATTACCCGCCGACGCCTGGAAATGAGACCGGATCCGAGATATTAGCGTCTATTATATCACGGGAGGAACAGGAATGTTTATGAAGGTGCTGCTGTTTGGTTGATTGGGATTTCAACGCGGATTGTCTGTTGTCTGCGCCGGAATCAAAAACCAATCAAATCTATGGACTTATTTTCTCTTTACTGTCTACACCTTGATATATAAACGTTGATTCTCTATAACATAGAACGAAAGTGGCAGAAATTTCTGCACTAACGATTAATCAAAAGGTTTGCCGGTTGTAGATAAACATTTTATAATAAAAAAATATGTGTCGCTATGGATTTTACCCGTGTAGATTCAGTATTTTTTAAAATTTTAAACATTAAAGTTTTGAACAAAATTATGTTCTGGTGGGTAATGTAGTAAAACTGACATAAAATATATAAGTAAGTTACTGAGACTAACCGTTAGTTTTTAAATAACTTATGTTAGAAGCTGTCTGTCTCGTTTTGAAATATACCACTGAGGAAGGAATAGAACGAAATTACAATTTATTGTTACAATTTAATAAACTCAAATAGTAATATAAAAATATAAATTACTTTCTAAGAAATATGATTTCAGGAATTATAAGAAAGGTTTATTTTCCTGGATTGCTGCATGACAAGTATAATATAATAATGATGTTTTATAATAATGTTACCTTTCAGTTTCCACAAGTTACGAATATCATCGTTTGAAATCAGATTCTAAACGTTGCATTGTTTGAAATGGCTTTAGCCGTGTTAAGTTACCAAATTTGAAGAGTCTTCCAGTTTTGGTATTTTTTTGTTATTTATTTGGTATTTGGTATACAGGTACTTCCCAACTCTGTTCTTTTCCATATCTTGTCTTTCTCCCCTCCCTTCAACTTCATAGCATATCTCGGATGGAGATTCGATACGGTAGTACTGGTTGCGGACAGCTAAGTGAAATTGGTACTCCTGTGCAGTATTATTGAGTGAGTAACTGTTTTAGCTGAGTTCGCATGAGCATGGTTCCTTGAATGAGCTGTCAAATCAGAATAATCAAAATTCAATTGTCGAACTGCCTGAAGAAAATTTGAAAAAAGAATATTCATTGAGATAGTGACGTTTCTTTGGACAAATTGCACAATTCCTTTTTTAAAAAAAAAATTTAAAATATCGGTTAAAATTAAGTCGGTAGGTATTTAAATAACTACTTACAAATCTTATAATTTCAGAGGAAATTTTTGTTTAGATTTATTGATTGATTTTTTTATTTGGCCGGTCAGTGGCTAAGTTGGGATTTCATCCCAGCGTAGCGTGTTTATTGGCTGGCTAAGTCCTCCATCACGAAACAAGCAACATTTTCCGCTTACTGTGATAGTAATATCAAAAAGTCACTACATATTGCTCTGTAACTACTGTCATAGTACCCTAGCAGTTATTTTGTGCTCTTGTTATTATTTGCAATTATTAAAATCCTTTGTACTACAGCACTTGTATATAAACAATACAAGTTATATGTTAACTTGTATTGTACCTGCGTATATGGTTTATTATGAACAGCTTACTTATAATAATGTATTCATGTAAATATATTAATTAACAAAACATAAATATATTAATTAACATAACCAGCAGTTAAATGTTAATTTGTATGTGCTGTATGCATATGCACATACAAATAAACATTTCATATATTTCTATTTTTAACATTTTTCTGAATGCCTCAAAAATAACAATGTTCTTAAAATGCTTTGGAAACGGATTAATGTGTTACTCTCCCAAATCATACTAAAATTTTGAAATCCACCCAATGGTTCAATACAATACGGATATTACAACAATCTCGAATCGCCAATAACCACCAATAACCACCATAATATTCTGCCAGCGACCAGCGACCACTGACTGTAAACCCCTCACCGGCGCGGCGCGCGGGCAACGCTTACGTATGCATGTTTTCCCAGCAAATAGAATTAGAGCAGGGGCTCAAAGCCTAGAGCAGCGGACTGCGGTGATTGGATATTAGTGCACGGCCCGTTAGGCAATGTTTGCACGCACTGAGACGGGCACGGCTTGCACGCCCCTGCATTTCAGCGGGGTTCGGAGGAATTCCCGCGTGACGTGCGACTGATGGCTAATGGTTATTGATCTGAACTATAAACAATACGATGTTCGATGTACGAAGAAAACACTGGATGGTGTCATCATTGTGATGGAATAATATTATTATTTTATTAAATATTCGAATATTGTATGCACATGTTATATGAGCATTTTAATATTAAAGCGAACAATGAAATATTACTGTCTAATAATTGAAAATATTTAAAAGTGGACAAGTGCCATTGCTTATTATCAGGAGGTCTATAATGGACGATCGACAAATCCCCATCTCAATACTATATTTATTTATTTCACGCCTATTAAGGCTTTTACATACATATATATAAAGATAATTACGAAATTATACATGAAAATAGTGCAGGAAACGACTGTTAAAACAATTGCAGAAAAATAAATATAAAGTCAAAATATCACTCAACTTGATCTACGCAGCATGCAGGCACAAAACATAAAAAATCCAAAATATTTTTTCTGTTTCAGTTGACAAAAGTATTATATGTTAGTCAAATCAAATTAAATACCTTTAACTTAGATGAAAAAAACTTCAATAGGGTTTGCTTATATATTGAAATTGACGTACTAAATATATCAACAACATCGTAGTATTTGTTTCCTAGCTGTTGAATCCGTCGCATAGGAGTGTGATATTGGGACGTTGACATAGAGTTGCTACAATAATATGGTAGGTACTGTCTTGTAACCGACCTGCGAAAATTGACGAAATCCGTCATCTATAGTCAGATAGCAACATTTGCGGGCACGGTCACTGCGTGATTCCGACATTCGGTATACAAAAGCCTCTACCGTTAGCCTCCGTTTAAAAAAAATCGACATAATTTACTAAATATTCTTAAAAAGATGATGCTATCTATAGATATAAATCTACCTATATTATAGCATACACATTTTTTACCATGCATAGACTATGCACTTGTATGTATAGAACCGTTACTATTCAATCTTTATTATTATCGTATGTTGTCGCTACAATTGAAGTTACCGATACTATTGAAATGACCGCTACCATCGAGGTAACCGCTGACTATGTATTGAATCTGTCCTGCTCGAGTTGACTATCCTATTTTCAGCATACTCCTTGCCAAAGACCACAAAGTAATTTAAAAATACCTATACCCACCCACAATAATTTGTTTTAAATAAAATATTTTATATGATATATTTCATACTCATATCTACCGACAATATACTTGAAAGTGCCTAATAAATTAAGCAACATAAATAATCCCTGTTAAGATATGATAATGACAACACCTCTGTCTATAAAGGTAGTAGGTTATCATATAATATCATATTAAAAATACAACTTTTCTTTCATCAATTTAATCACATAAAAAGATATTTTTTCTATCCTCAAAGACTGGACCCACACCGAATTGGCTGAATATTGCTATTATACGAAACTAAAATAACCCACAATGCCTCAAGTCATCTCATAAATACCATGATTCCAACAGTTCCCACGATTATCGAAAAAATAAATTTCCACCCTAACTCTTATGAAAATTGGATATTGCTTCGTTCCTTCTCACTCTTCAAAGAGCGTACTTTGACTCCCCTGATTGTTCTAAGTATGGTCTACAAAAGATCACATAAAATTGCTATTATATGTCAAGCTTAATCTGAAATTGCTTTACCCTTTTCTTCATTGAATCTCTCTTGAAGCCTTAACTCTGTGTCAAGTTTACAGATTGTTTTAAAATATATATATATACTTGGATCACCTTTTACCATTGGAAAGGCTTTTTTAAACAATTTATATTCTCAATCGATGGCTTAAAATACCCTAGTACGATTTAGGCCACATTTAAGTTTAGAATAACATATTATCGTTTATTTATTTACTTACTTAGAAATTAATATAATACATTTATTTTAACCGTTCACTCTTCGTTGAAGTAACAATGGTGTTGATTTAGAAAATAAGTTACATAGCATAACGTATTATTTAAACGCACATAAGATAACCCAGAACAAAATATTTTTTTAACAAAAAAAAGTTTAACACATTAAATATGCAATCATTGTAAAATATAAAATCAATTATAAAATGGAGAAATATAGAAAAATAATATCACCGTGGAGCTTTTTTTAAAATTTAATGTAAATCAAATAAAATATTGTTATTATTGAGTTCTGCAAGTATTTTAGTTTTTATTATTGTGACAGCTTTATAGTGATTTGTTTTTTTGAGGTATTATGCCGTGATGCGCTATCTCCTTCTATAGCCAACGTTTTGGACAGCATTGCAGTGTCCATCATCAGGGCAGATGTGTGATCAGATTACTTACTACCAGTTACTTTTGGCAGTAAAAATCTCAAATCACACCATTATGACAGCTGTTTCGGCTTTCAAGGTCATTTTTAAAATGTGGTTAGGTCACGTTAAGACAACTTATTTATAATGTCGCTACGCCGGTCGAGTCGTAAATAAACAGTAGGTCTCTGGAAGGTTCTAGAAAGTGTTTATTTTCCGATAATGTTTTCGGTTATACCATTTTTTCTCATATCAATTTGCATATTTTTATTTAGTTTTAGGAGATAAAAAGCACAAAAGCTCTTACGGCATCACGATTTTTTTTTAAATTTTACATTCACCCCACACATTAAGGATGTTCCGCGCTTCTAGTGTTAAACCCTGATGAAAATAATTAGCCTCAGCGCCTATGTCATCTATGGAAATGATGTGTGTCTTTGTGGGTGCTTTTAAGGAAAGGAAGGAGAGGAAGTTCTCGGAAGGATTCTGGGGGTCAGTTTTCGAGGATATATCCCTCCCGCTGTGGCTTGGAGCTGGGCCAACATATCCAGCTGCAGAGGTCAAAGAGTCAAAGATCTTCCAAAACCAACCCTTCCCGATCCGACACGCCAAGCAGCTGGTAAGCAGGCACATACTGAACATATTTCAACCAAAGAACCTTGAAAACCCTTGCTAAATCAAAAAAACATGGCGAACCACTTGGGGTGACCTAAGGAAGATGTATTGGTTATTCAATAAATGGTTCCCGGGCGGCCAAATTGGGATTACTTAGATATGTAGAAGATAGTTCCAAAGTATGTAATTGTCAGGTTATTTGGAATTCATTTATAAAGACTTAGGACGGGTTGTTTCGGAGAATTTGAACAATTCATCAAATTTCAACGTTCATTTTCAAGTTCTGTGAATGATTTTTTCAAGTTCTGTTTTTATTTCAGTTTTGTTAAGCAACTAGCCTACAATGATATAATAACAGAACTTGAATAGGACTTTCACAGAACCCGAAAATGAACGTTGAAATTTGATGAATTGTTCAAATTTTCCGAAACAACCCGTCCTTATAGTCTAGAGCGCAGTGATTATTAAGTAAACGTGGATCCTCGATAGGGGTGAAATACACGGCTAATGTTGCATGTGGCGTGATGTGGTGTGCTGTGGCGTGGCGTGACATGGCGATGCGTGACCCAACGCCTTCTGTCATTGGTAGGAATTACAAAAAAAAATATTTTTCTGTTTAAAGACATTTTAGCAGCGTACATAAAGTTATTAGAAGTGGTTGGTCAACAAAACCGTGTTCGTTAAAAAGTAAGGTTGTTCTTTGAATCAGTATCATTGTAAAAATAGTATTTTCAAATATCTAGTATTCAAAATAAGTTTAATTGCCATGGTACTATTCAGTTACCCTTTAATGTTTTAATAATAACATTATGAAATTTAATGTATTTTAAATTAATAAAAAACGTAGTTCTTCGTATGAACAGCAGTGAAGAATTTAATCGCTCAAATATATATTTATTTAGATCAACAAACGCTGTTTCTGAACATACACATTTTATTATTGTATATAATTATACGAATAATCAATAAATAGTTATATTTAAATGATTAAAACCACAATAGATTTGCAAGACAGAACTTAGGCCGCTCTCTTATAAGTCGGTCGGCCACGTGCATTTAAAATTCGGGCAATTTTGCACGGTGTTGCGCTACCTTGCGTTGCGCTGCTCGCACTCGGGTCACAACTGCGGTAATGTAAATGTATTAATCTTGCTAATTATTTATTTTTGGATTCGTTGATTTCATTCCGACCCATGTGGGAATGGCCTTAGTATTTATTAACTGAGGGACGTATGACGTAAAGCGTGCCTCGCTAGATTTTGAAAATTTTGACGTGCTTTGAAAAAAATAAAACTTTGGAAAAAAAGAAGAAATTTATGATAAAAATACTGGGAATTATTTTAAAATACTGGAGCTTTTTAATAAATACAAATAAATAAATCTTTTAATTTAATATGAACTTAGTTTCATATTTTTTTCCTGGATAAACTATCTTTTCCACGCCTTGACTTAACTTGAACAAAATATTATTTTTTCTAAAAATAATTTATAATTACATGATTTTATTTAACTTTGATCCCGATAATGAAATGGTTTTTCTGAAACCAGTGGACAATAATTTCGAGCAATTGGTGTCCTCAAAATATTAATATCGAAACACACGAAACTGCTTAGGTACTGCGGTTTAAAGCCAATGAATCTTATTTATCCAATTTTTTTATGTTCTATAAAACTGGCACATTATGGCAAGCGGTCGCTCAAAATGTTGTTGCAAACTTGACATAATATGCCAAAAATTGCTCGAGTGGATAATTTCCTTTTAAGTAGCGTTATTATTGCTCGCCTAAGAGATATCAAAAAGCTATAATTTTATTGTATGAATTAATACAACTGGCATCGAACATGATCAGCAATTATACGTAATAAAATAAAATAGTGTAACCACAGCCAAACCAGAAGTAAATATCCGCTGGAAGTAATTCCCAGTGCAGATAGGACTTTCTCAAAGTTCAATGAAACAGATTAGGAATTGCAACAATTATTTGAGCTTCAGCCATTTCCGGATTGCGGTGAAAGTTTAAAGCTCCTGCCATTGGATGGCAGCCAGTTCGTGGTCATCTGATAAGTGAATTCATAATATTGTGTGGGTTGGCATGGAACAAAAACAAACTTACTTTCATATCATTGGCTTGGATTTGATGATGACCACACGATAGTCTGTTCTGACCGGAGCCAAAAGGATAATGGTAACCTCAAGTTTTGAGGAATTTTGTTTGGGGAAAACTGGGGAACGGAAATTCGAATCTAGTCGCGAGAGATAGTTAGAATTGTTTCGGGTAACCTTGTAAAGATAAAGACGTGTTGAACATTATTTGGTTAAACAAGAATTAATAATTGAGGAACAGTATATATATATATAGAAGTTTATTTAATCGTGATTACTTATTTATCTACATCATTGAATATATACTAATTAATATAATAATAAACACAAAAATAAAAAGGTAACGGTCTTAAATGGAAATCGACAACAGGATGTTTGTCTTACGGGGACAACGTCATAACCAACTCAGCCATTGGGACCTAATTATTTATCGTCATTTTCGTCGATCTCATAATTCAAATTCAGAATGAACAATTTTATCTTCAACTTTTTTTTTTTTTTTTTTTCATGTTTGAATTCATTAGTAATATCTTATTCTTCAATGATATATTACATAATAGGTGTAACTTCCAAAAAGTATTATTTATATCTATATTTATCAATACTTATTTATTAATCATTTAGCATTAAGATTAACCGATTTTTAGTACTTATTTACCATTAATGAAAGCGCTTAGGAGATTTAACAATACGGAAAAAAAGTCATGGGAGTATTTATAATTATTGAAGTAAACACCTCAGTGGTAACTTATCTAAACGATTTGTTTAAGAGGAAACTACAAGCCAAAAATGTGCATATTCTTGGTATACCTTATATTTTAGGTAATAGGCAATAAAATCGCTTGACAAACGGAGTGAAGAAACGCTCGATTTCAAGCACAAAACTGGTTTTTATTTATTTTGTAAATAATTTTGTAAGAAAGCAAAAAAGTTAATCAAGTGAAACTGTCACATATAATCATAGATATAATACTGTATTTTTTCAAAGTTGTTTCCTTTACGCGTTCATACATTTCTGTTGAAAAAATGTTTTTTTTAGTAGTTTAAATTTATATTTTTTAATGAGAAATTTATTTTTTTATTTGTATTTTACTCAAGCGAAACGATAGGAAAACCTTCAATTTATCTAAAGCATATTTTTTTTGTATTCATAATGTATACCAATTCGTTATAAAGATTAATCAAAATAGTGATTTAGCATTAAGCTTCGCCTTAAACGTGATCTGTTTTTGCCACTTTTTAAAAAAATGCATTAAAACAATGACTTTGTAAACACCATTATTTAATAAAATAATCCATATGTTCAAAAATCGATGGTTCTTCATGTAGTGAGAATTTACAAAAATGGGAATAGACAAACAAGTACAGACATTTATGTAAATAAAAATGTTAATGTTCGTTTGTTCAAAATCTCCGAAAGTTCTTCACCAATTGCTTTAAAATTTTTGCACAACGTTGCATTCATAGATGACATTATATAGATGTCACATGTGAGAGGAAAAAACACATTTAAAAAAAAAAAACTGTGTAATCTGTGTAATGATTGTTTCTCTATCTGCACAGTCTGACTGAGCCACAGCAACGCGTAGCGGATTACATCCAGTACAAAATTATTAAAATTATTATAAAATAGGTAATAATTGCGTTATTTAAATATCATAAAATTTTGTCTATTCTTGTTCGCCTATTCCTATTTTAGTTAATTTTAATTATGCGCTTTCCATTAGTTTTGGAACTTAACGATTATATAAAGTATTTCAATTAGTGGTTTACACAGATTATTTTATTTTATTTAATTTCTTATTTATCAATACTTTTAAAGCCTTCTATTATTTATCTATCATCAGACATCCCGATAAGCTGTCGTTCGATAGGCATTTCAGAATTTTCATAAAACGATAACATTCGTATTTTGTTCAAGATTCCAAGAAAAAGTTGGCTTAACTGAATGATCGACACATTCTTACTTTCCCAAATGAAAGTAGGTAGGTAACCAATTTTGTACATTGTGATAAATAAAGTTAAATTATTTTTAAATAAATATAAATATCAATAAATATCTATAACTTCCACGCGGACTCATCCCTTAGATGTTTCCTAATCATCTCATCTTTTAAATGCATTTTATTAGTAACCTTACTTCAAGCTATTTTGTTTGACGAACGATGTTGAATGTTTCCTTATTGATAGATATTTTACAAAAGCAATAAGCAAGGCAATATGGTATATTATTTCATTCTCAGATCTAGTTGGCAGACAGTTACATTATATCGTGACATCAGATCGACGTTTGATTAATTTGATTCTTCAAACCAGATATAACATTTCTACAAGAAGCTACTTTAGATCAAACGGGTAATAATATCTAATATAATAATATGAATTCCTACGTTGATCGTCAAAATCATTGGCATGAGGTACTCCTGAATTTTCGGTAAGCCAATTCCTAAAATGTTGATTGATCAACCAGACACTGTTAAATGGGATTTGAATACGTCAAATTGAAGGCGTGGTCCTTAATTTCCCGTGAATTTTCCCTCCGCTCCTACGTAAGTTTAACCTGCGTTTATCAAAGGCGTGCCACTATTTTACAAGTGGTGAAAATTGTGGCACATAAATTTTGTTACGAAATAAACTCAATAATAAACATACAAGTAAACACTTAAATAATAGTTGAAAATTCCCCATGTAACATCATTTTAATTAAATAAAAATAACAAATATGTTTACACCACTATTTAATAAAAATAACAAATATGTTTACACAACTATTTAATAAAAATAAAAAATATGTTTACACCACTATTTAATAAAAATAACAATTATGTTTACACCACTATTTAATAAAAATAACAAATATGTTTACACCACTATTTAATAAAAATAACAAATATGTTTACACCACTATTTAATAAAAATTATAAATAAATGTATTTCAAAATCTAAATTTCTTCAGCAGAATATAACGTACACACATAAAATAGTTGTGTGAAGAATTTTTATTTATAATACAAACCTATCATTTATTTTATATAATACAAACCTATCCAATAATAATAATCCTTGGGCATTTGACGGCTTTTGTGGTCGAGGGGTAAGGTTCTCGACTAGCAATTCGAAGGTCGCAGGTTCAAATCCCGGCGTGCACAAGTAAATTTTAGTTGGTGAGTTTGTGTTGTTCAAAATATATTCAATTAAATTTATATATGTGACACGTTCCAGAGTGGAAGATATTCTCAATATCGCACTGGTTTAAGACCACCATTAAAAATTGAAACTTTGCTTGAAATGGCTTTAGTCGTGGTTTTTTTTTTGTTATTTGTTTTTGGGGTGTTATGCCGTGTTGCGCTAACTCCTTCATTAGCCAACGTTTCGGACAAAGTTACAGTGTCCATCATCAGGGCAGATGTGTGCCTATAACATAACACCCCAAAAACAAATAACAAAAATACTTTTGGCCGTGAAAATCTTAAATCATATTAGTCTTGCTTGGTCACAAGATCTGAATAGTCAATTACTTCCCCAAATTCTTCTTATCCATCTCCTTCCTCTCATCATAGCGTCACAACATAGCCAATTGGGAATACCATAGTTTCACTGGCTCTAGACGGTTGGGAGCGGTCGGCACTCTTAAAAAAAATCATCTATCATCCAAACCAACTCATTTTTAAAACAGATTATTGAAATTATACTTTCTTAAACAATTACTAGAAGAAATTACCATTTAAACGCACAAAATAAGTTTTTGGGTTCGCACTTCGGATGAATTAAGTCATTTATGCGTATTCAGATTGAAACGAAACATTCGCAAGTGTCGCTCGATACAAAAAAGTCCGAAATGGCGACAAAGGATCTTATTTTTAGAAAAAATTTAATTCAATATAATTCCATTTTAATTAATCAAATTGGAATAATATTGAATCTTTTACCATCTCTCCCGAAGTAATCATTGTTCAGTCATCATTGTTTCTTGTTGTAATTAAGTTGAAATGTAGTGTAATTTCCATAATTAGGGAAATATTAACAAAAAAACATTTAAAAAACGCGCCACTGACTTTTTATAGATCGGTTTTGGGTAATACTGTTGTAGGAGGAACAGCCCGGCGTGTAGAAGTGTATGCAAAGCGTGACGCAGAACCGTACATTAGTATGTATGTATGCAGGTAGATGTTTCTCGTACATGCAAATTTGTCGATTTTTCGCTACGTTGAGCTTTCTCAGAGCCACGAAGCTTAAATGCCGACATGATTTAAATTTCGAGATCCTCGATGTTAAATATGTCAGGATAGAGAAGATTCCCTCAATTTTTGAAGAAATAATAATAATTTGTGTGATATTAAAAAAACAAGTTTTTTTACTTAATCAGGAGAATCGTGTCAATAGAATTATACAGGGTTTTCCAATAAGAGGTGTTATTTTGAATAGCCTGCTATTTCGGTAGATTTTACTTTTGAAGCTGTCATTTTTTAACATTTGACAAGAAGAAACTATGTTATTAATAAAAATGGAACGATACACGCTTCAACAACGCATTGAAATTATTAAAATTCACTTGAGTGAATCAAATGCAAATCATCTTGAGTGTTGATCCCATTTCCACCTCGGTGGCTTCGTCAAAAAGCAAAATTGTCGCATCTGGGGCTCGGAAAACCCAAGAATTATTGTTGAAAAGCCTCTTTATTTTTAAAGTGTGACTGTTTGGTACGGTTTATGGTCCGGCGGAGTCATTGGACCTTACTTTTTTAAAAATGAGGCTGGAGCAACAGTTACGGTGAATAAATTGCGCTATCGAGAGATGATTAATGATTTTTTATAATGAATTGAATGGTATTGATCTAGACAACGTTTATTTTCAACAAGACAGTGCTACGTTTCACCCAAGCAACGAAACCACTGATCTTTTACGATTGAATATCAAAATAACACCTCTTATTGGAAAACCCTGTATATGTTACAAAAACTGATAACAGAAATAATTTTATTAAATCTAACATAAACAACACAGAATTTTTTAACAAATTTTCGGCGTTATTTGGTGTTAAGAAGATTTTAAAATAATTTTTTAACGAGGAGTCTTTTCAAAGTATAAACCGTGGGTCCATCTTAGGAAAGCGAATTTTCTTAAAAACAATTAGAGTTAAATTAATAAATTTTCTTTCATAGTGTTGGAAATATTATCGATGGCTTCACAGTGGTATTATAACGAGTAAATGACACAAAAATACGTCACGACTCCAAAGGAGCTCGTTGTCTTGACATGTCTTTTGCTATGCCAACAGTGTAAAATAAGCTTAACTTTTACTTTAGTTAATTACTGTGTATCATAGATATAATTGTAACATGTAACATACATAACACAAAACGTTACATTTTCTTCCAAAACTAACAGACTGATTATTTTGACAATGATTTTCACACAATCCTATATATTTTCTCATAATTTATTGATAATTTTTTTTATATTTGAACATAATACTGGGAATTTACTTAACATTATTAAATAGACTAGATTCCCAGTTAACCCTAAAATATTTGTGTGCTGATTGGGTAATTTATTAATTTGTATTCCTATTCATTTTTTTTTTTCGTAAATTTCGTAAAAATTTCGAAAAACATGGAATTTTCTCTAGTCTTTCTAATAATGTTACATGTTTTATTGAGACCTCAACACAAAAAGAGACCTCAAATTTTATTGGAAAAATATGTAGATTTAACCGCCGTTCTGAGAAAAGTTTACAATTACTTGTAAAGGATTCCTAATGCATTCACAGATAAAAGCTTTAGCGCCCTAAAGCTACGCCGACAATGCCGTAGAAGTGTCGTAGCGGTATCGTAGAGGCGTACTCCGCTACGCCGTTTCAATTTGTGGAGGGCGGTACCTTAGCATGCCGCCGGAACTAGGGTGATTCCGTACCTACTCTGTGTCGTAGCCTGCATACCTCGTACCTAACCTGTGCACTGTATAACCTGCTTACCTAATCTACAGCATTTTAAGGTGTACTGCCTCCCCTCACCATTTACGGGGTGTATTCCTTAAAAAACATCGCCATCGTATTATAGGTAGCGACGCAGAAGCCAATTTACAAAATTGTCATTAACTAAACAATCCATAAATCTAAATATACATTTGATAAAATGATTCTTTTGAATAATTTTATTGATTGCCTTTCAAAAACAACTATTGTCAATTTAAGAGATGATCATAAATTAACATTTCGAAAAAGTAAATTCACAAAGATAAATAAGCTTGGAAAATTTTCAGTACAGTAATAATAAATTAATCATTTAAGAAATAACACAGTAAGTAGTTTTAGTATTTTTACAAAAAACAAAAAAATTACCATAGTTTCTAACTTTCTGAAGGAAGCAAATTATTTGTGGTGTGAAATTATAGAATGAATGAAAAAAACACACTTTGTAATTCACCATTATAATAAAATTAATAAACGATGCCAATCAGGATTTTCTTATATCAAGCTTCGTCAGGGCTTTTGTATACTGTTGGATATACTTTTGTATACTTTTTTTCATACCTTGATGGACATCATTTATTAATTCAATAAAAGTGGTTCATTACAATGTGTGTTTTTTCATTTAATAAACGAAAAAAAACATAAAAGACTACGACTTTATATTCTCTATTTAACTTAGGTTTATGCCTCTTAATCTACAAATCACTCAGCGTAACGTGCCCTGAGCGCATACATGAACTAAACACCTTTACCGTTCCAACTCATTAACTCCGATGTGTAAGCATACAGCTCTATGCTTTTTGATATGTTCTACAATAGTAATATATTCAAAATCAACCCATTCATGCGTAAATGTAGATACACATCTGGTATGATTTGAGATTTTCTCGGCCAAAAGGATTACAGTGATTTTGTTTTTGGGGTATTATGCCGTGTTGCTACTTCCTTCTTTAGTCAAGGCAGATGTGTAATCTGATCATCATTGGATTACAAATTATAGAGGTAGCGCAACACGGCAAAATACCCCAAAAACAAAATCACTAGATCTGTTTGGAGATTTGTTAGTTTTTACAAAGATGCAAAGACAAAATAAACTTTGTTTAATCCAATTGATTGTATTTTTATTTATATAAGGTGATAATATATAACAAAATAATAACAATAATACGTTTAATATATTATTTACTATGAGTTTAATAAAACTCATTTTGTAAAAGACAATATTAACAAATTAAAAGGAGATTATTTTTACATAAGAATACGAATTTAAAAGAGAGTTCAATGAATAGTGTACATAGATTTTAAAACAGACTAGACAGACTTTACACAGTTAATTGAAAAACATTTCATAAATACATTAAGAAAGATACACAGATGTTAGAGAGTTCTGAAGAAATATTGTGTCACTGGTTAATAAAACTGTTGAGAACTCAAAGTTTTAGAGATATTGCCTTTTGCTTTTATGTTTTTTTTTGTTTACTGTAAGTTTTAAGCTACTAGGTAATGCGTATGTGCGAATTATTGTAAGGAGTTAATTTAGTCTTTTGAGTAAAAGACAATAAGTGTACTTGATTTTGTGGTCATGTTGTGTACTAGTGTAAGTCGGAATTAAATGCTGGTTTAGTGGTGGTATGTATATTTTTTAACCGTTTTCAAGAACAACATTGATTGTAAACAATGTAACTTGGAAGATTCAGCTAACCATCATTGACAATCTGATATAAATAACTGTTAGGTTTCTTCCAAGTTAAAAGGCCCGTTTCTTGACATGACCGTATCTTAAACATAAAACATATCGTCCAATAAATAAAAATATAAGGTACCTATTTGTATATACAAAATCCATCCCATGATCCTTGGTATGTAATAATACAACAATTACAAGGTTCTTAAAGTATTTAATAGATTCTGAGACCATAAAGTCAGGTGTTTGACTCTGTCAGTGTAGAGCGAGGTAGATATATTATAATAATATTAAATGTCATGTATTAGTTTCATCTCTCTCACATTCGCAACTAGTAAACACAGCCGTAATCTCTGTTCTCGGTTAACAATAAACTATGTAATCAAACTCGGAGTTAAGATGCACAAATAATCCAGAACATTATAATAATAGTGGAATAGCCAACACAACCATATTATAACACAGACGATACAACATATGTAAGCGGAATTAATGTAGCATTAATCCAGAATTATAACAGTTATTGTGTTACTTAAAACTATTTTATTTTCTTCGACGAAGTATACGCACAATCTAATTCATGGGAAGGGTGCAAAATGTTACAGATATTTGTAGACAAGCCTGTCTTAACGCAGGATATCCCTAGTGAGAGAAATGCAGAATATAAAAAAAAAAACATTTTTATAAACCGTAAGATATTCGTAATTAATAAATAAATAAAAAATAAACATTTTCACTTAAAATCCTTTTCATGAAATGAAATCAATATTTCACTAGCGAAGTTTACCTGTAGGCACAATTGAAAGCTTTCTGAAAACTATCTAAAATCCCCAGCGTTGCCCAGACTTTACAAAGAGTTTTTCGAAATCAACCTAAGACAGTGACCTTCCTCTTGTTTGGAAGATCAATTGTGCAAAATTTCAACAATGTCGGAATAAAACTGTAGATTTTATTTAAAAAAAAAAACAAACAAACAAACGCCGCCCGCCTGCTTGCCACAAATAATCTTTTTAAACATATAAATTAACCAGCCGTTACAGAAAACGACCAACAAAAAGTATATACTTAAACAATATACTTCAAAATGTACTGTACTTGGACCTGTACCTACTACCTACGCACTACTCTATTCGATTTCAAGAGACGTGCAAGACCCAGTCCCTTTTGCCAAAATGATGTAATTATTTTTAGTCTTTTCGTAGAAATTTGTTGTAATCTTCTATCTCACGGTTCTGCCTGCTTTGCCTGTCTGTCTCTTTCTTTTGTTTGAAACTAATAAATATGAAAAAATAAATTATTTTTACAAGTGACTGTTTTTGTCACTTAAGTTATTGAGTCAAACCACAAAGTTATTGCTTTCTATAAAATCTTAAATATTATTACTAACAATATTTCAGTGGCCGCATAACCTTAAACACGCGGTTAGAAAACCGCAGTCGCAGAGAGAAGATTCCTCCTAACCCCCTCTGTAATACCGCACCTCCCTCACCTCCCGCACCCCTAGTGCCATCGTTAACTCATGCCCCGGATCTGTTTGCTTTGCTTTCCGAACCCAGCAGTGATATTTATTTCACCGCGGCGAACCAACTGCCGCCGTTGTTAAATATTATCGAAGAAATACTAAAATGCCGATAATGAAGCCTGTAAAATTGAGGTGAAAATTAGCACCTTTTTAGCAGACAATCATTTATATTTTGAAATGGATTTTTATTTTTAATGAAAACCAATGTTTAAAAGACAAGGTTTTATACTTATTATTTTTGAAGCAATAATTATTAGCCATAAACACCTATATAAATTTAAAAAATCTAACCTACTATAATAATATTCCACTACCTACGTACTAGTACTTGAACTTATTTTTTATTGGAAAACTTTTCTTTTAACTTTTTCAAGTTAAACTCATCTATGCAATACATCATATATGAAGATAATTCTAACAAATCAAAACAAAACATGAAA
This sequence comes from Hesperophylax magnus, assembly GCA_026573805.1. NCBI lineage: Eukaryota > Metazoa > Arthropoda > Insecta > Trichoptera > Limnephilidae > Hesperophylax > Hesperophylax magnus. The sequence goes on along the minus strand of JAIUSX010000210.1, from coordinate 696,062 downwards.
TAGTTGAAAACACAAAAAAAATATATATATATATAAAATCCCAGTAAGCAGGGATCCTGGGTTCGATTCCCAGTTGAGACCGTTACCTATTTTATTTATATGTGTATTGTTCTGTTTCACGTTTCTTCTTCTTCGTTTCTTATTATCTACTTCTAATCTCCCAAAAAGTTTATCCACTTACATTAAATTACTATTCTAATGCTAGATAGCTGGGGCCTTTTTGGGATTTAATATCACCAGTAAATCGACATTTAATTATTGTCATAAACTCATCCAAAACTTTTTATAAAGAAATATTCGTAAAACCATAAATTATTTGTTCTCTAGTGACTTTTAACCTACGGCGAAGATTCGTACATAAGAAAAAACACTAAAAATACCACTTTTTACTCATGTAAGATGTTTTTTAGACAGACGCCATAGGTTATCGGCTATGAATTACGTGAAAATGTATGCGAAATAATTTGGCATTAACTTACATAAGAACCGAACAATTTCAATTTCTAACTCAAGATCCCTCTCTAGTACATGATCGCAAGTCTTAAGTATCACCCGCCATGAAGACAAATAATTGGTTTATCATTTCCTAGTAGTAATTTTACGAGTTGCTGTTGAAGGCAGTAGTGCCATCTTCAATGTATTGATGTTTTGAACGCTGCGGTTGCACTGTGCTTTGCATATGAAGGAGAGGAAGTAACTTTAGGGGTCGTGGTGAATTTTCAATCAAAGACATGTAAATAATTTATTAGCAATATTGATACATTTTACATGTACTCACCATGCATTTAGTTTAAGGCTATTCATCTGGTAAAAGCTCCACACAGATAATTTTGAAGGTAAACTTGACGAATTCCGCTGCATGCAAAAGCTCTTAAAAAAACAACAGTTGATTTTAACCTAAATATACAATGGAGGGTGACCGGATAAATTATCACAATGATAATTCATCTCATCTTTAAAAAGTTATATAAAGTCACGGAAAGTGATGAAACAAAAACTTTATTAACTGGGTTAAGTAGGTTAGGTTATGTTAGAATAAAAAAAAAATTCATCGTTTCTAATGACTTTATACCACTTTTTAAAAGTGTGTTAAATTGTCACTGTGTTGAGTTATCATGGAACCATAATTATGTATTCACTATTATTATAATTTGGTTCGTGGTATTATAGACAGCCCTGATTTACTTAAACTTATTTACCTTCCAAATACCAACTAGAATTACTCGACCAAAAATTATTTTTAAATGCAACAACAATATTAGGACTGAGTCATTTAGATACTCGACTGTACCCAGATTTCATACATTTGGTAATACTTTCACAGATATAGTACATACATATGTTCAAATGCATGGAGTTTAGTAACAAGAAGGCCATAATAACATACATCGTAAATAAATATTAATATTAGCTTTTATTAATGTTTTGCGCGTGTTCTATTTTATGATTTCTTTTACAAATTTTACTTCTTTAATAATGTTTCACTAAATCATTATAAACATATATTTATCACCTGTTTGTAAAACCACGTATGGGCGTAGAATTTGAATAAATAAATAAAATGTATCTAGCAGATCTTTGAAATAGAATTTGTATTGATGGTGAGGTTTGTGACCGAGACAATTGGTTTTTCTGCAGACATTTAGGTACTTTTGTTAGTCTGCATAACAACTTCTAGTACTTGCATAATATTTTCATACTTTCAGATGGCGTAAATATTATCGTACTGTGATAATATCCCTTGTTACCTTTAGGTTTAACTCTTGGTGTAGCGACGGAAAATTACTTGCATTACATTTTCATACTTTCAGATGGCGTAAATATTATCGTGCTGTGATAATATCCCTTGTTACGCTTAGGTTTAACTCTTGGTGAAGCGACGGAAAATTACTTGCATTTTCATACTTTCAGATATATATGTTAAAATAAAAAAATGACAGTGGTATTAATGAGATGATTTAATAATTTACAAATCAATATCAATCACCGTCTACTAAGAAACTCAGAAACTTTTCATATTCTCTTCTTAACTTAACCCTTTCCCAACTTCTTGTGCAAATGTGTAGACTACAATTAATTTAATCTATTATTTTATTTTATTATTTCCTTTGTTTCTCCTTTTTAATTCTATAAAAAAATAAAATGTATATAGCACGATATAACAAAAAATAATTTTCTTTTTACTTTTGATATCTAGTTTTCTTCTTTTTACAAAATATGTATGTAGGACTATTTTTGTTCTTTTGTTATGCAATGTACATAGAACTATAATATGCAATGCAATATTTGTTATTGTATGTATTTATTTGTTAAGTATGTATGCCTCTTATTTTTTACAATTATTATTTTAATAAGCACGGTAAACAACATTAACTAATTTTGTGTTTTCATTCATTTTAAGTTTTTTTAAATTCTTTTTTTCTTATTTTATTTTTTTTTCAAGATTTAGTTGTACAATGTATTCATGCTAATTTATCAAAAATTTTCCTGTCATAAAACGGGAATTCCTTCTAGTTAGACAGTCAAAACGTTTCGAAATGTATATATCTACTTATCTAGTGAAGTGGAAAGATACCGAACAAATTAAAATTTACTAAATATCTCGAATTTCTTGTTTTCGCTTGACTTCACTTAACCTAAACTTTACTGTCTCTTCTTTTTTTGTTATTGTTTCACATAGGTACTTATTGTTTTTTTTCATATATTCTACACCATTATTAGACAGTTCGTTGTCATTCCTTCTTATTTTTCTGTTATCTTTTTTTTTATATTAAGCCCAGTGTGTTGTCTACATTATCAATAATAATATGACATTACATAAAACCATGTAAGGGAAAGTGATGTCATAACATCATAACTGCACTGCATCATCATTAGATACAGTTTTATCATCAAAACAATGTTCATTAATATAGGTGTAAGCCCCGCACAGCAGGGAAAGGATTTTCCACTTCAACAGTCAGAACCTGATACCTGCCCCCTGCAAGGCAACTTAAATCCCACATGAAATTGATACAAATTGAAGAGAGAGCGGCTCAGAACTCAAGAGGTTATTTGTTTAGTAACCCTGCTCCGCTGATTCAGTTGGTTAATCAGATGAGTAATTACATACCTACTGTATCTTGATGAGAGATTAGGTGAAATGTAATCAAAGAAAATACGAGTATTATTTTTAAATCCCAAACATTATTATTTAGGTGCGTAGAAAGTAAGGAGTCGACGGCCAGGCAGGCTATGGAATCAACATCTCGAAGAGTAAAAATGAGTTCTGTTTAAATATGGGATTTTTCTATACCTTTTAAAACTTGCTAAATTTTGATAAAAAAATTTGAAACTTTAAAAAATGATTTCAACGATTTCAAGAGTTTTAAGAATAAAACTAAAAAATGACCCAGAGTAGGCTGATAAGTTGGTACCCACGCATGTCTAAAAAACGTATGTTGAAATTGTGCTAGGCACCGTTAACACCTAAATTTCTCTTTTCATGTTTAATAAAAGCTAAGGTACCTACCAACGACACTATGTAAACAGTTTATTTCTAACAATTCTTAACTCAAAGTTAATAGTAACATTGTATTACCTATGACGAACAAATATTCATTTCTAATAATATAAGTAACAGAATAAGTAAAATATAAATATATACAATGTTAATGAGATGATTTTATAATTGAGATTCACAAAATAAGGCATCAGTTTGAAATATACTGATTCGGTAATTATCTTATAGAAATGGATTATCTACACACATATATTACTTATTCTGTTAGTTATATTATTAGAAATGAATATTTGTTCGTCATAGGTGTATATAAATATATATTGTTTCTCACTGTATATTAAACATAATTTTAAATATAAAAAACAACCTGACTAGGGCTATGTATCGAAGTTAACAATTTATACATTTGAGTGAAGCAAACAAAAAGTAATTACTACACGCAATATGTAAACTCACATTATTATAATAGAAAGTAAAAAATATGCTTCATGAGTGGCCAGATGCGTACTATGATAGTATATTGTAACAAAATTTGATCCGTAAATAATCATTAATCATTATTCCCAAGAAGAGACAAAGTATTTGTAAGGACAAATAGGGGGACACTCTGTTTTTAGCAAGTGGTACTTACATTAAATCTTATTATTTAAGGAAGGTCAAGGATGAAACAATATTCTGTTAACACAAACATCTTGATAATATTTTTAAATTTAATAAAGGAATTGGAAGACTTAATATGATCTGGAAGAATATATAACATAAGTGGAGCCTTTGGATATTTTCTTTGACCAAAAGTTATTTTTGTATGTACTGCCAAAAAGTTCAATGTAGAAACAATTCTAGTGGCACGGATTTATTGTGTTCTATTAATAAAAAAAAATATTAAAAAAATAATTAATATACAGCTGTTTTATAAACATATAAAATAACTTTAAATAACATTTTTTAAAAAACGTAAGGACTTCTGACCGGTGAAATTTACCAAACTACATTATTCCATAATTATTATTGTGTTTTCGTATTGAGTTCACCCCTCAACCATCGTCAGAGCTGACAATCAAATTTGTAAACAAACGACAAAAAACCATTAAATCCCAAAGCACCAAAACCCTTTCAGAGACAAAAGTAAACAAAGCATGATCTCTACGACAAACCACAGATGCACCAGCTTTTCCACAAACTCTCCAACAAATCGATCCCAGAGGCATCTAAGCCCATTGCACACGACCCACAGTATACAGTACACAGTGCACAGTACTGTGTGGTGCACACTTGTTTGTTTTGAGAACTCCATTATTTGGTCTGGCATCTCACGCAATATCAAACAAGGTCTGAACAAATATGTTTGCAGCCCGCGAATCAATCCCACGGTAGGTTTGTGGGGAAACACATCGCATTATGGAGAACTTACCCGCGGGGGAGTTGTTCGACAATAACAGAATGTGATCTGTGTCTCACAAATAATCAGAGTATTTCTAGTTTATTCAAAGTGAAAAATTGCACCATTTTAAAAATTTGTATTTAGAAAATTTTCGAAGTTGAAGGGACTACGGCATTCTGAATGAGGTTGTCTTTTAATTTTTTTAAAATTATTTAAATGTATTTTTTTTTAAAGAGTTATTAACGACAATAAAATTATTTATTATATGAATTTTCAAAGCGAACTAGATACTCGAGACGCGATTCAATAAAGTTTATCCATAATTCGAATTATGGTGATAAAGTACCGCTGGGCATGTACCGTTGTGGCAAAAAAATTTTCGGGTGGCCAATATTTTGATTGCTTTTATCTTTGGTGCTATTTGGTATTTTCAAAAAAATCGAAGTTGTGCTTTCAGTAGGCTTTAATTGATATCATTTTTAACTCACGTTTACACGTTCCATCCTTTTAAAAATGTTAATACAACGTAAGAATCCCACCGGCTCCCAACTGTCCCTTAACAGTGGGTCTATGACATCCCCGAGAGGGGTATGTTGTGATGCTGAAGGGATGGGGAGGGAAAGAAATCTAGGGAAAATGAAAAGTTGAGAAGTACCTGTCTATTGAGATCTGGTCACTAAACAAGGGTAAAGCCATTTCAAACAACGTTTCGATTCTGAATGACAGTCTTTCTAAACACTTGCCTAAACGTAGTAAAGTTTTTGAAATTTGTTCATAAGAAAACATTTTTCACACCTGAATATAATATAAAGCGCAACCAATATTACTCAATACGAGAACAAACCATTATACATACAGTTGAATGTAATATAAAGCGCAATCAATATTACTCACTATAAGAACGAACCATTATCCATACAGACGAATTGAATATAAAACGCAAATAATATTACTCACTATTAGAATGAACCATTATACATACAAACGAATGTAATATAAAGCGCAATCAATATTACTCACTATTAGAATGAACCATTATACATACAGACGAATGTAATATAAAGCGCAATCAATATTACTCACTATAAGAACAAACCATTATACATACAGACGAATGTAATATAAAGCGCTATCAATATTACTCACTATAAAAACGAACCACCAAACAAACATTCGAATATAATATAAAGCGTAATCAGTATTACCCGATACAAGAACGAACCACTATAATGTCAAAAATGAAAGTTTTACCTTAATTATTATTCGTATTAAGAAATATATAATCTTTATTTTAAAGAATTAAACTGCAATAATTAATTAGTATTTATATAGTAATGATTACCGTCCAAATATTTTTTTTTTGAAAATATCGCATAAGCAGCGTTGATAAATATTAGAAACTTATTAGAAATCTACAATACATACTTTTAGCATTTTAACAACACAAGAAAAAAAATAATAACGAAATTACTCTGTAAGGAAAATTATGGCGATGTTAACAAAAACTAAAAACATCTTAGATATCAGTGATATTCTCCTCATGCTAACTTTATGGGTACGTCATGCAGTTGTTTTGGTATACCTAGATTTTTCCTAGAATTTCACTGTCGCAACACTTTTTGCAAGGATTAGAATAAACACTATATTCCATTGATATGCTTGGTGTAAGCCCCTAAATACCTGAAAAAAACCCTTGACTCTGTGCAAAAACGGGCGGTCGTTTGATAAATTCCCCAATCTTAACAAACGGACAAATCTTTAGAGCACAGGCGTCAGGTAGGTATGCTGTCCTTGTTCTATCGGTATTACAATGGAAGATGCTCTGAGGAACTAGCGTCATTGATCCCTTCGGCACCGGTGCGTAGTCGGGATACACGCCAAACGCGCGCCCAACACATGTACACGGTTGACATTTGTCACATGAGAACGGGTCGCTTCTACGATTCGTTCTTGTTCAACAGCTCGGCTGTGGAACGAGCTACCGGCCTCTGTGTTTCCTCCCTCCTACAAGATGGGACTCTTCAAGACCCATGTTCACTCCTTCCTCTCCACAAAAAGACCCTCCACACAGCATCCCCAAAGATGACATAGGCCCCGAGGGAAATTATTTTCTTCAGGGCCTCCTGTGTGGAGTTAATATAAAAAAAAAAATAATAATAATTTAGATAAATAGAGCAAGAACAAAATTTCACGAATTGAGAAACTGCCAGAGAGAAGGATGAAAGTAGACTGAATGCTTTAGAAATGAGATCCCTGAGGCGTGTGTGAGGTTGAACCTGGTATCATCGTGTATCAATGCAGACGTAATGTTGTAAGCGTAATGAGTAACATTGAAAAAGGCATCTAAAGCAAATGGAAGAAGAAAGAGTATAAGAACGTCCGAGGAAGAGAAAGTACGAACAAGTGATCCAAATTCTTGAGTCGGGCCATGTCGAGAGTCAGAAGGATATGTATGAATGTAAATGAAGCAAGGAGTATAGGCCAAGACAGAGTTGTTTGGCAGTCCTTCCTCTTAGCCTACCGCTGCGGAGAAATGGCGTGATGGTTAGTTAGTTAGTTAGATAAATAATCTATTGGCGAACTTCTCATACGCAGGCCACGCGGAGAGTCAAACAAACAACATCGGACTGTCTATTCTGCGGAAAAAATAAAACTAACTATATGAAAGTACCTACTACGTTTTCTTTTATTCCGTGTAGTATTTATCCGAGGATTATTTTTAATCAGCGAAGTGCCTCTGACATCTTACAACCGAGTTATACTTTCGGGTCGGTAGATGTTAATAAATTAAATTTGCTTTGGGTTTATCACATTCCTTTCCACCCCCCGAGTGGCAAACTTTGAATGGTAGACTCAAGAGTTTTGAAGTATGTAACTAAGATAAAACATAAAAAGAACTCTTCGACATTATTGTTCAGAAAAACCCTAACCTTTTGGAAGTTCCGGGAAGCTTATTTATACTTACATAAAGGATATCGCAAGAACCTTGTGTACTTTAAAAAAATATATCTGTAATCAGTAATCTCAGAAAATCACAGTAGTCAGTTCTAATTCCGAATTTGTCACACACACACAAAATAGATATATCAGGGTGGATTATACGTGAATGCTTACTAAAAACTACATTCGCAAAATTTGGTGCTGTTTGTGCAGCATTATACCTGAGGGACAAACCCGGTTCTATGAATTATTATGATCTTTAACATTGAATAAACTTTTTCACTGTCATCCGAGAGAACTGGGGACACAGTTAACGAATCATTTAGGATAATATTCCCCATCCTTAAGTAGAACCAGAATCGCCACTTGTCAACGAAAAGGTACTTCATTTTACAGAGAGAACTGGAATCGCAGTTCACGAAAAAGTAGTTAGTTTTAAGGTTGAGGACAATATTCTTCATCCTCAAGTAGAACTAGAATCGCCTTTAATGATCAAAATGTCTTTCATTTTACAGAGATAACTTGGATCGCAGTTAACGAAAAAGTAATTCATTTGAAGGTTAACTACAATTCATTATCCTTGAGTAGAACTGGAATCACCCTAGTTAACGAGAAAGTTCAACTAAAATAAAGGAAAATTCCTCATAAATCCCCTGCTTAATCGATTTTACACATAATATTAAACGAACATATTATTTATCCATTTACGACCACCGAGGATGCGTTTGTGATTAAATTGTTTTTGTGTTTTAATATATTTTTTATTTCCTTCCAGTTCATTGATACGATAAAGTCCTCTGTAAAATGAAATTTCACTCTAGAACAGGCTTTCCATACAAAAAACTTAGTCTATTGGCATCATTGACCCGTAACTATAATATTATCACTGTAGGGAGAATAATGTGTGAGATAGCTTATTAACACGAGCAACACGGGATAAAATGTTGTTAAACATTTAACTACATTTCATCTGCAGGTATTTGTATGCTATTTGTGTGTCCCAAGTAATCGCTTCAGGCAGACACAACATTGATTGTTTTAGCTTCCGATTTGCAGTTGAAACCTGTCATTGATCAAACAGATCAGGAGTATTATCTCTCACCTGAATATAATGTAAGAGTCCAATGCAAATTTTTGAGGTGTATTAATTTTAGGCTTGGAATTCCTTTAGAAACAATTGATTTTGATTTCTTATTACATTCATTAAAATTGCTTAAGTTAAGTGATAGACTATCTGGGGCACCATTACCAAGAAACAAATATCCGAAATATAAGTTTTCTAAAAAAAAGCCGCAAGGAATATATATCTTCTACCATGGGATACAGATGTCAACTATATATACCTACACAAACACTTTCTTTTACGATTCTGCCAAAATATAACATCACAACTGCTATTCTACAAATAATTCACCAACTTGGATTGTGATGAGTGCCTTTTATTCCGACATAAATCAGCACAAAACACGATAACAAAATCAAAGACATTCATCCTCACCTACTCACATGACAAAATCAAAGACATTTATCGTCACCTACTCACATAAAAAAATCAAAGACATTTATCGTCATCTACTCACATGACTAAATTTGAAATTAACTCCTTACAATACATCCAGAGATGTGCAAAATGGGTACCCAAAACCATTTGAAATGCAAAATGGAAATGGGTCAAAACTTTTCCATTTGAAAATGCAAAATGCAAAATGGTTTTTAGAAAAGCATTTCAAATGCAAAATGCAAAATACCTATTTTCAAAATGCATTGAAAATGCAAAATGGTTTCTCAGGTCAAACAATTAAAATAATTATAGAATTTTTAAACAATTTTGTTATTAATATTGGACATCAATTTAGAACAAACATATTACATGATGGTAAATCCAACCACGACTACAGATTATGAAACCACAAAAAATTTGCGCAGGACTAATGTTGCCAACGTAAAAACATAGAAACTGCTATCTAACATTTAATATTACAGCGTCATGGCCCCATGTTCAGTATTTGAATCAGTGTTTTTTGTAATGGTATCACTCAATTGTCAGGGCTCGTACCAGGGAGCAACTTGACAAATGTAAATTATCTCTCATAGCGAGGTTGAGGACCGACTGATATTTGGGGCTTATGAAAAAAAGATGAGTGGAGATAGTAGGAAGAATGTTGCAAAAAAGCATTTAAAATGGAAAATGCATTGAGAAAAGCATTTAAAATGCAAAATGGTTTTTAGAAAAGCATTTAAAATTCAAAATGGAAAATACCCATTTTGCATTTTGCATTTCCATTTGAAATGGATTTATTTGAAATAAAGCACATCTCTGAATACATCGCATATACGCCATATAGCGCATTACCTAGTGTTGTGTTCCCACAAACAGTTCTCCAACTCGTCGTCGAAGGAGATTTTAAGGAATAAGTTCTTTTGTGTTGACACCTTTTCTTTCATCTCTGCGGCACACCAAATTATAAATTCCTTACAAAATACTATAATGGACCCAAGCAATAAGTTTACAAAAGAACAAATGGGGAAATTGTCACCAAAACTCACAGAACTGCTAGGGAATATAAGCCTTGTTGCTACCAAAATGGGCTTTCTGGAGAATAATCAGCCTACAAATACTGATATAAAAAAACAAAAAAATATAAAAAACAAGTACAGTATCTTAATTACTCCAAAAAATAAAGATACATCAACAGAAATACAAAATAAAATTCAAAGGCACTTTAAAACCAGCCAATTAGGAATATGCATTGAAGGCATTAAAAAAATCTCCCAAAATCGAATTGTAATCGATTGTGTTAATAAAGAAGATGCTAAAAAACTACATACTTTAATTTCTAAAGATCTACATGATATCGACTGCAAAGAATTAACAAAGAAAAAACCAACAATGATATTCAAGGGAATTTTCAACGACTTCATCAAAGAAGATTTTACTGACGATATCTTGGACAAAAATGAGGATATCAAAATTGTAACGCAAAAAACAGAAAAAAATTCTATTTTTAACATAAAAGCAATAATTAAAAACAAATACAATGACACCGCTAACTACATAGTAGAAGTAGATAGCACAACCAGGAAGATTCTATTAAATAAAGAAAAAATAAACATTGGCTACCAGCGAGTTACGGTTGGCGACGCCTGCCCAGTAATACAATGCTACTTCTGTCTACGCTACGGACATACATCAAGAAACTGCAACCAGAAAGAGAAAAACAATTTGCCTTCCTGCTCGCACTGTGGAGCTGCTCACTTGTTCAAAGAATGTCAAGCTTCATCAAATCAACCGAGGTGTGTAAACTGCACTTTTCAAAATGACAGATTTCAACTGTCATTTCCTACCAATCATAATGCGAATGATAAAACCAACTGTTTATATTATAAAAAAATGCTGGCATTCGCACAACAGAAAATTGAATACTAATTTGGATTCAAGGTATATTTTTCATAGTAACTCATGTTTATTGTCAATATATTATGCATGTACCTGCACATTCAAACATTTAAAAACTAACAAAATTAATAATACTATGACATATGCTTTAAAAAAACATGATGTTTCTTATCAATCTCCAGTATATAAAACATGTATACTTACTATTAAAACTGAAAATTCTAAGAAATATTCAAAAATGATACTAACAATTAAAAAAAAAATGTCCATAATCAAACTAACTGTCAATATTACAAAAAAATACTTGCTCTTACGCAACAAAAATTGGAATATTGTTATAAATTTTAAAGATGTCTATAAAAATATCTCATGTCTATTCTCAATGTCTTACAAATACGCATGTATTTTTGAAAATCCACAAGATATAAAAAATAATAATTCTATAGTCTATACATTAAAAAACCGACAAATCTTTCATCATTCTACATACTTTAAAGTCAGGATATATGTATTTAAAACCAAAAAATTTAAATCATTCTCTATATTGAAGATAAAAAACCTAAATATTTTCTTCATGATAACACATCTCTACATACTACACTTTTATGTTTATTTTTACAATACATTACATCTACGTTCTACATTTGTATATTCCTACCAGAAAATAGATAATACAACAACAATCCACAACTACGTTTATCGAAGGCTAGTAAATTATAGAATACTAAAGTCTAATTATAGATATATTAATTTGTCAAAATTATTATTATATACATTACTAACCCATATATCATGCTGCCAATATTCTGTATGCAATAAATCTCTACACTATATGTTCACTTGTACTATTGATATATTCTTACACAAGCTATGTTTTATTGTAATTATTATAAAAAGAAGAACGAATCAAATTAATTTTTGCTGTCAATTAAACAAACACTCACTATGTCTCCGAGTATTATCTAAACATAAAATAAATCTTATAGAAAAAATCAAAACCTACAATTTTAGATATGAACTGAAATCGAGCAAGAATAGTGTTACATTAATTATGAGCATTATTACTTATTCATTTCCTCGTAGAATTATATATACATATTCTATCACACCTAAATAAATGCAATGGAAAATTTTAACTTAAGCGAAATTGATAAAAATCTAAATATAGAAGAATACATATGTGAAGCAGCCAGTGAATGCAATAGGATCTATGACAATATAATAAATAGACTAACAATCTTGCACCTAAACATTAGAAGTATAAATAAAAACATGGATGAACTTCTGGTATCCCTAAATACATTATGTTCACAGCCAGATTTCATAATACTATCCGAGGCGCACATACATGCAAACATAAATATACCAATCATCCCAAACTACAAAAATTACAATACAAATTATCAGATTAATAAAAATAGTGGAATTGTAGTATACGCTAAAGAAAAATTTACTGATATCAATATTACCGAAATACACATATGCAAAGCAAACTGTTTGTCATTAAATTTTGTTTTAAATAATATGCCATTCAATATAATCGCAATATATCGAACTCACAGCTCTGATGTATCTTTATTTATAGAAGAATTAAAAAAAATACTATGTAACAAAAACCATCTAAATTGTATCGTAATGGGTGATTTAAATATTAATATTGGTCCAAATAACCACTGTAAAAATAAAATAGATTATATAAATGCTATGAGTGAAATGAACTTTATATCATGTGTAAATAATTACACAAGAGAATTTGCAAACCAATCGCCATCATGCCTGGACCACATATGGAGCAATATTAAACACACAGAAAAAATTAAATCTATTATATGGAAAAATGATATAACAGATCACCATACAAATATTTTTATTTATGATTTAAATAAAAACTTAGGATTAAATGACTCTAGAAAAAATATTAACATAATTTCCAAATTGAACAATGTAAAATTAAATAATAAATTAAGTAACGAATCTTGGTCCTCAATACTAAATTGCCAAAACCCAGACATGTGCGCAAACTTCTTTGAAGAAACTTTAAATGCTCATATCGCAGACTGTACAACCTTTATAAATAATCAACCTAGTTCTAAATTAAGGAAAATCAAACCATGGATTACGCAAGGATTACTCATATCTATCCGGAAAAAAGAAAAACTTTTCATAGATACAAAAAAAAACTCTACCAATAGCCAAGTAAAAAACCATTACAAAATATTCCGGAACAAACTCATTAAAATTATCAAAGACACAAAAGAAAAATATTACAGGGAGAAAATAATCCTCACAAAGGAAAACCCTAAAAAAACATGGAACACTATAAATGAAATAATGAATAAAAATAATAAAAATAAGTCTACAATAAATGTTATAAACAATAATGGAACTAAAATAAATGCTATCCGTGAACCAAAAATGTGCGCAAATATTTTCAACAAATTTTTCGCTACCGTCGGTCAAAAACTTGCATATAAAATTGACCAAAATTATCAACCTGATGACATACATGAAGATAAAATAACAAATAGCAATCTTTCAATTTTTAAACCGACTACAGAAAAAAATATTGAAAACATAATACAATCACTTAAAAATGGTAGTGCGCCAGGATACGACGGTATAACTACAGAAATCTTGAAAAAATACTGCAATTTTCTAACCAAACCGATTACGCATATAATTAATGTAAGTACTAAATACGGAATATTCCCGTCTAACTACAAAAAAGCCATTATAATCCCAGTATATAAATCCGGAGATTCAAAAGAAGTAAAAAATTACCGCCCAATATCCTTATTATCCAACATTGCAAAAATACACGAAAAAGTAATAAAAAAACAAATTACTGATTATACAGATAACCAAAAATGTATTAACCCTAGTCAATACGGTTTCAGAGATAAACTTAGCACACAAGACACAATTGCAGAATTAACTAAGCTTATTTACAAAACATTAGATAGAGGCAAAAAGTGCTTAAGTATATTCATTGACCTCCGTAAAGCTTTTGATAGTGTCTCACATTCAAAATTAATTAATAAACTAAATAATATAGGAATTACTGGCAAAGCTAAAACATTGTTAAAAAGTTATCTCTATCAAAGAACTCAACAGGTTAAAGTAAACAACGAATTAAGTGAAATAGAAAATATAGATTTTGGAATTCCACAAGGAACTGTTTTGGGACCTTTACTATTTATACTATATGTAAATGAACTTTTTGAACTCCCAATCATTGGAAACATTATATCTTACGCAGATGATACAGTGATAACTATTGAAGGAAATTCTTGGAATGAGGTCGAAGTATCAGCTAATAATGCCATAAATATCGTTAAACTATGGTTTGACGAAAACTTATTGACACTAAATGTCGAAAAAACCCATTTTATACCTTATAGTCTAACAGGGAATATCTCAAATGTAAATCTAAACATAAAAATTCACGAAAAAAATTGCCTCCTTAGAATCGCACCCTGTAACTTAAACTGTATAAACATTAGTAGTAAAGAAGAAATAAAATATCTTGGAATAATTATTGATAATAACATCAAATGGAAAAGTCAAATAAATTCCACAGTAGACAGAATGAGAAAACTGATCTATATATTTTTTAGACTAAGAAATACTGTATCATTAAAAATACTAAGAGATATTTATTATGCACTGGCGCACTCTGTCCTACAATATGGAATCGTGGCTTGGGGGGGTGCATATAAATCATCCCTACTCCCACTGGAAACTATTAAAAAAATACTAATAAAAATCATCTTAAAAAAGCCATATTACTACCCAACTATAAATGTTTTTCAAGATTTCCCGGTTCCCCCACTTACAAAAATTTATGACAAAATTGCACTCCTACAAATACATAAAGATTTCTTTAGTAAAAATAATATACCACAATTGAATATTAGTAAAAGACTAATATCTGTTGGAGGACTAACCGTGCCACTAGCACGAACCACAACAGCACAGCATCACTATATATTCAAGGGTGTAAAATTATTTAATAAATTACCCCTTGATATACGATCGGAAGAAAACTTCGAAAAATATAAAAAAAAAATTAAATTAAAATACTCTTGTACCACCTCATAACTTTACTTATTGTTTAGAAATATGTTTTTGCCTTTTAAATTCTTTGAATCATTTATTAACTAACCTATATTTTTATTACTTTTATTGTTATTTTTTGTTTTATTACTAATAATTTTTGTTTAATTTAAACAAATGTTAAAATATTTTTGTTGTCCTCTCCTAAACACAAGCAGCTGCTTTATTAGGAGAGTGATTGAAATATTGGTGTTTATATTGTTAAAAAATTGTAACCTTGTTTATATGTTTCAATAAAAAAAAAAAAAAAAAAAAAAAAAATCAGGGATTTATTCAATATTTCGCGTATTACAATAGTGACTCGATAGTCGACCTAACTAGGAGCTGGCTAAATGAGATCTGCAAACACCATAGTTGTCTGGAAGCAGCCTAACTGGCCCTAGCGACTACTAGCTGCCATCTTGTGGACTTCCAAGCAAGCTCTTTGTACTGCCCTCTATGAGTGCATCTGTGAAGTTCTTAGCTAATTCACTTTCCAACACCTAGTCACCTAAAACTTCCAATGACAAACGAAAAAACATTGGCAAAATCTCTTAGAGGCATTTTTTTCATCAGCTTTAAACCAGTGAGACAATCTTTCTTCGGAACTCTCTTAAATCTTTTTTAAAAGTATTAATGAAATATTTTTCATTAACTGTCTGTTTTAAAATCTGTTTACACTCTCCATTCTTGTCCCTTTTAAATTCGTATTCATGTAAAATTAATTTCCTTTTATATTTATTATTAATAATTATGTTAATTACTATTATCCCGAAATGAGTTTTAATAAACTCACTTGGAATAATTTAATGTAAATATTATTGTTATTCTGGTGCAATATTTTAACAAAAAAAATGTTTATTGTTTTTACTAGAAATATTTTTTTAAATATATATATTGGCAGTCACAAAAAATAAAATAAACATTTCAAATATCAACTCAAGACTATCAAATAAATAATCAGTTCTTGTTGTCATTTAATGCAAAAATATTGATAAGATCCATGGATTATATTAATTTGTTATATCGTGCAGGTGACAACAAGGAGAAATTTAATGTAGTTTTGTATTGCTAACTAAAGAAATTAATTTTAATAACTGATTGAAGTGATTCATGGTTTGAGATTTTCACGGCTAAAAGTATTATCGTGATTTATTTTTGGGGTATTATTCCATGTGTGGCGTCGAGAAGAATCAAGATTAATTCATTAATCATAAGCAGCTCGACGCTACTTAGGTACGTACTTGCTACTTAGGTACGTACTCGCAGTCGAAATCAAAACAGATCGATCTACTTACTACAAGCACCTACTTGTCTACCAGGTGACAATACGTCACAGGCTGTCTTTCACATTACGAGAACTCGCCAGAAGGTTCGAGTCTACCGCCTAGGCATAATTGCCACGACGCCGAAAGTTCGCGAAAGGTTCAGATCGAGCGAGTGGCTTCGATTTAGTTGCCATTTAACTATCATTTAACTGATCCCCAAACATGTAACACTACCTCAAACGTTTCAGACAGCGTTAAAGTAGAAGTTAATATTACACATCCGCCCTAATGATGGACGCAACCCTGTCCAAAACGTTGTCTAAAGAAGGAGACAGCGCAACACGGCATAACACCCCAAAAATAAATCACTGTAATGATTGTGGTGAGGTTGATATAAGATATTTTTGGAGGTGGGTTTGGGTACCGCTGCCCCTGGAACTATTTATTGGACAATCAACACCTTTGCTGTGGCAAACCTTTGTTTAGCAGGGCTACCTTAGTTTATCGGGTGAGGTGTGTTCAGATCTTGGCGGCAAATGCGCCTGCCGACCAGCTGCGTGGTGGGCCAGATCGGTAGACGCTGGCTTGGGGAGACTTTTTGAACACTCCAACTGGTCTCTTTTGACCTATCGCCTTACACCGTAGCGGGAGGGATAGGTCCATACGTCCGTCACACTTTGACATACTGTTCTCTAGATTCTTACCCACCCCTCATACCCTTTTTCTTCCCAGAACTTCATCTTATTATTTTCCTGAAAAAGAGCCACCATACAAATGATATAGGCGCTGTATGGGGTTAATGTAATAAACAAACAAATTCACTGGATTAGTTCGAAGAAATCATTTGAAATTTTAGTGATTGACGTAATTTGGATTATGTATAATTAATATTTTGGGGGAAGATATTTGGGGGATGTAATGTACAAAAAACGAATACTTAAATACGAGAAATCCACTATAAAACGCTAGAAAAAAAAAAAAACATTTTGACCATTATTTTGACTGATGACATTCGAAGTGAATCAACAATAGAAATAAAATATACGTATTTAATCATAAATAGTAAAGGTTTTCGACCTCTTCGTTATTGCGTTTAATGTCTAAAATAAGACTTTATTTGCATTTTAAAATAATAATTCCCTCAGGGAATTGAGGAATTAATTCTATTCAAATATTAATTATTATTCTCCAAGAAAGGGAGAAACGTCTTAATGAAGTATTTACTGACAGCCAATCTTTGTTTACAAAGAAGGGCAGATTTATGTGAAATTAAGTTTATGAATCTTTCATACTTATGAAGCATTATTCAACATTTCATCTGTTCATTCAATCCATAAGTTAAATCTTTCAGACCCGAATTAAAACTGGAGTTGTAGAACATATTTGATGCTTTAAATTAATTGATTTCTTTGATTTTTTTGGGTTTTTGTTTTATTTCTTTCCTTTTCCACAATTGCTACTTTCGTTTGAAAGAACGTTAGGTTTCAGATGGCGCGTTATATATACATGACCAAAATCATTACTTTAAATATATATTTCTTTAAATATTTAAAAATTAAGCATTGCAAAAATTCCTTCGAAATTGATATAGCAAAATAATAAATCATCAAAATGATAATTCATCACATCTTTAAAAAGTTATATAAAGTCATGGAAAGTGATGAAACAAAAACTGTATTAACTGGGTTAAGTAAGTTAGGTTCGGTTAGGTTAGGTTAGGTAAAAAAATAAATTTTCATCGTTTTTAATGACTTTATATCACTTTTTAAAAGTTTGTTGAATAGTCACTGTGTTGAGTTAGCATGGAACCGTTAAAATATAGAAACATTATCATAACAGTCAACAATTATATGTAGATAATCCTAAACTAAAATACCGTTGTGTAATTGCTCACTATAGCCGTGAACTCGCTATTGCCGTGATCGTTATAACCAAGTTCGACAGTATTTTATCATTAAATATAATTTAAAAAAACTCTCAAAAGAAAATTTTAATACATAAATATCAGAAAACGATTTTGTCATATCTAGAAATTGAATCCAGAATCTCAGCCTTGCCGGGGATTTGCTCTAGCCACTGAGCTAATGCGAACCTATCCTCTTCGGTCATATTTATCTGAATCATACGTCAACTAACTACTCTTACTCACTCTAGTAGGTACTCTTCTGTTATTACGACACGAAATAATAACGGCGTAGGAACTATGTACACATAACTGCCCAGATACAATTTGAGATGTAGGATGTTAATTAAGTAAGAGTGAAATAATTTTCTGAATTTAGTATGTGTTTCAATTTTGAAAACGACAGTTTAATTCAAAGCAAATTTGAGTTCGTTGAATGCAATCAAATTGTGCGCCCATCCCGATGAAAGAGCTAAGGCTTGCAAATCAAGTTAATTCACTTTATTTGCCAGTGTGTAAAGCAGTCATATATTAATTGTCAACTTAATAATAACAAATAACCAAAGCATACATTTCTAAAATATATTAACTATTAGGTAATTAAACTAGTCTATCTGTAGAAACCATAAATAACAGCCACAGGTAAAATAATTAAAATTATTGAAACTATCAGACTGAAGACTTATTACCTTTGAAATTTGTTTTTAATAGCTCTGATTTACATAGCTCGATTACCTTCCAAATACCAACTAGAAATATTCGATCAAAAATTATTTTAATAGCAACAACAATATAAGTACGGAGTCATTTAGATACTCTCTTTTACCCAGATTACACGCAGTTGGCAATAATAGATGTGTTCAAATTCACGGAATTTAGTTTCAAGAAGGCTATGATGACATATCTCATAAATAAATATTATTATTGACTTTTAATATTCTTTTTCGTATTTTATATTTTTTAATTTCTTAAATAATGTTCCCTATTGGGCAAATCATGTAATTGTAAATCACGTATGGGCATATAAGATCAACATATAAATATTGCAGTATTTATACTAAAGTAAGATGCTTAATTAAGACGTCAATGAAGAGAATTATCAAGATATTTTCTCCATTTTCCTCTGTACAAAGAAGAGGATATTTCTTCATGGTTGATCGATATCTTCTTTGTACGTATTGAATGAAAAAAATGGAACAAAGACTGAATAAAAATGCGGTTCATGAATTTGACGAAATTTTATAAATTTTATTTTTTCCCCTTTAAAAGCGCACCCCAGACGGATGACAGGAGACAATCCTCCCCCCAGATCCGGTGCTTGCCCTATCATCCCCTTGTTACGGGTGGCATTCGATAAGGGATGAACGCAGTCTTCAGTTGCTGCATAATTAATTTGTTTTTAGTGCCTGATGCCACCCCTCTAATGGGGATCGGTAGAAGCAAATAACTACTTCTTGTTACCGGGCTACAGTTCTAGCGAATGCGACATATACAGTGTGTCACTAAAATCTGGAAATTTAATAAAATCATACTAATTTTTTTCTTCACTATCTTTTTTTAACAAAATTATCGCTGAAAAATCACAGGATAGTCTGAATTAGGTAATAGTCCAGACCCTTGAAAAAACACAAAATTCGACTTTACTCGTCAAGATTAACCCCAAGAAATATTAACAAAAGAAATACATATTTAGAATGAAGAATTTAACATTAAAATTATTTTCTGGTAAAAAATATTATGTTTATTTTTATAGGTAGGTCACATGTACTCAAGAAATTTATACAAAATAAATCTGGTAAAAAAGTATTTCATTTGAGGAAGGTAGCGCACTTTAAGCGATTTTTCACAAAAATAGCTCTATATCTACAAGTTGTCCAATTATTATTAAGATATTTATGTAAAAATATGGAATAAACGTTGAAATCTACGTGGATTCTTTGGCTTTCAGCCGCAGTAAGCAGTTTTATATGTTTCCACATTCATATTACGGGGAATTAAATAGTATGGTAATTGACATCAATCCTCGAATGGGTTAATTATTGCGATTTTTTTAATTTTTTTTTTTTTAATATTAACTCTACACAGGAGGCCCTGAAGAAAATAATTTCCCTCAGGGCCTATGTCATCTTTGAGGATGCTGTGTGAAGGGTCTTTTTGTGGAGAGGAAGGAGTGAACATGGGTCTTGAAGAGTCCCATGTTGTAGGAGGGAGGAAACACGGAGGCCGGCAGTTCGTTCCACAGCCAAGCTGTTGAACCTAAGAACGAATCGTAGAAGCGACCCGTTCTCATGTGACACATGTCAACCGTGTACAAATGTTGGTCGCGCGTTTGGAGTGTATCCCGACTACGCAGCGGTGCCGAAGGGATCAATGACGCTAGTTCCTCAGAGCATCTTCCATTGTAATACCGATAGAACAAGGACAGCATACCTACCTGACGCCTGTGCTCTAAAGATTGCAGTCCGTTTGTTAAGATGGGGGAATCTATCAAACGGACCGCCCGTTTCTGCACAGAGTCAAGGGTTTTTTCAGGTATTTTGGGGCTCCGGACCAGAGATGGCTGCCAAATTCGACAGTAGGGCGCACTTGCGATTTGTACAGGGTCAGCAGTTGTGTAATATTAAAGTATCTGCGGGCCCTGTACAGTACGTCCAGCTTCTGAGAGGCCAACTTTACTCTGGCTTCGATGGAGCCCCCGTACCTGAGCTGGTCACTCATAGTTACACCAAGCATATCAATGGAAGGCCTGTTCGGAAGATTGCTTCCGTTGAAGGAGACTAGATTATCATTTGGATCCCTTTTAGACGTAATCAGACAGGATTGGGTCTTTGAAACATTAAATTCGACGAGATTATTTTTACCCCAGGAGGAAATACTCTCGAGATAACTGTCCATTCTCTGCTTTAAAGCCCTCCGAGCCGTTGGAGCCGTTGTGTGCCCTTTAGGGGTCTGTCAAACAAAAAACTATCATGAACTGTACTGTCATCCGCGTAGTAATGAATCGGTGCACAAGTCAAAAGGTCATTGATGTGCAACAAAAACAAAGTCGGAGACAGAACCGATCCCTGTGGGACGCCAGCATTTATAGAGTGCGAGGAAGAGGTGAAACCGTCAGCAACCGCCTGAATCGACCTATCCCTTAAAAAGTCAGCAATCCACGTACACAGGGATGCGGGAAGTTCGTAAGAAGGCAATTTGTTGACAAGTCCTCGGAGCCAGACCCGGTCAAAGGCCTTGGATATATCTAGTGCGACCATTTGGGTCTCACCGTGACGTTTCAGGTACCCCCAAACATGCGTCACATACGCGAGAAGAGTTCCGCCGGAATTTCGTATTGACGGTCGTTGATAATTTTGTTCTTCTCGAGGTATGTGAGCTGTTTGTCGTTGATCACACGTTCCATCGCTTTGGACAGAACTGATATGATCGCTATGGGGCGGTAGTTGGCCGGGTTGGAGCGGTCACCTTTCTTGGGAATAGGGTGAATGACCGCTTTTTTCCAACCAGAGGGCACAGTGCCACACTTCAGGGACATTTTGAAAAGCTTTGTCAAAACTGGAACTATTTCCACAGCACACCTCTGCAATACCAGGGCAGGTATTCCATCAGGTCCACTAGCTTTGTTATCATTGAGCCCCCGTATAACGTGGAGTACATCCCGATGCCGGATCCTCAGCTTTTTCATATAGAAGCCGCAGTGAGGAACCAACGGCGGAACAGCACCCCTGTCATCGAGGGTCGAGTTTTCCGCAAACATTTTCCCTAATAGGTTAGCCTTTTCGGTGGCGGTGTTTGCTAGTGAGCCGTCAGGTCTGGTAAGAGGTGGCAAACTGGGTTTGCAAAAATTTCGACCTATTGAGCCCGCAAGCGACCAGAATGCTCTGCTGCCATGCGGGCAGGCAGCCAGCTTTTAGCTGATCTGCAGGTCGTGTTCAAATTTTGACCTATCAATGATTCTCTTGCATTCCTTTGCCGATTTGTTGTATGCTGATCTGCTTTCGGGCGTTCGAGATGTGTTGAAGGCTCGGTAAGCCGCGTTTTTTCGTCGAACTGCTTCGGAGTATTGTCGACTGAACCACGGCTTTGAGCCCACACCAGTTTCTTTAGTAGTCGATTGAATGAAGCCATCCATCGCCGATTTGATGACTTCACCAATCACCTGGGCACATCTCAAAGGGTCCGATGTCCGAAAACAAACAACTGACCCCGGAAAAGCGTTGAAATGTGCCCGCATACCGAACCTATCTGCTGACCTATAGTGCCACACTTTTCTCCTCAGCCTCTCATTGGTTGGTCTGAGGTTAACGCGGATTGATGTCGTCACTAGGCAGTGGTCGGATGATCATAGAGGCGCTGTGACGTCAATCTTATAACCGTGTGGCACAGTAGTTAAGAATAGGTCTAACAGGTCGGAGCGGTGAGTCTGGACATCATGAGCTCTTGTAGGCTCCTGAACCAGTTGCTCTAATCCTTAGCAAATGGCAGAGGATTCTGCCTGTCGGCCAGCCGAGTCTGATGAGCCTGAGAAGTTCAACCATGGTTTTTTATGAACATTGAAGTCCCCCAGAACAATAAACTCGGCCGAAGGGTAGTGGGGCAAGAGATCATCAATAGTATCGCTCAAATGTTTGAAGAGCTCGGAAGTGTCTGATTCGCTATGGTTCGGTGAGCGGTATAGACATGCGTAGAATCTTGCCGTACTGGCAAGATTGACGCGCACCCACATTACATCGAATCTGGAGTTTTCCAGACTCAATACTTGTACACAGTTGACGTCAGCTCGACTATAGAGGCAGACTCCTTCTTTGAGTTGGAATTGGCTTGCAAGGGTAAAGCCCGGACAGTCCAAATAGGAGGAGTCTGGCGGCTCGGCTATCTGAGTTTCGGATAGGAAAAGAAGGTTGGGACGTTGGGACAAAAGATGGTGATGAACAGAATTTAAATTTGTGTGCAGGCCGCGAATGTTGGCAAAATTTACCAACAGTTTTGGCCCGCACCGGGGACGCCTGCTACTCGCTGCTGTAGAGATGTTAAATTTGTTTTGTTGTGTGTTCATGATTTTAAGTTTTTTATTTTTTTTTGTTTTTGTTTTGTAAGGGTATGAAGTGAAAGGAAGGTCTGGAAAGGAAAGGTATGAGGGGTGGGTAGGAATCTGGGGTTCAGGCTGTCCAGGAGTGATGAGCGTTTGGTTCCAGCCTGTAATGATCTGCACCTTTCACTCTTTTCTTTCTGCGATGAATTTTCTTTAAGTTCCATAGGTAACTTTTCCATAAGGCTTTGATTATGCATATATCCGGGGTAGGAATATCCCCCCTGCCGTCTGTACAAGCCTTTGCTTCTCTCTCTTAATTACACACCCCTTTCAATGTGTGCATCCTTGTTTGTCTACGACCTTGAACGTAATTATTTCACGTGACGGTTCAGTATAAAAAGGTCTCACCGAACGTTGTGTTAGTTTTTTGTTTCTCGGTATAGAAACCTGATTATCTATGTATGTATGTGGTATCCCTCGGTTCTTTTGAGATAGAGTGAGTTGAATCCATTACCGCTGTGTTTTAAAGCCATTTCATAAACTGGTCTGTCTAAATAAATATGATAAATTATGTCTCGCCTGCTCTCCAACTAGCTACGTGATTCTACCTGTCATGGGGTAATGTGAGTATGATAAAGTGTTAGATTTTTTATAAATGTGATATAAACAGGATAAATTTATGGTGTTAGTTGTCGGCGCCATCCATATGTATATTTTGGGAGGGGAAGGAGAAACGGAAATGATTTTGTTCAAGCTAAGTTGGCTCCTCCGCTTTACCAAACAAATCTGATGGATGATAATTAGAACAAGGCAATCGATATCTACGTGTCTGGATATCCGAACCGGCCGGGTCTGACGGGCTTTCGCGGGGTCTCCCCTTGTTCCAAATTGGCAACCTTCACGCCAGAATAAAGAAAACCAGGCTTCTTACCAATTTCAGAAATGCCCCAACCTCATTGCACCTCCAGGAAAATCTACTTTACTGAATGTAGAAGGGGAAAACCATGACATCCCTTGTCACGAATCTAGTCGCAAAAATGTGACACGTAAGGTCTCAAGTTACATGCCACCTCCAGAAAACGCTGTAAATTCCACGTCGTCGGGAACTTACATCCCTTTCTAGGTCAATAACACAGATAACACACGATGATCTTGTCGACATTAGGTCTGCTTCTATCGATAAGTTGTGTGCTTACCCATTCAGCCAATTATCATGTGAGATATATGTAAGGATTACTTGAAATGTCAAATTTAGGATGACGGACTGTCTGTATTTTGATATTTAGTTCCATTAATTATTTTATGAGGTAACTAGCTCCCTCGTGTATTAGGTATGGGTATCTTCTATTAAATACCTATCCTCTCAGGTAGGTATAAACGGATAATTGGTTTGATTTTGGCATTTAATTTTATGAGGCTGCCTACCTCTCGAAAGGGATCTGTTGAGAAAAGTTTTTCGGTTGGTAGTTTTATTTCG
Source organism: Hesperophylax magnus (assembly GCA_026573805.1). NCBI lineage: Eukaryota > Metazoa > Arthropoda > Insecta > Trichoptera > Limnephilidae > Hesperophylax > Hesperophylax magnus. The sequence goes on along the minus strand of JAIUSX010000210.1, from coordinate 671,067 downwards.
GAGATTACCATCTCCCCTTTTTGACTCTAGATTTGTTCTTGTGTATCCCAATTTGTAAATTAGAAAGTCAAATAACAGATGATAAATGTTCATTTTTGTTCTGTTTGGTTGCATCCGATCGCTTTGTATTCGGGCGGTCATACGCTAGCAAAACCTCCCTCCCTATTTGACTGAGTTTACCTTGCGTCTTGTCCCGGCTGGTGGTGTTCGCTGTTTCAATTGTAGGCCAGTGTTGTGATAGGTACTCTGTAGATAGGTATTTTTATACTGCGAATTTATATTGGATGGCCTAATTTGTAATTGGTATTTAATGTCTCGTCGGCGATTCAATACCTATCGCAGGGACAACGTCATGATTTGATTCGTAATGTTTTTAAAAGAAAAACAGATCGGTAGATAGGTAAATTTTTAATATGACCCCCCGGACCGAGGCATTCCCTAATTCAAATGTTATCGACCTACATATGAAAGGTCATTGGCCCGTCTCCTTCTTACAGCTGATAGATAATCTGTCTGGCGCATTCCTTTATTGAAGACATTATTCGGATGGCAGGTGTTGTAAACCTGGTTCCTGTTCTTCGGTTGCATCCGTCCTTTAAAAGGTCTTCTGAAATTTAATAAATAATATTAAAAAAATCACCCTGTCTGAAGCTTACTTGGTTCCTCCCTACGTCTATAGAAGGGTAATTAAATAATTCTGTAAATAAAATTGTACCTCCCTAAAACCTCTGTCAGGATTCGAACCCGCATTCTTATGATTTATCGCAGAGCTATATAACTTCCTATTTAATGATTTGCCTGATTCTTTGGTTTACGGTCTCTGAAGATAGGACGCCATCTCGCTAATTATTAATTCCTCCCTAGCTCGATTAACCGACATGGTAAACACTTCCTGCTGCTAAATACGTTCACTTTATTTTAAAACGCAATTATTATTATTATTCCTATGTTTTTAAGATAAGTAATTTAGTTTGAACTGTTTCCGAAATCACGTTTAAATTAACATATTTTATAATATAATTCGCTATCGCAACACATAATTGTATCCTCACTGAGTCCAAACACTTTCACTTCACACAAACACCGGTTCAATAATATTTCACTAATTTTTATTACGAAATTTTACAAGTCCCAAAATTCACTAACTGACTTGCACATATTATATATTATTTTCAAAATAATATGACTTGCACATATCACCACTAATTATAGTTGATTCCCCGAGCTCTCTCGCTATTCAAGTCTAAAACCCGACTGTCTCTCTATCGAAGTTTAAACACTCACTGCGATCTCCTCTTTCGGCATTCCTTCCTGTGGGAACGTGTTTACTTAAGGTCCTGCCTGTAATGTATTTTATGTTGTTAATCTAAACAAAATTTTTTTTGGAGTACATTCGTCTTGTTTATATTATGTTTGTGGTTAAACCATCACAAGCCTACCCACTGCGGTGCTAGGCGATAGGCTGGGAGAGTCTGGAGAGGGCATCCAATGCGCCCCAAACGCTGCTGCTGGGTCCCCTCCGGTCACGAACCGGCACAACAGCAGTGGCGGGATTTTTTCACTCGCTGATGGGGCAGCCCACCCTTAGTCGTGAGCCTGAGGGTCGGGCCCCTGTACTATCGAGCGGCCCGGACAGCGGTAACCGGTTGTAAAGGGTCTCCCTCAACCAGCATCTCCCAACCGGTCAGCCACGCAGAAGGTGGGCCGACGCACCCGCCACCAAGATCTGGGCAAACCTTAACCCATGAACCCGGGCACCCCTGCTAAGTCACCAAACTTAGCGAACCACTTGGGGTGACCTGTGGCAGAGGTGTTGGTCATTCAATAAATGGTTCCCAGGGTGGTGGTACCCATTCCCGCCTACCAAATTATAAAATGTTGAATGTTGTCTTCAGAATGTTAAAAGTTAAGTTAAGGTTTAATGTATTTTGTATTAATTTAGTATTGATTTGGGGAGTGTAAAATACATTATATGTCCTTTTCCCTAATCTATTAAAAAAAACATTTTTCATGGTTCGCAGGATAAATATTTTATGAATATTAAATATTTTATATTCTTTGCATAATATGTCGGTCGATAATGTTCTATTTCTATAATCAAATTGATAAAAATGTTGAATTTAGCCCAAAAGCTCAGCGCTCTATATCACTCACATTCGCCTGACATCGTAGGTCTCCAATATCTTCATCCCATTTGAATTTTGTAAACACATTTTTGTATAGGAAATAGAAGCCCCGATTGGGCAAATATTTGGATGACGAAAAAATTCCACAACGTATTTCTTGTGTATAGCTATTATTTACGTTAGGTTGTAAGTAGACCAAATATTCACATCTAAGTATAGTAGTTTGCAATAGTGAAACAACCTATTTTAAAAATACCATTCTATATTTCATGTTTAAATTTAGTGTTTTCATTGGTGTTGCCTTTTAAAGCAATCACCACGTGCAGCCCCCTCCAATTTTGTCACCTATTTGTCGACACACTGTACAATTAATACAAGAGTATGAGGGTACCAGAATTTAGGGTGATTGACAGTCTGCGTACAAATTGACATTCTGGAAGATATTGAGGCAGGGAAACGAGATAAGAGGAAGCATAGAGGTAAGTAAGGGATTACGAGTTTGAAGCCAGTCATCTATGCTTAATTCCTCCTTTGTGGCGCTTTGTTTCAAAGGGATATAAAAGACACACGGGTTCATTTGTCGCTTTGATTTATTCGCATTGTTGACTGTTTATTTAGAGGAATATTGTACCAATTTAATAAGCAATTATTTCGTTGTCTCTCAATAAGCTATGTAACTTATGGTTAATTTACTGCTGATTCAGAAGGGTGGTTATTATTTTTAGCTTTCCTTAAATATGAGAAGTGAAATTGCTTAATGTTTCTTTAAATTGTACATTTTTTTACATTAGAATGTTTAACCTCTATAAGACAAGCCTGTGTCTAGCTTAACAATTTTACAAAATAATCACAACATTATGATTGAGAGAATAACATTGTTACATTAATATTTTTACGAATTGGGTTCCTACATAGTGACTATTAAGCTAATTCCAGCCAATTCATTACAGTATAATGTAGTAAATGTGTAGGGTGACCATGATGCACATTGTTATTTGATTGCAAAAAAATTATAATAAACTCTTATTTAAAAAGGAGAGAAAAAAGAATTAAATCATAAAAGGAAAAGGACGAAACAAATATATATAACATATTATGCCATTAATTTAAAAGAACAAGATGAAAAAAGTATAGACAATCCTTGGCTAGCACAAATAATTTAACATTCTTTTTAAAAGTACACAAGAAATTTAACAACTTAATGTGAGCTGGAAGGCTATTAAATAGAAGTGGAGCCTGATACAAATAATGTCTTCGCCCAAATGAAGATTTAGTGTGAATTGCCATAAAGTTCAGAGCAGAGCCAAATTCTTGTAGTACGAAATTTCTGCGTTCTTTTCGTAAAACTAATATTGTTAAAAAATCTGCAAGGAGTTTGTGTTATAAATAGTTGTTTTAAATTAATGATATTAATTTCCTTATAAAGTAATTGTGTAGGATATATGAATGCTTTCCTGTATATAAATTTGAGAATGTTTATAAAACTAAAACAGGCTCGTGAAAATAACTATGTACATTACAACTATGTACATACACAAGCAAATGCTTTCAATGGAAGAGTAGTAAAAAACCAATGATGTAAAATGAATTATGTCCCATGTAAAACATATTATTAAAAATAAAAAATAATTATAAAAAAAAAAAAAAAAAAAAAAATTATAATTTTTGAATAATTATTGCACGTTAATAGAAAAAATAATTGTTTATTAACATAATTAAATATATAACATATTATATCGGGATGTTCTATATTAGCACCGTCTGAGTATACATTTAGACATAATCAAGTTTTAAAAACAATTCACCAAAGTTTGCTAACTAAACATAACTTGATTGACTGCCGTAATATAATACCATATTATGAATACGAACCAAATTCAATTTTAGAAAACGAATTTTATAAAATATATTATGATAAAACTATACTAACAGACCGAACGATTAGTCATAATAGACCCGATATAGTTTTACATGAAAAAATTAAAAACAATTACTTATATCATTGATGTTGTTGCCAGACTCAAGTTGTCATTTTGCTCAAAACATAATAATCGCGGTGCCTACATAATACAAGGTAAGGATAGTACAAGGATTCTATCCGCGACAATAATTTGCGTAATTACAATAATTAGCTTGCTGGTGGGAGGAGCGCTCGAGACGGAATGATTTCAAAGTTTTTTTCCACTCGCGAGCTCAGTTATGCCGTCTGCGCATCTCGCTGCGCAGGCAAGTGTTGCCAGACTCAAGTTGTCATTTTGCTCAAAACATAATAATCGCGGTGCCTACAATGTCGCTATTCCAAATTCCTGTAATATCCAAAAATCTGTTAATGAAAAAATAAGAAAATACACAGATTTAGGAAATGAGATTAAAAAAATTTGGCATTCTCAGACTATAAAAATATAACCATTCGTTATTTCGGCTACTGGCGTTATACCTAGACCTCTCATTAAAAATGTAGGCGTATTAGATCTATCAAAAAAATTATATAAAAAGATGCAAAAGTCCGTCATTTTGAATACATGTAGGATAAAGAAAGATTTTTTAAATATTTATGTTGAGGGATCAGTAGGATTTATAGGCCCTGTTAGGAGTTCTACCGAGCCAAACCCTCTGATATGAAAATATCTGGAGTCGGTGAATTATTTTCCCATTTGATCTCTGGTGAGATGACGTGTTGTTCTTGTATTGTTTTGTATTTATTTTATATAATGCACTTGCATAATGTTGATTGACTAGATGATCATTTGTGGAAAAGTGTGTGGATGGGTTTAGTTTTTCCTATGGGGAAGATTTAACCCGGACATAAAATCGGAAATGTAAAATAAAGTTAATACGTATTAAAAGAATAATAATTAATACATATTGAAAATAATTACTGACCATAATTTAATAATAATTATTACATGTTAGAAAAAAAGCGCAGACCCTTGAAAAATCATCAATATTCGAGTTCATGAAACCAGAGTATATTAATCATTGACAGATATGCACACAACCGAGATTAGTATATTATATATTATATATAATAATATATATATATAATATATTATATATATATTAGTATATTCACGTTTATTATTCAATATATATTATTATGTACATTAGAAATGCAGTTTAGTAATTCCGTTGAAAAATTACAAAAAAATGGAGAATATTTTTATGTGAAATAAGTTAGGAGAGTGAAATAAGGTTTTTTTATTTTATCCTACATTAAATTTAAAAAAAAATGAAATGTAGTAATCGTAATAGAACAATTAGTTAAGCAATTAAGTGGTGGCACAATTTAGTATTTTTATACAAAGCTTAAATTTAGATTTGAAGCCAAAATACTCAACTAAACTGAAAAAAATATTTGTTTAATCAAAATGTCAGAGTAGTAGTAGGAATGTATGTTTTTTATTTATTTGTGTTTTAAATTATGATGTAAAAGGCATTAAAAAATTGATTTTCGCGTGATTTTCGAAACAATTTTAAGTTAATTACAATTATAAATATTTAAAAAAATCTTCCCCTAACTACTGTTCAAATATAATGAAAAAAGGCATCTTTTTCGTGGAAATTTTAATTTATGTACGAAAAATTTGTGTTCCAATGGAAATCAGTCTATTGGAATTTAAGTTTTCGCCCTTCAAAGTGCTTTTTTATCCAAATTTCATAATATTCGTATAGAAAATAAAACAACATTTTAAAATATTTTTTATTAACTCACAAATAATTGCCAAAGTTGCCTCTAAAATCATGAAAAATTGGATTATCTAATGGGCTGTACTTTATAATTTTAAATACAAATAAATAAAATATTTGCAATACCTTTTGAATTAAAAAATATATTTTCATTTTGGTTTGGAATTTTGGCTTCATCTCTAAATTTAAGTTTTGCATGAAAAGGGTTGCGTGACCGTTGTTCTTAACTATTTATGCTCTCTGGTAAAAGCGAGTGGATAAATGTTTTCCCAACTAAACTTAACTAATATACTTAATAAACTAATCAACTTCTTCTATGATATATAACATTGATGGGTATAACCTTTAAAATAAGTTAAAAAGAAAAAGTAGTTGCTGAATATTCACCTAGACTTTTAAAAAGTCAAGGTATCCCATATAAATAAAAATCGTTTAAGTTTAGCCGAGACACTATCTACGTTAAAATAAATTTTATTGAAAACTTTGTTTATATAAAGATGGATGTCAAAAATATGGGAAAAATAGTTGCAAGATGATAATGAAAAAATGACGTTTAATAAATAGATCTCAATGGTCAAGTTGGTTAGAACGTCTATCCCGGGAAGGCAAGAGATCCTGGGTTCGATTCCTAGCTGTGACCGTTATTTTTTTATTATTTTTCTGTGTCTTCATGTTTTGTTTAGATTTATAAGTAATATCTTATTTTTCAATGATAAACTGAAAATCTGGCGTATGTATTACCTATCGTATGTTATGAATTATATGTATCAAGTAATTATTTGTGATACTGCTACCATCAAATAAGTCATTGTTTTGGCTTCTGCTTTGAAAATGGGTGGGTTCAAGACTTTCAAGCCAAAATTTTTCTAATTTTCTCCTGTCAAATTAAGTAAAAATGTTGAGATATGTTAAAAAATAGCAGAGTGGAAATATTACAAAAGAAAATAATTTAATCTTTCTGTCGCACATTAAACTGAATTTTTATTTATTTTTCAATTTATACGTACAATAATTCACAAAACCAAATTAAGAAATGGATTAAAGAACAAAAAAGGATTTATTACATTTTTTTTAAAAGAATATTAAATTATATACATATTACACACATAACACAAAACCGATTTAATATTTTTTTAATTTTATATTTTAAATTTTTCTTTACTCAGTGATTGTTTTTGGTTATTTTTAAATTTTTGTGTGTGTTAAGACCACCAAACTAGAAACATGCCCGTGATGTGGTGGTCGATTATATATACAGTACATTAAAAAAATAAATCAAGTATGAAATATAGAAGAAATTAAAATTAGTATAAGAAGTATATAATTTAAAAGAAAGTAAGGAGTATATAGGTTAAGATAATTTATGTAAAATACAATTATAAAGATACACATAAATTCAATTTAAGAAATCAATGTACTAATATGAAAAAAATGACTGTTGATATTTAATATATGCGAGTTAGTGTTGAAATATAAGAGAATTTAAAAATTATAGAATGTAAGACATAGTGAAAAGTAAAAAAATTAAAGAAAGAAAAAATAATATATAATAAGTTAGTAGAATTATTTTTATAATTTGAAAGAATATATCAAAAGATTTAAATATAATAGAATAAAAAAGTATAGAATTTAAGAAATTGTAAAAAATAAATAATTTAAAGAAAAAAAAATTTAAGAAATTATTAAAATTATATACGTATAGCATCAAAGTGAGTATGTATTACTAGGTAAGCAAATGTAAAAGATATGGTAAACTGTTGAAAAGTATGTGCGAGTTACAGTGAAATATGTGTATACATTATTCTTCAGCATTTTAAGTATAGATTTTTCTTTGAACTCCGGCCAATAATATTAGAGTGAAAAAAATATTGTCATAATATTGCATAATTACATAAATATTGTTTAATTTTAAAATATTTTTTTAAATTTAAATTTCATTGCTGTAATTTCTTTTATTTCTCAATATTTTTTATTCGTTTAGTTTGGCATTATTTCAATACAGTTCATATTATTTACACACAATTTGTCACATAAAATTGTAAAATGGGGGCCTCAACACGGATAACAGCCCAGTGAGGCTCACATTATCAAATAGAGTTTCAATAAAATAAAAAAAATATTGAATTGAAATAATCATTCTATATAATTAATTATAGTAGAGCTTAATTATTCGAATTCTTTATTTAATCACACCTCAAAGTCACGTTGCTTAAAATGTTATTGAATCTTCAATCAAGTAAAAGCTCCAAGAATGATTGACGGTGGAGTGTGCCGCGCGCGAGTTCATCATAAAATTGGGCGTTCAATTGAAATACAAGGGGTTTATTGGGAAATTTCATTATTGATGCAATATTCCCCCCAAGGAGTAATTGTGAGTGACAAACTAAGGGGGGTCGGATCGATCAACGGCGTCTTTATAAATAATTCCGTGGCTGACATTAAAATTTCAATGCGATATTTAATAAGACACTGGTCTCCTACAACTGTCAATTTTAATTTGGATTGATAGTAGATGTATGTATGTAATTTAAATATTCAAAAGTAGATGTATGTATGTGATTTGAATATTCCAAAAAAATCGGATGGAAGTTTAATATCAAAGATAAAGATTATTTGAGAATCTTAAGGAAGGTTCGGTAATTTTAATTCATGGACAATCAATGAGATTTAATTGAAGGAAAAGTAAATACAGGGTTTTCCAATAAGAGGTGTTATTTTGAATAGCCCGCTATTTCGGTAGATTTTACTTTTGAAGCTGTCATATTTTGACATTTGACAAGTAAAAACTACGCTATTAATAAAAATGATACACGCTTCAACAACGAATTATAATTTTTAAAATTCACTTGAGTGAATCAAATGCAAATCATCTTGAGTGATGAGGCCCATTTCCACCTCGGTGGCTTCGTCAACAAGCAAAATTGTCGCATCTGGGGCTCGGAAAACCCAAGAGTTATTGTTGAAAAGCCTCTCAATCCTCAACGTGTGACTGTTTGGTGCGGTTTATGGTCCGGCGGAGTCATTGGACCTTACATTTTTGAAAATGAGGCTGGAGCAACAGTTACAGTAAATGGATTGCGCTATCGAGAGATGATTAAGGATTTTTTATGGCCGGAATTGGATGGTATTGATCTGGATAACGTTTACTTTCAACAAGACGGCGCTACGTGCCACACAAGCAACGAAACCATTGATCTTTTACGATTGAATATCAAAATAACACCTCTTATTAGAAAACCCTGTATGTAAATGTATGGTTTTAATTTAACATTTTGCATGAATTGTGTTCAATGGGTTCCCAATGATTTTTGTTGAATATTTTTCACTTCCTCGTGAAGTGGCTTTGTTGACCAGTATGTTTTATAATTTTATTTACATTACATCCTCACAGGCGCCCTGAAGAAAATAATTGTTATCAGGACATGTCATCTGTGTGGAAAGTCTTTTTAAGAAAATTAAGGAGAAGACTTTCTGGGAAGGAAAATGGTATTAGGGGTGGGTTGGGATATGGTCAGTATGTCCAGAGGTGACGGATGAATAAATCTATCCCTCCCACTGTGGCGCAAGGCTATGGGTCAAGATAGTCCTACTGGAGAGGTCAAGAGGTCCCTTTAAGCCATTTTCTTCCACCAATAGTCCTTAACAAACCTCACCAAACGTTGAGAACCACTTAGGGTAACCCATGGCAGAGCGTGGCGGCACCTGTACCTGCCTCCTCTGCTATAGGTTTAATTTTAAGTTTTTTTAAATTACTTTTTGCATTTATAATATTTACTTTCTACAGTAAACTTTAAATGATTTAACAGTTTGGAAACACCGATAATCAAAATTCATTACGAAAATATCACTTTTTAAAATAAATAAAAATTGTATATAACAACTTTTATATAAAGGAATAACACAACATAGTTTTTATGATATATTAATTTTTTTATTTTATTTGAATTCCACCACGAATTTACAGATCAAAAATAGAAATTTTGAAACATAGTTTGTTACTTTTTGGATCAATAAAAAATAAAAAAAAACTTTTTTTCGTGAACCACAGATTGGGAATGTCAATAATATCCACAACTTATAAACATGGGGACATGCAGACCTATCTAGACAGCGATTTATTTTCTATCTGAACCGCAATAAGAGTATTCTTGATCTTAATATTAAATATCCTCCCACAAGGCTTCAGGTGCATATTTACCTTGAATATCTCATGTGGGTAGAACGTCCGGTCTTCTTCCGGATTTATCTCAGAAGAGTCCTCGGATTTTATGCCTCCGCAGAGGGGCTGGCCCGAGGAAATGGAAACGTGCACTCGTACATCCACTTAATCATCAAAGGACATCGGACCATCGCATCGTCTAGCCATTGAATTGAATAAAACCAAATAGATTTTATTTTTATCTGCAATTCTGTAAAGTTCCCCATTCTGTATTTTATTGTCTTGTTGGGTTAAGAAACATACTACCCAGGAAAGACATCAAAAAAGTATTTTATGCTTTAGTTCATTCCCGTCTTGAGTACGGAATTCTAGTATGGGGATCTGCTACAGCAAATAATATTAACAACTTAGATATTGCTCAGAAGAGCATTATAAAAACCATACTAAAATTACCCATCAGAACCCCCTCAAAAGATATTTTCAAGTGTTTTGACACTCTAAATTTAAAACAAATATATGCCAAGAATATTTTAATACATCATTTTAAAAACAAAAAATCTCCTAATGAAACTCCGATACATGATACAAGAGCCTCAAAGAGGGATATACGAGATGTTCCAAAATTCAATACAAGTTTTGGCCAAAGAAACCACATATATCTGGCAACCAAACTTTACAACATCCTTCCTCCAAGTTTGAAAAAGATAAATAAGCTTAAGGAAAAAATCAAAACATGGGTGAAAGAAATTAATGCAGACATACTAGAAAATGTACTAAAAACATGATAGAAACTAAATAACATAAAATCAAAGAAATCTACCAGTCCGCCTCAGCACAGGACTACCTAGTGAGGAGGACTAAGAAGAAACTATATAAATCAAATATTATAGATTTTTATATAATGTAAATATCATCAAACCTTATAAATAGACACTAATAAAAAAAAAAAAAAAAAAAAAAAAAAAAAAATCAGCTGTAAAACTTGCCATGGCGAAGACTTTATAGGTTTTCACCAAATTTTCTTTCAATAAACAACATATAAATTGAGTAAAGAATACTGAGTACATTTCTAAATTTGATTTTTATTTATTCAACCCATAAAGACTTTTACATGTATACACTGTTCAGAAGTACAACAATTAAGTGTGTATTACATAAGAGATTAAAATTTTGGTGATTTTCTCAACTACCATACTAGGCTTATGGCCGTATTATGATAGTCGTATATGAATTATATAATAATGATTAAATAATATTTTGTAGAACAAAAAATAAAATATAAGGACAAAAGACATGTTACGGTAAAACAATAATTTAAAAAATATGTATTTTATTTATATTATATTATTTGTGGGGTGGTTTGATATCAAAAAAGGCTGCGTAATGTTACCGTTGTTATTCAATCTATACATGGATAATTGTATGCAAGAATTGAAAAAGGTGGGATTGGGCGCGAATTTGAGTAATTTGAAAGTATGTTGCCTGTTGTATGCTGATGATGTGGTGCTGATTGCTAATAGTATAGATGATCTACAGTCTCTCGTGTCTAGGATGAACGAAGTATGCATGAAGAATGAGTTAGTGATGAATGTAAGTAAGTCTAAAGTAATGGTGTTTGAAAGAGAGAGTACGAAAACAGTGTGCAATATAGTTGTGAATGAGGAATACTTGGAACAGGTGGATGAGTTTGTGTATTTAGGAAGTATGTTTACGAGAGATGGGAAGGCTGACAGAGATATTGAAAGAAAGGTAAATGCAGGTAATTCCGTTAATGGAGGACTGAACGCAGTTGGCGCTAACAAAAAATTGTCCAAAGAAGCGAAGTTAGCAGTCCACAACGGAGTGCTGGTACCTACCTTTATGTATGGAAGTGAGGCATGGAACTGTCAAAAAAAGGATGAAAGTAGATTGAATGCTGTTGAAATGAGATCCCTGAGGCGTATGTGTGGTAAAACCATGTTTGATCGTGTGAGGAATGTGGAGATCCGCAAAGAGTGCAAGGCTGATGTAAGCGTAATGAGTAAGATTAAGAAAGGAACGCTTAGATGGTTTGGGCATGTAGAGCGAATGAGCGAAGATAGGAGTGTAAGGAGGATATATGATGCAAATGCGAATGGTGGCAGAAGTCGGGGACGCCCGAGGAAGACATGGCACGATCAAGTGAATCAGATACATGTAAAGAGTCAGAATAATAGAAGAGTATGTATGAGACGATGTATGAATGTGAATGAGGCAAGAAGTGTGTGCCAAGACCGAGTTGTTTGGCGGTCCGTCCTCTCTGCCTACCCCTGCGGGGAAACGGCGTGATGGTTAGTTATTTAGTTTTATATTTTTATAGAAACCATTTTAGAAATAAATATAAAGATTAAACTGATATTCATACAAATTGAAAATATCCCCGAGTGCAACCGAAACCGGTCGACTTATATAAATCCATAAAGTGGTTTAAAAAAAAGTTTTTTTTTCATTTATATATTGTCAAGCCACAAAGTGTTATTTTTTAATACAATACACAATTTTTTCCGTGTTCACAGTTAACTTATGATTTCATGTATTACTTATAGAAAAAGCGTTTTTAGACGTATAAATAATAATTATATCAGGAGAAGTTGATGCTGCATTAGGAATCTATTTAAAAAGGGTCTTATTTTTACCCTTTCATAATGAGAAACGAAAAATGAAAGAAAACGGGTCTGTACCAATAAGGGAACTAGGCTAATTAATAATTTTTTTTGAAGATATAGAAGATAACACGAAATATTAGATGCTGCATTTTCTCAGAATGAGCGTATCAACGTTAAAATAAATAGAAAACAGAGTAGAATACTAAGTTAAGCCACGAGAGCTTGAAAATAAAATCTTGGTAAAATATATTACGAATAAAGGTCATTGTAATATTTTTAAAAGGTGCTAATTATTTTTTACAAGCAAAAATAGTAAATATTTTAGGATATTGAAAAAAACATGCTAGCAAAATACGATCCACAATACTGAGGAATTTTGAAGGGTCGTTATGTACCTCTGTATAAATATAGCACGTGTAGACACGGTATCTCTATTTGCGTAGCAGACATGTACAATCTCAGCAACCCTACCAATACTTGTTGCAATGGCAAAGGGTGGCATATGTCTGGCCCTAGGTTCTAGTAGAGATGTCAGATTTCCGGTCTGATAAGTTGGCAGAATCCGGTTGTTGAAACTTTCAGAAAAGTATTTTTTATAGAACATTATTTTCCTTTGAAACACAACAACTGCGACCCGCACAATACTCGGTAATCGGATAACAACTAACATCTAATAACTAAAACAAAAAGTTGTATAATATACAAAGCGTATGAAATATTGGATTCTAAACATTTCCGCATTTTATCTCGAGGACAAATGTAGAACAAACAAAAACAAAAATGCTCATACCCGTGGCTTGAAATTTGAGAAATTAGTAAAAGAGATATTATATCAGTTGTTTCATGTTTGTAAACATTTGAAATATAGACCAACTTATCAAACGAACCAACTTGTTTCCTTTGAGAGAGAAACTTTATCGAAAAATGAGTTCCATATTTTCAAATAAGTTAAATGAGATTTTACTCTAGTATGATTTATGACGTTTTTTCGAAATATTGATTATTGAAGCTTATTACTCCCGCATGTTGCCAATTTAGTCGCATCTATTTAAAAAAATAAAACAATACTTTATAATAACGCGTTTAAAAAAAAGTATTTACACAAGCGTTTCATTAGCGTATTGAAATATATTCTGGATTTTAGTTACTGAATTAAATATTTGATAAAATTTGTCAATTTCTAAGGATGAGTTGTTATATATTTTTAATATTGTTTTTTTTTTTCTTTGTGAAATGTCCTATTCAAGTTCTGTTATTATACCATTATAGGCCAGTTACTTGACAGAACTGAAATAATAATAGAACTTGAAAAAACCTTTCAAAGGACTTGAAAATTAACTTTGAAATTTGAAGAATATTGAAAATTAACTTTGAAATTCTAAATCTCTGAAACAACCCGTCCTAAGAGTCACAATCCATTAAATCATCATAATTTAATAATTATTTCGAAAAATATAAACTCTTTCTATTTAATTTTTTTACTAAAAATATATTTTTTGAAAACAAAAATTTGAAAACATTTTTTAAAATATGAAAACCGCACAGGTGTCATATCTGGAGCCAGAAAGACTATGGCATCAACGATTGGGGTATGTTATGAGGCTAAAGTTAGGGTGAAGAGGAAGGAGATCGAGAAGAGGATAGTGGAGAAGTACCTAGCTGTACAGATCTGGTCATCAAACACGGCTTAAGCCATGCCAAGCAACGTTTTAATACTGAATCGTGGTCTTACACCAAGACGAAACTGAGAGTATATTCCACTCTAGAAAATGCCGCAAATATAACCTTTTATTATTTTAAATGATTAAATTGTGAATAACAAAAATCATTCCAATAAAATTTACTTGCGCACGCCGAGATTTGAACCCTCAACCTTAAATTGTCTAGTCGAATGCCTTACCCTTAACTTCAACGTCAATTATAACAACAAAACTTTTATTCAAACAGACACGATAAAGGGGTATTTGTAAAAACTCAACAAAATTCGTTGAAAATGAAGCGCTACAAATGACGTAATAATTATATAATATTCATTTTGCGTACGTTTGCGGAGTTGTCTTGCAAATTTGAAATATATTTTTTTTTGGTACGCGACGACCTTATCTAGTATTTGCGCACGAGGGGCCTTGGGGGAGCCATGGAGGGGTCTAGGAGGGGCCTTAGGAGCCCAGATAGAGATAGAGAGAGAGGATTTATTTGCAAAAGGGATCTGTTTCCAAAATTGAATATTGTGATTGTTATTTTTTTACATCTTTTAGACTTCGCCAAAAAGCCCGTTTTCGATATACAAATAATAAATAGAACGGTTTTATCTTAGCGAAATGATATTTTTTCGTAGATTTGATATCTCCCTTCTAAAAATATTTGTAAATAATATATTATAATATGTATATCGTGTAGTAGGGCCAAACAAAGCTATCGGCTCTATCTTTATGCTGTTTTTGTTATGGGAAATGATTGTAGGAAGTAGAAACAATTTATGAAGAAAAAAAATATATTAAAAAAGAAAGAAAATTTTAGGTAAATAAATCAATAAGAATATTGATTGCAGGTTTAGAGAAAAGTTTTCTGGATTTAAAAAAAATAATGCTCAGAGCAGCTGACCGGGAATCAATTCCCGTCGGCGGAATTTATTTTATCTCGGATTTTTTTTCAATTTGTATGGGTGTATTAAGAAAATAATTATAATATATCATTCTTTGTGCTATGCATAAAACCCTTGTATAATAAACATTAGTTTATCATTAAAATAATTATATAAGCAATTTTTTATTGTGATAATTTTCTTCGATTTTACAAAGGTGCCAAAAACTGCCAAAAACACCTTTAGAGGAAAAATTTACCTTAAATTTCTGCGATACATCTGAACTACTCGGAGAAAAATGAGTATTGCTAGTTTATTAAAAATTTACCATTACAAATTTTGGTAAACCCTTAAACAGGCCTCTAACAAATGAATTAATAGGTTTCCGATAATCTTTTAGTAATATAAGAATATATTATCACCATGTCGGAACACGTGTTCATAAAAATAAAAATATTTTGACATCTCGTCATTATATATTATCAAGTCAACACGTGTTCCGATATATTAAGAATATACTAAAAAGTTTATCAGGAAACAGCCCCGTTTTTAACCGGAATTCCAATAATGTGAAGAGATTCTTAATAATTAAGCAACATTATTTTTTCTCCTTGATGTTGGTTCATTATGTTTCTCACTCGAATATATCAATTAGCTAGCGATCATGCAAACGTTTCCAGAGTGCGACTTTCTATCATGAATTTTACTAAAAATGGTGAAAGTTAATTAAAATATTAAACTAAAAATTAATTAAAATATAAAGTTTCCATAAGTATGTAAAAATGGTGAAGAAACCTGAGCCATTACGTATTACCACTAAGAGAATTCAACTTTTTTTAAAGGAAGGTAAGATTTTTTTTCTAAAACAATTCAAATCGTCGATTCACAGAAACCAAATTAGTATTTTTCCAAAAGCAACATATTTTTACGATTTAACAATGAATGAGAAAATAATATAGGTGTTTAATAATTAGCTGCATTCAAGGAACCCGAAAAACACTCACACGATTATACCAGACCCCGAGATCAAAGACACTAACAATATTGTTCATCCGGAAGTAGGGGAAGTAGCTCGTAGCCTGGGCACGGAGCCGCCAGAGGGACGCGGCCGGAAGGAAGCGCGGACGCAATTCGCACAGCAGGCAGTCATTTCCTGCTTCCTGATTGGATCCCCACCGGAAGCGTCGGGAGAAGGTTCCTCTGTCGTCGGCGATTTGCCACTGTGACAAGAGGGTAGTTCTTTAAGGGATGTGCAACTTCCGCTCCTCGGTACGTTGGCTCCAATTATGATCTTTCCAAATTAACTGGTTGTGACAACACTGGGGAGCAATACCAAAGAAATGAAGAAGCTATGTGGCACGTGTTGGTAACTAAAAAACTAAGGACATTATTTTAGGGGTCTTTAATAAAAAAAAAATATAACCAAAATCTTGTCTTCTTTGCAATTACAATAAATTTTATTATTATTATCCTTTTATTTTGGAAGCAGCTTTGGTTTGTCACAATAGGACTGTAAATTTATAATACTTAATTGGTTTTTAACGTAACTGCATTGTGTAATTAAATCTAAGATAACTTCTAATTGTGCTAAAGAGTACTGAAAACAAAAGAAAAAATATTTACAACCAGATAAATGTGTAGGGACATGCATTACATCCATGATTTTATTTCACTAATTTATTTAAAAAATAACAAGACATTTACAAATGATTGATACATTAAATCTCCACAATAGGCGGCTGCCTGCTTCGAGGTGACCGATTGATCATTGTTATATAGAGTATAAAAACTTGTATATAATCAAGCAGAAAATAAGTTAAATAAAATAAAATAAATACAAACACATTTAAAGGAAAGACGCAGAGAGAACAGAATATATAAGGCAATTGAAAAAAAAACTTGAAGTTTATGTTATGAACATTTACGTAATTATTTTTCTGATACACATATATGCATATATATATACTTATCTATTTGAGTTTGAGAAATAGGTTCATAAACGTTATGTTATTAATTTATTAAATAGTTTTCCAGCCTTTTTGAATCTGTGGTATTTGGCTATTGACTTTATTTCTGTTTATAAAAGATTGAAAATTTACGAAACATTTATTAAATTTGCATTAATATTTTTTGGGTTTGAACAAATAAATTTATTAAATAACAAAACAAAAATCTCAAAGCAATACGCTTGTTATATTGCTATAATATCATCGGTTCCATGATAACTCAACACAGTGACAATTCAACATACTTTTAAAAAGAGATATAAAGTCATTAGAAACGATGAAATTTTTTTTTAACCTAACTTAACCTAACCTACTTAACCAAGTTAATAAAGTTTTTGTTTCATCCCTTTCCATGACTTTATATATTTTTTTAAAGATGTGATGAATTAGCATTGTGATGATTTATCCGGTCACCAATATCATCAAATGTAATTGTACAGTGATGCTTTTGGTTGCGTCGCCGCAATGGGTCAAAGAAATTAGTTCGATCCTCTCTCTGTTCTAGGGAGACTTGTAATTCGGTAGGTTCGCGATGCCCCGTTCAACACACAGAGTAATAACGGAAGATTTCTGCACTTACCGGACTTAATGATAATTCTCTATACAGGTATGTTAATAGTCTAGTGGGGCCCGCACTACATAATGATCGATAAATGAATTAATCACAAGTCACTTTAGGCATGATTCAATGCACACACATACAGCGTTCCCTTGTTGCAAATAATTCTGTTTAGTGGCGGCATCTCTCGGTGGTTTAATGTTAGCAGATACTTATCTCGTAGCTTTTCAAAGCATCGTATTGGCTTACGGTATCTATATTAACGAGTAGGGGTGATTGAAGTTGAACGATTACTTATTTAAAACACTGATCCCGTTAATATTAATCATTGCCTAAACCGGCGGAAGTAACTCGCAACGATTACTGATTTTCACAGCGTTTTACGGAGTCTTTTATTAAATGAAACATCTTCTTATATCTCGAGAAGATCGATGTTGATAGATGACTTGGCGCATTGAAATGTGTTATTATTACCAATATACAAAAATTGAGCGCAGATTCAACAGTATATGTTGAAGTCCTGCTGTATGGTTGGTGGAGCATAATGAAGCTATTGATGTGAGGTAACCATAAGAATGACAAATGTAGTACTGATATAATTTTATTTACCTGTACCATCTATGGTCTGTGTTTTTAAAGAGAAATCTTTACCTGATAAAAGCCCCGAATAGAACATTTCTATACAAACTAGATGTAAAACCGTTTTACGAAAACCAAAACCCATATTGTATGGGTTTTAGCGAGTATTACTTTATAAGCTTCTGAGGGCTATTAATCGCAGAGAAAATCGTATTTATATTTTCATGAAAATTTGGGAATAGGTTGTAGTGATGTCACTCACGCTACAAAACCAAATAATAAGCTCCCTCTCTTGCCAACATAACATTACTCTCATCCTTCTCACCTGTTTTCAGGGAACATTATGAACCCGGTACTTAGTAACTTCTGTTTACTCGCGTAGTTACGTACTTATACCCATAAATATCTCACCAGCTGTTGTTAAGTTTGTCATTTCAAGCCTTTATCCGATTATACGGGGAGCCTAAATAAGGGCTCGTTTATTATTTACAAAGTGCTCCGATTGAACGGATTTGCTATACGCGATTTCTTTGTTAGATTCACATCTTCATTACTGCTCTACGATTCATTTCATGTCTAACGACAGAGAATAAAACAGTAACCATCCAAAATAAAGCAATGAGAATAATAATTCGGTGAAATATGTAGATCTTAAAAGTAACTAAATTGTTAAAGAAACTAATTTGGCTAATAGTGAAACATATGCTGACCTTGAAATCAACGATATTTATACATAAAATAATAAATGACATATTACAAACAAATACAATATTATAACGCGCTGCCGGAAACCATAAAGTCTGCACTTATTGATATATTCGAGCTGGATTGTAGGAGCCATATTAATCAAAATAATGTTATAATTAATGTACAATGTAGATACATGGAGACAACTGACTGATATAAAATATTGATAATTTATTAGGAATCTCTTCAAATTATACGTAATCCGGTTAAAAACGGAATTGCAGGCCTTTAATGAATGAATTGATAGGTTTCCTAATAAATTTTCAGTAATCACGATGTCGGAACACGTGTTCATTTAAAATCTAATATTTTTGCTTTTCGTCTATTTGTTTAATTATAAACGGCTTCCATTCCCGTTTTTAACCGGATATTAATAAATAAGCAATACCATCAGCATTTTTTAATCCGTATATGTAATTTGTAATAAATTAAACATTTGAAAACTTGGATGTACAAATGGCTAAAATAAAATTAATAAATAAAAAGTCTGTACCTGATTTGGTGAGATGAAATAATAGTGATACCTACAACTTGTCGGTAAACATTATGTTCCATTTGGAGTGATTGCGGTAACAACAACTGGGACGGGTTGTTTCGGAGAATTTGAATAATTCATCATATTTCAACGTTCATTTTCAAGTTCTGTGAAAGATTTTTTCAAGTTCTGTTTTTATTTCAGTTCTGTCAAGAAACTAGCCTATAATAATATAAAAACAGAACTTGAATAGGATTTTTACAGAACCCGAAAATGAACGTTGAAATTTGACGAATTGTTCAAATTCTCCGAAACAACCCGTTCTAGTGGTTTTAACTACATAATTTAAAATCAAATAATGCATAATACATTTTCTAAGAACAGAGAATTACATTCAATGAAAACATTTAAAATCAAAGCGAAATTATTTATGGAACTAGCGCAGACCGGTTATAAATCATGGGATATTATAAATGTAGGTTTGTAAACATTTTTGTAATGTGAATACCGCACAAGAGTTCCAACTGACCAGAGGAGCCAGTGTGACTATAGTATCCCCAATTGGCGTATGTTGTGAGGCTGAATGTAGTTAGGAGAGGAAAGAGATGGGAAAGAAGAAGGCGTGGGAGTACCTGTCTATTCAGATCTGGTCACCAAACATGACTAAATCCATTTTAAGCAACTTTTCAATTCCGAATGGTGGTCTTACACTAGGGCGATAATGAAAGTTAATTCCACTCTGAATATAATATAATATATTATTTTAAATGAATAAATTGTGAAATAACACAACTCAATCAAATAAAATTTACTTGCGCACTCCGGGATTTGAAAAGTCTTACCCCTAGACCACCGAGGCCGAGATGGTTTAAGACCACCATTCAGATTAAAAACATTGCTTGAAATGGCTTTACCCGTGTTTGGTGACCAGTTTTGAATAGCCATGTACTCCCCACCTCCCTCTTTCCCAATACCTTACCCTCCTCGGTACCTTCAATCTCAATCCCAATTGGGAATGCCATAATTTCACTAGCTCCAGAAGTAGATGTGCGGTATAAACACAATAAAATATATGTTCTTGGAAATAAATACTACCGCCAGACAATAAGCTCGCCTGTAATTATTATGTGTTTATTTTTGTACTAACAAGTATAAAAAATTAAGCGAACTCATAAGATCTGTTCGATATTGGTTCCAGAAAAATAGTTTTTTTTTTTAATTAATCGGTAGGTAGGTGCTTCAGTGGTTTTATTGCCATAATATTTTTCCCAAAGAAAAGTCATTTCATATCTAAACTGATAAAATTTCCGGGAATAAGTTTATTTTAAGCAATTTAATTTTTTATATCACAAAGTTGCTGCTTTGTGAAAAATATTTTTAGGACTTAAAAATTAATCTTCTCTCAATTTTTTCAAATCGGCTTCCTTTTGAATTTGCCTACAAAGAATTTGCTTTTCAGAAAGCCGTATTTGCCGGCGTGGGTACCTTTCTCAAAGGTGTATAAAGTAACTAACGAATAATTAACAATCATTAGTTTGCTCACAAAATCACAAGCCTACTAAAATTAAGCATTTATTCAATTATAGTAGCATATTATCCGGACAAATTATTAGAAGTCGGGGACGGTGACGGGAGGAAGACATGACACGATCAAGTGAATCAAATACTTGACTCGGGCCATGTCAAGAGTCAGAATAATAGAAGAGTATGTATGAGACGATGTATGAATGTGAATGAGGCAAGTAGCGTGTGCCAATACCGAGTTGTTTGGCGGTCCGTCCTCTCTGCCTACCCCTGCGAGGAAACGGTGTGATGGTTAATTAGTTAGTTAGTTAGTTTAGTAGTTTGTATTTTTTTAAAGCCATTTGAAATTACGTCTTTCACTTAGGCTATATCTACTGATAGTATTTACCACTCTAAAATGTGCCGAAAATTAACTTTATATTATTTTAAATTAATAAATTCGAAAATAAAACAATTTTTTTATTAATTTCCGAATGCTGGGATTTTAACTCGTGACTTCCGGATTCGTTGCCTAGGATCGTAACCACTCATCCACGTAGGCATTAAAATGTACCATAGTCCGTATTTTTTAATTAATAATTTCACATTTACTTTCCATTGATACAACATTTGTTTATTTCATTTTGTAATTTGCTTACTCAAAATATTTCTATACAGTCTGATTGCAACATGCTACACTAGCGCCTCCTAGTGGCGTGAGTTGTGCGCCTTGGTTTTCTTTAATATATTTTGGTGTATTTTATGTGTATGCCATAAATTCTCTATTTTACGGTAAAAAATTAGAGAAATCGAAAAAAATAGGTAACCCTCGAACGACTTTACCGGTTTTTCGGCTCATTACGAAAAATATGACTACGGCTATTAAGGGCCCACTATTCGAATTTCATCCAATTTCCGACATACTTTCCTTAAAATTTTGAAGTTTTTAAGCTCTTAAAAAAATATATGTTATTCTTTAAGATAGTATCTATTTGTTCCAAAAGCCGAAACGGTAATTATTTGAAATTCCCTCGATAGAAATAAATCGCAAAGTATGCTCCGAAAAATATTATTAACACGTTTATTTCTGTTATTTTACAAGTTATATGTATGAAAAAAATCACAATGCTTCTTTTAATGCTACTCAATAGACCCCATAAGTAATTTTTGCTATTTTTGAAATACGCCGTGATTTATTAAACATTTTCACAACTGTCGCTTACGCCTATTGCTTTTAAATCATATTTATTATAGCGCGCTCGCTCCGACTTGCAGATTAAACTATCTTTCTTTGAGAAGTTCATTCGCCAACTCGAGGGCTTTGGGGGCAGACGTGTCGTTCATCGTTCTATGATCTACAGACGTGCGATTACGTGCAAATATTTGAATTTATAAAGATAATTTTTACGCGTGTAAAGTTTATGAGTTAATAAATATTGTTTTTTCAAAGATGGGAAATACACGAAAGATATCCCGTATTTCAAAGAAAAAATGATATCTCATAAAATTATATCCTATCTAATAGGTGAGAAGAAAAAAATACAATTTTTGATTTATAAGCTTATATTTATTATAAACGATAATTTACTATAAAAATTAATAATTCATATTTTTATTTATGTATTGTGTAGTAAAAAGTTATAAAAATTATTATTTTATTTTTTTCAGAATACGATAAACGATAATTTATTATAAAAATTAATTATTATTTTTATTTATGTATTGTGTAGTAAAAAGTTATAAAAAATTTTATTTTATTTTTTTCAGAATACGTACTTTGGGAAATAAAACTAATTCCAAAACATTAGAAATTACAGGGCAAGTTCTTATTAATTCACAATGCAACGATGTCCGAAATATAATATAATATGTAATAATAATATACGGGCCATCTGTTTCAAATAACAATACTCGAACGTGGAATTCAGAATAATAATGAACATGCGAGCGAAAGAAGCTATTGAAAGTTCTGAAACTGTGGGGAATATAATTTAATAAAATAAAATACTTTTTTGTTTTAAAACCACGATATTTATTAATTTAAGAACCGACCGGTTTCGCTTTACTTAAGCATCATCAGGGTACAAATTAATACTAAACAAGAAGTACATAATGTATGCATATATATAACAAAATATAGAGGGAGACAACATGATACAAATATAAGCAACACAAAGACGGTCATAAAATACATTAACATAAGTGCACAAGTAATGGAAAACCCGCTAGATAATTATGTAGACTAATGGGTTATACGAATAAATCGGGAGAAACGAAACATCAATAAAACCTCAATAATAACGGTTTTTCCGAATTCGCAAATCATTTGATCGATAGCTTGCCTTCCTGAATAAATCTAATTTTATTTAATCATTTACGGCCAAGATATTTTTGACAATGGTGTGTTTTTATCTTTCTGTATTCCAATCATTTAGCTTTGCTTCTAGGGTTGTGCCCCAGTATTGCTTTTTGGAGACTGTAAACGGATCTCTCGGCATTTAATGAAACTGCAGCAGAATAAAGGCTGTTGCTATATTGACGTTCATGGTATGTTTTGCTCAGATTGACGATAAGGTTTCCAGATCCGCATTTCGCTCGAAGCATGTTTAGGGTAATAAGTTTATAGTTTAGGGTTCTTTCACCGTATTTATGGGAACATTTCAGAACCACCAATCTTTCATTTTGAGTGAATCTTGTGTTTGTGATTAAATTATATTTGACGATTTAAACAAATAATATTTAGAGAAGTTAAAAATAAAATTGAAAGTTCACTGAAAGCTTAAAACTATTAAAAGTAGTAATTTCATAAAAATGTAAATAAATAGAGCCCCTTTCACATTTTAGAATGTAATTTTATGTTGCTTACATGTTTTATTACTCTTTATAATTATTGAATTGTTTAAATGAATAAATAAATAATTACAAAAAAGTCTTCTGATTTGTAAGTCCTCAGGAAGCACTAAGGATCTTTCTATCTATCTTTATAATATAATAAATTTGATGAGCATAAAAATGTAAACGTGTATATAATTTATATAAATGTACAAAAGTAGATATTACACGTGTATAAATATTATATTGCGCATATTATACAAGATGTCGGGGGTAAAGTGCACAAACTTCGGGAGGTGATTCTAATTGATAGTACAAGTAAAAAAGAAAAAAAAACTTTTTTTGGAATTCCAACGTTTTAAGATAGTTTTCGAGTAAAAAAGTTTAAAACCTTATTGATGTAAAAATATATTTATTGATTTTATAAAAGTTATAAATTACTTTTATAAAAGTGAGAATAGTATTTTAGTAAAGTAAAGTAATTTTTATACCTATACAAATAACTTTCGTAAATGTTTTTTGTAAAATTAAAAAAAAAAATAATTAATTAAATCCGTAATAAAACCCATATTTTGAGAACCATCTTCATTTCGACTTCCTTCTCATTTGGTCGGTGCATTATTACTCTAAGGTCGGTGCTAACTAAAAATGGTTCTGTTTTTCTAAAATTGCAATAGATGTCGGTAATTTAATTTCATAATCCCCAAAATTATTCCTAATACGAATTCAGACACCTCTGTCGGATTCTTTTAACACTAAATTTTGTGGGTGTTGCCCAAATCTAAATTCTTTACGCGGAAAGCGGGCCCTTAACTCTGTCTTTGATGGCTTAGAAATGCAATAAAATACCTAAATAATTGTAATTTATTATTTTACACTTTTTATGTAATCAAGAACATTATTACAATCATAAACTGCTCACACAGAACCTACTTTTTTGGCGATTTTTATTAATATTGATCAAAATACAAATTAGAAAGCGCAAAACTCCGCCACATAAATTCAATTTGCTGCCATTGAAAGGAATATCAAACTAAATATGCTATACTAGCGCCTCTGGCGGCCAGCGTTGTTGATATTTCCATCATTTCACTGGATTTGGTCATATTATCAATATTATAGTTTGTTTGATACAATTCACCTAGCATTTTTTCATCCGAGTCCGTCAAAATTTTTTCTTTGATCTCCTTGGCAATATTACTCTTATATTGTGTGCTATTGACAATTTGAATGTGAAATGTTATGTGGATATTTATAAATAGACAAAACGAAGACAAAAAGCTGGCATTCGATTAATCGTTAACTTTCAAAGGACAAATTCTTTCAAAACATAGATTAATTTAGCAATACAGTTACTTCCGCTTGTATTAAAAAATAATGTAGATTTTGGAGAAGGCTACGACAATTATATATTCGGGCTATAATATTTCCACTGTACGTAGAGGTTAACCTATATAAGGATGTTGTGATCGTTTCGGTGTGCTCTGATTAAGGACAGTTTTATTACCCTGAAATAGACCGAAAAAATTAAAAAATATATAATATTTTTCAATGAGGCCTAGAAGTTGAAAGCTCTTAAATTGTTACTTATCCATACTTATACTTAAACATACGTATCCAAATACATATCAATACGTACAAACACAGTCGCAAACTTACAATGTAGCACCTATCCCATTTTAGAAAAGCCTTGTTCATCAAAGTATAAAACAGTTGGGGTAGGAATTCAAAGAAATTAAAATATGTTCATTGTCATTCACGCTTGGAATTCACACACAATGGTGAAATAAGTGAAATATCCCCCTTTTAAAATGCCTGGAAGATCCAAATTAATAAAAAAATAACCTTTGAAAAAATGGAAAAAATATATAAGTATGGCGGGTAGAGAAACAAGGTGATTCGTAATTTGATATGATTAAATTGTGAGACTAAGGAGTGAGAATCGGTTGACTAAGACTGAATAAAGAGGAGGAAGTGAAATAGATTTGCAACAAGAGAAGAAGTTGAAAATGTAAAGAAAGACAGACATTGAAGGAAAAGAACTGTAAATGTATCAGTGACAGTGGTGGCTCGTGCAATGGGGCAGGGAGGCTGTGCCCCCTCTAAAAATATAAGAGAAAATAAGATAAGATAATATATAATATAACAATAATAATATTCAGAATAGAAAGTTAAGTGCAATTTGCTCCGTATAAAACAGTAAAAATAAAGTGCAAAACGTATGTTTAATCAACATAAAACCTGTGAAACAGAAGCATAACAGTGTTACTGTAAAACTGAAGCAATTACTACGTATGTACATGAACTATATCTAAGAAAAAATGATTTTAAAAATTCAAATCACTGTGATTTTTTGACATTTAATAATTTGATATCGAATACTCTACCTACATACGTTCCACTTATCGCTACCTGTCAATAGATGGCAGTAAATGCATAAATTTAACCATAATCGCAAAATAAACTAATAATTTGCGCTTATAAACAACAGATGGCTGTTAATACATAAATCAATTAAAAATATATTATTTACCGCTATTGTTCAATAGAGGGCAATAAGTGCATACAATATCAAATTCTGTTGAATAATCATTGAAAATGGAAAAAGGTAATAAAACACCTAAATCAAAAAATGAGGACCCGTTTACAAAATCCTGTCTGACCCCAAGATCTCCAAATCAACACGAGGAGGATCCTTATTCAGATTCGGAGGATAAAAGAGAAAATGAACAAGAAACGTCCACAATGATAGAAGCAAACGAGGTAAATAATGCCCTGAAAAACTCAAGACTTACCATAAATAATATTAAAAAAATAATAACGGAAGGGAAAGGAAAAATCATTCTTAAAGAAAAAATAAACGAAGGCATGGATAAACTATTCGAAATTATTGCCCACTTAGTGGCTGAAAATAATGAAATGAAGGGCGAATTAAAAATATTACGACCACTAATAAAAAACTTTACCCAAAATATTATTGAAGTAAAAAATGTAATGAATGAAAACAAGTCGCTTCTCGTAAACATGGCAGAAAAAAATGAAGAATTTAAAAACAAATTGCATCTCACCAATATTAATAACCAAAATAAAGAAATTAAAACACCTCTTCCGGCACAGGACATCAGACATCGCAGAATTAAAACAGCACAACTTCAATGGAAAGAAATAAAAATACGGATCTTTGGAGAAGAAGCAGGCCACCAAATAAGAAGAAATCTGGAAAAAAACTTAAAAGATGTAGATTGTTCCAGCTATATATACCCTGGAGCAACACTAGACTGGTACACGGCAAACATCATAAGAGAAAGTAAGAATTTAAACAAAAATGATTTTGTAATTTTAATAGCCGGAGAAAATGAGACATCCCCTAAAACTTTCTAAGCAACTTGTACTACACCCTACGACAACTAGCCCATACTAATGTCCTAATACATCCAGTTACTAAAAACAACTATTTAAACATCTATAAACTGAATTCTGAGATTACATCTCACATCTTCGAATTCAAAAATTATTGTAAATTTACTGGGCCCATTTTTTATGAAAAAATGAATAACCATACAATTATCAAAATGATGAGCATAACAAGGGCGCATATAAAAAATGAGATCAATAAAATATCAGTCTACAACTTTCAGCACCCACATCCATCAGAAAAAAACCCAAAATATATTCATTCATCTATTCCTACACAAACCCGAGATGACAGGAACTCACCTTACCCGGAACAACAAACTACATTTTTATGAATAATACTCGTACTCCTAAACTTGACGACATCAAATCCACCTTCAATATAATGCATCAAAACGTACAATGCATTCGAAATAAAATCCTAGAATTAGAAAATATTCTATATGAAAAAAATATCGATGTACTTTGTGTTAGCGAACACTGGCTACAAAAGGATGAAACGACATCTATTAATTTTAATGGTTATAAATTAGGTTCAATTTTTTGTCGAGAGAGTCATATTCATAGAGGTGTCTCCATTTACTTAAACGAAAACATTGTATTTAAAGAACTAGAATTTGTTAAACAAATAACAAAAGAATTTGTATTTGAATGTGTTGGTATAGAAATTCCAAAACTTAAAATGATAATTTGTACAGTCTACTATAATGACTCTGATATTAATATTTTTTTTGAACAACTTGAACTTTTACTAAACAAAAT
The DNA here is from genome assembly GCA_026573805.1 of Hesperophylax magnus. Taxonomy (NCBI): domain Eukaryota; kingdom Metazoa; phylum Arthropoda; class Insecta; order Trichoptera; family Limnephilidae; genus Hesperophylax; species Hesperophylax magnus. Next base: position 643,010 of record JAIUSX010000210.1, on the reverse strand, counting down.
TTGCAAAAACAACAAAAAACAAATAATACTCTGCGGTGACTTAAATATTGATACAAGCTACAAGAACAAAAACGCAGATTCACTCAAAAACACACTAAAATCTCACAACATACGCTTGATTATTGATAAACCTACTCGTATACAAGGAAATAAAAAAAGTATAATTGATCATATAGGTACAAATATATCAAAAAGCTCTTACACATGGGAAGTCACAGAATTAGCTGTATCAGATCATATGGCACAATTAATGCACGTAAAAACAGAATATAATATAAACCAAACGTGGTATACAAAAAAACAATTATTTAACACAGAAAACACAAACATTTTTAACAATTACTTATCGTGTATATGTTGGGAACCACTGAAATCCTTTGAATCCATTAATGACAGCTACGAATACTTCATTAATGAAATAAATAATGGTATGAAGCTTTGTTTCCCCTTTAAACAGTATAAATATCCCCAAAAACGCAAAAATAAATTGGGTAACGACTGGTATTAAGATATCTATTAGACAAAAAAGACATCTGTACATGAAACAAAAAAACACAAATGACCTCACAATCATAAACAATTACAAACAATTCAAAAAAATTCTCAGTAAAGTAAAACAGGTAGCTAAACGGAATTACAATAGTAAACGAATTCAAAACGCGCAAAATAAAACCAAAACATCGTGGAACATAATAAAAGAGAACTCAAATAATTCTAATTCTAAAAATAAACCAAAAATCTGTCTTAAAATAAATGATAACCTGGTATCAGAACCAAAAAACATTGCAAATGAATTTAACATTTTCTTTGCACCACCTCCACCACCACAAAATACATCTCTACATCCACAATCTGCCAAATCAATCAAAAACAAACAGTTGCGATCATTCTTTATAACGCCTGTAAACAGGGAGGAAATTATTAAAATCATCGTAAAACTGAAAAATAAAAGCAGTGTCGGCACTGACAAAATCCCTATAAAAATTATAAAAGCATGTGCAGAAGCGTTAAGTTACCCGTTGGAAATATTAATTAACAAATCTTTTGAATCAGGAACCTTCCCAGAACAATTAAAACAATCTATTATTGTACCTTTGTATAAGAAGGGTCCTAAACAGGAAATCTCAAACTACAGACCGATATCCTTATTACCAAACTTTTCAAAAATATTTGAAAGAGCCATGTAAAATCGCATTTATAACTTTCTCGAAAACTTTGAGATAATATGTCCACAGCAATTTGGATTCCGTAAAGGCCGTTCAACAACACAGGCAGTATTCAATTTTTTGAACAAAATTCTAGAAAATATCAATATTAGTAAAAAAACTGTAGGTATCTTTCTCGACCTCTCAAAAGCATTCGACAATGTTGATCATGAGCTTCTTCTAATTAAACTTGAACATGTGGGTATTAGAGGTTTAGCATTAAAATGGTTTGAATCGTACTTAAAAAATCGTCAGCAGAAAGTTCAAATTTCAAATATCAATGAAAAAATGGTCCAGTACATGGTAGAATCCAAATGGAGAACAATAAACAAGGGTGTGCCACAAGGAAGCATTCTTGGGCCTCTCCTCTTCCTTATCTATATAAACGAACTTCCAATAATTGCTGGCACAGAATGTTCAATGTTTGCTGATGACACCGCTTTGTTGTTTGAATGTAATGGAGACGTTGACGAATTTAACAAACAAGTTAACGAGACTTGCCAATTAATAGCAAACTGGCTGTTATCGCAACATCTATCACTCAACACAAACAAAACCCAAATCTTAAAATTTTGTCCAGTGCAAGCTACACCTATAAATATAAATGTAAACATTAATAATAATATAATCGAACCTTCCCAAACCTGTTCACTACTGGGAATAGAATTAGATACAAACATAAACTGGAAAGAACATGTCTCAAAAATTGTAGCAAAAATCAGTAGTTTTTCTTATGTTCTGGGTACCTTGAGAAAAATATAAAACACCGAATCAGTAATAGCCGCATACTATGGTTATGTATATTCAATAATAAAATACGGTATTATTTTTTGGGGAAACTCGGTAAACGCTAAAGATGTTTTCATCATACAAAAGAGATGCGTAAGAAAAATTACAAACTCTGATCGTTTAGATTCATGTAGACCTATGTTTAAAAATCTGAAAATTCTGACAGTCACAGATATATATATTATGGAGTTATGCATGTTAGTGCGATCATCTACAGACAAGTTCCCACTAAAAAACTCAACACATAAATACGCTACAAGGCTCACAGAAAACTTACTAATACCAAAAGCAAACAAAACAATATTCCAAAAAGGACCATACTACATGGCCATTAAAGTATATAACAAACTTCCACATAACATTAAACAAATACAAGATACACACAAATTCAAATCGTTACTAAACACTTTCCTTGTTAATAAATGTCACTACACGTTGAGTGAATACCTCACGTAAATGAAACGCCTATTTTTATTGGTATATATATTTGTATTTTTTTTAATTTTTTCATTGGTATATTGTTATTTTATCTGTATAAACATTGTAATTATTATAATAAAACAAATAATATTATATATTGTATTTAAATAAATGTGGTTAGCTGGAAGAAATGGGGTCTACCCATAAGCTACACCTTTTGTAATTTTTATTTTACAATAAATAATTTTTGATTTGATTTGATTTGATAAGAAAATTCACTGAGCTTTATTAAACAATGGAGAAATTTCATGGTTATTTCAAATTTCTAAATATCTGAAAAGAACGATTCTAACAAATATATCTGTTTTGTAAAAACAATTATTTGATATTTTTAAAATAAATGAAATTTAAGATATGTCAGACTTGTGAACCACGAAACACGCGCACATCACACCACATTTCTCATGTTCTTTATTATTGTTTGCAGTCATGCGTTAAAACAACAATATTTAGCAACACGTCAGATGTTATATTTTTCGTATTTCTAACAATGGAATTCTGAGATATAGAGAGGGAACTTATTTAAAATAAATAAGGAATTCTGTAATCCACCGAATCTTCTGTCGTTTTAACGCTACTATTATTAAACGTGTATCTAATCCGTGCTTTATCTGTTTTTTATTCACTTTCAACATCATTTTAAAAGAGAACAGTGTTTTGAGGCTTTCAATGCAAAAAATAATTCTTTCATCATGCAATTCCTTTGTTTTGAACATAAATTCTAAAGAAAAATGATCTATTGCGCATGAAGCCATAAACAACAATTTTATATCATTTGCTAGAAAACTTGATAAGTTTTAATCCGAGTGTTTCGTGTTCAACGCGAAGTAATAATATTCCATACAAGAAATACATATGGTCGGTCGGTCTAATGGAGAGTTGTTCCACCGCGGCCGCCTTGTGTTAACTGCTTAGAAAGGATCTTTCCGAATTAAGCTACATATATATAAGCTAAAGTGGGCTTTTGTGGCCCGATGAGGGAAAACTGGGGGAAATGAAAAACGTGTTTCTATTTGGGACAAAGTACGCTGGGATATGATAATATTACACGGGCTTAATAACCTCTGGCGTTCTATACGTAAATATCGGAATATTTTTTTATTGTTACAACTATTAACCGGTTTTGGTTCAGCCCGTAACTTATATGTCAAGTTATACTAAAATTAATACAGATTTACAGTAAATTAGGAAACACATTTTTTTATTAAGTATATGGATTTTATACATATACCCATGAAACAAATGATGTGAATGTTCATTTATAATTATTTGTTTTATGTCTCGAGAGGTAGTTTTGAGTACCGCCGCCCCGGGAGCCATTTATAACTTCCACCTCTGCCTTAGGTCATCCCAAGTGGTTGGTAGTGAGTGGTAAGGTTGAGGTGATCAGAATCCGCCTGCCCACCAGCTGCGTGGCATGCTAGATCGGGAGAGGCTGGTTTAGGGAGACCTTTTGACATCTCCAACTGGTTTTTCGAGGCTTTTATATAGATTCATAAGTCGTTCACTCCTGGACACACTAGATTCCTACCCACTCGTCATAGATTTTTCCTTTCCAGAACTTTTTTTTTTTTGTATTAGGCAATTCACCCTAAAAAGAGTGCTATGTGCCGTTAAAAGTAAGGGAGATGGTTGTAATTTTATGGGAATTCTATACGGGAATAGGGAATCTCAAATATTGAAATCATTTTCATCTCCTTCCTTTCCTTAAAAATACCCTCCCCACATATCCCCATAGATGACATAGGCCCAAAGGGAAATTATTTTCCTCAGGGCCACCTGTGTGGAGCTATTTATATTTTTTAACATTCAGTTAATTTACCCGATTGATCTAACTCATAATTTAGAAATCATCATTATAATACAAACATAACTTTGGAAAATGTACCATATTATTACATAAAATGTTGTCTATATTTACTTGCTAACAAACTACAAAAGTAGTTAAGATGATTTGAATGATGATGAAGAAAAAAGTATAATTGGAAATTTTACGAATCACAATCATAGCGATTTATAAAAACAGTATAATTGGTAATTTTATGAATCAAATAAATTACAGCGATTTATAAAAAATGTATAATTTGTAATTTTATGAATCACATAAATCACAGCGATTTATAAAAAATGTATAATTGGTAATTTTATGAATCACATAAATTACAGCGATTTATAAAAACAGTATAATTGGTAATTTTATGAATCAAATAAATTACAGCGATTTATAAAAAATGTATAATTTGTAATTTTATGAATCACATAAATAACAGCGATTTATAAAAAATGTATAATTAGTAATTTTATGAATCACATAAATTACAGCGATTTATAAAAACAGTATAATTGGTAATTTTATGAATCAAATAAATTACAGCGATTTATAAAAAATGTATAATTTGTAATTTTATGAATCACATAAATCACAGCGATTTATAAAAATGTATAATTGGTAATTTTATGAATCACATAAATTACAGCGATTTATAAAAACAGTATAATTGGTAATTTTATGAATCAAATAAATTACAGCGATTTATAAAAAATGTATAATTTGTAGTTTTATGAATCACATAAATCACAGCGATTTATAAAAAATGTATAATTGGTAATTTTATGAATCACATAAATTACAGCGATTTATAAAAACAGTATAATTGGTAATTTTATGAATCAAATAAATTACAGCGATTTATAAAAAATGTATAATTTGTAATTTTATGAATCACATAAATCACAGCGATTTATAAAAAATGTATAATTGGTAATTTTATGAATCACATAAATCACAGCGATTTATTCGTGATTTTTTTTACTTTTTAGATACTTGATAAAGTGGTGTTAAAAAAATATATTTTCATCCACATAAGATTAATAAATTAATTTATTTGTGTCATTAACGCTTTTCGGCTTTTACGTAATAAAGAAGAGATACACAGGGTAGGTGTATGATAAGTAAAATTTATATCAAGTTGAGACGATTTCTACATATTACAAGATAAAAAACCTGCAACAATTATAAAAATGTTAAATACCAAGAAAAAGCACCTGATAATAGCATAGCAAGCAAAGCCTCTTTGGTAGGTACATATAAACAATTTTGACCTCATGAAATTTTTTTAAGAAAATTATAATATTACAGGTTGTATGGGCTTATATTTTTTCAATAAAATAAAATACTTTTTTGTTTTAAAACCACGATATTTATTAATTTAAGAACCGACCGGTTTCGCTTTACTTAAGCATCATCAGGGTACAAATTAATACTAAACAAGAAGTACATAATGTGTGCATATATATAACAAAATATAGAGGGTGACAACATGATACAAATATAAGCAACACAAAGACGGTCATAAAATACATTAACATAAGTGCACAAGTAATGGAAAAACCCGCCAGATAATTATGTAGACTAATGGGTTATACCAATAAATCGGGAGAAACAAAGCATCAACTGGCATGGTGGTAAGGAGAACTGGGAATTTTTTATGGGTTTATTGGAAACAGACTTAATATTGGACTACTTGATATGTCTAATTGATTATTATGTATCTGACTTTTGGTTTTTACAGCTTTTTTAATTTCTAGTGCCTCTAGGTTGTTTAGTCTGTTACCATGCCCGTTTTTATGTAAGATGTTAGCACCGGTGCTATGACAGAATGTATGATCTTTATCGATCAAATGATTTGCGAATTCAGAAAAACCGTAATTATTGAGGCAACGAAGATTACTTGTTTACGACATTACTTGTGCACTTATGTTAATGTATTTTATGACCGTCTTTGTGTTGCTTATATTTGTATCATGTTGTCTCCCTCTATATTTTGTTATATATATGCACACATTATGTACTTCTTGTTTAGTATTAATTTGTACCCTGATGATGCTTAAGTAAAGCGAAACCGGTCGGTTCTTAAATTAATAAATATCGTGGTTTTAAAACAAAAAAGTATTTTATTTTATTAAATATGTCAAACCACAAAGTGATTGCTTTCTACAATAATATTATATTTTTTCGTTAAATCATTAAATTTAATAAATACAATAAACAATTACAGTAGGCAGAGATACGAATAATATTTTCGTCGATGTAGTTTAATAAACTTATCAAACAACTTCCTCAGGGAGTACCTTTTAAGTCGGTGTGATTTTTTTTTTTAATTTTTAGGTTTCATAAATCCCTATATGTTTAATCATCGACCCTATACCATACGTTAAGTTATTTTCTTGTATTACTATTGTGTGTGAATGATCAGGTAGCGTTCAATAAGTACTGCAAGATAGAGTTTATACATACATTTAGAGCGAGAACTGCACGAAGAAAATATGATCCTGTTAAAATGGTGATAGCATACGAACTTGCTGATAAAATATTAGTCATTCGGAATATATCGAGAACACGTGTTCTTTTCCTAATATATGTCATGACGAAATGCTACAATATAAGTATGTCAGTATCTATATTAATATTGGACAGGTCTGTGGATGAGTTGACATCGCGTTTGGGTCCCACTCAGGCGTAATGTGTTCAGTTCCTCGGCTGGCTAAGTCCTTCATCACAACACAAGCAACATTTTCCGCTTACTGTGGTGGTACTAGGAAATTTTGAAATGTTGTTAGGTTACTGTCAGGTCCTCACAAAACATTTGATTTTGACTGATAATTCTTTCAATTCTTTCGTTATGGACCCAAAGTTGCATTTTTTACAGGAAAACGAATAATTTGACCATATTTTTAATAAATTAACAGTATTTCATATAAGTAAGTTTTCTCCGTGTGGATTGAGGAAACGTCTTGGTCAGTTATCAGTTGGGATATAAAATGGGTCGAACTACCTACTGTAATAATATTAATATTGTTTTGTTTGATACACTCTACTTTGAGTATCGCCAGAGTCAACCTCACTCCTTAATATCCCACATCCTCCAGTAGGTACCTAAATACCATATTTAAGTACCCTACTACATAAAAATTGCTTAAATATTTCATATTACACATTTAATAATTCAATTCTCAATATTTATACAAATGGATTCCCTGGATCGCGTTCCTCTTTCTGTTTTTCCACCCTACTCCCCCCTTTCGGATCTGTGGAGAGTCCCTAATCTCGGGCGTAACCGTCCATCCCATGGCTTTGACCTAAATAAACCTAAATGCGTATTAATTGTAGTGAAATGTCTACATTTCTCTTTAAATACAAACTGATTACATGCTTGTTTTAGATCAATCTTTGCGAAAACTTTTCTGCCACTTAATTTAGTTAAAAGTTTTTCAATCCTTGACAATGGATATATTATGTCAATTAATAACTGAGGGTTAATTGTTAAATCAATATGAGCAAAAAACCATAATTTCAACTACTTGTTTATTTATTAATATTTATTACTGGCGGTGTGAGCACCTTTTCGTTTTTTTTTTTAATATTAACTCAATAGATGAGGCCGGGAGTGAAAAATTTTCGTCAGACCCAGTAGAGGTAAAAAAAAGGATTGTACTTGAATATTGAAGAGACCCACGATGTTGCGGTGAAGAAAATACAGAGTCAGCTGCATACGGCATGGAGAGCGTTCTTGAAAGGTATTGATGAAGTTAGTAATTGAAATACCGGTAGGACAAGGTCAGCATTCCTTCTGGACATTCATTCCATGATGTATTCCAAAGATTATGCAGTTTACACGTTTTACAAGTTTTGCACACCTCACTAGGAGAACCTGTGCTGAGGTGTTTGCATGTATTAAGAAAGTTTTATTATGCCATCATAAGTAAAAACGCATCATCGTCCTTGAAATACTCAAGAAGGATATTTTTATTTTTTTTTAATTTTTTTTTATTGTACAACAGAACATTTATTACAGTTACAGTACAATTTTACATCATATCAGCAATTAGGTAAGTGACTCTTCAATAATTGTTTTAGGTCATTTAGAGAACAGTCACTTACATCAAAATTCTTTGCTAGTTCATTCAAAAGCACCACTCCCCTCGTCATGATATGCTTTGCCAGGACGTCGGTTTTGCCTTTTGGTACTCTGAATAAGTCATGAGTCAAATTGTGGTTCTAACCATAGCGGCAGTATTGTATGCAAAATAGGTTAATAGTTGTAACATCATAATGTTACATATTGCAAAGACATAATTTCATGAAAAGAAAATACTACATACAACTACAAGTATACTTAGAGATAAGGTTAAGATGAAAGAGAATAAAACAAAACAGAAGTAGATGACAATCAATGCAAGTATTTAAAACATTACTAAATAATAATACAACAATAATCTAATTAGAAGAACTAAAAACATAATTTACATGCTAATTAAAAAGTGTTATGTTTGATTTGGGATGAGTATATTTAGGAAAAATTATGTTCCTTTAGTTTTTATCCATTCTGGGATGATTTCTTTCAATTTGTGTATTGGTAAATTATCAGCAGATGTGATGAAACCGACATTGCAATAAATGTTGTTTTAACCAAAAAAATCCGGACCAAAGGTTTCAAAGGTTTTTGCTACGACGATCAAACATATTTTCTGCCCTACAGTTTATAATTATAAAAAGTTTTATTTAAGTTTAGGGTGTTGAAAAACGAGTGTAATTTAATTGTGCATAAATAAACGTGGTAAGTAATGAAGAAAAGATTAAGTAAACTCGCTGATAAAATTGTTGCTCGTTAAAATAATTATTTCGTACAATTTTGTGCAGGCGGGGAGTGGTTGAGTGCTTAAAGGGTGAAATATATTCTCAGAGTGCAACTAGGCAAAATTTAAAATGGATGGCATTAAAATTAATTCCAATATACATCGTGGCAAAGGGATGAAATGACTGAGGGTTGAGGGTGCAGGGGGTCTCATAAAGAGTTACTGCGCAACATTTGGTTAAGTTCCGTCAAAGGGCTTAAGTTCATATAGAGAACTGATGGACTGATATTATACATTCAATCACGTCTTATGTGTATTATGTACTTACTTATAATACCGTGGCAGACATGTAAGCTCCTTGGCTCCGAACCGAAGGGTCGTGGCTCTAAAATCCATAAAGGGAAAAGAAAAGTTCGATATAATAATATATATTTTAATGTATTTGCGTTTTGCATAATGCAGCGATCACACGAGGACAGTACAATACTGTTTTGTCCTAGCTCCGGACTCACTGTCCTTGTGTGAACAGTAGTTTTGAAAATAAGACACTGAACCACGACACCGTCCCAGAGAGAGACAGGCAAGATATCTCTACTAGGAAAGTGTTTTACTCCCACCACCGCGCCAGGCTGCATAGTCCTCGTGTAAACACGTTTTGACAAGATAGTAGGGCAATAAAAGGATTTAAGATTTTCAATGAACTACTGACAGATGTTAAAGAAGCTAAAAGCCTTGCTGTTTATCGTGGGTTATGCCTAAATGCTATAAAGAATAAGTTTTAGAAGAAGTGTAAAGTGTGCTTTAATGTCATAGAAATATGTTGTTAGTAGTTAGTAAAGGTTTATACTAGATATAAAAACGTAATTTTTTATAACTAAATTAAAAAAATAACCAGTCGCTTCGCGCGTATGTATCTCGGTTCTCGGCGCTCGGATCTCGTATTTCAGCTATAAAAGTGGCGTAAATGGAACACTACACTACATCTTGGCATAAAAGACTGATAGAAGATAATATTTTGTCTTGTTTCCATTTTAACAACGTTCCGCGTTTGGCCCACGATAGAATTGTTGTATTTTCTCACTGTCCTGCTCTGCGACTTCCAGACTGTTGCAGGGACATGGAGCAGGGACAGGGCGTTATTGTATTGTCTTCTGTATTGTACTCGTGTGATCCCGGCATAACGAAATCTTATTTAAGCTTTTACTGTGATATTGAGAAAGCGGAAAATGGTCTATAGACTGCATTTAACACAATGTATTTACTATCTCGGGTCACATCGGAGAATCATGCAATCTCTCTGTATACTTACTGCATTTGTTGTATTGCTTTATGCTGTCTCTTTAATATAAGAATATAGTAGCACGTTCATCACAATAAACGTATAACATTAGTAGGGTGTAAGATACAATCAACGGTATCAGTGTTGTCTTGGTGAGACATCGAAACATGCGTTGCTTGAAATGGCTTAAGCAATGTTTAGTGACCACATCCGAATAGCCTGTTTATTTACCAACATCCTTTAATTAATTTTCCGCTTTCAACCAAAAAGATTCCAATCCAAAAATCATATGAATACTTAAATGTATCGCTGTGTATGTTATTGACTGAGCGTAGCGAAGTTCTGTTTTAACTGACTGTAAATTTGTTTGAGAATTCTGCTTCATCCTCTTTATTATTCAAAAAATCCGTTATTTTTAATACATGGCTAACTTTCATTATACTTCAGTATAAATTCTTTTTTGAAATGTGAAATCGTAGTTTTTATTTGCAATTTTTCGATATTATGGTACCGACCCGTCAGAAAAAGTTAGAAAAATTAATTGGCATTGAGATAGTGACGTTTCTTTAGACAAATCGTATTATTCTTTATTTGCAATTAAAAAACCACGTAAAATACATATTGTTTATAATTTAGTAAGAAGGTATGTAGGTACCTACTTACAAATCTAACGATTTCACAGGAAAATTGGTTTTGGTATATTGCCTTAGTAAGAAAAAAATTGAAACATATATTTTTAGACGCGAGGTCTACAACTAAATAATACACTTTGTTTACACCAATTAATAATAATCTACGGTACTAGTTAGTTGTAAGTTACAACTAAGACATAGAACTAAGTCTTACAACTAAGACTCATGACTCGTAACTGTAAGACTATAAATATTTTTATGACCGAGTGGATATTTACACAATACAGCTATAACATGACTTACAACTACGGCTTAAGTCTAGAGATTTTTGACTAACATACTTATTTACTTTGGTATCAGGCGGACGGAAATACGGTGGACATCAAGGAAGGGATGAATCGAAAGTTGGATAGGCAGAACTAGTAACACCATTTAGCTAAACCATTTCAGGCAACCTTAACAGTATATCATATATAAGCACTATAAGAAAAATATCACATACGAGTATAAGTAAGATTTTTTTTTGTAAAATATGGAACTATGCTTCCTCTTCAATCTGTAATGCGGAAATTCCCTACATAGGTACAAAAACCGTTTTTAAAAGTTGAAGACGATGGGATTTGTAAGAATTTAAAAATCCCTTTTAAACTAATGAATAATTTACCTTATATTTTAGAGCATGCAAAAAATGTTATTTACTACGTTTTTTCATGTTACAATTCAGATTTGAGAAAAAATATCTCTTACGGTTGATAAATTACATTTGAAAGTAAAACGAAATTGCCTCCTTTTAAACTATTGAGTTAGTAAATCACCTATTCAGGTCGGCGCTCAGATCAGCAAATAAAGTGAACCCATTTAAAGTTAAAGTCAACTTTAATGAGATAGAAAGCGTCATGGAAGAAAGTTTTAGTGATGGTGACGTCACACGGCATCTGACTCTATTTAATTGACGTACAATCATGATTCTAACGAATTGAACTAATCACATTATCAACTCTCATTTTTGACAAGACACGTGTTCGACCCTTCTGAAGTCTCCCCTATATTTGTGACAGCCCAATGGGTGTACAAAATCTATAGAACTCCTGGAAAACGTAGCAACGCAGTGCAGGGGTTGCATTGCTACAAGCATCGCGATTAGTAAAACCGGGAGAGGTTTCTTCCGAAAATTTTATTTTCCACAAGGTACAGGGTTTTCCAATAAGAGGTGTTATTTTGAATAGCCTGATATTTCGGTAGATGTTACGTTTGAAGCTGTCATTTTTTGACATTTGACAAGTAAAAACTACGCCATTAATAAAAATGTAACGATACACGCTTCAACAACGCATTAAAATTATTAATATTCACTTGAGTGAATCAAATGCAAATCATCTTGAGTGACGAGGCTCATTTCCACATTGGTGGCTTCGTCAAAAAGCAAAATTGTCGCATCTGAAGCTCGGAAAACCCAAGAGTTAATGTTGAAAAGCCTCTCTATCCTCAACGGGTGACTTTTGGTGCGGTTTATGGTCCAGATAGAGTCATTGGACCTTACTTTTTCGAAAATGAGGCTGGAGCAACAGTTACGGTGAATGGATCGCTATCGAGAGATGATTAATGATTTTTGATGGCCGAAATTGGATGGTATTGATTTGGACAACGTTAACTTTCAACCAGACGGTGCTACGTGCCACACAAGCAACGAAACCATTGATCTTTTACGATTGAATATCAAAATAACACCTCTCATTGGAGAACCCTGTATTATGTAAATCTTATTATCTTTTGTGTGGCGTTATCTAAGAATCTAACTAATATTGGATCACTTGAAGGAAAATTATTCATTACATATTTCAATTTCGCAATTTTATAATGAGTATTTGGAAAAAATAACAGAAATATCTAATAAGGGCTTAAACATGTTGGGATTTATAACTAGGCTATCCAGAAATTTTAACAATATAAAGTTTATTAATTTGTTATATTTTGCCTATGTAAGCAGTCAACTTGAGTACAAATCTCCTGTCTGGAACCCACATTATAATATATATGTACAAGCTGTTGAAACAATATAAATCACATTCTTACGTTTTATAAATTTAAAAATGGGTATTTGAGCAATTATGTTGAACTACGACACTCTGTTTAATTATTTGAATACGCTTAAATTGTCAGACAGAAGAATTTTCACTGATTTTGTATCTCTATATAAAATTCTAAATTATTTAGTTGATAGTCCGGTATTGCTAAAATTGATAAGCTTCCACAACGTAATAGTAGAAGTCAGGATTTGTTTCAGTGCAGAAATTCTGGGCTAGCTACCATAATTATGTATTCCTCTTTGCCCAGAATACTCATGGAGGGAAACAATTATACCAAGTCAGTGGACATATTTAATTTATCTTTGAAGAAATATAAAATGTTGTTAATGAAGCAATTCAGATGTGTAAAATAAATAATGTATATTTCTTAATATTCATACATAAAAGCACCGAAAAACGGCGTTAATTAATAAATAAATTAATTAATGCTAGGCCTATAAGCCTGAGAGGCCACATATATCTCTTCTATCTTCTAATGTTGATAGTTTGTGGAATGCTAACGAGTCTTTTAAATGTTGCGGTGGTCGGGAGGATTTAAAACTGTACGGGACTTACTAAGCACATCAACTGATTTTTCACAAAAATGGGGCAGTAAAATGTATCCAATTATTATTATTATGTTATAACCCTTAAAATTTTTGGACCCCCTCTCTCGTTGTCAAAACGCCGTCAAAACGCTGTTTAAACGCTGTCGAAACGCTGTCGAAACGCTGTTGAAACGCTGTCGAAATGCTGTAGTAACAACACGGGAGTCCTGATTGTATTCTACATTACATATTCGATAATGTAGTGTATTTCTAAATTTATAATAACAATGAATATGGTATTCATTATCATCTTGATAAACAAAAAAATCATCTTAATCGAAGTAAAGTAAAATTATTGATTTAGCCAGTAATTTTTATTAAATTTAATTTTTTGCCCAGCTGGGCTTTTATCAGAGGCGACTTTAAGGACCGAGGCGTAGTAGGTCATTTTAAAAAAAGTGTGACTAATCTTTATTTGATATTGTGAAAAATGCCCATACATTATTATTTGTATCAATTTGTAAGTCCGCGACTCTAAATACATATAATGTTAATATAGTAAATTGGAAGTAACTAAACAACTCACAGCCATTACCTCAGCGTCCTTAAGCTTTCGTCAGGACTTAATTTTTACTTTGACGAAAGACATCGTGCCATTTCGTTTATTCTATGGCGCGCATAGGGACAGAAGATACCAAAGTTTGTACATTTTTGAAATTGACCCAGCAAATCGTGTAGACTAGTGTATGAAAGCTTCTATTAGAGATAACATATGTCACTGCTCGTCAGTAGCCGCCGCCGCTCGCAGCTATGCTGTTTCGCGGTACATTTCAAAAGCATTAAGAGCAAGACCAGTTATTTTGATGCACATAATTTATTATCATGGTTGTATTATAATTTTGGGTGTTGAAAACTAAATAACCTAAGGAAAGAACCGCCACTGGCTTTTATATAAATTATAAGAATAGAATATGACCTATCGAATGTTTAAAAAATAAATAAGCCTTTGGTAATATAAAACTCATAATCCATACATGAAACAGTATTATCAAAACATGTAACAGTAAAATAACATAAACTAAAACAATACATAGAATTAAAATTAAAAAACTTTTTCACTTTGTTCCACTTATTTATTATTACCAGGACCGGTTTCATCCTACTACGGTCCTGGTAATAATAAATAAGTGGAACAAAGTGAAAATGTTTTTTAATTTTAATTCTATTACAATGGAATTCCACCACGAATTAACAGTGCAAAAACTAGACTCATTAAAACAATACAATTAGATAAATCAATAAAATTACATTACCTACGCTACTATAGTTTGTAGAATTCAGCAAAGTCCTGGTATAGATTACGTTTAGTTGTAAAAATGGAGTTGATTATTGCTCAGATCATGCAGCCTATTTGTTAGTGAGGGTGTTTGATAACTGGTTGTGTACGTGTGACAGAAAAATGTTACATTTTGTCTTGTGTTCCTAGTCAGTTCATGTAATTTACTAGTGGCTGTCAATTAAGTTGTTTCAGGATGTTGACAATAAAACATGCTCAAACATAATGGGTAAAAATAATTCTCTCTTAAAACAGCGGTCGTTTAAACACGTCATGAGCAAGGGTCGTACGTCGTACTTATTTAATTCTGTATTCATAAGGGAAAACTATTCCCCCGTTTTAAATATTTAGTTTGTGTCCAAAACCAACGACATTATTTATTCGAGTGGAAATACACGTTAAGTGATTTCATTATTGTTAGCATTTTAACCTTTGTTGGAATACGGTTTTGAGAAATAATATTGGTTGAAAGACTATTCCTTTCAAATTGTAGAATGCGTTTAGTGTCAACGTGGATACATAAATTATATTCCGTAATAAATATCATGCTAGGTATAAAAAAACATACTTAATCTAGAGTCTAGACCAGTAGTCGGCAAAGTGCGGCTCCGGAGCCGCATGCGGCTCTTTGGCTCCTTGGGTGCGGCTTTGGCACAAATGCTAAGGTTAAAAATCCTTTTATTGACATTGGTCACTTTGAAATACAATTGAAGGATTAAAAAAAGGAAATATGGAGCTCTAAATTTCAACGTATTTGTATTGATTTGGAAATATTGGAGAAGAATAAACGTGATCTTAGTTCTCAACACAAGTGGTCTGTTTTGAAAGACCCGAAGAAGGAAGACATGATCATTTTCATCGTCTGGAATAGTATTCTTGACTCTTACAATCAGCTGAAAAAACTCGCGTTTTGCTGTTCTTTCCCTTCTTGATTTTACATATTCACGCGAACAATCTTTTTCAAGCATGAACTTTATCAAGAGTAAACTGGGAAGTCGTCTTATTGATGAGAACCTGGAATCATGCTTAACATTGAAAACAAGAACATACAAACCTGACTTACTGAAACTTTCCAAGAAGATGCAAGGACATTGTTCGCATTAAGTGTTTGTCAATCATTGTCATGATTTAAATTTATGGATACCTTACTTTCATATTATAGTCTACAAACGAATAAATCTTTATTAAATGTGAAATGAAGTTTTATTCAGTGTACCCGTTATTTAATGAAAGTCTAAAATTATAATAAAGGTTTACTAAATTTAAAAAAAAACAGATTTGGCTCTCAGATTTTTTTTGAATCTTTGTAATGTACATATTAAGCTTTTTGGCCAATAAGTTTGCCGACCACTGATCTAGACCAATATTTACTAGACTTAAAATTATTAATTTATATTTGAAAGTTTTTACAGTTACCAGTAATCATTATTACATTTCATAAAATAAATTTAATATTATTATCAAATTAAATATTTTCTCAGAGTTGTTCTCATATTTTAAATTCAGAGAGAGAGAGGGGGAGGGAGAAAGTCAGTGAGTGATCTAGGGTTCTGACAGGTATCTTTTAATTTTCTGTGTATTGTTCTGTTTCGTGTTTCGTTTAGATTTATTAGTATCTTCTTTTCACAAGTATTGATACATTACGAGTATTTTTATTCATATCATTTCGTCGAATTTTATTGTCATTACAAGCGCAGACCCGTGAAAAATCACGGGGTATTATGAATTTTAGGATTTGTGAAGCAGAAGGTATTGAATATATAAAATTATTGAAAATAAAACTATCACAATACAAACACCATTTTCATTTTGATTCCTATTGCCGATCAGGTTTTGCTAAATACCATAGCTACGTCAGGGCAGTATAATGCTCTACACATAAAATATTTACCTCATTGGTTTACGATTCGAGAGGCGTAAAATCATTTTTTGAATGGACACCGTTACTTTACAAATCATTCAAGTTGTGATTCAGATTTAGAAGTGTCATTAATTCTTTTGTCAAAACAATTCATTTACGATAACAGCTACGGTCTGTTCAGTCAATTTGATCGCTTTTGGTAATAGTTTCATATTATGGTCTAATAAAAATCGTTGTCTCTCTTACTGCCATGGTGAAAAATATGATTCAACCTCTACTGCGCGGCTGACTACATTTGCAGTCCAGTGAAATTATGACTACCTCGAGTTTTCATATAGCTAGGTTTTAGAAGTTTTTAATGCATTTATTTACAGTTCAAGAAAATTCCAAAGTGAGAATCTTATTGAAGCGTATCTAATTTCAATGTCAAATTTGGTTTTCAGATATTTACAAAGTTTTTCCGGTCTAATAGTGGTTAAACAGTGTTAGAAAGAAAAAAACACCACGCTTTATATTGAAATCAAGAAGACATGAAACTAAAGGTTCCGACCGTAATTTTTTGAGAAAATTATGAACAACAAAAAAATGAGATGACTCTAGTGTTTATAATACATTTAGTTAATAAAATATGTGTTTTTTGTGCTATCATTTATTTTAGTTCGTAGACGAAAATGCGTAAGATATATTAAAAAAAATTGAAATCTTATTTTATCACAGTACGAAAACTGCTTTTAGTTTTCAGATCCGTTAAGAACTCTCTGACCATCTGTCAGTGTATTTAAGAAATATGATGGTTAACATGCCAGAGGCCCTAGGGGTTAAAATATTGATTTATTGTAAAATAAAATAATTTTATTTTATAAGCAATAATTATTAGCCTGAAACACTCATGTACAAGTTCTAGTATCTTCACCAAATATTATTTGACAAGTTCTAGTATCTTCACCAAAAAATGTAGACAATTTGTCTCGACGCCATCTAGTAAGAGAGTTAGCACTTACAATGCCTTTCTCATATAAAATAAAGTTGGTTGTTTCAGGTGAAAAAATGTAACAAGTAGTAATTATTGAATGAAACACTAGTATATATTGAATTATTTCGCGGATAAGAGATAAGCCGCCATAGCTCAGTGGTCAGAGCAGTCGATCGGAAATCGAAAGGACACGGGTTCAAGTCCCGTTGGCGTCATGTATCTTTTATCAGGAGATTTTTCAATTTGGATGAGTGTTTCAGGCTAATAATTATTCCTTATAAAATAATTGTTACCCTTTGTGCTATGCATAAAAAATCTTGTCTTAAACATTTATTTACCAAAAAAAAAAAATAATTAAAATAATTTTGGTATCTAATTAATTATTCGCTTAGTTTCCACGGTCAGTTCACATCATTTAAAGTTCATTAAACGTGAATAATTATACTAATTACGTTAGGCAGAAATATTTCACATCATCACAGACAATGTTTGATGAATACAACTTAGGTAGGTATCTATATGAACAATATTGAAAACCCCACCTAGGCAAACCGCTGGTAGCCCCGTTGTACCCTCTTTCACTTATAAGAAGAAAAAGAAATGTAATTGTAATGAAACTCTCAGCAGCAACTTCATTATTTCGTAAAGTAAAAAGTTTTCAAATCGTCAAATTATGAAATAAGTGCTCTAATTCTCATGCACAATAGTTTTTCAAAAATGCAATTACTTTGACTCAGCAATACATTTTAGGAATTCACAAATAAATTGTATTAGTTTTTGTAAAACTACCTTACAATAGCAATATTTTCCACTCTTTAGCAATATCCAATCCTAAGCAATACTTCTGTATCAAAGCAGTGGCGTGGGGCGGTCGGTCCGTTCTTTGATCATATTAAATCAAAGCCACGCTCCTGATGCCCCCCCAAGAGGGCGGTAGGTACTAATATTAAAAGGTTTGGGGATTTGCTAAAGCCGATTTGAATTTCACCAAACACAGCGAGTCTTAAAATAAAATATTAATTTTACTTAAAATAAATATTATCATCGGTATCGCATTTAAAAAAAAAGATTTTTTAAATGCGAGGTGAAAATATTTTTTAATATTTTTATTTATTTATACATCTAAAAAGGCTTTAACATAAAAGTGACAAAATATGCAGTGTAAATAGGAGAATATCTGTATTATGTATGGAATATTAACAGTATACAGATGTAATCAATGGATCTATTTTGTACACACTTTATAATGATAAAGTGTGTACAAAATAGATCTACGAATACACAAATGTAAAATTGTAATTACAAGTATAGTGAGAATATATTTAAAAATAATTTAAATAAACTAAATATGAAACAATATTAGTAAAGCGTAAGAGTAACATAAAATAAAATAGAAATTAGAACAACACTACATATAATACAAAACACTAAAACTATTCTTACAATTGCCCTAGTAAGAGGCCCTCCTTCATGTAGTGTTATTTGGTTGTAGTATCGATTCCGCCCACCAGATGGCGGTAGAGTGTGTAGATGTAAGTTAATATTATCAAGTTAATTTAATTTTAAGGTAATTTCATAGATGGCGGTACTTACGCCACCTGACAGAGATAGCATGTCGGTTGTACCCTACCTACATATTTAAAATTATTTGTTATTTATTTCGGAAATATTATTACAAATGTTATCTGATCATTTATTATAAGCGCCTAGTTGTATCTTCGATTTTAATTATTATCTCTCAATATTTTTCCACATTTTATCTTGTATTCGCCTTTAGTGTATTACCTATACAAATAAATTACATTCATGCGAATATTTTTTTTATATATAGGTACAATTTGATATTGCGTACCAAATGACAAAAATAATGTTTTGATTAGTTTTTTAATCGGGCACTGTCTAAGAAACTAAATTGGGCCATAATCACATTAGCTAAGTGGAATACTTGATTTTCCTAGCTTCGTCGATCAAGGGATTGAGATCATTACTAAATATATGCAAAGAATACAAAAACAGCACACTATGAAAAAACAATACACAACGTGAAGAAGACGGAACTGATTGCGTTCCACTACGGGAAAAATACCCGATAAGATGCTCCCCGTACACCGAGATAATCATAAATACGCTTATTTAAGTGTAAGCGAAGGAGTGCAGTAGTATTGGTGAACAAAACCGGCGACACTGGGCAAAACAATTCCGCACAGTATGAACTGCTCATAGCACATCTCGTTCTTCTAATATCTTTGGTCGGGAACCAATTCTAGGAACGTTGAACATAATTTGATAGAGTAAAAAAGGGCAGTTTATTAGAGCATTAACAATTTTGAAAAGAAAATTTAAATCAATATTTAGGACGGGTTGTTTCGGAGTATTTGAACAATTCATCAAATTTTAACGTTAATTTCTGGGATCTGTGAAAGTCCAATTCAAATTCTGTTATTATATCATTATAGGCTAGTTGCTTGACAAAACTGAAATAAAAACAGAACTTGAAAAAATCTTTCACAGAAATTGAAAATGAACGTTGAAATTTGATGAATTGTTCAAATACTCCGAAACAACCCGTCCTAAGTCTTCTCTGTTCAAGGGTGCGTACATTGTAGAAATTTAGTCTATCGGTGTAGTGAGGAAGTGATCGAGCTCGCTTATCACAATACGCTAGGTGGCACATAAAATGTTTTTGAACCCGCTCTATTCGCTGAATATGAACTTTGTAGGTTGGACTCCATATAGAACTTGCGTACTCCAACACGTTGCGGGTGAAGGAATTGTACAGCGTTATTTTTGATTTGGGATTCTGAAAATTTTTACTATTTCGTTTGATAAATCCTAGCATTTTCAGGGATTTAGAAATAATGTTGTCGATATGAGGTGTGAAAGTTAGTTTTTTATCAAATATTACGCCTAGGTCCCGAATGGTTGCGACTTCCTGGAGTTTAGTACCGTCGATAAAATATTGAGTTGTGATAGAGTTGCGTTTACGTTTAAAAGTTATGTGGACACATTTTAAAGAATTCAGAAATATTCTATTGTCAATGCACCACTTAGAAACTCTGTTGATATCATTTTGAAGAAGTATTGAATCAAGTAATGTGTGGATAATTTTAAAAATCTTACAATCATCAGCGAACAATAAAATTTCAGAATCCGCTTATGAACATAAAAAAAATCTGAGGCGATGATATGCCTTAAAAAACTTTCTGAAAAAAAAATCATTTCTATATGCCAAACAATACGGTTTCAGAAAAAAGTCTAACACTCTTTCTGCAACTAATGATCTTATAAATAAACTTAGAACTAGCATAGATAATAGAAACTATGTCATAGCAATTCTTGTAGACCTTCAAAAAGCCTTCGACACCGTAAGTCATGAAATACTGATTAAAAAAATAGAAAAAACAGGAGTAACCGGTCCAGCTATCAAATTAATTAAATCATATCTATCAAACAGAAAACAATATGTTAGCATAGAAGATAATAACAGTCAGTTAGAGAGTATAAACTATGGAGTTCCGCAAGGATCTATACTGGGGCCCCTCCTATTCCAAATATACATAAATGACATCTGCCAGTTGAAACTACATGGTGAAATATTTCTATACGCAGATGACACTACAATATTTTACTTCGGAAAAAACTTAGAAACTCTATTAGAACAATCTCAAGAGGATCTTAATATTCTAAGCAGTTGGCTAATAAAAAATATATAACAATAAATATTAATAAATCCGGCTACATGATCCTAATGAAGACCTCTCGGACGATGGCGATATTGAACGACAAACGAGAAGTGTCTAATATATTTTGTACCAGCCTGTGTACGTGTGAGACATGGTGTCACTACCGAACTTGGTCGATGGAACGACTCCGAATACAATATAATAGTGCCTTCAGAATCATATTTGGATACAGAAGCTATTGCAGCGCATCGAAAATGCTTACGGAACTAGGACTGAATTGATTTTCTGGCCTGATGAGACACCCAGTCACTGGAGCCAGTATGCGGCTAGTGGCCTCCGACAACACGGTGGTGACCGCAGCCTACCAGCAACAAGCGCCACTCCCGAGTGAGCGCTGGGCCCGAGCTCACTCAAGACCACACCACATAATAGTTAATTTTATAAAAAAAATATCACTTAGTTTACATGTATTTCATAAAAAAATATTTATATATCTCTATCAATATGTATAATTATATGGGACGTTTAGGATTGTACCAACCTCCCCGCAACGTGGAATAAAATAATTATTTTTTTAATCCTTGTGTAATTACTCTATGTTGTCATTTTGATTGTGTATAAATGAATTACTTTGTTTACACCACTTTTATTTAAAAATAAACTACATGTTTCAAAGCCAATGGCTTCTTTGTCTGGATAATTAAAATTAAAAATACATGAAAAAAAAATTTTGACCTTATGTTTATCCACACAAAGTTGACAGTTCTAAGAAGTGGAGAAAATATTATTTTAATATTTAATAATTAAAAAACATCCCAAAGTTTTTCAAAGCATTCAACCAGTTTTTTATTCTAATAACAAATCATAAAAATATATTTTTAATTACAAGGATATGGATGATATTTTAAGCAAATAAGGGTTTTAAAAATTAATTTGTAATTATTATAACTTTTTTTTACAGCTAAGAATTCTAGAAATTTTAATATAAGAGTTAACCAACCACCTTTTGGAAACAAACCATTCTTTTGATATAAGTGAAGGGTTACAAATGTTAGAAAGAATACAATGGGTTTACAATTAGATAACTTTCAAATTTTTAGAAATTAAATATTATCAATTACGAAATATTTTTTAAACAGCCATCTTTTAAATTTATTTCCGCATTAATAGCCATTTTGATAATACAGGATTTCCAATAAGAGGTGTTATTTTGATATTCAATCGTAAATGATCAATTGTTTCGTCGCTTGTGTGTTTAAAGTAAAGTAAACGTTGTCCAAATCAATACCATCCAATTCCGGCCATAAAAAATCATTAATCATCTCTCAATAGCGCAATCCATTCACCGTAACTGTTGCTCCAGCTTCATTTTCGAAAAAGAAAGGTCCAATGACTCCGCTGGACCATAAACCGCACCAAACAGTCACACGTTGAGAATAGAGAGGCTTTTCAACAATAACTTTTGGGTTTTCCGAGCTCCCGATGCGACAATTTTGCTTGTTAACGAAGCCACCAAGGTAGAAATGAGCCCCATCACTCAAGATGATTTGCATTTGATTCACTCAAGTGATTTTTAATAATTTCAATGCATTGTTGAAGCATGAATCGTTTCATTTTTATTGAAAACGTTGTTTTTACTTGTCAAATGTCAAAAAATGACAGCTTCAAAAGTAACATCTACCGAAATAGCGGGCTATTCAAAATAACACTTCTTATTGGAAAAACCCGTATTTTAAGAATAATATTTTTATTAACATTTTTTATTTATATTAGTTACTCCTTCATTCTTTTATGTTAAATTTTAAAAGTTTTCAATTTATACATAAGTTTGTTATTTTAAAATAATGCTATATCCATAAATATAATAGCTAACTATTTTACGATAATTCAGTGTAATTTATTTTTATAATAATAAATAATTATATTATTTACCTACCATTATAGAATTTTTGTTAATTTAATTTAATTTTATTTATTTCATCAAAAAAATTAACAGAATACATAATATATCATTAGTAAGTAAAATACCTATATGTAAGTTAGTAACAATGACATTGTTGAAAAACTAATGTTACAATAATAGAACAGTTTCTAATAGAACAAAAGTAAATTTCTATTGATGTTATAAAGATATGGCATAATATACTAGATTTTAAGTTGTGCATAACCTGCCCTACTAGGCGAACCTGTGTTGAGGCAGATTTTTTAGTTAATTATTTCTCGTATTTTGTCTATGGTTTACCTTTAAATGTTTAATATAGGTTCTGTCACATAAATATTTTGTGACAAGTGTAGTTCTTGCTTAATTGGGTTTATTTTGTCTATGGTGTTTTTTTTTTAGCTTTGGCAATATTTTTAAGGAAGGAAGGACAGTTTTGTTTTTGGTCACTTCCTCCCCGATCAGTTTTTGGGCAGCTGCTCGCGGATCTTGTCACTCGCCATTTAAGGTGTTTTAATCTGAGTTAATCATGTGAATAGAAGTCATGCTTTTCTTTTAAAAAGGGTGCGGGGTGTTTTACCTTTCACGAATAGTTCGTGTTGATTATTATTTTAGTGGTGATTATGGAATCCCGCTTTTTATCCAGTGTTGGCCGATGGTCATATTAATAGTACTCGTGTTTCGGTTGTGAAACCGCAAATGGATTGGTCCTAGCTGTGGCTAGAAGTTGATGGCTGAGTATCCCCGCGTCGCGAAGGAACGGATTGCTGTTCCCGAAGTCCGTAAGACGAGTCTGGTTGGTTGCCACGTGCTGCAGACTTGATGATCCTGCAGGCGCACGTTGAAGGAGTTGCGTCCTCCCGTTTCCACTAAGAGAAGGATGTCCTGGCTCCCTAAGACGAGTCTGGTTGCTTGCCACGTGCTGCGGACTTGATGCTTGTAATATTTTCACCTTTTCGCCATCCTTTTTATTATATTATTACAATATAATATTTTCTTCTCTCTTGGCTATGACCGATATTTAATTTTTTTTTCTCTAAGGCTTTGCATATGTGTTCGCAGGGATGGAAAATTCCTCCCCTACAATACATAAGCCTCCATGAAAATTGGACCCTTAATTTCTTTGATATCTACAGAAAGCTACTTAAAGCTCTCTTGTACTATATATATCTCTATAGACATATGTACTTAACTAATTAATACGTTATTTACGACCTTGAACGCAAATATATTCGTATTTATATTGTAATTAAATTCCATCAAACGTTGTGTAATTTTTTGGTTTATGATATAGGATTTTAATTACTTTCATTTTTTGTGGTAACCCTTTTGATTCTGATCAAGGCGTTGAATTTCAAAATTGAATTGGTCTTTCCATTGCAAGTCTAAATTTAAATGATTTCTCTAACTGAGCTAACTTTCCCTATGTAACTATTCTGATTCCCTGCACCCTAACGAAGTTGTAGTTTAATCACTGGTAAAAGATATTATACATGTTTATTTGGACAGGTAACTAGATATAACTCAAATGGTTAATTGTTAGTAAATTTGATTTTGGTAAACTCTTGTGTCTGTTTGGCGCCACTCCTTTATGACTCTGCTACTATAAGGTACATGTAAAATTTGATTTAGTAGGTTAATGTAATTAGTTAATTGTATATTTGACGAACTCAGAATAACCCTTTACTTGCAAAATTTGGCTCCTATCCTCCTGCAAGTAAACGAGATGATCGTGAGTCAACGAGAAATCCGCACAATCTTTTGACACGGTTCATTGATTGGTGCCTAAGTCACCGCGTCCCAATGAACCTTCCACGTCATCATGCACTGCCTTCAAGTCTTCCCTCGGGTCCCGAAACTCCCAAATTCCTACTCCTCCTTGGACTACAATTTACTTAGGGCGAACCGGTTTCGTCCTAAATACAATCATATACTCACGGTTGGTGTGGACTTATGGGTCGTGAATCCTCATTCCACGTTTAAGAGAAAATGCGAGAGTGGTCCACAGACCTAAATGCAAGCTGTACGCAGGTCCGCATTCTCCAGTAAACAGTACATACGAATAAATATATGTATACATACGTTTTGGGAAAGGTTTATAACTTGCAATACAAGGCTATCTACCTCGCATTCCAAGCTCGGATCTCGCGCCAAGAACTCTGCGAAGCTCTAGGTTTGGTAACCGAATAAATACGTAATAATAAGGTGATACTAATAAATACTAGTAAAATAAGATCTTATTGATAGTTTGTTTTGGAGAGCTATCGAACTCCAGGCTTTTTGTTTGGTTTTGACGTTTTTATTTAAGAGAATCGTTATCTCTATTTTGTTTGGTTAATGGTCTTGTTATAGGAGCGACCACTGCCTCCTATTTGATGAACTGTATTTTTCTTTCCCCAGGATTCAACATTAGATTTAGTTCATCCTATCCCGTGATTTTTCAACTGTTTCATGTAATTGATTGCCACATAAGAGGGTACACTCCTCTCAACTGTCTCAGGCAACTGATGGGATCTATGCGAACACTCCATCAATGATACTCAAATGTTTCGTATAGTATTTCGATATAAATCTTACTAACCCGTGATTTTTCAATTGTCGATTGTGAATGGTAGGTATTTGTAAGCACGCAGCTTTCAGCTGTTTCAGGTAATTAATAAATCCTATGCGACTATCTAAACAATGATATTTAAATGTTTCGTGCAATTATTCGATATAAATCTTGCTATCCCGATGATTTTTCAATTGTTGTTTGGGAATGATAGGTATTTGTGAATACGCAAGTCGCTACACATTGTACTATGACATCCTGATGATTATCCTTATAACCCTGATAAATTATCTAGTTACGGCCAAGGTCGTTTTCAAACTTGCGGGTGACACAGTTCTCCAGTGACTTTATTTGTAAACAATTAATGTAAACATCTCCTGACACACTAACCTAAATGTGAGATTTGTTTATTTTAAAAATTCCTTGGAAGTCACTTGTGTCTCTTTACTTTTATCGTGCATTGTTAATTAAAATATTTTTAATTCCTTTTTGAAGTTAAACTATTTATTTCATTACCCGAATTTAGTAAATTTACTAGAGGTTAAATGAAGAATAAATATAAATATATATTTAAGTACACATATCTCGATTGTCAAAATATGTTAAATAAGAGTACATATATTAATAAATAAATATAAAATATATGATTCTACATAGTCTTGAATATTAATAAATACATATTTTCTTTTTTTCAATAATATCGATATGTCCTCGGGTAGGTATTAAAATAGCTACCATTTCGATGCTTCGATTAATAAATAAAATACATATATATAAATACATTACTCATATATATATTCCTTATATACAATATATTACTTTATTTTTATATAGATAAATACATAATATACATATATTAATGTGTAATTCCTTCTTGGTGTTTTATTTTAATATTCAATTGATATACCTCCACCTCACAGTCCTTCTGTGCCTCCTGGGACCTGAAAATTATTTATAAAAGGAAAACTTACCCCCATCAAGATTTTTCCAGTTGGGTGCCACACAACAAAACCTTGTCGAAGAAAATCCTACCTAATTAATTGTATTTTTCAACAAATTTCAAAATAAATCTTTTCTACTATTTATTCCTATTTAATATTCTATTTGTTGCTTGATTCATATAAATTAGCTGATATTTAATTTTTCTTCCGAACGAAATCCTAATCCAGAAAACCCGTTGATTTAATAACACTTTTCTAGTTTAGGCTTTTGAATGATAGCTGTTTCAAATTCTCTTTTTCGAAATGGTAGGTTGATGTTAAAATTCCGGTTAAAACGACAAACACCCTTAACACGGTCGCTATACGCACGATGGATTTTAATTGATCAATTTATTGATTCTAAATTTCCTTTTATATAAATTTATAAGAAAATTTATTCCGAATTGCGCAAACTTTTAATTAACTCAATTCTTAATAAATTAAATATCTGTTAAAACTTTCTTCTAAATTCCACTGTTTTCACCAATATTTTAAAGTATCTACAATTAATTATTTTTTTTCGAACCGTTACTTTTAGAACAAAGGTTTGAGCATTTATTTTTGTTTCCTTTTTGTTTTATGTTTCTTTTAAACTAAGAAGTAAGTATTTACTATTAATATTTTTAAACAAAATTGATACTAAATTATAATCTATTTTTAAATATTAATTCGCGAACACATTCACTACAATAAAACTCTCAATTGAATTTGAATTTTCTTTCCGCTTTGAATGAAATAATTATTTTAAAATTTAAATAATTCACTAGTAACTTTGTTGCACTTTTCACTTTACACTTTTAAGCACTGAGTTTAACCCTATTTATTTATTAACACTGTTTGATTAGATTAAACTGACTTAAAATTTCACTGATTTTAGTACTTGTACTATTCACAAATTTTCTAAGTCCAGGGACTTATTCAAAATTTAACACTTAAAGATTTTTTCACTGTTAATTTTTTACCAAGAAACGCAGTACTGCGGCGTATCCTCCTTTTCAAAAACCTCGACTGACTGTCCGAAAACTGGTGTGCACCTTATTTTATACCCCTCTCAGGTTCCAAAAGACGTATCTGAATTTCCTTTGATAATCAATTCTATCTTTTATCAACTCGTAAGTCCGAACACACCTTCCCCTAATTTCGATTGTGCCTACATACGATCTTCTGTTGTCCGGCTCTGGGCGGCAGTTAGTTTTTCTCTCACGTCGCTAACTCGATAGGGTCCGAATCGGGTAAGTCTGCGTTTATTGCCCAGGCTTCCTTTGTCCCATGGTTCATACAAAATGTAGTTAAAATATCATGATTTTGCGTTCCTTTTTTTTCTCAATTCGCGATAGGTCCGTCCTCAGTAACATATATATAGATCTCAATTTTATGCATCTTGTGCGAAAATGATTAAATAGATGTCGAAATCTTTACTACGCATTTTTGAATTTCGATTTGTCTAAATTCTACTTAATTTTATTGTCACCTATGTGAGCTTTTCCATTTTCACCAGTACTTTCTCTCTTTATGTCGCAGACTTGAGTTTTACCTTTTTCCTCTTGAATTTTCTTTATTCAGATGTTTCTCTACACAAATTTCTTCTTTATTCTTATGTTATTTCTCATAACTCTATAACTAATTATATTCCAAGCCGTATTTATTTATTTCACGGATAACTTAGAATTGTATCGCTTTTCTCCACTTGGATCATTCCTTATCCCCGTTCTCTACCCTTTCTTTTATCTTTTCCTCACTTTTCCCGATGTGTGTGGTCTCCAGGAAAATTTCATACTTCATTAATTATTAATTAATATATAGTTTTCCACACTTCCATGGGAGATATACCTAATTTGACTCTGGGATATCTGTCACTTTTATTGCCTTACTCGATCTCCGCCCCATCTTCTATCTCTTACATACAAGATTTCACATATATCATACGTCTGGACATCTGTTTACGTCTCAAATTTATGTACTACGGCCGTAAATTTAATTTAATTTTAGAGCCATTAGTTTTAATCTATTTTGCTTTATGGTTTATCTGTTTTTCACTGTGATTTAAGCCTTTCATCACATGCTCCTACAGGCGCGCGTTGACAAGTGACAAGAGACAAGTTTTCGTTCGCCACCCGTTGTTATTCCTTCGTTTCTCGACCACGTAAAGTTAGTTTAGTTTGGTTCAGGAGTCCATCTGGTATGTGCCTACTTTTTATTCCTATTGTTACATGGTTATTATTTGTACTCCTTTGTTGTAACTTTTGATGATTTCAATATAATTTCTATTAAGTATTTACTCTTATTATTTCTGATTTTCCTCCTTACTTGACAGAGAATTAACCCCACAATCATGAGATTGAGATCTTTGCTCTACCGTATTTGTACCCTATAATTGATCCTGTAGATCTCAATATTACATGTAAACATTGGAATGTTCCTACTTTACATTTACACCGTTACAGTTCCTATACAGCAATACATTATTTTAGGTTACATTTTTATCAGCATATACACAATACAAATAGAGCAAGTTTTAGCACAATACATACCATAATAAAATATACTTATTTGTCTGTAATTATCTATTTTTAAATTTGTTATTTTGATTATTCTGTCGAAGAAGCCATTGTTTTTGAAATATGTAAATTATTATTAATTAAAAGTGGTGTGAACAAAGTAATTCATTTAAATATAAAAAAATATTATTATGTATTCACGTCTGCATTGAAGCTTATAGTCGACGTAAATCGTACTTGTCACAGTATTACATATCACATATCAAGTATACACATATAAATTTTTTGGCCAAATAAGTAATTAATAACTTTAATATATCAATTGTACAATATTAATATTATTTTTTTATTAATTTTATTCAGTGCCAATGTAAATCACATCAACAGCACGTCTCATTTATATTTTCTGAAAATTCACTACACTACATAATTTTTTGTAAATATCGATATATTGAAGAACTTAAATAATAGTAAATATTTATGAATAAATTAAATAATATTTTTTCCGGATGAAGACCGGTATTTTCGTTCTAATTAGATTTACATCTTTACGCAACCATGCTTAATTAGATCAATTCCGTGAATCTTTTAGGGTAATTTGTAATTCGTAATTCGTAATAATTTTTAATCACCGCCTCATCAAACACGAGCTTATTATATTAGAAATGGATCAAACGGTTACAAAAAATGATAAATGCTCGTGATTTATTTTTGCAGTATTGTGTCGTCTTGCGCTTCCACCTTCTTTAGCCTGCGTTTCGGACAGCGTTACAGTGTCCATCATCTGGCAGATAACCATACATTAGACATATTATTACACATTACACATCTGCCCCGATGATGGACATCGTAACTCCGTCCGAATCCTTGGATAAAAGAGAAGCTAAGTGAAAAGCTCAAGTTATGGGTAAACGTAATGTACGTTATAATCTACGGGTTAATGTTGGCGTAAGTTTAATTATTTTATGAAAATACACTTTACGCAAATTATGCTTTAAAATGTTAAGACGAATTATTTATTTGCGCCCACATACGCATAATGAATAAAAATAAATAGTTTTGCCGTATAAAACTCTATTATTTTAAGAAAAGCATATAAATACGACATGTATCGGTGATTTAAATGAGAATTGCTATTGTATTAAGGATCTCTTCAAATTATTGGTAATCCGGTGATAGACGGGATCGCAGGCCATTTCTTGATAAACTTAAATAAATCAGAACACGTGTTCTTGCTCCTGCGTTTGCCTTGATAGTATATATATGACGAAATGCGAAAATATTAGGATTTTTATTAATACGTTCGTATTTTATTAAAATTTTAACAGGAAACCTTTTGATTTTTTCGTTAAGAGCCTGTAAACTCGTTTTTAATAATTTGAAGAGATTCTTAATAAATAAGCAATACTTCTATATATTAATAATTCTCCCTGCAAGACAAACGCAGTTTTAGTATGTTTAATATCCCTTAAAAATATAAAAATATTAACATTTAAAATGTTTCCTTGAATTAATTTCATGAAATAATGTATGTTTTAACCATACAATTATGTTTAACATGAAAAATCGTTTCAATTATCATTCATTAATAATGCAATGAAAATCCCCCATCTTTATGGTAAGCCTGTTTTTTCATATTTTAATATTTAATGAAGAGAGTGCGTTAGGAAATAATCTGGTTGTATTTAAAAGCTTTTTGTTTTAATTAATACATGAATATAATCTGATTTTCTCTGAATATATATGTAAGAAGCCGTCCAAACATGAAATAAAAATATATAATCAAATACATACTACTTTAGTAACCTTTATAAAAATTTGTTGAAAAAATTAATTTTTATTCTTTTACAATTCAAAATTATTAATTCATTATTAATGCAAGGAAAATCTCCCATTCTTAATGGGAGATTTTCCATATCTTTTTCATGTTTTTGTTCGCAATTCGTCATTGTATATTCTTAAGCCCATTGGAGGTGCATGAACAGGTGTACCGATATATTACGATTTTACTAAAAGTGTATCAGGAAATGGCCTGCAATTCAGTTTTTAACCGGATTACCAATAATTTGAAGAGATCCTTATTAAATTAAGAATTCTCATTTAAATCACCGATACAATATCGTATTTTTATAATAATCTTAGTCTTTATATTTTAAAGAATAACTTGCCTAAAATAAATTTTCATAAAATATTTAAACTAATATTGACTTTTCAAGTTTGATACTTTGCTAAGTGAAAATAAAGTGTTTTATCTAAGTATATTCGTAACTCGTTCTAGAGTGGAAGATAATGAGCAAACCCTGATGAAATAAAAAAAATGCATATTCTACGTATATACCGCATGAGAATACCAACTGTACGGAGGCAGTGGGACTATGGAAACCCCAATTAGGATACGTTGTGAGGTTGAAGGAAGGTAATAATCTAAAAAATGGCAATATTTTACTTTCCGAATAGTGGCTTACTGACAGTACTTATCTCGGAGAAAACTTGCAATTAGATTCCATATAACACTCTTGAGCAGTCGATTTAAAAACTGAAAATATATCAAATATGTTTTGCAGTAACCTTTCTGAATGTTTGTTGAAAAAACGTTGAACTCCTTTTATGGTAGGGAGTTGTTGCCCAGACGATGCGAGCTCGATACCCTGCTAAGTGAAATTAAAGTACTTTAAGTACATTTGCACCTCGATATGGAGTGAAAAATATCTCATTACAGACCCAGTGAAAAAATGCATATTGAAAACGTTGACAAGGTCTTGAAAAGGGACGTTAAGAGGAAGCTACAAGCCAAAAAAATGTATGTTCTTGGTAAACCTTATATTGTAGGTAATAGGCGTTAAAATCGCTTGACAAACGGAGTCTATAAAAGTTAGATTTCAAGGCAAAAACTGGTTTTTATTTATTTTGTAAATAATTTTATAAGAAGCAAAAAAGTTAATCAAGTGAAACTGTCACAGATAATCTTGGCTATAATACTGTATTTTTTAAAAGTTGTTTCCATTATGCGTTCATACATTTTACTCTATCTACTGAAAATTTTTTTTTTTAGTAGTTGCTATTATATTTTTATTGAGAAATTTATTATTTTATTTGTAATCTAATCAAACTAAGCGATAGGAAAACCTTCAATTTATCTAAAACATATTTTTTGGTATTCATATATTGATTCAATATTGATGTGGCATTAAGCTTCGCCTTAATAGTTAGAAATCATTTCTTGTTTTCCAGGTACTTATAGTTCGAATATTTCCGATCAATTAGTCTTTTATCGTATTTACAAAAGAGAAATAACAAGTAGGTGTTATTAGTAAATCAAATAAATTATTAATCATTGGAGACGATACTATCGATTCTCGAACAACAATTTTAAATAAAAAAATATATCTATGAATTGAACTCAAGACTGCCTTGCTGGGGCGCCGCTCTACCACTGAGCTGATCCGACCTTATTTCCTTCTGTCATATTTAACTGTATCGTACTTCTACTGAGAACTGCCAACATTGTCTTCATTTTCTCAACGCATATTTTTATTTTCTTCTATCTTTTTTTATGTATGATCGAACTAAATGCAATCTATATAGTGTCTTGTATAAATACAACCGTTTTTATTTGAATGTGCGAGATCTTTTGACTTTTCTGCAAGTCTAGGGTGAATATTTTGTATCTTATTATTTATAAATTATTATTTGCTAAAACTGTGTAGGTATGGGTTATGAGACTACAATATTGTGATGGAATTAACTGCACTTTGTGTTGTTAGGTGGGCGCTGGGTGACGTTACTGGGTAATGTTAAAACATTATACTGTAGAGAGGGACTTAACGCTTGTCTGAATCCCTCAAACGGTTTTTAAAATTACAATTAAAAAAACAGAGTATATTTCATTGAACTAGATTTCATACAGGACTAACGCACAGACAACAAAAATTGGTATATTTGATGAGTGGGAACCTATTTTATGGCTTATCTGAATTATTCTTCACATATTGAGGTCCAATAATTTTAGAAAATGACGCATTTATTCAAAGAAAATTTGAGTTCATTGAACCAGATATCACACGGGACTAACGCACGTACAACCGAAATTAGTATGTTTGATGGGTAGGAATCTACCATGTCCCTTATCTGGTGTATTTTAACATATTTAGTTCCAATAAACTTTTGAAAATGACACATCAATTGAACAGATTTCGCGCATAGTTCATACAACCAATATGGTTTGTTTGTTGGTTTTGTCCTAGAGGTTTGTTTAATTATGGGTTTGAAAAAGGCTCAGCATAGAGAAATGACACGAACCTGCTGTTTATTCTCATTTGTGTACGTTTGTCACTCTGCCAACGGAAATTTCATGGCTCAAAGCGTACGCTTCCGGGAAACAAAATGATAAACAGACAAACAAAGGCCGAAACAACGAATGATGAATGTAGGCTTTACTTGTTTATCCTAGAATTGCGTAGGAGAACTATTATACAAAGAGAAGATCAAAAATCCACGTTTTTAACGAAATGCTTGTTGGTTCACGTTCTCAGAAGACGATATTGCGGTCTATCGTATATTGAAAATAATAGCGACAAATATTTTATTTCCGTTGAATGTTCATATTATATATCTTATATTATCTAGTAGAAGAAATAATAAAATAAAATATTTCGTGCCCTAAAACACTTTATCTCCGGCTGAATCCAATACACGATACGGAGTTACTTCTGGGGGACTTTCTTGTAAAACCAAAATAAATTAAATCCTAACATTTTAAAACTCCCTTACAAAATAGTTATTCTTTAAATATACCAATACATATGAACAATTGATACAGAAGTCTCCTACCCTCTTACTAATTAGACCACTGCACGACCGTTAAACGTTGGTGTGGTAAAGCCGGTGTTCAGCCCGGTTTACAACCGTCTTAATTAAACCAACGCCATGATAATAAGTTATTATAATAAGTTTTCACTATTCTGATCTTACACGCCGCATAATATTTACACCGGGTTTAAAAGTAAATGGGTTAAGGTCTAAGATGTTAGAAAAATATTCTGGTTTAAGATTGTAAGTCAACAATATTTGTCCGATTCCTTGTACAGGGAGAGAGTTTAACTAACTAAGGGATAGTTTAGCTAACTAAGGGTAAGGACGGACTGCCAATCAACTCGGTCTTAGCATGCGCTCCTGGTTTCATTCACATTCATACTCTTTTATTATTCTGACTCTTGACATGACCCGATTCAAGTATTTGGTTTACTTAATCGTGCCATGTCTTCCTCTGGTATCCCCTACTTCTTAATTTACACCTTACACTCCTTTCTTCGTTCATTAGGTCTACATGTCCAAGCCATCTGAAAACCATATTTCTTAATCTTACTTATTGCGCTTACCAGCTATTCATACGATCGTACATGGTTGATGATGATCTGGCTTGTAGTCACACAGACCATCAGGGAAATTAATTCCCTATGAAAAAAAATTGGTTGATTATTAAATTCACTCTGCAGGAGAAGTAACAACTTATAATCCAGCCACCAAATACATAAAAACAGAAGACTCACCAGAAATATCACTCGCATTAAGTTTAGCTCCTTAATCTTCAAATTCGGCAGCGGACTGGTGATCGGCACAATAATATTTGCATTCGCAGTATGAAATTATAAGCTGTCACCACCAGCTCTCAAGAGAGTGGAATTTAGAATAATAAAAGAATCAACACATTGTAATTCTAAAGTACTGTCACATTATTGTGACAAAAAATATTTTAATCCTTTTAGTCTTAAATCGACCTCTTTTGACAAACGATATAATTCGGATGAATCCATCTGATTAATGCAAAGATGACTGTAATTTATTATCACTCACCTGCAGAGCAAAATCTATACAAAACTGACTAGAGATGTCTCTTCTGTCCACTATTTTTAATTTTTATTTTAAAATTTTATTTCAAACTAATTTTAAGTCGACTGCTTCTCCAATGGTTTTACCAAACGTATACCTCAGAGATTTCAAATCATAAACATAATACAAGATTCACTCAAATTAGTTTTGCTGATTTTAAAAATCCTGTTAAAAAAGGGACTAATAAAATGTTTTGGAACATTCCTAGCAAAATATTTCGGTTCATGCACCTGCGTTTTGCCTTTTTGATATATATAATGACGAAATGTGAAAATATATTGATTTTTATGAACGCGTTTCCGACTTTGCTTTAATACATTCCTTTTTTACAAAAAAATTAACATGAAACCTATAGATTCATTCGTTTAGGGCCTGCAGTCTCGTTTTTAACCGGATTACGAATAATTTGAAGAAATTTTTAATAAATTACCAATATTTTATATCAGTAAGCTTTCTCCGTATAAAAAACCCTTGAATTGTATTGTGCCCAAAATATTAAATAATCTGCCGATGATAATTCAAAATAATTCCAAGGAACAACTTTTTTGAAGGTTCAATGTTCCCAAAAAACAGGATACATGATTTAAAGCTCAACCCGTAAAATGATTCTCCTCATGTACCCTTAAAAGTTGAAAATAACAAACTGCAAATTCTGATACAGGAAAAATATATTAGGCTGTGCATTGATAAGCGCTTAAAATTTAAACAACATATTCAAGATATTTGTTTTGATTGAAGATTGAATAAATATTGAAATTATTGTTGCAAATATCACCTAAGAAATTCCAAAAAAGTACTATAGGATTCATATGTCTTATACTGATTTGTACGGGACCTGTTTGCCTGCACAAGAGAAGACTGTAAATAATAAGCACCGGCCCACATCAGTCCTCAACCTAGGTAATGATTTAAGTAAAACACCGTGAGGTGTTCTATCCAAACCATCATAAAAGAAAGACGATTCGAATCAAAATTCACATTTTAATTGCAGGTATTGTACTGGTATACAGAACGTACAGAGGGGTGTAGCTTATAGGTATTTCCTATTTTTTACAGCGAACCCAATTCACAAGAAATAGTTATATGTATTTCAATACAACTGGGATTTAAAACACAGATAGAAAACTGATACAATTGGAATCCTTTCAGCGATAATTTCAGATTGGAGCACATTGTGCATCATCGCGCCATACGACACAGCAAATGGCGTAGGCAACTGCTGGAGCAGTGGCCAGTTCAATTGGTAGCCAGCAAGAATCGGCCAGCCTCTAGGCTTCAGCATCAATGGCAAATTCAGTCGGTAGCCAGGAAGAATTGGCCGACTTCTAGGTTTTCAGCATCAATGGCTAATTCAGTTGGTAGCCAGGAAGAATTGGCCGGCTTCTAGGTTTTCAGCATCAATGGCTAATTCAGTTGGTAGCCAGGAAGAATTGGCCGGCTTCTAGGTTTTCAGCATCAATGGCTAATTCAGTCGGTAGCCAGGAAGAATTGGCCGGCTTCTAGGTTTTCAGCATCAATGGCTAATTCAGTTGGTAGCCAGGAAGAATTGGCCGTCTTCTAGGTTTTCAGCATCAATGGCTAATTCAGTCGGTAGCCAGGAAGAATTGGCCGGCTTCTAGGTTTTCAGCATCAATGGCTAATTCAGTCGGTAGCCAGAAAGAATTGGCCGGCCTCTAGGTTTTCACATCAATGGCTAATTCAGTCGGTAGCCAGGAAGAATTGGCCGGCTTCTAGGTTTTCAGCATCAATGGCTAATTCAGTCGGTAGCCAGGAAGAATTGGCCGGCCTCTAGGTTTTCACATCAATGGCTAATTCAGTTGGTAGCCAGGAAGATTTGATCAGCCTCTAGTTTGTCAGCATCAATGCAGCAGGGATTGGCCAGCCTCTAGGTGATCACCGGCAGTGGGCAGTTCAGTCGGTTTCCAGCAGGTATTCGTCAGCCTTTAGGTTGTCAGCATCTGTGTCTGGTTCAATCGGTAGCCAGGAAGAATTCATCATCCTCTTGGTTGTCAGCATCAATGCAGCAGGGATTGGCCAGCCTCTAGGTGATCACCGGCAGTGGGCAGTTCAGTCGGTTGCCAGCAGGTATTCGTCAGCATTGTTGTCAGCATCTGTGTCTGGTTCAGTCGGTAGCCAGGAGGAATTCATCAGCCTCTAGGTTGTTAGCATCAATGCAGCAGGGATTGGCCAGCCTCTATGTGATCACCGGCAGTGTGGCAGTTCAGTCGGTTGCCAGCAGGTATTCGTCAGCCTTTAGGTTGTCAACATCAATGCAGCAGGGATTGGCCAGTCTCTAGGTGTTCACTGGCAGTGGGCAGTTTAGTCGGTTGCCAGCAGGTATTCGTCAGCCTTTAGGTTGTCAGCATCAATGCAGCAGGCATTGGCCAGCCTCTAGGTGTTCACTGGCAGTGGGCAGTTCAGTCGGTTGCCAGCAGGTATTCGTCAGCCTTTAGGTTATCAGCATCAATGCAGCAGGGATTGGCCAGCCTCTAGGTGTTCACTGGCAGTGAGCAGTTCAGTCGGTTGCCAGCAGGTATTCGTCAGCCTTTAGGTTGTCAGCATCAATGCAGCAGGGATTGGCCAGCCTCTAGGTGTTCACTGGCAGTGGGCAGTTCAGTCGGTTGCCAGCAGGTATTCGTCAGCCTTTAGGTTGTCAGCATCTGTGTCTGGTTCAGTCGGTAGCCAGGAAGAATTCATCATCCTCTAGGTTGTCAGCATCAATGCAGCAGGGATTAGCCAGCATCTAGGTGTTCACTGGCAGTGGGCAGTTATGTCGGTTGCCAGCAGGTATTCGTCAGCCTTTAGGTTGTCAGCATCTGTGTCTGGTTCAGTCGGTAGCCAGGAGGAATTCATCATCCTCTTGGTTGTCAGCATCAATGCAGCAGGGATTGGCCAGCCTCTATGTGATCACCGGCAGTGGGCAGTTCAGTCGGTTGCCAGCAGGTATTCGTCAGCATTGTTGTCAGCATCTGTGTCTGGTTCAGTCGGTAGCCAGGAGGAATTCATC
This sequence comes from Hesperophylax magnus, assembly GCA_026573805.1. NCBI lineage: Eukaryota > Metazoa > Arthropoda > Insecta > Trichoptera > Limnephilidae > Hesperophylax > Hesperophylax magnus. The sequence goes on along the minus strand of JAIUSX010000210.1, from coordinate 604,658 downwards.
AGCCTCTAGGTTGTCAGCATCAATGCAGCAGGGATTGGCCAGCCTCTATGTGATCACCGGCAGTGGGCAGTTCAGTCGTTTGATTATAAGAGCCGGCACACGGAGACGCCCCATTATTTTAATGATGACAGATGCGTCTGACTCAGCTGATAAAGTGCCGGCCGTAAACAGCTCGTTAGAAATAGTTGTAATCTTTAAAATGATTGTGCCTTGATGGAGGAACAGAAGCGACTACAGATTTCAGTTGACACTCAGGAATTTATAATTATAATTAACAGATCGCGTTTTAGGTGTTCCGTCCACTCGTGTTAATTTTTGAAATTTGACTGACCCAATATTTTGTTTTAACTGGGTATTTATAATGTCTTTCTACCAGTCTTTTTGTGGCGTCAATATCTTTTTTACAACTTGTTTACGTTTCAAACGCAGGTGTTTTTAGGTGAGAATATTAATTTCGCTCAGCGACTGGTTTGTCAATATTACGATTTTAAAAAGGGGTCATCAAACTTGCAGGTAATGCAATAAATCGTGTTGCAATAAATCATGTTTCATGTTCGATACATGATTTATAAATGTGGAAATTCTAACTATACAATTGTATATGTTCTCCAAAATGCCCTGGAAAGAATATCAGACTTGTGATGTCCCGAAAAAAACCATTCATCTGTTCTGAATGCAATTTCTAATGTTATCCAAATTGACCCTGGTAATAAATCACATCTTTGCGATTCTTTCAAGGATAAAGAAACCATCCTGTCATGTCACTTCGAATGCAATCAACAATGTTCTCAAAATTGGTTTTGACAGCATCGCCATTCCATTGTAAGAATATTTTGTACTAAATACACAATTTGGCTGTCCTGAAACGGGAATCCTTAGACAAAGGTTCATTTTGTTTGTATTGTTTGTAATTTATATATATAATAAATAAAATAAAAATAAATAAATTTAATCAACAGAATCAAGTTTCCATTTCAAACTAAAATCTCAACCTTTCAAACATTTCTTCCCGACCGTCACGTTGCAATGAAGTCGTGAACATTAAAACTGGTTAACTTTTTTCCCAACTGCTCTAATGGTCCACGCCATTTCACGGTCCCCCAGTTAAATGGAAACGATATTTAAGTTAGCGTGGAGTACGTACAACATTTCAAGTCTTAGTAAGTTGCATAGACGCAGACTTAGACGTCCGGATGTAGTTAAGTTGAGACATAGCCTGAATGCTGCCACTGTTCTACAGATATGCAGCCCGGATACAAGAAAACCTACTTAAGTCCAACGAAAAGGAACACGGATTCTTAATTTTGTCACCCCCCACCGTACTTGCGATAAATAGTTGTGACAATGTAAGAAAATACGCAAGATGGACTATTTTAAAGAAAGAAGGATTTATTTTCATTTATAGTAAACTCAATTTATCGAAATTAGCTGAGAGGCGAAAAATATTGATCTCCCTTTTTTGTATAAAATTGTTATTTCAAGATTTGACTGCCATGATGTTATAAGTTTGTTGGCACTACATGACAATGTGCCTCCAAAACATACAGGATGGAATATATTACTTCATCGTAATAACTTCGTGTTCAATTCTGTTAAGGAGTATACATAGACTGGGCAATCAGCTTATTTTTAAATCTTGACACATTTAAAGCCAACTTAGTTCAGCACTTTTTAGATAATGTGAATAGCTAGTAAATATAATTTATGCATATGCTTAAGCATTAACAATTTTTTTTTAAATATATTTGTTTTTATTAAATGCATTTTTTATGTGAATCCCAACTGCTACCAATCGTCTGGAGCCAGTGAGACTATGGCGTCCCCCGATTGGGGTATGTTGTGAGGCTGGTGGTAATATGAAGGGGGATGAAATGTACAAGAGGAAGGTGGGGAAGTACTTGGCTATTCAGATCTGGTCACCAAACAGAGCTAAAGTCATTTCAAGTAACGATTCAAAACTATATAAATTTCAAGGATTCCTTCAAGTTAGTGTTAGTTGACTTAACATGATAACTGTACTTTATGCTTTTAAATCATTTTTATACATGTTTTACATAATTTATAATAAATAAAACTCTAGCAGTAGACATAATAAGACCGATACAAACGACGCGGATGAGCACATATAATATAGCCACAAAGAACACTGTTCGCACGGTGTGGACTCTGAGGACGATTGTACGACTTAGAAAAGTAGAGATTTTTGTTTCGAGTCACGAGAGCGAGAAACAATTGTCTCCTATAATATGAAAAAAAAGACATGAAAAGATTCAAATTGGACAAGGGAAAAAAGATGATGCTCCTATTACAAGATATAAAGGCACTTATAACACGATTGCTGTTGCGATATCTCAGTGGATATAGCCTACGCCCAGATTGAACAGTGTCGAGATTAATACACCTATTTTGATTTGAAGATTAATAATATTGTTAGAATTTTACAATATTTTGACTTACATAATAATTTATTATTTACAAGACAGGGCGTTAAATTTATTTATACTGTTTAATGCTGGTGATTTACGTTGCGGTAACCTGGTATTTATAATAATGATATTACTTTCTAACAAATTACTTAAGAAAAATAACTACTGAAGAAAATTTGGAATTACGTTTATATTTTCTGATTGTGAAAAAGAAAGAGAGATTAGTGAAAAGCTATCACAGATAGCCAAAATAATTAACTGACAAGAAGCACACACTACTTGCTTCATTCACATTCATACATAACCTTCTGTTATTCTGACTCTTGGCATGACTTGACTCATATATTTGATTCATTCGCTTCTAGTCGTGACACCGCGTGTTCCACAAGCGTCACTGACTTCTAAGTCTTTCAACTACGCGTTATATTTTTGTTTTTCCTACACTCCTTTCACCTAATATATATCATAGATTACTGTTACTTCCTCCTCCTCTATGGAATAAAGGCTTCTCAGCATATAAAGGAAATCCAGAAAGTGGATTCCGATGTTCCGGAATTGCAGTAAATTATTTATTTAACCGCTGAAGTGAACTGCATTCGCGCTCACGCGTTTGTTGCAACTATAAATGGAAACGTTTCGGTGACAATCTTCTGAGATATATAACAGATAAGCGAAGGTACAGCTAGACATGATTGAATTTGCAGTCAGCCAAAAAAGGAAATCAATAATTTTTCTTGTATCCAGAAAATCTAAATTGGGGACGCGACAATCAGCAAAATTAAATAAGTCAATCTGAATTATTATGCAACACATGATAAATCTCTCATCAGCCTCAATACATAACCCAATATGAGATTCCATAGTCTCTCTGGCCTCTGTCACTTTAAAATGGAGTACACACTCATAAATACCAATTTTGTGGCCAATTCAAGTGGGGGTCACGATTTTCGGTAACGAGGAAACGACTTAAGAATAATAAATGAAATTAATGACTAAAGAAGGAAAAAGCTCAATACGGCATAGAAACCCAAAATTTATCTTGATACAATTAATCACTACTCTCATAATATAAATAGGCATGAACCTAGTTTGATCCTCATTAGATCTTAAAGAGACAGATACTGTATTGTTTGATAGGTGCTTCAAACTTCTTCATATAATTAACATCCCAACACCGAGACGGCCAGCGTCTTTAATTTAATCCGTTAAAATTATAGCAGCATTGCAGCGAAAATCTAAGCCACATCATTCGGACTTCAATGAGTTGAAAATTACGACATGAAAGACAAGCAGTGAAAGGTTAAATCCAGGACAGTAAAGCTCTGTTCATAAAGATGTGACGACTTCAACGTCGAGTGTGTTTGGCTTGGCAGTAGGTGCTTGGCTGTTTACGCCGAGACCTGAGCTTTTTACCGTAAGCTCACTGTCAGTTATCAGTGTGACATTAACACCTTGAGTGTACACGAAGCTTTACGTATTTTAAAATGAATTTTCATGCACAGAGCTGGAGTGCCAAGATTAACAAAGCCTACGCGTTTTTTATTTTACGAGTAAATAAATTCAAGTAGATATTTGAAAAATAATTTTGACTTGGGGAGTACTGGATTTTCTGTTTATAGTTAATTTCAGATAATAGAGTTTGGGGAGGTTACTTAGGTAAAAACCACTTTTAGAAATCGAAAAAAAATTCAAACTGCTGCAATTTTTATAACATAGTTGCTATAACAGAGATAATGGTGATGACCAAAGATGGTATTTAACCAAAAAAGAAATGCGCTATGGTGATAGCCCTCTATCCCTCATCCATGAAGAAGGTTCCCGTTTTAATCTGAATGGCGTACTTTTGAAGATATAGGGGATGAATTTTTTGCCCTCTAGAAATTTCTTGAACAGTCCAGAACATTCGAGAGAATTCCACAACATTCCAGAACATCCCAGAACATCCCACATCATGAATGAACTAAAAGCGGGATTACAGGCCGTTTCCTGATAAACTTTTAGTAAGTTCGTAATCGTGAAATGTATATCTAAATACTTTATAACAAAGTCACTATTTGCGTCTCTCTGTTTGTGCGCTTAAACTGTGCAACGGATTTTGATAGGGTTCATTATCATTCAGAGAACTTTTTAAAGTATATATAAATATATAATGTATGGATACGCCTGGGACAGGTCAGCTAGTTAGTATATAAATGCTTACTTATTGAACGTAGTTTCCTTACTACTAGACTATAATACACGATTGAAGTTTATTTTTGTCAGAAAAGCACAATCTTGAGCATTCTATATCTACGGGTAGTTAGTATTGCAGTCTCCGTATTGTTTTAGAACCGCTTAGGGGGTAGAAATTTGTTATGGTAATGCGAGCTCGAACATTAAAACGGTAAAGATTTTCCCCCATGACGGTAAATGGGATGGTGTGCAAGTAATGAGAAATTTATACCTTTTTCCAAAGGGAAAAGAAACAAAAAATGCATTTACTCTTCCAATTTTGTTTGTTTATTTTAGTATTTGATTTCTCACAAAGAAAAGACATACAAATTATGTTAAAATAATATTTATTAAATGAAAAAATACACTTTGTAAAACACCACTTTTATTTTGAATTAATATTAACAGCCAACCAGGTTTCGCTTAGCTCAAGCTTCATCAGGGCTTATTATATCAACTTAAGTTATTTTCATACAGACACATATATATATATATAGAAGAAAATAAAACAATGAATGAAAGAGATAGAAATAAAAGAGCAGACACCTTATTAGTGCTAGAACGAGAAAGGATGTAGACTGATTACAGGATTGGTAGGAAGGGAGGGGGAAGGGTGGGGGAAGGGAGGAAACAGTTTGATTTTGGTAAAAAAATATACAAACAATTTTAACATACTAATATGATTGAAATTAACTTAAAAATACAATGAGGCAATAAAATTAACTATTTATTTTAAAATTTAGAAACATTAAGATAATTTATGATCTCCCTAAACCAAACATGTGACTTTTCAGCAGCAACTAATGTTTTAAACCATGCTTGAAATTCTAACGTAACCTACACAGTATGAAGAAACCTAGGCATTTATAATTGCATGGTAGGGATATAAGTGCTGGTATAACAATCAGGGCAGTACAATTTGTTTTGCTATTATAATAACAAGGGAACGAGACGAGAAATGCAAAACAAATTAGATTGCCGACAAGGAAAAATCAAGCACACAGGAATTTGTCGTGAATCGAAACTGTCAACTAGGTAGAAAATAATATTTCGAAAAAAATTACAGCTATTGAATATATGTTAATAGTTATTAAAGCAGACGATGATGTGAGCTGACTCAAGATTAATAAATAAAACAGAATAATAAAACTGGAGTAGTGAAATTAAACAAATAATAAAAAATGTTGAGTAAGAAGGAAATCTAAAGGAAAAAATATCAAGACACGGAAAACGTGATAGGTATCTTAAACGACAGATCATTGGGATCTATTTATAAAACGCATCATATTTCAAATTCAGAATTAACAATGTAATCCTACAACAATTTTTTCCCCATATTTTTGGCATCTTCCTTTTTTAAATGGTTACACAGTTTCTAATGAAATTGGTTTGTAACCTAAACAGTGTCTCAAGATAGATAAGTTTGAGAAGCCTGTCCCGGTAAGAAATGAGATTTTGGGTTCGATTCCTGGTTGTGAACGTTATCTTTTTATTTTTCTGTGGATTGTTCTGTTCACGTTTCGCTAAGATTACCTTCAATATATGTTAAAATAAAAAAGGAGTTCATGTTATTATTTTAATACTTTTTTTTGTCCACATCACAATAGTTGCCTTCGGTAAATAATCTTAACATTATTGAAAACTATCCAGGCGTAGAATCCATATAGGTTTTAAAATAAAATCATATAATACTGAGTTTTCTTTGGCCGTAGGCTAGCGCTGCGGCGGCGACGGCCAAACTACTACCCAGCTACTGTAGGCTGTAGGTGGCGCCAGCGTCTGCGTCTCATCGGAAAACATTTAGTTCGCATCTGACCGTCGAGCCGAGCGGTCGTGCCGTGATCTTTCAAACAAACCTATGAAATACTTTTCAGCACGTATATCCAACAGAAATAAGCGAATAACTTTTTGACAGCTTGGCGTTGTTAACATTATCAGAACGACCCAAAAGTATAATACCCACCGTGAAAGTTTGAAAACAATTTTTAATGAAATTTTAATGTTAAACGATGGATATTCATTTCGTTATTTAAAATTTTGCGTGTTTTATAAAATACACAGCAGTTGTTGAATAAGTGATTGTGTAAGTTGTTTGTTGAAAAAAACATTTTTATCAATATTATCATCAGCGACTTTTGATTGGTGAATGTTTTAACTGAGGTTATGAAACTCAAAAAAATATATTTCCAATAATAATGTGAATTTAGTGAGAGGAATCGAAAAGCAAAGGGTGAGTAATTAAATGATTGATTTATAAAAATATGTTGAATTTTTTAACTCAATGGTACATATTTTCAAAAATTTATGAATTTCACCAATTCAAAGAGAACTTTTAATTGGGTCAAGCCATCGATACATAAGCTGGATATAAATTGATCAAACGGAATAAACGTCTAATTTGATTGATCAGATAAATAAACGTGGCAGAAATTTTAGTACAGATATATCGATTTTTCATGGGTAAACTTTTGAATATTATGCAAGCGCATGTACCTAACTGCTAGCGTTTAATAAATGTGGGTATGCACTTTTGAGGTGCGTCTGTTAGCGCGTACTTATGAATAATGCATGCCGATAATTTTTATTTATTAATTTACCATCGTGGATTTTTTTATATTATTTTCATGTACCCGTTTATAGACTTCACATAAGTAGTTGAACCATTTTTAATAAAAAATATTTTTAGTTGAATAAGACGGCAACATATAATTTGTTGAATAAGACGGCACCATACAATTTCTTGAATAAGACGGCAAAATATAATTTAATTATAATCCAGTTTTCTGGATTGCACAATTTTAATTTTCAGGTTTCTTATGTTTTATAATGATATATATCACATTTTTTTTAAATATCGAGAAATAAATTATATTTACAATATGTCATATAATTGATGTATTAATTTAATAGTACCCATCAAAATCCCGAAATTTTTCATAAATTAATAAATTACGGTTTTAACTCTTAAACATAGAAATTTGTGTTGTACTAATTTGTCTGAATATTTTTATAAAATATTGCAATTACAGATCCCATATCTAGTGTACCATATACATAAAAAATTGCAATTACAGATCCCATATCTAGTGTACCATATATTTAAAATATTGCAATTACAGATCCCATATCTAGTGTACCATATATATAAAATATTGCAATTACAGATCCCAAATCTAGTGTACCATATATTTAAAATATTGCAATTACAGATCCCATATCTAGTGTACCTAATATAAACTATTCCAATGGCATATCTTATATCTAGTGTACCTAATATAAACTATTCCAATGGCGTATCTTATATCTAGTGTACCTAATATAAACTATTCCAATGGCATATCTTATATCTAGTGTACCTAATATAAACTATTCCAATGGCATATCTTATATCTAGTGTACCTAATATAAACTATTCCAATGGCATATCTTATATTTAGTGTACCTAATATAAACTGTTCCAATGGCATATATTATATCTAGTGTACCTAATATAAACTATTCCAATGGCATTTCTTATATCTAGTGTACCTAATCATAATTCTAACTTATACATATATTTATATGTCCCACTTAAACTCGCGAGCTGAACACTCCAAGGAAATGAAATTTTCTGAAATGCTCTGTTGCAAATTTTCAAGTCGTCTCAAATATTTTCAGCTCAACTCATACCGTTCCCATTCAACGTAATGATTCTTTGAAGTTTCCATTTAAAGTAACAACTAGATACAATCGGTCCTAGTAAGATTTGGACATGTAATTCTTCATGTACATAAGTAAAGAGTAAAATATTTTTCTGAATAATAAAAAAAACGCATTTAAATATAATAATTAAATTAACGCCATCTATGAACACGTAGATTATAACGGACGTCGCGTTTAACCTTAACCTTTTCATTCCAAATAAGAAAACTAACTGTGAGATAAATTACTTCTCTCTCATTTACTAATATTACTATGTCTTCTCACGAGGGAAGTATTCGAATGTCTACAGGGTAATTGCATAAGAGGAGCGTTTTCATAAAGAGATATATCTACAAGAACTTTTTTATTCGTGAGACAATTTTAAGTGAATAAATAATCACAGGGGTTGATATTTTAAGACAATCTTCAAATATTCATTCAGTCACCTGTTTGACAAAGTGAGGAAAAATAATACTCATTATATTTGTGTGAAGCCATCTTCATTTAAAAAAAATCTAACAAATGTGAATTTTTATCTAGAAAATATTCTGTATTTAAGTTCGCGGTAAAATTATTATTGTTAATAATAAAAATATAGAAAAAACTTCATCTAAAAACTATTTATGAAATAAGTAATCAAAAATTTTAAAACAATATCTACGAAGATACTAAAAACTGTTTGGATTACTGCCAAAAGTTGGTAAGTTCAAACAAAATATTAAAAAAGCAATTACAAAATTAAGCAATTTTTAATAGAAAATTAGAAATAAAGCTCTTTGGTAAGAAATCCGTTCACAGTTTGTGTTGGCTTCATGAGATGGACCGCTTCATGCAGCCCCTACATTAACCCGCCTCACAACGATGGCTAACTGGGTGGCGACATAACGCAAATTTACCATTTTACAGTACATATAAAGCAGGTAAATATAGTATTTAAAAAAATCTCAATTAACCATTTAAATGACACCTAAATAGAGAATGAAACAGTAATTAAAAAAAACCGTTTCGGTTAGATAATTTCTCTTTGTGAAAACGCTCCGCAGATGCTGGAAGATGAAAATAATTAAAAAAAACTGTCATCTTACTATTTGTATAATATTATTTTTATTTTATTTTATTTTATATTATAGAAACAAACAGTACATGATTTACAGAGATGAAACAATATACAGGAATAAGATACTTCATGTTGTGTACCTATGATATGTTTCCTTGTAATGTCTGCTAAGTGGTATGTTTATTCCTTAATTAACAGGTGACGTGTGTAGTATATAGGTGTGTGTATGACGTGTGAAATGTATGTGTGAGTGTTTGTGTGCGTGTGTGTGTCTGTATGTATGCGCATTGATCACTTTAAATTATTGACATGATGCCACGTTTGAATTTGGGCAGTGAATCCGAAAAAATGTCAATGTTAGAGTTAGGACAAATATTATTACGCAGTTTACTTATATGGTACAGGAGCGATCAAAACACTAACGAAAAAAAACAGTTTGAATCATAAAATCTGTTTGATACAATATTTAAAATATGTATCACACTTCTTTAGACTCGAGTTAACCAGAACTTTCTGAAGGAATTTTGTAGTTTTGCGTTCGTTAGAAATAAATGAAAATAACGTATTTATGTTGTAATTTCCAGACACTTGTCTAAGCTTTTTGTTTCTATAACCCTCCAGGCTGAATAAGGAGGTGAAATTTTCATTAGGATTTCCAAGAAAATAATCGTACTGAAGATGAGCATTACTCATCGTTAGTTATTCACACAAACCTTTGGCAACTTCGCGTGCGTGAGGGGAGAATTATGAATAAATAATATATGTGAGATATATGAAACGTTTCTAAGTAAGTAAAACATTACTCAAAATGATGTGTCAACAATATTACTTAAGTAATTAAAACGGGTTTATCAATTATTTATTATGCAAGCCATAAAAAATAAAAAAGCTAGACATTTATTTTATTTTATTTTTATTTAAAAAACTAGTTGACGTATACCCGGCGTTGCTTGGGGTTATAAATGGCTTGGAAAAAATTTGTAAGGTTGTCAATTCTAGTGAAAACTTAAGGTGGGAATTATATTATTCAAAATTATACTTTTTATTTTTTATTCCTCTGGCGTCCCCGATTTTCATCGTTTACTACTTTATACCACATCATCATTATTAAAAAAACTTCATTATATCGACTTATATTCAAATCCGTATCTCATTTGCTGAAATAATGCGTTTAGTCTTCATCAGGTGTCCTTAAATTTTTATACCATTCAAATCTGAGACTAACAAGAACAAGCTTTGAACTTTTTAGCGAAATCGGTTCAGTATTTTTTTTAATATATAGGAAACAAACAAAGAAACATTCATTTTTATATGTAAATACTAGTAGTATCCCGCCACGATTAGCTGTGACTCAGTATGGATATTCAGATATAGAAACATTAGAGCGTGTTGCTTTTACGCCCAACAGATTGGTCTGTTTAAACAAAAAATGGTGACATGTCGACAATAAAACACACATGTATTCGTATGCAACGTTGTGTCAAAATTTCAAAGCAATCGGTTAGGAACTTTCGGAGATTAAAGATTTTTAACAAACGAACATGGAAATTTTTATTTAAATAGATAAGGTAAGCATATATAAAATAGTATTTTATTGGGTTTGTACATGTTATGAGATTAGATATTACTCTTCGATGGAAACGTGAGCTTGTGGTTGGAAGAGGAGAGTGCCGTACATTATTGTAGTCATTTATAAGTAATTAATGATATTTATTTATTTTTTCATGTTCTCCATAAAACGGTTATACACCAATTTATCATGGAGAAGATTACAAATTAAAAAGTTTACAGAGGCAGTTTTACTATTTTGTGACATGTGTTAAAAAATAGTTACTGAATTGTCTGTAGGTGACATTGAAAATGTCGATGGCTAATGCAGAATCGTTAAGCAGTTGAGTCGCTCTGTTTATTGGCGCGCTCTGATAGGCAGAAGTCCTCGCTTTCGGAGCATATAAGAGTGCATGGGATCTCCCTCGAGTATAATATTGTTAGGGACATAAAAGTTAACCTCTTTCATAGGTTAGGTATATATGATAGGTATATGTAAAATGTGTATAGTATTTACATTGCAGTGAGAAAGTAAAAAATATTCATATTACATATTTGGTAATAATTGTCGACAAACATTTTTTTTGTGAAAGATATATTGTGTTATCCACGATGTAATAATAATAATAAAACAAAGTGATTTAAAAAAAATCCAAACGATTTTGGTTTTACATGACCTCCGCAGAGGCGGCCCAAAGGAAATTAATTCCCTTCAAGGCCTATTTCATCTTTGGGCATGCCGTGTGGAGGGGTCTTCTTATGAAAGAAAGGAGAGAGAGTTCTGGGAAGGAAAAGTTTACGAGAGGTCATTGTTAGTACCTAAACGGAAATAAATTAAATATGTCGTCCGTAACTGGCTTCACAGTTAAATAATGCCAGTAGGCAAAACAGCTGTTACGTATAACAATCATTACACAGCAGATTTTTTTTTCTACATTAACCTCACACATGAGGCCCTTAGGAAAATAATTTCTCTCTGGGCCTATGTCATCTTTGGGGATGCTGTGTGGGGGGTCTTTTTAAGGAAAGGAATGAGCGGAAGTTCTGGGAAGGAAAAAACTTTGAGGGATGGGTAGTAATCTAGGGATACGTCTGTCCAGGAATGACAGACATGATACGCTGCGGTGCAAGGCGATGAGTCAAGAGAGACCAGTTGGAGAGGTCAAAGGGTCTCCGTAAACCAGCCTCTCCCTATCGCAGCTGATGGGCAAGCGCATCCTTAACACACCTCTCCCGATAAACCCTGACACCCCTGCTAAATCACTAAACGTAGCAAACCACTTGAGGTGACCCATGGCAGATGTGTTGGTTATCTAATAAATCGTTCCCGGGGCGGCGGTACTTAAACCCGCATCCAAAATTAAATTTAATAAATTTTGGAATAAACATCTCATCTCTAACGAAATGCTTTTCAATTAGTTAGTCTGCTTCAATGCTCCAATCCATTTGAAGTTCTATTCTCGATATAAGGAAGTATATTAATAATCAAACAAAACCACGCAAGTCATACGATGAATAAATACAATAGTTGTTGTGAACTAATTGTAACTCATTCGTTGGTTGTGTATCGGTTTTTATGACCTCTAAGTACCCGTATATCTCATAGAGTATTCATATAAAACTAACTGTTACTGCCGGTTTAATTTATTTATACGTAAATATCAGTAATTCTGAAAGCTTTAAGTTTAAGCGATGTATCGTAAAATGTTTAAAAAGTTAAAGAACAACATAATGGTTGATTTTCTGTTCGTTACTTATACCTCTTATGATTAACTCCTCAGACCTCGGGCTTATTTTGTCAGAAGATTGGAGATTTTTCGCATTGCAATAAAATCTAAATAAATGGAATAATCCAAAATTTGAAAATTGTTTTCAGATTTTGAAATTTATCGTTAGAAATAAACATGTATTTTTTAAACGCAAAATTTTTTGAATGCAAACATAAAAAAAAAATAAAATGACCAATTGCAAAAAAATATATAACAACACACTTATTTTATTCGACAAATGTTATTATAACACTTCACTTTTTTGTCGTTTCATATAAAAATAAACATTTTTTTACAAATTTCTGTCGGAACCTTTGGTTTCTTAAAGGTGCACATTTCAAATCTATTGGTGTTAATTTTCAGATTTAAATATAAAGTGTGGTGTTTTTTATTTCTAACACCGTTTGGATCATATTTTTAACCACAAAAGTAAGGTAGTTACAACGATTTCTGTGAGACAATATGAGTAGTACCTAAAAGAGAACAAATTTGCCTGAAAAGTTAAAATATTTATCAAACAAAGCGTATTTTATTTTTGCAAATTTAAAATCATATAACACATTATACTAGTAGTAGGACTGCTTTGTTTTATCTAAGAAACTTAATATGTGAAAATTTAAAAAATACTAATTTCGTTCATGAATCTGTCTATATCTTCGGTTCAACGAATTTGAAAAAATATTTGAAGTTAAATTTAATTTTCAAAGTGTTTGTTTGGATAATCTAGAAAAGCGATAAAGTACCAACGTATGTAATTTTTGAATATAAAAATTTTTGTATATCATTTTCGAATTTGGAACTTATTTGTCGGGAATTCGGTTTAAAGCCATTGATATTTAATTATATTTAGACGAGACACGAAGCTAACAAATTGGTTCCACCTTTTTACCTTCAATTTGACCTCTAACGCCAACCGACCGGAAACTACCGAATCCGTTCCCCGCGGACTACTACTCGCACTAAAAATAAAACAAAGTAATAGCAGAAAAATTGTGTACTTAAAATTTGACAGTTTACATTAATCTAATGGTTAGCAAATTTTTAACAGCTTTCGCGACATTCAGAGTTGAAGATACTCTCAGTATCACCCTAGTGTATAACCACCATTCAGAATTGAAACGTTAACGTAAACAAAATTATTAAGCAACAAGAAGGTATTTATTTCAGAGGTACGAATTATTTAAATCTATCCACAAACATGCTAGTATGCAAGGAGTAAACAACATGCTTCCTGCTATTTCAGATTACAATATAATATCTTCAAACATCTAAATACCACCACGCATCGGGCAAAATAATTAATTAAATATCTAAGAACCCACGCATATGTCTATAAGTTTAAGACTGCGTTTGATGATACCGTTCTTTATAAGATTAATAATGTCTAAATATAGCTGTAAGAATGCCTTCTAAATAATTATAATATCTTCATAGTATACACGCATCATAATTGCTTTACCAATGAGTTAGGAGTCATTAAACGTCTGTCTCGGATATTTCTATCGGCTCTGAAGAGATGTTTTCAGATAACTGGATGTGATGACAACATTAACCAGGAACGGTGATAAAATTATTGTAAGGAAGTAATTATAATCGTGGGACGCGTGCCTTAAATTGAACATGAGTTTAGAAAGAGAATTAGCGTAACAAACCCGTGCGTGTTTCAAAGCAGTACTGCCTTCTATTGAACATGGAAAAGGAAATACGCACGACGGAATCAATATAAGGAATGTGTTTTCAACCATTTATAAAAAGTTTGGAATTAACCAGCAATAGGTTATCAGTATTGGAATGAAAATAATTGCGATTAATATTTTTGTCATAAGAGTTTGCACAGTAACCCTAATTTATTTCTTACGTTTTTGGCCAATCTTACTACATATTAATAATAAAAAATACCATTTTAAATTCGGAATACATAAAGGAATAAATACGTTTTATTATTAACAGGCTTATTGCCTGGCGACTGTTTCTAAGCGCCATCTAGTCGAAAAAACAAGATAATGGTTTTCTTACGAATATGTTAAAAGATGTGTGCAAAATAATGATCGAAAAATGGTTGAAACGATACTTAACGATCCTACGCATGTAATGAAAATTACGTTAAGCGTAAGAGAAACGCGAACGCAAATTTTATATAATATTAATTTTATGTGGCATCCAAATGTGAATAGGTAATTTGCGTGAAGCCTCGTCTCACTGCGTAGGTGCTAAGAAACCAAAAGGAGAAGTCCTGGAATTTATCCGCGAAATGTTCCTAAAACTCTCCTTTCTCCATGGCCTCGGCATTTCGCAGAGTCGGGAATTAGTTTAAGGGTCGTCGCATTCGTTACGTGAAATTAACCGTATTAGAATATGTATTTCAGAAGGGCATGCGTAGATTATGTAAACCTGGAAATCCAAATGAAACAGAAATATGATGGGATTTGTGAGAATTAGCGACGTGTTCTATTTATTACTCTGTTTGAAGATTTTGAATATAAAGCGACAAACGTAGGCATATAGTTTTGTGTATCTACAAGCGAATCATAAAAGTATTATTATTTTATTTACATTTTCTAAGGTACGAAAAACTTTTATAATTCTTTAGTGCTTGGATTTAAGAAGTTTTTTTGGAATATTATGCCAAGTTCGCAAAAAAAAATTTTGAGAGATCACATGTCATTTCATGTGTGCCAAATTTATAGAGCCTAAAACAATTGGCTCTAAGCGGCAGTAAGCAGTTTCATTTGTGTCCAAATTAATATTTTAAGGAATTAAATAGTACGGTAGATGTATATAGATAATTATTGACAATGTTGACTAAACATTTTAAAACATGGTCAGTGTATCGAATTTGAAAGACAGCATCAAATATAATGTGATAAAATTTGTTGTTTTGCCTTTTTTGTCATAATTATTTAAATAATTTTGTGTTTGTGACGAATAAAATGAAGTACCCCAAGGTGCTTAATTTGAATCATTATCATCTGCTGAGCGGTAGATGTAAGATTTGGATTTAATCCCTAAATAAATAAAAACACGTTTAATCTAATACATTGATTTACTTGAATTTCCAGCATTAATATACAGTAAAAAAGCACACATTACGTGCATAATTAAAAGTATTATTTGTAAGGATTTTAAAATTTTACAGCAAAAATCATATTGAAAAAGTTTTTGCTCGCAACTTGAATTGGTTTGAAAAATTAATATGTTAGAATCAGTGAACCGGTTTTTCCAGCCTAAACATAATAATAAAAACAGTATTTTCTTTATTATTAAAACGCGATAAAATATTTTCTTTTCAAAAAGAATGTAGTAATTTGAAGCGTTCTCAGTAGGCAGCGTTTAATCCAGAAAGGCTCTTCTCTTCTTATTGCAAATAATCTCACACGAAACAACCTTCAAGCATGTCCAATTAAGAGTATAAAGATATCGATCTTCAGTTTATCAGTGATACGATTTTCCTCCCATTCAGCTAATTACATATATTACCAAACACAAATTGTGTATTATCTTCGTATTGTCTGATACCAAACACCAAAAGCTCTAGGAGAAGTGAGTCCATGTTTCCAAACAACTAAGTTTAGCTCATTCTATTGCTTCAGGAAGTTTGCCTTAGAGAGTGAATATTCTGAATTATATGAATTATACTTGTTAGCAATTTCAACTATTTAGTCTATGCACTACTTAACAAAGATAAGAAAATTGCCTCGGTGTCTCTTTGATAACCAATGCTTTAAAATAAACTTCTTACCTTTTCAGAAGCGTATATATAACATTATTATTTATTTTTATTTTTTGGAAAAACTTAAAGAGTCAAACCTAAATTTGTAATCATTGAATACAATATTAGCGAATCTCATACAAAAATTATAAACAAAAAAATCATTTAAAAAACCAGAAAATGAAGATGTTGGTAGTTCTTATTCGAAGTATGGTACAGTCAAATATGACCGAAGGAAAAAGGTTTGATTAGCTCAGTAGAGCACCGCCCGGCAAGGCTTGGTTTCAATTTCTAGATGCGACTGTGTCTTTTTGAGATTTTGTGTTTCAAATTTTTGATCAAGAATCAATTATATTGTCATAATATGATATAATATTTTGTTTAGTTTGCAAGAACATTAATTAATAACATTATATTATTTAATACATCAATGACGGCCGATCTCTGTGACTTGACTTTCATAGCTTGGAAATTGGATTTAATGGTACCTGCTTGATATATTAATTAGAAACAGTCTTGCTGTTAGGTTAAATAAATTTCATAGCTTGGAAATTCGAATTAATGGTACCTACTTGGTACGTGAATTAGGAACAGTCTTTTAGTTAAAGTAAATAAATTTACTGGAATATTCAAATTAAAAGTAAATATCTTTCACCCAAAGACAAACGCTACCGTTAATCCTTAATTGCATTTATAAACATGCGAAGGAGGACAGCGTTATCGAAACAATTCTACGAAATGTTCGCGTGAATATTCAGTCCTTTCATTGTCTCACGTCTTTAATAATATATTTTGTTCTATTTGTTAGTGTTTCCCGTGTGTCTTTCAAAGATTAATCTGGCATCGTATTTCTAGAACATCACAACTAACGAGACCAAAACTTTTGAGAACAATGTCTGGATCTACTAAAAATATAATCGAAGCGCCAGGGAATGTATGAATACCTTCTCTGATATAATTTTACAGTAAACTTTCCCCTCTTGAACGTTTGTGATGTGTTTCATTCTTTAAAAAAACGACAAGTGCAGAGAAAATGATTTTGTGAAATAGAGGAAATGAAATGGTTTGGATCTAACAGAATTTCTAGCGAGTTAGAACATCTAACAAGACAAAGCCTTATCTCAGACGTCGTCTATTTATATCACAAAAGAATAGTTTCTTCACAAGCTTCGTTGATCTTATAATTTTCCTGTTCATTTTGTTTTTTTTTTTTTATAAAATCTTACGGAAACCAATGCTTGGAAATAACAGGTGCATCAAAAGGAAGTTGAGAGATAAAGGGAAATTTTTGACAGGCTACAGTGGGGGATGGTTTGGGAATTAGGACGGGATTATGATAAAGGATGGAAGGACGTCTCGGGGGAAGAAGTAACTTCTTTTTGTAATCATGGAGATGGAATGTCTCCAAGAGGGGTAGTTGTAACTAAAATGAATAGGTACTTCCGCCGGAAAGGACGAAAAACATTTTGGTTTCTGGAATTAGAAGTACCTAAGCATAAAAAATCTTCATAATTTTTAATGGACTTCCCTTTAGTTGAACAAAGACAACGCGTAAACAAGTTTTTAAAAATTAAATATACCTAAAACTATTATTTTATAAAGGTAATTTTAAATTTGCAATTACTAACGTAAAAAAATAAATCTTAATAATTTAAAATTAGAGTGAATGGAAAAAATCATCGATACTTATAGTTGGTCTATTACAAAAATTGTTTATACTTATTACAGTATTACACAAACGTATTACAGAGTCGTATGGGATAATCATGTTTCAAAATAAAAATAAAAATATTCCGTACACTTGACTAATATGCGGGGAAGGCATACGCATAGTTTAGTATAAGTGTACACACCCTTTTTTCAATCTGCTTTCGAGTACAATATGACCTATACGGATGTATATATCAGGAATATTTTACCGTTCAAAATTAAACACAAGATGAAATAGTATTCTTCATAATAGTTTTTATTTATAGGGGTTAGTGTACGCACCCACATAACCACGAACGATTATCTCCAATAATGGTTATCTGTATGAGAATCGCCTCTCACCCGTGAAACTAAAATTATTTAGCAAAAATGGTATAGACCGAACCGTTTTGACACAATTGATAACAAGAAAGAAAAGCGCGAAAAAGTAACAAGCTGTCGATTTTACGATCTGCTTCAAGGCGACCCAAAGCGTTACAGAATTGAGCAATGACCACGTGCGAAGCATGTACGAATTTGTGGCAAACATCGCCGCGCACACTTACCAACTGCGTACGGTTACTCTGCGTGAATGTACGATAAAGTCTACATTGCCATAATAGTATATGCTTCGAAAGGTTATCAGATGTGATCACAATGTTAGATTGACTTCTCCACGGTGGTTTGAGCAGTTGAGAGTAAAACTGATTATCATAGTACAATATTCCTTATTGTAACATTCTTAACAATTGTGAAGATTGTTGTAAGAACAAAAAAGTTTAAAGGTTACAAGGAGCAATTAAATATATATAAGAGTGATTAGTTGATATCCACTGTTCAATAAAAATATTTCAATAGCTTCGTTCCTCTTCTCGTGCTATGCTGTGCTAGAACATTTGTTTTGCCGGTTGGTATCTTGAACAAGTCGTAGTGACGACTTTACCAAAGCCATAGCGTTCCAAGAGGAATATCGATAGTAGGCTATCATATCAACCGGGGTTGCTCGTGGTAATGAATAGTTTAGAGTAAAATTTTGAGGTTCTGAATTCTAGTGTACCTGAAAACGGGGGAATTTTTAATGTGGAAATAACATTATTGTATTTTGATAAGTATTTGTTACACTTAAATATGTCATGTCTTCCTCGGACATCCTCGACTTCTCCTGCCATTCACTTCCACATCATACATTCTCCTCATACCCCTTTCTTTGTCATCACACGCGACACATTTTACCACAAATAAGTATTTGATTCATTTGATCGTGCCACGTTTTCATTAAGGCGATGCCATAGTAATGCGAAATCATTTGTTTTTGGTTTGAAAATTTGGTCGCCTAGAAATGTTTCAGATGCTTTAGTTAAATACTGCAAGTAGAATACATCTTGGCCTTTGAAATAATCGAGTATTTTTTAGATAAGTCTTTTTATAAGCCCAGAAAAAAATAATGTATAAGACCTATGAAAACTGCTTTAAAGATCAAAATCTCCTATTTACGAACCCATTTTCGATTATGATTTTATTGCATAGTGTGGCAAATGAAGTTATTTATAAAATGATCGAAAAAAAGTTAATTGTTTATGCCTGAACATCGACAAAATAAAATAAAAGGCACTTTTTTTGCCATATTTTTTTCTTGCATAAATCAAAACAGGCGGATGGTGTTAAGCGGGAATTTAAACCTTATCGCCATCTTCGTAAGGGTTGTTATTGATAGCGGCTAGATTTAAAATTTTACACGACGTAGTGCATCGCCTTAAGCGTTCCCAATTTCATCATCCATTACTTCCATGATATATATTCTCCTTGAAATTCTTTCTTTGTTCATTACCTACCCCACATAATTATTTAGTCATACCATATCGTTACAGTTAAAAAACTACTATATATCGTTTTTAAATCAACTACGTATCTCATTCCATTGCAAAGACAATGCGTTAAGTCTTCCTCGTACCTAACCGGCTTTTTTTACCATTCGCTATATTGTTATTATTAAAAAATTACATGATATCGAAATTAATAAGATTCTGTATCTTATTCCAGTGCAGAGATATGTTTTCAGTCTTCCTCGATTTTTTGTTCTTCACATATTCTGGTCGCACGGGTCACCAACGCATGGATAATTCCCCAAAACTCACAGAGCTCGCCTAATTACGGAAGCAATTGAAATTCACAAAAATCACATTAATATTAATAGAGACGACGGAGCTCAATAGTTCTTGGTATCCGGTAATTGACCGCTACACCAAAGCTAAACGCAGAAAACCATTTTAAATTTTACTGTAAAACTAGCTCGTAGAGTAGTGAGCTGGCAACACGGTATCGCACAGACGTACTTAAACACACATTTCACCACTATAAATTACACATATACCATGATGATGGACACTTAAGCGTTGTCCGAAACGTTGGCCAAAGAAAAAGTTAGCGCAACACGGCATAACACCCCAAAAACATATAAGAAAAATACTTTTGGCCGTGAAAATCTCAAATCATATTACTCCCGAGACTAATTAAAACAATTTTTGAAATTTTCCAGCATTTCTTTTAGTCTGTAGGGGACAAACAAATAAATTAATTTATACATACAGATTTGATTTGGTCCATACACCATTCTTTCTCAAGCGTATTTATTATAATGCAACATGGCTGTCATTGCGTCTTGATCATTAAACGGTTAATATGTTCTTATGATAAACCCCAGCAAAATTATGCAGCTAATCCTGAAATACACCAAAAAAAGATTTTATAGATTTTAAGAACTAATAAATTCAACAGATAAAAGTGTAAATAAAGAAAGAGGCTTCATCTATTTTGTCAAAAAGAAACCACTAAAGCGGAGAACGAAAGAAACAAAAAAACAAGTGACTCAGATACAATCAAGGTATCTCGCATAAAAACTTTTATTTACCAGAATAAAACAGACACAGCGCCGTTCTTTTTTATCTCCTTACAGAGGGATCCTTGAGTCCTTGAGGTTCCGCCGAGCAAACAGTTGAATTTAAAATTCATGGCTGAGGATACATGGAGGGTCCTTAAGCCCTCTTTGCCGATGAGGTCCGCGATTTCTAAAGCGCCGACGCGTGGATAAGGACTCATTGTCTCGAAACAGTCCCGCCACTAAGAAGCAAATTCGGGTTCCACAATATTTTTAAGCTTTCTAAAGTGTAATTAAATACTGAGGCCATTCAGATCTAGGGCTGTCGTACTGAATTTTTCAGTAAAGGAGTATCGGTATTTTTAGAAGCTGTATTTTATATAAATAAAAAAATATTTATTTATTTAACGCCCAGAGGGCTTTTTCATGTAAGTGGTACAATTTTAATGACAATTTTGAAACATGAGAAAGAAATAATGAAAATAAAATTACATGATCATTGCATTGAAAGATTGAAAGATCATTGCATTGGAAATATTTACTCATAACAGCTGAAAAAAGTTTGTCAATTGTCATAAAATGGCTAAACAGAAATACTCTTACCGTTAACACAGTCAAAACAAAATAAATCACACATAGTATTACACAAAGAGGTCAACTTCCTTCTAACTTGAACTTGTTTTTGCATGACTGTAAACAAACATCATCCTATTGTCAATGCGAACACATCGAAAGCGTAAAACAAATAAAATACCTAGGAGTTATTATTGATACACACTTACAATGGACTGAACACATTAATTTCATCACTAATAAACTAAAACGAGTCTTGTACCTAATAAAATCCATTAAAAACATTTTTCCACTAACAATACTCAGATCAATATATTTTGCACTGTGTCAATCCATTGCCACTTATGGAATATTAGCTTGGGGAAGCGCTACAAACACAACAATTGACCCAATTCAAAAAGTTCAAAAGGCAATAATAAAACTCATACTGCAAGTACCATTCTACACGGACTCAAACAAAATCTTCAAAACACTAGACGTCATGTCAATAAGACAACTTTACGCCAAAACTGTTCTCCTACATCTCATCCATAATAATCTTCATATTACAAATCAACCAAAAGCCATAATAAAAACCAGGTCATCAACAAATAAAACACTGAAAATTCCGATAACACACACCACACACGGACAAAGACACTTTCAATACTACGCAACCAAACTTTTTAACAGTATGCCCATTACTTTGAAACATTTAATGACTAAAAATACATCTACAAACTTTCTCAAAAAACATTTCGTAGCCTGGATAAAAAATCAAGATATTCACTCTATTCAAAAGATTAAAATTCCAAACCAAACATAACCAAAATATAATAATTAAAATAAAATATTATACACGTTCTCAAGAATTATCCAAAAATACATACACTCACATATAAATGTGTGTTTTCATGTAAAAATTAACTTTCTACTACAACACATAAATACCTGTCACACTTAATCACAAACACGTTAACACCTCAGCACAGGTTCTCCTAGTGAGGTGTTCACGTAACATACAATATCACCCACACACAGTTTTACCTATATCAACCTATGTTCTTTATTTTTTTATACCTTTTTTCTGAACTTTTTTCTCTGTAGGTACTACAATATAAACCACTGTAATCATTTGTAAAATGTGTATTCAAGAATATACATAAATAAATAAATAAATTTCAAGAAACAAAAATACAAAGAACAAGAAAATAAATAAAAAAATACAGCGTTTTGACTGATTTACAAAAATACATCTTCCATTTAGGAATAGTGTTGAAATAAATCTTTTACGTGATCCACAAAATTCGCAAAGTTAATATTAAATATATCGACATCACCTAAGTATTGGTTTCCCATAGTGTGAAAACGTTATATTGGTTATAATTAATGTTCGTTTGTTTAAAATCTTAAATCTTTCTCGGGCGTCTCCGACTTCTTCCACCATTCCCTACTGTAAACCACAATGCTAACTGTCAAACAGTTTGATAATGCCTTCAGAGGGCGAAACAGCTGTCACGCGTAATAATAATTACACAGCAGAACTTGTTTAAAAATAAACTGTTTTTATAAACCCAATAACAATATTATTGAATATATAAAAAATTAAAAATTAAAATGGAGTTCTACAAATTAAACTTAATAACAATAAACACTTAATTTTTATACGGCGCCATCTGTTCGATGTAAAAGAAACACGCGCTGTTGTTTCTCTATCTGCACAGACAGACTGAGCCCCAGCAACGCGTGGCTGGGTACAGCTAATACAATAATAATAATCTTTAAAAAAAAACAAGAGCATTTTCTACTGAAATCCTTTTCACAAAATTCTGTTTTTCCACAGTTAACAAAACGCACAAAAAATAAATTTATACAAATTTTTAAAGTTAAATAACTTTTAGTGGAGAAGAAGATAATACTAATGAATCGAAACGAAATAGAAAACAGAACAAGACACAGAAATTTAAAAAGGTAACGTTTTCAACTAGGGATAAAAAATAAGATATATCAGGTAAAACAGAGATCCTGTGTTCGATTTTGTGTTTTCTGTGTCTTGTTCTGTTTCATATCTCGTTTAGATTTATTTGTATTATCTTTTTTTCAATGATATATTAAATTGATGGATATAACCTTCAAAATATATTTAATGAATAGTTATTTAAATAAATATTAATAATAATTTTCCATAAATCTTTCATTTTCTAGTTTTAATCATTTTCTTGTATTATATTACATTTTTTATTTACTTTTTCCTATGATTATTATTTAAGCTTGAATTCTCTCACAAAATAAAAGGGTCTTATTTCATTATTTGTTATATCTGTTTTATTTTACTTATATTTTAAATTCTAAAATAAATATTTTATATAATAAGAATAAAAACTATTTTTATTTCTAAGTGCGATAATAGGTGTTGTTTTTTATTACAAAAGTTTCCAAGAGAGAATTAATATTTTTGAATTCTGTTTTCATGAACGTTTTTTGACATAAAATTTTTCGTCTGGATCGAATTACGTTGTTACTACATTAAATAAGGTCTTTTTACGTGAATACAATGGCGGTGTATGCAAGGTTTGGTCAGAGTATTGGCAGTATTATAGTCAATCCAAGGGAGCGTGATATGCCTCAATACAAAGGACTGTCCCAACAAAACCATAGTTTCAACAATTCTCCCATTTCTTACAAAAATAAATTTCTTTACTTATTCGAATGAGGATTGGACATTGCTCCATTCCTTCTCACATTTTTAAAATTCACGTGCCTTACTCCCCAGATTATAGCCTCTATAGTCTAGAAGTGGGAACTTTAGATCACATATTTTTTGCTTTTCCCTCTCTTAAAAAATATCCTCTCTTCTATCAAGCCTTCCCTAAAATTGGTTCCCCTTCATTCAACATATCATCTCTTCTAAGTCGGAATTAACCTGCAATCATTCATTTATTTTTGAAATTTGCCCATTTAAACAAAATTAATAAATAAATTTACCTTCCCTCTCTCGATAATTTGAAATGATGACCTAGAACACCATTGAAGAGTAAAAGCCAGAAAAATTTAGAAAAAAATGGCGCTGTATTTAAGATAGATACAATACCTGTACTAAAATAAAGTACACTAAGTCTTAAACCAGAATTAAGTTGATTTTGTTATATTTTCTTTGTTCTAAATACACTGCCAAAATTGACAAATTCGTTTCACTTAACTCCAAGCGGAGCAGACATTTGATTCTTTCCTATAACTTTCATATATTTATATCAGTTCCACTGCTCTAACAAAATTATTAAAAATTTCGGTAAAATATAACCATGCTCAAAAACTATTTATTTAAATGAGTGAAAATAGGAAATCTACCTTCATACATAAATATTACAATCATTAAGTTCAAAGTTCTTACAAAATATATACGATTATTAGTTAATTAATACCTACCCTTTTCTTTGATCAAAGAAGAAAATACGATAAAATTTATTTCTCTAATCCTAGCATTGTAAATTGACCGGTGGAATAAATATTTTATATCCCTTTAAGCCGTACGAACGAATTGTTTTTTCGGCCATCGGATTAAGTACCCTTTCTGTAATAATTGCTTTGGCATATAAAACGTAAAAGATCAATCGAGAAATGAAAAAACGAACCAAGACGAAGCGAAGCGTTATTTCCTTTCATACTTTCGTTCCATTACACCTAAGTATGCCCCCATTTTCAAGGAGATAAGCCAAATAAATACTTAATAAGATCTTATCTCATGAAATTTCAAAGCTTACATTTTCGTTCTTGGTTTTATCCTGTATTAGCTGGTATAGGTAATAACACATCTATCGGTAGATAGTAGGTATGTCGTTCCTAACGCTTGGTTGAGCGATACCAATAAAGTTAATAAGCTGTCTTGAACTTTTCTAGGACAATTTTATCCTTTTTTTCCTCTGATAAAAATAAATTCCGGGAGAATTTTCCTTTCCTTATACTCTGAATATACGAGGTCTTGAAAAGAATTCCATGGGAAATCCAGTACAAAACATGTTTTTGAAATGATAAAGGTATGTTCACTATTCAGCTATGTTTTTGTCGCTCACTTCATATTGTATTCAAATTAACTAAACCCAATTTTTTGAGCTTGAAAACAGTTTTCTTTTATGTTTGGAAATTCGATATATTTTCATTTCGTCTTTGATGATATTTTATTAGAAGTATCGAAAGCATTTCATTCAGATAAGGTTGCCGATAAGCAGAAAATCTTAGTGCAAAATGCAGGAGGAATAAATGATGTCAAATGACTTTATTAACAACACTTCATTAGATAAAAAATCTGCATGGTTCATCTAGACTAGATGATGAAGAGATCATTGTTTTCGAAACAAGTGGACTGTGTATCTAATAAAGTGTTGCACCAAATACAGAAAACAAAATATCTTTTCTTGTGACACCAAGAAATCGATGCGCGGAATTGATTTGAGTGTCAGTTGCAAGTGCGAGAAATAATAATCCAACACGTGCCATCATAAATAAAAATAATAAAAGTTACTTGAATGGCGTTATGCGAGGAGTTCTAGTAACATATAAAAAAATGTTTTGTTGGCCATTTGAAGATTAATAAAATTTTGTGATTTACTCATGCAGTATAAAGCCATTCATTAAACATGTAGGGATTTTGAAGTTGCAAAAGTTTAAAAAAATCATTACATGCTTACGTTTTGACATTGCAAAAATATGTTATGGTTTTAAAAATAAGGTTTATTAAAGTATATTTTATTAATGTACACAACGGATAGGGGTTAACATAAAACAACAATACAAGAAAATAACAAACAATAAATACCAACCGTCCCAAAACGGTGTACAAATACAAAGATAACATAAAACAGTTAAGTATTTAATGGAACAACAAAAAAAACAAAAGTCAATAAAGGAGTCAAGTAAAGTCAAGTAAAATCAAGTAAAGTCAAGTAAATTCAAGTAAAGTCAAATAAAGTCAAGTAATGTCAAGTAAGTCAAGTAAAATCAATTAAAGTCAAGTAAAGTCAAGTAAAGTTAAGTAAAGTCAAGTAAAGTCAAGTAAAGTCAAGTAAAGTCAAGTAAAGTCAAGAAAAGTAGAGTAAAGTCAAGTAAAGTCAAGTAAAATACAGTAAAGCCAAGTAAAATCAAGTAAAGTCAAGTAAAGCCAAGTAAAGGCAAGTAAAGTCAAGTTATAAATAAATTAAATTAAATGGAAACCTGCAATACAAGAATACTTTATATTCTGAAAGGAAAGTTGGGTTCTGAAACAAATAAATATTCTTATTGAAATAGTGGTTTAAACCAGTTTATGCAAATTATAGTGATTTATTTTTGCGGTATTATGCCGTGTTTG
Source organism: Hesperophylax magnus (assembly GCA_026573805.1). Taxonomy (NCBI): domain Eukaryota; kingdom Metazoa; phylum Arthropoda; class Insecta; order Trichoptera; family Limnephilidae; genus Hesperophylax; species Hesperophylax magnus. Next base: position 577,797 of record JAIUSX010000210.1, on the reverse strand, counting down.
CGCCACCTCCTTATTTAGATAATGTTTTGGACAGCATTACAGTGCCCATCAGAAGAAGAAAATTAATTAAACAGTCAATCATTCATATTACTTAGTGCGATATTAGGCAATAAAAATGTTAATATCACCAGAATTATATTAAAATCGTATAATTTCTTAAATATATAGTTCTTAGCTTTCTTAAACGTGGTCACTTTTGAGTCATGGGTACTTAATAATAGATGTTCGACCTTTCATTTCATTATGCCGTTAATCTACAAAGACAATATTATTATGGTGATTCAATATTTCAAAGGATCGGCCCGAAAGGTCACAAGTAGTGACGAATCAAAATTGTGAAAGGCGTTAAAAATATTCAAAGAGAATGTAACATCTATACAAGTACGTACTACATTCAGTATATACCCCATGAATGGGCTATTTAAAACCTGTGACACATTCGGTCATGCGTGTTATTTAAACAATTATTTCGGATGGGCTGCTTAAGTGAACAATGAATGAAGGTGCTTAGAGTCTTTTATCAGATGAGAAAAATATAATTCATTGTATATTGTTGATATTTTTTAACTTGGGTGAGCCTACTGTCCATAATACGAATTTTGAAAACATACAAGGCCAAGACGAATCCATAGTGCTATTACACTGCATGGTTTTAGAAGTGCAAATAAATTCTTTAGAAATATACGTTTGTGCGTACTAATCGCGTATACTCCCTACCCTCGATTAGTGCGTGTATATTTTGAATGTATACAAAACGCACCCTTAGTGCACCAACACTGTATGGTTTCAGAATTATTGAGAAATATTTTTTTACAAAGTATACATTCTGCGTTAACAGAAATATAAAATTGGTTCTTAAGTTGTTTTTTTTCATCACTTATGCAATCATTTTGAATCAATCAATCAATCAATTCAAAACAGAATAATCCTTAAGGCTAGTAAGCAATTTATTTGGTTTTCTCTCCGTATTATTAGTGCATTTCCTCTAATATCCTCTATTCAATGGTTGATAAATATTAAATTAAAAAAATATATATATTTACAATATTATATATTAGATTAACCACTGTAAATGTCTTGCTCCATAAAACTTTCAATAAGGTCAAACAAGACACTGTTTAGGAAAGGATGAGGTATCAAATAAACTTGTTAGAGAGCTTTGTTTTCTCTTTTTCTTTCAAGGACTTTCGCACTTCTTCAAAGGACTTCAATAAACTTCAAATCCTTCTTTAAAACTCTTTCGAAGAGAATCTAACTTGAGAAGCCTGTCCTGCCAAAACACCTTTTTAATTATGCACATATTTGCCAAAGTTTTTGATGTTATCTGTTGAACGCCTAAAACTGAAACTGTTGTTAAAAAAAGGACATTGAGGGATTACTATGGAAACGTTTTCATTCGGGTTAATTCTTGCATATAGAACCACGTTCCCTTGAAGTGTTCTTTCCTTGTCTAAATTCTTAAAACGATTAACACCTTAGGCCCCTGGCATATTGACCGTTATATTTCAAAGACGATGTCGAAAGGTCTGAGTAATTTTGTGTATTTCCGCTTCACAATAAAATACAAATAAATAGAATATTTCTGTACTTATCCGATAACTAAAAACCATGTTTGATAGGTGTTGAAATACGTTTTCAGATTATATTATTATAAATAAACATTACCTTTTTAAAATATTTTAATTAAACAATAAAAAAAAAAGTTTTAAGAATGGCTCTCGTTACGTTTTTTCGCAAATTAACCAAACTTGAGAAATTTTTCAGAAACTTCGCAAACTAACCAAAATAATATTACTGATAACCCAAAAAAGTGTGAGACAAACGTAATATAGACAATTTTGTCACATTTTGACGTTTCATAAATAAACACTTAATAAAAATATATTAAAATATCATAATTTTTTCTCAAATTTCGGTCGAAACCCTTGGTTTAATAGGTTTAATTCCTTTATAGTTAATTTCTATATTTGAATACAGAGTGTGGTATTTTATCTTTCTAATACCGTTAAGATCATACTTTTTACCATAGAAGCAAGGGAGACAACGATTTCTATGAGTCCATATCAGCCGTTCTCAAAAGCGAACAAATTGGTAATAGCAGTTTGTTCGCAAAACGAAATTAGAAGAAATTAGCCCGAGAAGTTACATTTTTTTTACTAAAAAAAGTTTTGGTTTTGAGTTTAGAAACTTAAATTAATTCCCGCCCAAGCTTTGACCTCTACACTAGGGCTGCCAAGAGCTTTGTTTTCTAAGTCTTCAAACAACTTCCCGCGGCGTATTTCTTGGTCAAGCTTAATGAAATTATTTAAAGCGCTTTCTCTCAAAATGCAAGCTTTTATTATTAAAAAACTTTACGTTTAGGATTTCACTATGGTAAATAGTTTACATTCCAACCTCGAGAAGTATGTTTAGTTTTCTATATAGAGAGAGAACCTATTAATAAATCAATATTAAAGTTTTGTGCCAATGAATACTGGAATAAGTAAGCCAATTTGTGCTAAGAAGTACGAGAAGGATATTTAGGGGAGTGTTTCTCGGATAAGTTCTGGCCAACATTAAACTGTGGGATTCTGCGAAGAACTTTCTGAGAAATAACATGTCCAACAATGAATCAAAGATTAAGGAACCTTTCTTTGACTAACTTAGCGTGCGTTCGTCTTTGTTGAACCCGAATAAAGTTACATTAAAAGTACCTTCTTATAATATTGAATGTTATTTAATTATGTAACTTCGTGGAAATCCCTTTGCGTTAATAAATTTCGTTATCAATGGAGAAAATTCACAGGTGTTGTGGTGGAGGACTTAGCCAGCTAAGGTATTGAAAACACGACGCCTGGGTGGGACCCAAACGCGATGCCAACTCAGTCACTGACCGTTCAACAGTAAAATATTTAAAAAAATAACAACTAAGTTTTTTTCATACTGTACCTTGTCAACTCGTAGAGGGTTTAATACAAGATACGCAACCCATAATGTTTGTAATCAAATCAAAGATACTGTGCGATGTAAATAATGTTATATAATTTATTGACATATTTGTTTGTAAGTCATTTTGTGTGATCGTGAATGGTGAACGATTCCGAAAATGTGACAAAAGTTTATAAGTTATGTAAGTCATTTATCGGTGTCACCTATTCTCAGCATTTTCCATAGAAATTTTAGAAAATAAAACATGATAAATATACGCTTTATAACTTCGACTTAACTATAATACTATAAAAAGTGTAAATGATAAAACCTTCGTCCTTTCTTACAAAATAATAGATTATTTACATACGAATCAGCAGCAGGCTGTCGACACGCCTGTAATCCATCTTTCCTTTTATAATATAATGTATATATATATATTTATACGGTCAGTTCTGACGAAGGTCGTGTCAATCGATCATAAATGATAATTGATGTGTTTTTTATTGGGCCATTGCGTACCGCAAGCGTCGGCCGATCTCCCTGCGTGGGTAAAAAGTTAAAAAATAAATATTATATCGAACGTGATCGGATTTGTTTTGAATAAACGAAACCACAGAGTGACCCAATAAAGTATTACTCAACCTCTGTATTTAAATTAATTTAAGTGATATTATTATTAACGTTCACCTTTTAATTTCTCACACACTACTTGTAATGATGAGCGTTTTGACAGTCTTTTTAGATGTTGAGCATTTTAAAAATATAGAAATATTAAAAATCGCGTCATGCTTACTGTTTTTGTTAGCTAGTTATTAAGATGTTACGAACTGAAAATATTTGCTTTGATTTTTAAATTCTAGATAACAACAGTTGTGTAAAATTTAAAACGTCAAACACGCTACTCGTGCGAATTTTGTTGGACACACAAAGGTATTTTTCGGTCTTTCGGATGTTAGGATTAATAAATTTATCTGAAGGTTTTCTTACAATTTCAGAAAAAATATAACCGTTCTAGCCAAAACACGGCACATGTCTATTTGCAGTAGCCCATTGCAAAACCAAATTAGTCCAAAAGCATATTAATTTTATTGCCCATAAAATATACAACACACTAATTACAACTCTTGAGGAGACACTGTTACGTCAAAACATTAATTATTTTAAAACAATACATAGAATCTTGACTAAAATACACCGAAATAGATGTATTTTTCTTATAAATCAACAGTTATCCTTATTTATACTTCCGTACATGCTATACATTCATGCCTTTGTTTATGTTTTTGATGGAAAACTTGTATATACTTGAATAAAACTCCTTTTTTCTAAAATATTATTAGGTATCATAATTTTTATGTCTTGCTTCTTCACTGAAAATGTCACATTTTTATGTTATTTTTTGTTTATATATCGCATATCGTTTTCTTTTGATAACTTAATTTTATATCTTCAAAAAAAGTGTACACTTTGATGCTTTATACCTAAACCATGAGAATGTAATAATCTACTATAATACAAACGCACAGGATTTGCGGGATTTGATACTACAATGAATTTTTATTTGTATATCTATCCCAATGTTTACCCATCCAAATTGATTTGAATAATTATTAATTATTAATCACATAGTGTTTTTGTTGTGATTTCTTTTTGGGGTAATATGCCATGTTGCGGTTCCTCCTTCTTTTAGTCAAAGTTTTGGATAACGTTATAGTGTCCATCGTCAGGGCAGATTAATTATTTTATTAATTTTCAAACAATCGAGTTGAATTCATTCCTAAAAAATATCAAATATGTCTTCTGTGAACATTTTGATGACGACCGATACATCAATAAATGTTATTGCCAGTCGTTTAATCGGCAAAGTTTTTTAAAAATTAAACAACGCATGTCAGATTTTAGAGTATCCGCTTGATTTATTCTAAAAAACATTATAAATACAAAAATAAATTTATTTTTGGGGTATTATGCCGTGTTGAGCCAACGTTTTATTAGACAACGTTTTACACGTTAATGCTGTCGGAAATGTTTGCTAAAACCGGCATAATACCCGGAAATCTCAAATCATATCAGATAAATAAATTATTTCGATGATTCACCATCGGATATTTTCTTTATGGCAAAATTTTGATGATGTCCACCATCTTATTTGAAATTTTAATAATACCTATCTCTATAGATATACTGAATGAAATCAAATTTTTGAAATACCCATCGCTGCTGATGTTTCGATAATTCACATCTCTACGATACTTCAGTTGTGACAATATTTCGTTAATATCCAAATCATCCGGTATAATTCAACGCGATAAAGCATACCCACCCGGTACGCACCGTCATGTAGCCTCGTATATTTTATAATGTAAATCTCACGACTGTTAATCGGGCGTGATATTTTTCCACGACACGCCGCGATTGCTATCAAACAAACGATTTCTCATATTTGCGTGGCTTACTCGACAACGTTTGTCATACAGCATGGCTTTATTTGTCCATTCAGCAATTCATGGTGCTTCAAACGACTTCATGTTCAGTTTTATGCATACAATCTCCGCCATATCATGCTCTCCTGGGAATTATTCAAAGTGAATTGCTTGACAAACCATCAATCGCATAGCTTTATTCGTTCATTTTTACTGGTTATTGAAGAATAATACACAAGTAATAAAATCTTATCACCGATTGCCTGAAATAGTGAATTTTTGCTTACCTGGATACCCCATAAAGCACTTCAAAATAAAGGGTTTTCCAATAAGAGGTGTTATTTTGAATATTAATTAAGGAATTGATGATTTTTTATGGCCGGAATTGGATGGTATTGATCTGGACAACGTTTACTTTCAATAAAACGGCGCTACGTGCCAAACAAGCAACGAAACCATTGATCTTTTACGGGAAAAGTTTCCGGACCGTGTTATCTCTCGAAGAGGTGATCACAATTGGCCACCGAGATCTTGTGATTTAACACCTTGCGACTTATTCCTTTGGGGCCACGTGAAAGAGAAAGTCTACGCCAACAGCCCAGCGTCGCGAGGCTATCGAGGACATAAGGCAGCCACTTTGTGATTTGGTTATGGAAAATTTTAATAAAAGGATATTATGGTCCTGTAGACGTGGTCGTGGTGAGCATTTGACTGATGTTATTTTTTACTATTAACGGCATACCTTCTTCTTCATAATGAATAAACATTTGATCATTTGTATGAAAAAAATGGCATTTTTCTTTGAATATCAAAATAACACCATTTTCTTATTGGAAAACCCTGTATTATAATTATTTTATGTATATTCTTAGGATGATAGTAAGATAAAATGAGACCTCTGAGGCGTATGTGTGGTAAAACCATGTATGATCGTGTGAGAAATAAGCGTAATGAGTAAGATTGAAAATGTGACGCTTAGATGGTTTGCGCATGTAGAGCGAATGAGCGAAGATAGAGTGCAAGGAAAATATATGACGCAAATGTGGATGGTAGCAAAAGTCGGGGACGCCCGAGGAAGACATGGCACGATCAAGTGAATCAGATACTTGAGTCAGGCCATGTCAAGAGTCGGAATAATAGAAAAGTATATATGAGACGATGTATGAATGTGAATGAGGCATTGAGTGTGTGCCAAGGCCGAGTTGTTTGGCAGTCCGTCCTCTCTGCCTACCCCTTCGGTGAGACAGCGTGTTGATTAATTAGTTTACTTTAAATGACTGGCGAAGCGTACAAGTTATTATATCAAAACACACATGCGTTCATAGTACGAGAAAAAAATTATCAGATCAGATTTGCAAATACATTAAACTTTTGTTGACTTTTTGCAAAAGCTGTTTTGAAAATGTTGACTCCGCTATATTTTATATGCAGACAACAACAACAAAAGAGTAAATGCTGAAATAATGTGATAAATAGCGTTTTGACAATGTTTATTTACCATGTTATTGCTTGCTTTAATAATTATACAGTATATTTGCGGCACTTTCTAGAGTGGACTACCATTCATAACTGAAACGTCGCTTGAAATGGCTTCTGCTGTGTTTGATGACTAGATCGGAATAGCCAGGTACTCCCCCTTCCTCTTTCCCATCTCCTCCCCACTTCCATTAGCCTCACAACATACCCCAATTGGGGATGCTACAGTTTCCCTGGCTCCAGACGGTGAGGAGACTCCACCTTGCATAGCAGTGGGAGGGATGTATTCATACTCCTGGAGACACTGATCCCAGATTATTGACCACCTTTTATTAATTTTTCCTTACCAAAAATTTTTCTCGTTTACTGATTAAAAAGCCGCTCTACACAGTATCTCGAGAGATGACATAGGCCCGAGGGAAAATACTTTCTAATAATATAAAAAATCAGATATCGTAGATAAGTACTTACATGTAAGATTTTCATGGCATAAAATGTATCACCGAAGAATAAACAATATGAAGTTGAGAAATCATTGTAAGGCACGAGTTTCCGGAGTTAAATACGTTTTTGTAATATACGATTTAGGTTGCTGGTTGGTATGTTTTTACGTGTTAGATTTGATCCATTTGATGAAGTAATCCCACCATCGGAATAATTATTTATATCCGCCTGTGCACCAATTTTATTATGTTTGGTATGGAGTACCTACTTAATCCCAACCTTGCTCCAGCTGAAGCCAATGAATCATTTTTACATTCGTTCCAAGACAAAAAATTCTTAATACAGGGTTTTCCAATAAGAGGTGTTATTTTGAATAGCCCGCTATTTCGGTAGATGTTACTTTTGAAGCTGTTGTTTTTTGACATTTGACAAGTAGAAACTACGCCATTAATACAAACGGAACAATACACGCTTCAACAACGCATTGAAAATATTAAAATTCACTTGAGTAAATCAAATGCAAATCATCTTGAGTGATGAGGCCCATTTCCACCTTGGTGGCTTCGTCAACAAGGAAAATTGTCGCATTTGGGGCTCGGAAAACCCAAGAGTTATTGTTACAAAGCCTCTCTATCCTCAACGTGTGACTGTTTGGCGCGGTTTTTGGTCCGGCGGAGTCATTGAACCTTCCTTTTTCGAAAATGAGGCTGGAACAACAGTTACGGTGAATGGATTGCACTATCGAGAGATGATTAATGATTTTTTATGGCCGGAATTGGATGGTTTTGATCTGGACAACGTTTACTTTCAACACGACGGCGCTACGTGCCACACAAGCAACGAAACCATAGATCTTTTACGATTGAATATCAAAATAACACCTCTTATTGGAAAACCCTGTACTTAAGGTTAATTTCAAAAAAATTAAACTAGCCATCAATATAATTAAATTAAGTTTCGGTACGAATCCTTGAAAAATAAATTAGATTATTATACTTTCAATTTGACAGCAAACCTTCAACAAACGTACCTACTTATTAAAATCTAAGTAAATTTAAAGGATCCACCAAAAAAACAACACGGGCGCCCAGTGCCTGCAATAAATTACAAGATATTAGAATGATGAAAATTGTAATTTTTATGTTGATTAAGAATTCTATCAAAAGCTTCATTGTCTCTTGAAGCTTTTATTACGATTGGAGTTATTAAAACTGACAATTTATTTTCATCACGTGGGACATTTTTCATTTCAACGAAGTTAAAATTCGAGTAATCTATTCGTAGAAGATTGAGGGAGGAAAATACATGAGATAAACCAAATAAAATATAAATTAATTTTTATTGAGACAATTAGGTTGGACAGCCCAATAAAAAGATGTTAATTTTCGAAAATAAATGACTGGTAGTTGAAGCAGTAGATTTGAAAGAATGTCTGTTTTACGCCTGTGTTTCATCACATTCATAAATTCTATTCGCTAGGTGTATTACTTGAGTTAGTAAAACAGTGAAATTTAGCTGGCAGTAAAAATGAGAAAACTCCAATATCCCTTACCCAAATGATAATCCAGGGATAGATGTATCCATTAGGGAGCATTTTCGCAGAGTTGTTCCGACTTGAACTTATTGGGGAATATTGTTTTGATGATAGCCAACCTACGATAGGATAAATGCACGTTAAGAAAAAAAATACACATTAACTACTCGGGTATTTTGAGATTTTAGATTTATTTAGAAATATTTTCAATTATACCAAATTGAAATACTGTTTTTGTAAGCAGTTGAAATATTCTTTCAGAATTTTAAATTACAAATGGACATTTCCAACCAAAAATATTAAAATTCGAAATTATAAAAAAAATTGTGTATTTTTTTAAGATCGTTTTTCCCATACCGATTTATTTTTTTCTCCAAACTGTAGATTTACCACTTTATATTTTGAAACGAAACGCAAACTTATTATAAAGGTTATTGTCATTTCTGTTATTTTTTCTTTTCATATGTAAATAAATAATAAACAATCAACAAACTTTGATAAATCTTTCGCAAACATTGCTGTCGATGACTTACAATAATTTAGAATTTATTGTGTTGCAAACTTTTAGATGAAAATACTATGTGCGTTGTTGCCTCTTTCTAACATTACTTAAATCATAAATATATTTCACCGTAACACAAAAGGAAATATAACGAATTTTATAACGAGTCCGTCTAAGTTTGAATAATAAGACACACAAATTTACCCGTCATGTTAACGAATCATTCGTGTTTGAAAGTAACACAAAAAATTTCAGATATTCTAACATCTTTAAAAATTGAGAAATTTTCAGAATCAAAGGAATGCAATGTTAGCATAAAGTGTAAAATTTTCACAGAAGCTGCTTAAAAAATAAATACTTTTCAATATGTAAATATCTACGGTTCAGCATTAATTTAAAAGAATTGCCTATCAAGCACTACTCCCTAAGGGTTCTATAGATGCAGTAACTCCACAAATACATAAAATAAATTCAATATTTTAAAAGCTCCATAACACAGTTATTTGAATTCGTACCCTTCCTCTAGGGCTTTCCGTAAACCGTTTAACCAGTCGTAAACGGAAATAAGTCTGGCCTTCGTGGTTTATCGGTTTATTTTTCACTAAAATCTTCCCTTAAATCCAATTTTTATTCATTAGATTTGAATAATGAGAGTTCTATTCAAATTCCGCTGAGAGTTTTCTGTTTTCTCGTTTCGTTTGCGCCCATTTTTTTTCGTTATCTTGTATCGCGAACTCTTTAAGATTCTGGAGTAGACAAAATTTTTCATCATTGAGAGTAAATCTCTTTTTAGTATTATGAGGGGAAAATTCAACTGGTGGAATTTATGGCCCAATGAGAAAATCTTTATTGTAATGTTTAATTTTGACATTATTTTATAGAATGATGCACATTTTTTGTTTGGTTTTTGGTTACTTTTACGAATCAGTGAACATGTAATATATTGTAATCTATCGAATATTACCTACATCTTAACGATATAACTGCAATACTGTATTTATTTTACCCATATATTAATGGAAGGTGGCCCGAAGTATTAGGGTTGTTCATGTCCTTGGAACCGATTTACGATCATAAGAAGCTCCAAAAAAGAGACCAATATTGGTGAAAGAATCAATTTACTTCATTCTGTAGTGTTCAACAGCTCAGTAGTTACCTATAAACAGGGTTCAGTTCTTTTCCCACTTCACTTCATATCCCATGTGGTCTAAACAATAGCTAAGACTTCTACAGACGGAAAGGATGGATAGAGAAGTTTCAGATCCAGACCTCAATATTAAACAAAGCTAATTAATGAAGCCTTTTAGCAACGCTTCAATATCAAAATTCTTATTCTTCAAAATTCTGCCGATTTTACTAATGCGCTCATCTAAACAAAGTATTTAAAAAAGTGATTTATTTTTGAGCATTATGCCGTGTTGCGCTACCTCCTTCTCTAGCCAAAGTTTCGGAGATCATTACAGTGGTCATCATCAGGGCAGATGTATAATGTTTATTTTTAATCGTCAATCACACATCAGCCTTGATGATGAGCACTAATGCTGTCCGAAACGTTGGCTAAAGAAAGAGGTAGTGCGACCCAGCGTAATACCCCCAAGAATAAAACACTATAATACTTTGGCCGTGAAAATTCTAAAACATATCAAAGTTTAAAAATAGTATTTTTAGGGACATTTCAGTTTTTTTTGCAAATGCTGCCCGGCTATATAAAAAAATCTAAAATAAATAAATAATCGCACTTGTTGACTTTTTGCTAATATCCTAAGCATGACAACGAATAGTAATATTTTTGTAACAAAAGAAATCACCTAAACACATTAAAAATTCACAATACTTTTCAGTGATTTTGTATTAACAATATGTATTCATTTTTACCACATTATAATTTAAATAGAGCAGCCTGATAACTTATTTATTTTCTAAAACTAAATGTGAAAATATGCACTTAGTGAACATCGTGTTCAATTTAGTCAACTTTCAATCAACTTCGTCCACAAAGAGATCAAAGCTTTTTCTAAAGTCATTTGCTGAAATATAGGTTTTAATAACGTTTTATTTGACTTAAATAACTTATTTACCCTATAAAGCATGTCAAAAATATGTAATATATAATTCGGTTTTAAAAAAATATATCACTTAATGACTTCTGGCAGTGAACTGACGAAATCATGATTTTAACAATGGCGTTTTTTAAATCGTTTTCCAACCAACCAAGACAGAAAGATTTTCTCTGAGTAACCATCAAATATGCACTTTTGATTCTCAGGTTTCAAAAGTTATAGATATCCTTTTATGCCACAACTTCAAAGTTCGTATTTATTGTTTTTGTGTTTAATTCGTAGAACTCCATTTAATTTTTTTTAATAAATTTAATTTAGATTAAATTTGATAATATTATTATTAAGTTCTGCAAGTGTTTTAGTTTTTTATTATTGTGACAGCTGTTTCGGCTTACAAGGCCATTTTCAAACTGTGGTTAGTCCACATTGAGACGACGTATTTATGCTATTTCAAATGTAAATACGTCGTCTCAATGTGGACTAACCACAGTTTGAAAATGGCCTTGTAAGCCGAAACAGCTGTCACAATAATAAAAAACTAAAACACTTGCAGAACTTAATAATAATATTATCAAATTTAATCAAAGTTCGTAGCACAATAATTTGTGTGGTGATACACCACTTGATCTGCCGTTATTGAAATTCGCATAATATTTATACAATATCAATACAAAATGGTACCTACTCGGCATTTAAATTTTAAATTTCTTATTTAACAGCATTTCTTCATCGCCAATTTGAATTATGTACCAAGTTTGATCGTAAGTATGTACTTTACGGACTTTATGTCACTTTTAAATCAAGTTCCACTCAATTCTTCAATTTTGATAGATTTTACAAATTCAAAGAAAATGTTGAATGGGCCATTAGGAAATTCGCTTCGTAAAGTTTATTCAGACGGATTACTGGCAACTTTTCAACTAGGATGTATAGAAATTATATAATGGTAGGTACTTGCATGATTAATTTGAGAAGTAATTTTAAAATGTTTTTAAATTAGGATCTTAAAGCAACAAGTTTTATTGATAATTTTTTTCGAGTAAGCGTTCAACCAAATATTTAATATTTGGTTGAATATATATTTGGTTGAGTATAAACATATCAACACCGGACATTAATTTTCATTGGTTAAGATTTTAAGGGAGGGGGTAGCAGATGTTTTACTTTAAACTTCTTATGGGTCGGTCGTTGATACCAAGCACTCTCGTGTCTTTGAATTTTGAATTTAAATCTCGATAATTTAACTGAACTTCGGTAAGTTTATTTTAAAAGACAACCAAAGTTACACATATAAGAAGAAATCAATCCAGTGGTTTTTACCGTCTTTTTTCCTGGTTGCAGATGAACAGTGAAAAGGGTAAAGTAAATTTAATTGTCGTTATAGGGTTTGGTTTTTCAAAAATTTTGTTTAACTAAAATAGATTTAAAATCAGTAAATTAACTTCCAACTTCGTCCACAAAGAGATCAAAGCTTTTTCTAAAGTCATTTGCTGAAATACAGGTCTCCAAAGAGGGGCATTTTATAGCAAAAGAGACCAACTTATTTATATTTATCCCTGTGTTTTATGAACCTCCGTTTTCCAACTCCTGAGAAGCGGTTATTTTCTAAGTCGGCCATCAACGAACTGAAAATACTATAAATAACTCCCGACTAAGCCAGTAATGAGGAAGAAATAAGTATTTGATTATTAGATAATAATTACGAAGAGAAATACGGTTCAAAACCCGTTTCTGTATGTAAAACTTCAGGTAAGTAACATATAATAAAAAAAACTATTTTCCTTTTCAGTTAATGCTTCAAGGTTCACAAAAGGAATGGTTTTGAGTTAACATGTAGTTTAGACTAGTCTTTTAGAGCTCTCGAAATGTTCATTGCCTAGTTAGAGAATAACTTTAATTTATGCGGGTATGGGTGCCGCAGCCATTTTTTGGATAACCAACATCTCTGCCATAGGTCGTCTCAATTGGTTCGCTACGTTTGGTGACTTAGCAGAAGTGCCCGGGTTCATGGGGGTGATGTTTGTCTAGGTCTTGGAGGGATGCGTTTGACCACCTCAGCAGATACTAGTTTAGGGAGACTTTTGATCTCTCCAGCCAAACTCTTTTGACCCATCGTCTTGCACTACGGTGGGAAGGATGGATTCATACGTCCCTCACTCCTGGACACATTGATCCATAGATTCTTACCCACCCCTCATTCCTTTTTCCTTCCCAGAACTTTCTCTCTTTCCTTTCCCTAAAAAAATCCTCCACACAGCATCTCCAAAAATTACAGGCCCTGAGGGAATTTTTTTCTCAGGGCGTTCTGTGTGGAACTAATGTAAAAAAATAAATAACTCTCTTCTTCTGATATGTTATATATTATGTTTCTATTTATTTAAAGTCAAAACAAAATGTACTTAAATACCTACCTACTTAATTCGTGAACGTGACGACACCCTTTACTGAATCTTTTACCCGACGTGTGCCGACGCTAAATTTTCACCGTGAGCCAGCTTATTCTATTTTCGTACAGTTTTTTTTTTTTTCAAAATGATGTATTTGCAAATTGCACCTTACCTTGTCTTACCATATATTGTGATTATATATTTTTTATAAAAATAGTAAATAATCTACCATAAGTATTTACCCTAAGATTATTACTTTTAAATTTATAGAAAAGATTTTTTTGACGGCACGACAGGTTAAAACGGACACCATCTGTAAACGGGAACCGGAACATAACATATAAATTTACAGACAGATGAAATGAAAAACTTCGAGTCAAAACAGGACTTCGGTCAGTAATAATACTTTAAGCTTTTACACGAGCTACCGTTGTAATAAAAGTGCTTTACTTTTTGATCAATTAATCATTGGGTTCTACAAATAACAAAGTTATATATTATTTTTTTAAATATGGAGTTCAGTCGTGATTATCTATTCACTAATTTATTTAATTTAGTAGTAATTATTTTCTGATTATTGAAGATAATATTAGCAATTTTTAAAATGAAAATTTAAAAAAAGACACAGTCGCATCCAGGAGTTGGACTTAGGACCATCTTTTGCCGAGACGCTGCTATACCAACTGAGCTAATGGGAACCTATATCCATCGGATATATTTAACTGTATCATACTTTGAATAAGAACTAACAAATTATCTCCCTTTTCTCACCGCATATTTTAATCGGCTGCTATCTATATGTATGATCGTAAGATTCATCTCGAATTAAATGCAATCTAGATGGTGTCTTGGCTAAATATATCCTGTTTTATTTTAATGTGCGACATCTATTGAGTTTTCTGCAAGTCTAGGATGATTTTTAAAAATTTAATTTTTATAATAACTTAATGAGTAAAACCTCGAATTGGAATATTTAATTTTTGAAGATGATATTGGCAATTTTCAAGCGAGAATTTGAAACACTAAAAGATATGGTGGCATCTAGGACTTGAAAACAGGACCTTTGCCTTGCCGGGGCGATGTTCTATCAACTAAGCTAATGAAAACTCTCAAAACTCATATTAAACTGTAGTATACTTTGAATAAGAAATTCTTAACTACTTTCTACTAAAATCTCTTCACAAAGTACGCGTAGTTTTATACTTTTGTAAAACATTACTCTGGTTGCATTTCTCGTTACATAATGCACGTCGTACATATAGAAATACCTGCATTTTGAGACTCTTTTAAAGAGCATCCGCACGTGACAATGTCATACCAGCAGACAAAAACAAAGTGGGAGTCATTATTCTTACAATGTGCAGATGTGTATCTTCCGTCACTATTGCTTTCAGTGAGGTTGAACAGAAGGGGGAAATTAGTTTTTTGGTTAATAAAAGTTACATATAAATTATATACATTCATAGATTATAGTGCGTATCGGATAAAATTATAAGCAGTGATTAGAGTAGTTAGAGCATGTTTCTCTACTAAACCAAAAAGGTTTTAGTTCATCAATACTCAATACTTGGGAGTGTGGCAACTCTCGAATTACTCAGTACTAATTACTTATATATCCTAAGTGCGTAATATTATATCTATACTCCTATCTTTGAACACCATAGTAACGGTTCATTGAACATAACATGGTACACTGAAGACTGATGGACATCTCCTGTCACAGCCACCGACAGACTTGTTTCAATTTAAATTAGTAACTAGAAACCACGAGGCCCAGCCGTTCCGAAATCGATACGAATACTCGAGAATCTATATGTCATCTCTTGATGCATTTAAATTTTAGAGGATTCAACCAATTGAATACAGAAATTTGATATTAATTTGTTCACATGCCCTTACGAAGATGTACCTACACACACAACTTTTGATTCGTTAAAATTTATTTTAATTTAACTAATTAAATGAACGTATCAAAGTTCTGCCTTAAGACGTAACCGGGCGCTGATTTTTCCATACAGACGTAGTCCCCATTTATCTTTCTGGATTTTAATCCTAGAGCAAATATTTTTTTAATATAAAATAGATATTGGCGATTTGCGTGTCGGTACGTTTTTTTTTTGTTGATAAATTGCTTCTTATAGAAGTTATGACCTTCCAAAAATCAATAAAATTGCCTGATTTAAACGCAGTCAAAAGACGTTCAGTCTACAAACTAGACAATATATTTTGAAAAAAAGCAAAACGGTCCGACATAGAATAGTTTCTTCTTATGAAGTTGGTAAAAAAAAATTGAAAATCGGTTAACTTTTGGAGGAGAAAAATGGGGAATACAAAACCTCGATTTTGAAGATTTTATTTAGGTATTTGTAGCCCGAGCTGCATGTGTCCCTTTCGCTCAGTATTCGGGAGATAAGGGTCGGGGGACAGGGTTTAGATAAATACGTATGTATTTGTGCGAAGTGATGTCACGTAGTCACAAATCGATATTCGATATTCTAGTGTTGTGTTGTCCCGAGTAATCGATGTTTTTTTTATTATTTTTTCCGTTTGGTCACTTTTGTGTTTGTTTGGTGAAGTATTCCGATATTCTTACTTTAATTTCATATGTTTACGTAAAATAATATCTGTAAAAAAAACATCCGTTACGGCCAGACCGACTCCGAGGTGATTTAGTTCCGTATTGCCAATATGGATACAAAACACTCAAATGGATAATTTAAAAAAAAAAATAACTTTTGGGTAACTAGCATAATATTATAATTCTTCAATAACCTATAATGTATATTGTTATTTTATTTATTTAACTTCTATTTCGACAAATAAATATACAGCAAAGTGATGTAGCGTAGTATATCGAATTGTGTCGGTGCACTAGTGTTGTCTTTTTCCGAGTTATTGATATATTTTATTAGTTTTTTTTTGGTTTAGTGACTTATTTCGAGTATACCATACTTGCCGATCTTACTAAAATTGGACCAAATTCAATTTGTATACGTCAAGTACTATAATAATTTTCAATTTGGGAGGTGGTTATGGGTACCGCCGCCCCGGGAACCATTTATTGGATAACCTCTGTCATAGGTCACCCCAAGTGGTTCGCTACTAATTTTTTTTTTAAATATATATTTTTAAAAAGATGCCATTTGCGTGGTGATCTGTTATAACAAAACACAGTAGGAAAAGTTGCGCCGTTTAGTCATGACATTTTCTATTATTTTAGAGTTACATGGATATTTAAATACTAGTTCATTTTTACTCATGATCCGATTTTCAGAACCCCGACATGTCTGGAGGTAGAGTGGAAAAAATGGAGGTTTCCTCTACACCATCCGATTTGCAGTGTGGTGATTGGCAAGGGTGTTATGGCTTTCAAGTCATTCGTCATTTTCAAAATTTCAACGAATGGCATTGGCGTTGGCTCTATTAACAAAACACAATAATAAGATTCGTAAAATAAAATAGCGAACAAAAAATTGCAATATTATTTCGAAAATTGGTCACTTGCGATGTTTATGTGGTAAAAATTGGTCATTTGGCCAAATAAACATCGCAAGGGAATTAAAACCTGTTGATTTCAGGAATTTTACTAAAATAAAAAAATAAATATTTTATTTTAATACTTTTCCCTGTCTCAAACAACTTGAATTGTTTAGTTAAGTTTTGATAAACAAAAAAGAAAACTATCTGTCCAAACAAGTATTTTATATTATTTTTAATTGATTTATTTAGCAAAACGACACAAATTAATTTAATAAAATTTACTTGCGCACGCCGTGACCTGCGAATTCATAGCCAAGAGCCTTACCCTTCAACCACGGAGGCAGTTCAAATGTACGCACCTACATATTTTAGTAGGTGTACCTATATGGGTAGTAAGATTTTTTTTAATTTTTAAAAGAAAGACAAACATTCCCGGGTTACGAATAACCTAACATTTGAAAAACTCCTACTACCACCACACTAAGCGGAAGATATTGCTTGTGTTGTGATGGAGAACTTAGCCAGCCGAGGAATCGAACATGGGACGCCCGGGTGGGACCCAAACGCGATGCCCACTCAGCCACTGACCGGTCAAGTAAGTAAGAGCAATACTATAAATTATGAAATAATGTACCTAGGCCTCCTATTTTATTACGAAAATGTACCCATTTAGTTCCTTCAGTCTAAAACTGGTTTTTAGATTAGGCAGAATAGATTTTGAACAATTATTAAAAAATGTCATCTGAGGCTCATGTATCTCCGCTTTTATTTCTTGCGTGATATTTTGTGCGTGCAAAGACAATATGTATATAATAGCTTATTTAGGTGGCTAAGGATGGAACGTCCCGTCACAAGAAATTGATTGTTATTCTTGTCTCCATACACATGCAGATAGTCCTGTAGCGACTTGTGACTTCCCTCTAGCCGCCGCGGCCGGCCAGCAAACATCGATGTAATAATATGATACCACAAAGCGAATTGGCAAAGGAATAATTATTTGGCGGGCTTCTCGGCGGAGTGCTCCACGAACGCGCGAGCTTCGCACACTCACACATCTACAGCACGATGACTGACCGTAGCACAGAGCGGAATAGCAATAATTGGGCTAAATACCTATTAAATAAGTTTCTGAATTACCGGGATTCCTCTTAACTCGACCATTTGATATTTCATAAAATAACATTTTATTCCAGACTGTAAGCAGGGGAAGAGCAATGCTATACATTCCATATTTTAAAATAACAAAAAAAATTCGGACAAAAAATAAGAAATATAAATTAGACCAAAATTTAATTAATAGAAAAAAATATTTGACCGTCTCCCGTCTCTTGTGTCATATGTCTGTAAATTTTTTTCTTACTTTCCGGTTTCAATTCACTATGGTTGCCGTGTTAGATACTATCTTTTTATCCCGCCATCATGATTCCTCCTACGAGCTGTCAAAGCGGAATTATCAGTAATATGGTTCCTACCAGAACGAAGAAAGTATAAAAAAAAATGTCAATTCAATTCTCTGAACAAGTATTGTATGATTCATTATTTGAAATAATTAAATAATTGGAAAAAAGTCGATTTAATTAAGCCAGAAAAATCCTCAGCTATTTAATATCGTCATATACCTAAAAATTCTCCTTTTCTGCGTATTTCTTAATTTTTGGGATTTATTTTTCTGATTTATGATTGATGAAGACAATTATTCTATTATATATTTTGCTAATTTCCAAGGCGTTTATTTTGTGAATTATCCCCTCAAGGGCGTTGAATAAAGCGAATTTGTATTATCTTTAAATACACAGTGATTTACATAAATATTAAAAAACGAAAACTGTTATTTACGTATATAAGGTTATAAAAGGGTTCAGATTTTGTGGAAAATCGTAAAAAATAAAGTATACAAAGAAATTTATCATTTCCTTGTTTTATCTATTAATATTTCTTTAGTTTATTATATCAGCTAAACAATAGTAAAAAAAAAAAAAAAAAAAAAAAAAATGTCGTGGTATAACTGAATGTAATGATTATGAATATACATTTGTATTACTTTACCAACAGAATTTCTTCAATTCAGTTTCATTTGCAAATTCATTTTCTTGTTTTTATCTATTAATATTTCTTTAGTTTATTATGTCAGCTAAACAATATTAAAATATATCATGGTATAACTGAAAGTATTCTAGAATATACATATGTATTATTTTAACAACAGAATAGTCAACACTATAATTTACATGTAAAAACATTATCATATTGGAATGTCCTAAAACGGGCAATCGCCTAGTTGGACATTTTAAGTTCATTAATTGTATTATGTAATATTTACAAACAAACAATAAATAAATAAATAAATTTAAAAAAAAAAAAAAAAAAAAAAAAAAAAAATCCAAATTTTCTCAGAAAAACTAATTTTGGTAATATGGAGTAACTCCGTAATATAGGGTTAGTTTACTGGTTTCCCCGGCTTTATTTTAAGAAGATACGATTAAAACAACGAAAAAATTGCTTTTATTATAATAAAACAGTTTGGTTATTTTTTTTTTAATGTAAATTAGAACTGATTTACCTGACATGTATAGAAGATTCGACAAATTATTATAATATGCATTTTTTAAATCCAGACATGGAATTAAGTAGGTACCTACCTACTAATACCAACCTATCTGTAAAATATTTTTTTTACAAATAAGTTGGTTGCGAAACCCGTTATTTTTGATGGATATCATCTAGTTTTGTGAAAAGCTGTGTCTTCTCTTTTTTTCATGAATCAAAAACATTTTTTTATAGAAGTTATGTAAATGCCCACCTCATTCATTATAAATTATGCACTTTACAATTACACGAAAATTTCACAAAATAATGTTAACTGATCCATTAAAATGGCCACCATTTGAACTGGAAATGGAATATACAAAAAAATACAGAAATATTAAATGGAAAAAGACTTCGCTATGAACATAAACAAAAAAAACTTAAGCAATTTAAAACTTTTTAAAAACCCAAGAAATTTTAATATACCTACATGTTTATGAAATATAAATCTATTTACCGTAATTTAAATATTTATTTTTGCGAGAGTCAAGTTAAATGACATTACCGCAAAGGATTCATCACCAAGTGTTGCAAAAATAATATTTTTTCCCGAAATCCTTCTTCTAAGAAAACGTTTTCACTAGCGACAGTTATCGGTTTGGCTCCCAAATTGTTTTTATATCTTTTTCATTGAACTACCCTCTGAAATTTGCGATATCCAAAAGTAAAAATTATGCCTGTCGTTTTGCAAACAGCGCAAGATTTATTATGATTATTTCTCCAAAGATAAATTTAAAGAAGCTGACAGAACAGATATTTGATAAATGGTGATTGGAAAAATTGATTGAAAAACTTTGACGGAAGTAAAATTCGGATTGAAAAATATTCAAAAGGCGTGAACAATGTCTTTTCACCTTTTAACTGTGACAAAAAAAGTATTTTTTTTTTTAGTAAAATCGTGGTTCATTGCCCTTTTTATGTTAGCGCACAAGAGTCCCAACGGCTCCCGACCGTCTGGAGCTGGTGAGACTGTTGTATCCCCAAATGGGGTTTGATGTGAGGCTGGTAGTAATGTGAAGGAGATGGATAGAGGAAGGCAGGGGAGTACTTGGCTATTCTGATCTGGTCACCAAAAACGGACGAAGCCAGTTCAAGCAACGTTTCAATTCTGAATGGTGGTCATACACCAAGGCGATACTGAGAGTATCTTCTACTCTGGAAGTGTTGCAAGTATACTTTATGTTATTTTAAATGCGTAAATTGTGAAATAACACAAATTCATCAAATTAAATTTACTTGCGCACCTCGGGATTTGAACCCGCGACCTTCAGATTGCTAGTAGAGAACCTAACCATTTGACCATGGACGCCGTCAAAGCTGACACTTGTATTACTATTTCTCTCCCAATTCGTAAAATTATAGGAAGGAAGAAACACAATAATCGGTTTTAGAAGTACCTGGTAAGTCAGATCTATTTACTAGACATGGTTAAATAAATACGTCAATCTTATAACCGTGTGGCACAGTAGTTAAAAATAGGTCTAACAGATTGGAGCGGTGAGTCTGGACATCAGGAACCCTTGTAGGCTCCTGAACCAATTGCTCTAATCCGTAGCAAATGGCAAAGGATTCCGCCTGTCGGCCAGCCGAGTCCGTTGGGCCTGAGAACTTCAACCATGGTTCGTTATGAACATTGAAGTCCCCCAGAACAATAAACTCGGCCGAAGGGTAGCGGGGCAAGGGATCATCAATAGTATCGCTCAAATGTTTGAAGAGTTCGGAAGTGTCTGATTCGCTATAGTTCGGTGAGCGATATAAACATGCGTAGAATCTTGCCGTACTGGCAAGATTGATGCGCACCCACATTACGTCGAATCTGGAGTTTTCCAGACTCAATAGTCGTACACAGTTGACGTCAGCTCGACTATAGAGGCAGACTCCTCCTTTGAGTCGGAACTTGCTTGCGAGGGTAAAGCCCGGGCAGTCCAGATAGGAGGAGTCTGGCGGCTCGGCTATCTGAGTTTCGGATAGAAAAAGAAGGTTGGGACGTTGGGACAAAAGATGGTGATGAACAGAGTTTAAATTTGTGTGCAGGCCGCGAATGTTGGCAAAATTTACCAACAGTTTTGGCCCGCACCGGGGACGCCTGCTACTCGCCGCTGTATTGATTATAAATTTATTTTTATTTTCTTTATTTATTTTTTATTTTATTTTATTTTATTTTTTTATTATTATTTTTTTTTAATTTGTAAGGGTATGAGGTGAAAGGAAGGTCTGGAAAGGAAAGGTATGAGGGGTGGGAAGGAATCTGGGGTTCAGGCTGTCCAGGAGTGATGAGCGTTTGGTTCTAGCCCACCCACTGCGGTGCTAGGCGATAGGCTGGGAGAGTCCGGCTGGAGAGGGCATCCAATGCGCCCCAAACGCTGCTGCTGGGTCCCCTCCGGTCACGAACCGGCACAACAGCAGTGGCGGGGTTTTTTCACTCGCTAATGGGGCAGCCCACCCTTAGTCGTGAGCCTGAGGGTCGGGCCCCTGTACTATCGAGCGGCCCGGACAGCGGTAACCGGTTGTAAAGGGTCTCCCTCAACCAGCATCTCCCAACCGGCCCGCCACGCAGAAGGTGGGCCGACGCACCCGCCACCAAGACCCGGGCAAACCTTAACCCATGAACCCGGGCACCCCTGCTAAGTCACCAAACGTAGCGAACCACTTGGGGTGACCTGTGGCAGAGGTGTTGGTCATCCAATAAATGGTTCCCAGGGCGGCGGTACCTATTCCCGCCTACCAAATTATGAAAATACAAATACATAAAACATACACATACTAATGTAGTTATGTGTATGTTTTATGTACTTGTTAAAATGGAATATGTATTTAATAAATATTTGATAAAAAACCCGTTGACAAACTGATATCAATCAGTTTAACGGGACTTTTTTAAAAGTTAATAAATAAAAAAAACATAATCATAACCCCCCAAAAATTTGTTGCAATTTATAAAAAAGCTTTCATAAGTTTAGTAAGATCTTTCAAGCCAATTGAAGTGAATAGAATTTATGTCTAGAATACGCAAGAAGATATCGGATATAATAAGAAACTAAAAGATCAGCGCCGGAACAAGAAAACTTTCTTTCCGGCAACTCAAACAAATTTAATAACATTTAAATGTAAAGGATTTCTCGGGTCTTCAAAACTTTCATTCTTCATTCATTCATGTCCCACGTATTGCTCAAGTTTTGAAAGGGTAAAAATTTGAAATTATTCTTAGCCGGGCGCAGAATCACAGTCAGATCAGACGTCGCGAGATCACCCCCTCCGTATTAAGGGATGAGCGACTTTACATAACGGCGCGGCGTCGGAAACTTGGGGTGCCCTATTTCCATTAGGTATTTTTTATATTTTCTCTTTGGGATGATTAAATTATGTTAATTTAGATATTTTTGGTCTGAATGTGGTCATTTAATAATGAATAAAGATAATCTCGTCTCAAAGCTAAAATAAAAAAAGAGAATGATTGTCTTATTGTCAAAATTACTTTTAACACACGTAATAGTGCAGTTACTTAACTTAAGATTCATTTTAATACAATCTGTACAGCAAATAAACTTCATACAAAAACTCGTAAATCTGGGGTAGCAATGTACACAGCATTTTCTGTCATAAATTGCTAGTTTAAATTCTTTATAATATCCATTTTGATATTCACGCATATTGAAGGTATTGACGGTCTTCATGGTCGAAGGGTATGGCTCTTGACTACGAATCCGGAGGTCGACTGGCATAAGCCGTGCTTGGTGACCAGATCTGATAAGTCAGGTCCTTCGCCTCCTTTTTCCATCTACTTACCCTCCACGCTGCCTTTAGCTTCACAACATATTATAATAACAGGGGATGTCATATTTTCACTAGCTTCCTTAGGAGCAATTGGGAATCTTGTGTATATCATCATACAAACAAAAAATAAGACAATACGTCTCAAAAATGTAAAATATAACTTTATTTTTTCAAACTGCAATAGTATTTTGGTATGCAAATTTGAGGAATTGTTTCAAAATATCAACCAATTGTTATCAACCTGTTTAATTGTAACAATTACGAGACTCAACTACAAGATTTCAAACACACGCTTGTACCTAGATTAAATGAAGTTAGTAATAGGTACGCAGATGTGACGGATCTGTTTAACTGTACAGAAGCTAGGTACAAGAAGGTTATACTATCATATCTTCTAAATCATTACTAATATAACGTAAGTCTGCTCAACTTGTTGATAATATTTTGCATGTACTCGTATCTTCTTCTTGTATTAATTTTATACTTTCTGTCGTCATTTTATGATCAAATTCCACAGTTAATTATTATTCTGTGACATGAATTATGGTGTATGGTATATTTATACCGTGATATTCCATAAATAAATTTACTTTGGAATCCGTTATTATTCAGGTATTTATTTATTGGTATTTAAAATTATTAATATTTTTTAAATGATAAATCGTTTATTACAAAAGAAATAAATTCAATCATATAAATTCTAAGAATTACGCAGTTGTTGCACGAAATAAGTCAAGCAGCTCTTTACCTCAACCTCCCTGCAAAGCCGCAGATAAAACTGGGGTAAGGCACAGCACGCGGGAATATTCATCCTCATATCATTACGAGAATGTTTTATATTCCCGCAGTTGGCTGTATCGATTCCGTGTATGCTCACCCATGACCTTTGTGCCGGGATTTCCAGCACGTTCCTTTCATTACATCTCCCAGAGAAAATAATGTCAGGGGGAGGAATCTGACCTCTCAGGGGCTGTTTCCAGATTTTGCAGAGACGCGCAGCATCCATTCCCCGCTGAGAGCTGAGATATGCTGATAGGAACACGCGCGAAACACTTTAACCCCAGATTTGTAAGGCACGGATGCGTTGAAGTAATTTACGTTTTTAGGCCGCCAGGTTTTATGTAGAATCTAAGTGAGAAAACCGCCTACAACGAGGTGTATCAATGAAAGAATATATTGTGAGAGATAAGGTTGCGTTACTGAAAAGATTTTGTGTGGATTCGAATTAAATAAAGATTTGCAAACCTCCGAGACTTTTCATAAAATGTACGAAATATTTCTTAATATTCTCAACGCTGGATTTCCTATTGAGACAAACACATTAAATCCACCACTGTTAAATAATAAATAAAGTTGATAATCAAAAAGATGTGTTTTGTTTTTGTGATCTATTTACTAGCACGCGTAATATAAAAACGTTTTATGACACATAAAAAATCAAAATTTACAAATCTTAGAGTTTTTTGCATTTACGAATCATATTTAAATAGATAAGTAATATATTTAATTCAGGAAGAACGTTTTCTTTTCTGAAAATTTTTTGAACGTCATACACATCAATGTAATATTATTCATTGACCAAGAAGATAATACTAATAACTCTAAACGAAACATGAAACAGAACAAGACACCAGAAAAATAATAGGTAATGGTCACAAATAAGAATTGAACCCAGTATCTCTTGTCTTACCGGGATAGGCGTCTTAACCCACTTGACCATTGGGACCTATTTATTAATTAACATAATATATTTACTTGCTAGTCGTGACCGTTATCTTTTTATTTTTCTGTGTCTTGTTCTGTTTCATGTTTCGCTTAAATTTATTAGTATTATCTCCTTCTTCAATGATATAGATATTTAATAGTTAACATAAAAAGTCTGTTTATATTGTGATAATTGTGTTTGTTTTAATTTAACAACGTTTTATGAAACTTGTTTTTCTTTTATTCACATGTATTGCGAAGTAAAAAATATTATTGCAATTACATTACTGTTAAAATTAATATTATTATTACATGCAAAATGCCTACCTCGATATAGAAGTAGCTTTTTTTAACAACCTTCCTTTAAATCACGTATTTCAGCATAATTTGAAAAATTACCTTAAGAGACTGTAATAGTTATTGTTTGATATGGGTATTGATAAATCTCACGTTTTTCTTATTTATTTAGAATATTTTATTATTGCTTACTGAAATGAATTTGGAAATTAGAATTTAATAGGTTAGGTTTTTTTTTTTTTTTATAACACAGTAAAAAATGTATATTTATCGTAAAAAATACGCATACTAAATAATGCAAAATATAAATGTAACTTGAAGTTTTCTTTTTGTTTTTTTTTTTGTTTTTGGGGTGTTATGCCGTGTTGCGCTAACTCCTTCTTTAGCCAACGTTTCGGACAACGTTAAGTGTCCATCATAAGGGCAGATGTGTGAAACTTGAAGTTGATCAATAATTCTATACTTGACTCGTATAAGACTGTTATAGCCTGGTTAAGAGTCATAAACCCAAGAGTATGAATGAGTTAATGTATGAACGTGAATGAAGCAAGGAAAGGGTATCAAGACAAACTTGTATTGTGGTCTATTATCTTTGACCTCCCATGTGAATATCATTACAAAAGGTGAGTTGTTTGATTCATACGTAATTTTTTCTGGTCAATAAATTATTGGGAATTTACTTTCTCGTCGCATGTCCATTCAATTCAAGTAGATACATATTCGAGTCCTAGCGAAAGATCGTACGTGACGTCATCGTTCTAGTATCTTTTAATAATAATAATATTTTTTATTCCATTATGTGGGGAGGTTAGTGCAATCCAAAAGGTCCCATATAGAAATACATATTTTTTGTACAATAGATTTTTGTCTCTTTCGTTTTCATAAGATGGGACCAGTTGAGCAACTTTTTTTCAAAATCTCTCTATATTATGTAATTGTTTGTTTATGAATTTAAATGTACAAATATGTACAATCATTACTTATACGTTACTGCGGTCCGCTGTACTGCTTCCAATTTTAAATATTTCCATTGCTATATGTTTATTGAAAATTCTATGTGAAAAAAGAAAACCAAATATTAATAAACTTTCCATTGTAAAATTTGAGTATTAAAAAAAGGCGTGGATACCGTTTAGCATAAACCATTTTTCGTGAAGGGCAGTTTTCATAATTTGATTTCTTCTGAAAACCGTATTTATATGTTCAAGGTTAAGCTAAATTGTAAAAGGTTAAACTTTTCAGAGAAAACAATTCTGCCTTCTTCTGAATGTGCCTTTCACGGCAAGTGGTTGTATGGTCGAAATTAATTTCAATAAATTAAATTGTTTAGTTTTCTTAACAATATTAAAATCACATTTAAATATGAATTACGAATTTTAAAACAGCAACAAGATATCATTAAAATTCATACAGGCAAAAAAACTGGCGAGATAGCATATTTTTGTCTAATTAAATTTTATAATAAATAAACATCAATGTTTATTTTTTTAATAAATATAAGACGTAATAAAATTCTTAATTCTCGAAAAATTGTTTAAAAAACAATGATCAAATTTCACTCATTAAAATCAGATATTATTTGACCAATTATCTTAAAAAATATCCTTTTTTTAAAACGCAAAGTCTTTATGTAAAAAAGCACGATTTTATTTTACATTTATATTTACTTTATTGATGCAAAAAATGACAATTTAATTCCAAATATTTGGCATTTAAAGACGATAAAAATCTAAAAAAAATGTTTAATGCATCAAACGAAATCATTTTGATCATTCTGTGTAATTTTTTCATCTGAAATGTTGAATTTTGTAAATTGTCAACGACGCATCTTATCTACACCAGAATAATACGACCCGATAGAACTCTGTGACTTTGCTTGCTTTCCCCTGATGAGTTAATTCAATAAAGATTAAGAAATAAAAGAGTGTCGGGACACGCCCAACAAAATGAGACATTTCAAATTACAAGTATACGAGCATACACCTAATTAATCAATTAATATTCTGACGCCATAGTTAATTCAGTGTGATGATCTAGGCATTTTGGTTTTATCAGGGTTGTGGTCGATTCGATTCAACAATTCGAAAAATTCAACAAGTCGAAAAATTTGAAAAAATAAACTGATTACTAACCCCACGCAGAAGGCTCAAAGAAAAATAATTTTCCACAGAGCCTATCTCATCTTTGAGAATGCTGTGTGGATGGTTGTTTTAGGGAAAATAAGGTGAGAAAGTTCTGGGAAGAAAAAAGGTATAAACGGTGGGTATGAATCCATGGATCAGTGTGTCCAGGAGTGACTGACGTTTGAATGTACTCCACCCGCTGCAGCGCAAAGCAATGGGTTGAGACACCATTTGGAGGGGTCTCCCCAAACCAGCATATAATCAAATATATATTTTGACACTGACTGTTAATAATAAATTCAATGGATAGCAATTTTATAATGCTTTTTAACTTAGTGTGCAGAAGAAACAAACAAAAGCTCTAGTTTCAATACATTATATTAATTTATTGTTATTAAGTTTAATTTGTAGAACTCCATTTTATTTTTATTTTTTTATATATACAATAATATTATTATTGGGTTTATAAAAACAGTTTATTTTTAAACAAGTTCTGCTGTGTAATTATTATTACGCGTGACAGCTGTTTCGCCCTCTAAAGGCATTATCAAACTGTGGGTAGCCCACTTACAGACGATACATTTATATTATTTCTAGGTAGGTATTTTAATTTCAATTACTGATTTCTTAATTGATTGCTGTGTAAAAATGTTAGAAATTATTGATGGTTATTACCCTAGTAAAGTTTCCCCAATTAGTGTAATGTTTAAATTTGACTGAATGTCTTAATGTTAGTTATTCCCAAACGATGACTCATAGGGTTATTTTAATAGTATAATTAAGTACTTTAATGTGCACTCGTATTTGCAATAGGTTTGAAGATATCTAGTAGGGGTGAACGAATTATATTGGTTTGTTCATTAATTAGAATAACTTTCGGATTATTAGAATTTTTGTTAATTTCTAACTGCTCTAAAAGATTCAGTTTACGGCCTTTATTTTGTACGTGTAACGGAGTTGGTTTATTATTATCATTAAGTGAGTGATTTTCATCTAGGAGATGTTTGGCAAATTGAGATTGTATTTTATTATTATTTTTAAAAGATCTTATATGTTCTTTGAACCTAGTGTTAAAGGACCGGCCCGTTTGTCCAACATAAACAGCGTTGCATTCATCACACTGGAGTTTATAAATGCCACTATTTTGTAATTTGAGTACCTTACTTTTTGAGTTTTTAAGAGATGATCCTAAGTTGTTATTTGTGCGGAAGGCAATATCTAAGCCACATTTTTTGAGGACTTTGGCAATTTTATTAGATGTCTGTCCGATGAATTCTAAACACCCGAATTTATTATTCGTCTTATTATTAGTCGCTGGGTAAATTGATTTAAGGTTATTTTTGTGTTTATTATTATTAATTATTTTTTCGATGTCTCGTCCCTTGAAGCCATTATTTTTAGCAATAGTTAGGATTGTATTTTTTTCCTTCTCGTATGCTTTCTTGTCGAGTGGGATGTTAGTAAGCCTATGTACCATTGAGTGGTAGGCAGATAATTTATGTGACCATGGATGTAAAGATTTATAATTAATGGTCGTATCTGTAAACGTAGGCTTACGGAAAATTTCGAACGTATGTTTATTATTGTCTCTACCGATTGTTAGGTCTAAATCAACCGTAAAATCTGCTTTACGGTTGAAAGAGAGTGTAATAAGAAAATTAATTTTTTAGACCTAACAATCGGTAGAGACAATAATAAACATACGTTCGAAATTTTCCGTAAGCCTACGTTTACAGATACGACCATTAATTATAAATCTTTACATCCATGGTCACATAAATTATCTGCCTACCACTCAATGGTACATAGGCTTACTAACATCCCACTCGACAAGAAAGCATACGAGAAGGAAAAAAATACAATCCTAACTATTGCTAAAAATAATGGCTTCAAGGGACGAGACATCGAAAAAATAATTAATAATAATAAACACAAAAATAACCTTAAATCAATTTACCCAGCGACTAATAATAAGACGAATAATAAATTCGGGTGTTTAGAATTCATCGGACAGACATCTAATAAAATTGCCAAAGTCCTCAAAAAATGTGGCTTAGATATTGCCTTCCGCACAAATAACAACTTAGGATCATCTCTTAAAAACTCAAAAAGTAAGGTACTCAAATTACAAAATAGTGGCATTTATAAACTCCAGTGTGATGAATGCAACGCTGTTTATGTTGGACAAACGGGCCGGTCCTTTAACACTAGGTTCAAAGAACATATAAGATCTTTTAAAAATAATAATAAAATACAATCTCAATTTGCCAAACATCTCCTAGATGAAAATCACTCACTTAATGATAATAATAAACCAACTCCGTTACACGTACAAAATAAAGGCCGTAAACTGAATCTTTTAGAGCAGTTAGAAATTAACAAAAATTCTAATAATCCGAAAGTTATTCTAATTAATGAACAAACCAATATAATTCGTTCACCCCTACTAGATATCTTCAAACCTATTGCAAATACGAGTGCACATTAAAGTACTTAATTATACTATTAAAATAACCCTATGAGTCATCGTTTGGGAATAACTAACATTAAGACATTCAGTCAAATTTAAACATTACACTAATTGGGGAAACTTTACTAGGGTAATAACCATCAATAATTTCTAACATTTTTACACAGCAATCAATTAAGAAATCAGTAATTGAAATTAAAATACCTACCTAGAAATAATATAAATGTATCGTCTGTAAGTGGGCTACCCACAGTTTGATAATGCCTTTAGAGGGCGAAACAGCTGTCACGCGTAATAATAATTACACAGCAGAACTTGTTTAAAAATAAACTGTTTTTATAAACCCAATAATAATATTATTGTATATATAAAAAAATAAAAACATTATATTAAATTACTTTGATCTTCACGAAGGCAAAAGAAGGAACAAACAAAAACTTTAGTTTTAATACATTATATTAAATTACTTTGATCATCACGAAAGCAAAAGAAGAAACATGCAAAAACTCTAGTTTCAATACATTATTTTAAATGGTTCCATGATAACTCAACACAGTGACAATTCAACACACTTTTAAAAAGTTGTATAAAGTCATTAGAAACGATAAAAAAACGTAAACCTAACATAACCTAACCTAACCTACCCCAGTTAATAAAGTTTTTGTTTCATCACTTTCCATGACTTTATATAACTTTTTAAACATGTGATGAATTATCATTGTGATGATTTATCCGGTCACCATTCTAAATTAGTTTGATCTTCACGAAGGCAAAAGACGAAACAAACAAATACCAATATTACAGTGTTGCGAGCTGTAAAAAGGGCTCAGATCGGTGGGATTAACTATTTATTAACTAGAATGAAACTACAGTTAATTAGCTTTTCCAAATCTCAAAAAATTACGACGTTAATGAACTTTCAAACTTGGGTAAAACGTATGCAATTGTGTCTCGTGACGTCATTTGTGACATGATTCCATACAATACATAATTCGAATGGTAGTACTGCAGTACCATCGGTAATGTAGCGTGATGTCACAAGCTTTTCGACCGGCTGCAAATATCAAAATTTTGACGGTTTATATCTTTGGTACTATTCTCGAATGACCTCAGCGTAATTTCGTCACAAAATAACAATACACATCAATTTCGAAGATCTTCCGATTAGTGAATGAAATAAATAATATTAAGAAATATTTTTCGAATGCTCTTTAGAAATGTCTTCCAAAAGAACCTGTTCATTTCATAAAGTTTAAGAAAAGCTTTAGAATTTCATTGGCTTGGTGCCAACGGAAAGGTTGACAGGAATTTTATTGTATTTTTATGTTTGACAAGCTTAATACGATGGAACTTCAACGATGTCACGAATTAGGCCACTTTAGAAAGCTGGCGGACGTAGATGTGTTCTGGATTCTTTCCAGCGATGGCCATAATCGAAAATCCAAATTCGATATGATATCGAATGATAATAATTGTACCGAATAAAGTTAGAGTGTTTGAAACTTTATCGAATTCATTATCATAAAATCAACCCATCATTAAAATTTTTTTAACTTGAATTGTCTCCATTAAACGCCAATTACGACCGATATGCTTGACAAATACGTTAATCCAAAGCTGAAACTGGACGAGAATGGGCGTTTAACAAGGTCCATTCAAATATCAAACATTCAAAATAGAGCAGATCGGTAATTAAGACTCGCGATCACATTTTTTTCCGTAAAAAGCTAATAATTTAGTTCTATGTCTTGAAAGCTAAGGGCCAGTTGTTTCACAGAATTGAAGTATTCATCTAAATTTGAAGTTTATTTTCTACTTCTGTGAAAGTTCTATTCAAATTCTGTTACTGTATAATTATGGTTAAGTTGATTCACGAAACTGAAATAATAAAAGAACTTTCACAGAACTTGAAAATTTGATGAATTGTAAAAATTCTGTGAAACAACCCGTCCTAAGTATAGATACGTTGATTAGAACAACAATGACTGTTTATTTTCCTGAAAATTTGAATAAAAAATATTGTTATCATTTTTAATAAAATTTGCAAATAATCATAGTTTACCATCATACCGTCAGAAATACCTTTTAAGTTTTGTAAATATTGCGTGGCAAAAGGTACTATCTCAAATCTTTTGTGTATAATTTTTACTGACGTATCTTTTCATTTTCCCTACCCAAAGGCAAAAACCTTGACCAACAGCCTTGACCATGTTGGAGGGGTAAAGTTTTCCAATAGCAAGCAGGTTCAAATCTTGATTTGCCTAGTAAATTTTATTTCATTAATTTGCGTTATTTCACAAATTACTAATTTAAAATAATGCAGCACGTTCCAGAGTGGAAGATACTTTCCGTATCTCCAAGCAACTTTTCCACCTTCCTCTTCCCCATCTCTCTCATCTCCCCGCTACATATGCCAATTGGGGATGTAATAGTCTCACTGGATCCAAATGGTCGGAAGCAGTTGGGACTCTTGTCTCTTGTTTCACATTATTTAAAAAAAAAAGCATTTATTCCAATTGACGCTGGATAAATTAGTATCACAGAATTAAAAAAAAACCTATGAACCACAACTTCCCTACTAAGCACAGAGAAACACAAATGTTAAGTATTAAAAATACGCTAAATGTATACGCAGGTAGGTAACAAAGAGGCGTAAAATCTTTGAAATGTAACGTATTACCCAAAGACATAAAAAAGAAACCTCTATTTCGAAAATCAAAACTAGCGTCAGATCATTCCATTTCAATGGAACATTAAAAAGATACCTACAATATGTTGTATACAATTTTTACACGTAATCCATACATACATACCGTAATAAAATTGTTAAAAATAAAACTTTGATATCGCACTCTATCTTTTAATGAAAGTATTATTTATTTTTTCACATGAATACATTATTAAAGGTAAGTTTTTAAGTAAAGTATTATATTAAATTAAGTATTATAATATTAAGTTATGTGATTATTTCATTGTAAACAAATAAACATGAAAAATATCTTATCAAACTGATTTCTTAGTTTTTTAAGTTTTGTGTAAAATACAATATTTCTGTTATATATATATTTTTTTAATTTTTGATCCACTTGATTGTATCATGTTTTTCTCCGACGTCCCTGACTTCTGCATTTCAATTACGCCTTATATAATACTGACGTACATCATTCATCCGCTCTACATTTTCAAACCGCTGAGTAAACGTGAATACTGAATGAAAAACCAACGTTACACCACTCGTTCCGCTTGAATAAAAAAGTATATCATTTTTAATATCCAGTAGAATTCTTTGTGCGTGGGTTACTTTGATCATCATTTTCACAGAAGTCATTGAATTTGAATACTTATTGATTAATAAGAAAAGGAAAAAAAATCTTGATCACTGTAACCAAGTCGAGTCAACTCCGAAAAAAATCCATTAATTTTTTCAATCGCCCAAGTCTTAACGTTCGACCCTTTGTGAGAAATCTCATCGAACTCCCCACGGTCTGCAGTAAAATAAAATGGTTTCTCCTTTGGCCCGAGCAATTTCCCTCGAGAAAGTAGGACAAAAGTTGGCGCGCGTCAGTCGTGACGGACCCTAATGTGTTAAGTGCCCGGATGGAGCTCTTGGGAGTGCGTTACATGGGCGGCCACTCTGACCCTTTGCGGCCCGGCTCACGTGATCGTTTGCCCCTATTTTACTTTATATCCGTGGGCGCGCGAGCATATCGCTGACCGCATCAAACCACATCCTCTTAAAATAATGCTGGATTTCTTGCCAAGCTTTTCATAGAATGTTCAAGAATGCTTTCTGCCAGAGAAAATTTGATAAAAAGGCTCCAGTAAGGCCCGGGTTAAACCTTTTCTCAAGAATGGAATTTATAAGCGACAATTTTTTTCATTGTGTTGCATTATAAGTAGAAAGGTGTATAGTATAGATTTTAGTTACCGCAAACTGTGATCTGCTTGCAAGACTTTCACAAAACTAATTATTATTTAAAAAATCAACCCATGCTAAAAGTTTTATTTTTTATATATATATATATTTATTTTTTACTGCACCTAACTATATATAAATCTTGTTTTTTCTCATAAAAATCAACCTCACTAGGACTAAGCCTGTATCGAGGTTAACAATTTACATTTGAGTGAAGCAAACATATAGTAATCACAAACATAAAGTAATACTACACACAGACACAAAATATTTAAAAAAGAATATCTATAAGATTAGTAACCCGATGGGTAATTTGATAGTATATTGTAAAAATATCTGAACAACAACTAAATAATAATCGTTACTATAATCCAGTTATTTTAAATGTCTTAGAAAAATTAAAAAAAAAACCTTTGTATCGATTAAAATTTCCTATTCAGGAACTGGAATCGACAACCTTGCCAAACGACAATCGGGTAGGGCAGGCATTTATTTCGTATTTTAACTACTGTAATTTCATCCGATTTCAAAATGCGAAATCTCACATGCATACATGACTGCATGACAACGAGTCTATCTGTCGAGTTTCAGCTAGATCGGATGTCGGGAAATGGGTTATTTTTCACGAGATTTCTATTCATTCATTACCGGATTAGAATCGATATCGATACCTAAGAAATACACAAGTACATTTTCACGTTGTAACCTATATCGATAACATATTATTTTCACGTGCAATCATATACTGATAACATATTATTTTCACGTGGAATCATATACTGATAACATATTATTTTCACGTGGAATCTTATACTGATAACATATTATTTTCACGTGGAATCATATACTGATAACATATTATTTTCACGTGGAATCTTATACTGATAACATATTATTTTCACGTGGAATCTTATACTGATAACATATTATTTTCACGTGGAATCATATACTGATAACATATTATTTTCACGTGGGATCATATACTAATAACATTTAAAAAAAAATATTTTTTTTTTAAATTTTTTAAAATTTTATTTTTTATTTTTTATTTTTTTTTGATAAATAAACCATTGAATCCTAATGAATAAGTTCGGTGTGTTGGGATTGTCGTCGATAATAAAATGTTTAGTAATAATATTGTATAGATTAAACCATGAGGATACGAGGAATAAAATAAACATATAGTTTCCCCAGAATAACTATTTATATTCAGAGAAATGCTTTTTTCTCTAGTATGTTATTAAAAACATGATAATAAGAAGACAAACGAAAATATTCTCGAGATAGATTAAATTTTAGAGGTAAATAAGCATTATTTACAATAAAAATAAGCCACACGAGGCTTTCCTCTAAATAAATACAGTACCGAACTTTGAAAATGAAAAATTACGATATTTGACAAGGAATTTTGATATATCCTTTTTCACAGATAAAATGAACCTACTGTCGAGTGATAAAACGACGAGCTGGAATAATATTAAGCAACGTTATTTCCTTGCAAAATAAACAAACCTAAAAATCGTATGCTAAGGGCATTTTTTAAGGTTCAAAATACCATAGCAGAGAAAAGTGCAAAGAGCTACTAGTAAATCCACAGTGGATTTCTTAGCACACAGAGAAAAAATTATACAGGGTGTCCAAAATGGGTAGCGGGTATTTGATAGTTGGATAAAACAAAAACTATAAATATTAAAATTCTTTGTTAAGAACAAAAACTTGTTGGATAGAACAAAAACTATAAATATTAAAATTCTTTGTTAAGAACAAAAACTTGTTGGATAGAACAATAGGCACTAATCTGAAAAATTACTAAGCAAAGATTATGTTGCTCAGATGCTGCCCTTTGCTCTGCTGGTACTCCTCTAATCATGAACGAAGTTTGGAAACAACGCGTTCACACATCGCTCATCGATATGGCTGCCATTTCTGATCTGATATTTTGCTTCAATATTGTCGTATATCTTATTTTTTAGGTGCCCCCATAAAAAATAATCCAGCGCACCAGTTAACCCTTCCAGCGTTTTAAGGTCATATATGACCGGGAGTCCATATTTTATAAAAGTATTTTTTATTTTTTTTTTCTATTATGCGGAAAAACCTAATTTTTTGACGTTAGAAAGAAAAAGTATAATTCTTTCCAGTTTGCCGCAAATATTTAAAATGGATGTCATTAATAAAGTCCCAAAAATAGCCAAAATGAATAATTCATATTTAGCGCCGCTATCGTAACAACCGGTTCATCTTAAAAAACGATTTTCTTATAAATTCCCCAAACAAAACAAAGGTGTTTTCGAAATATCGAGTTCTCTCAATTTTACTACGATTGGAGTAAAAAAATTAAGTAAAAATGTGGTTGGCGTTATTGACAACATTTTTCAAATTTAATATTTAAATTTTATTTTTTAGAAATAGTGATGTTCATTTTGAATGCGTACAATATAAATAATTTTATCTTGTTTCTAAAACATATTTGTTTTTACGGAAAATTAAGAAATAAGGTTAAATAGCGCATTTGAAATCCACAGAAAACATTGTAATCTTAACAAAAGTGATGAAAGTGTATCTACGAGAAATCATTTTATTCGGGAACAGAACGTTCACAGCTTCTATTGGTTCATCAGATGTATGGCAAGTGGCCCCAACTCTTTGGAACCATGCTTCATTTAAATTCATACATACCCCCCAGCTATTCTAACTCTTGACATGGTCCGACTAAAGTATGTCTAAACTTATACTACTTTGGTAAAATACTTAATAATGGTGTTGATAACTTGATTAGTAAGATACTTAATCATGGTGCTGATACTTAATCATGATGCTGTGACGGGTTGTTTCAGAGAATTTGAAGAGTTCGTCAAAGTTAATTTCAAGAACTGTGAAGGTTTTATTCAAGTTCTTTATTATTTCAGTTCTGTGAAGCAACTGACCCATGTTGATATAATAAGAGAACTTTAATAGGACTTTCACAGAACTTGGAAATCAACTATGAAAATTAATGAATTGTTCTCTGAAAAAACCCGTCCCAAATAAAGGTATTGATACCTAATTTTACTGTTATAATACAGGTTTTTGATTAAAATTGTATATACGGATGAGCTATAGTAAAGCTAAATCAGTTAGGATTTTATTTGTCTAAAGGTGATTCGTCGCTCAAAAAAAAAATAAGCTTGAGGTGTTAAACCCCTCTGACATTATCCAATATCGATAGGTCGAAAGACTGTCAGTACTTATTGTTAAAGAATGGGAGGCACCTTTCAAGGGAAAAAAATATTATAATTTGCACTGACCTATACAAACCTGTATTAATGAAAAAAGTTAACTCTATACAATTCATCGATTTTTCGAAAATGAAGGAAACACTATCTGACTTGATAGTGTTTCCTTTATTTATGGTAAATTACAGAAATTTACCATAAATGAAGAAAACACTATCCAGTCAGAATCTATCGATTTATGTAAATAACAATGTTTGTGGTAGGCGGCCTCGTCTCAAACAATAGGACACGAGGATTTGATTTTTATACAAATCTACAGTTTTATTTCGAGATTGATGAAATTGACCATCAAAATTAAAGGTAGGTCACTGTCACGGCCGGTAAAATATATATAAAAGCAATAATTATGAATCCGTGATGGAATTGGAATACATAAACGTATCAACAACAAATTAAGTATAGATAAATATTCCCAGGTTACCAACAGCCCTTCCACTGTCTTAATTCGGATGCTTAAAATCTCAGGGACCGAACCACAAAAACTAATGCTTTGAGTTAAGCTTGGTTTCAATAATGACATAATCATATTTATTAGTGACACGAAGCTCTATCTCGTACATACATCAGTTTAAGAGATACAGTTGGGCATACGGTGGGCCGTTGAGCATTCCAATCTTTATTTGCGTTTATCTCAAAATTATCTTTTTGTAGATAGACCCCTGTGATCCAAAACCCCCAGATGATGGAAGACTTGATGGAAAAGATGTATAAAGAAAATTGCACAAATATGTGTCACAAAGCAACTACATGTAAATATAAAATTGCTTTGTTTTTAACCACTTTATTATAGTTTAAATATCGTGTCAAGTGGTTTCGATTACAATCTAACCTTCATCAAGAATATATTATTTAAACTAACGTAAGATTCCAGATTTTGAAGTTTCTTAGCTCGAGATGCGGCTCTATTCACTATTCCCAACATCAAGTTCAGTTCCTCTTTCATTGTCAAGGATTCACCACCACTTATTTATACAAACCACATGTTGTTGGTGTAAGTGTAGTATATTTTTTAATCCAGCAATCCCGCAAATCCCGCATATGAAAACCATGCAAAGAAAAATCCACAGGATCAAATATTTTTCAAGTGACGAGGGATTGCGGGATTTCAAACTCTGGATACATATTGATCTATTTAAATTATAGTAAAGTGGATAAAAAAAAACATTTCATTATATCGTCAAGCCAGAAGTGATTGCTTTCTTCGATAATGAATAATAATAGATTAACATGATTTATTTTTTGAATGGCTGTCGGTAACTTCCAGAATTAAAGGAAGTTAAAAAATATATATTTGTCTATAAAAAGCTTTCCACTTTCTACTCATCGTCGTGTGGAAATTATAAACACGAATTAAAAGATAACAACTAATTATAAGCAATAATTAGTCGCCTGAAATATCAATACAAATTGAAAATATCTCCCGTATCTTTTTGTTATTCTTTACGCTATGCATAAAAACCTTGTCTTATAAACATTAGTTTATCATTAAAAAAAAGGAATTAAAATATTTCTGATAGCCGTCCTAATTATCTCCAAATACCAAACTTTGTACATCCAGAGATGATGAGCTTTTTTAATCTTCTCATGTATTTTGAATGTAAAACATCTTGTATTAGGTATGTTTATTTTTGACCCCGTACTTTTTAATGTATTTTCCTGATTTTGTTTTTATGCATTTATATAGTCCATCATTGAGGATACTTTTTCAACTTTTTGACACCAACAGTACATAAATCAAATGAGTGATTATAATAATTCATAAAGTCTTATAAGACAATTTTTTTTGTAACATATCTGTAAAGTGATTCTTCATATGTTGTGTCTGTATGTTGCTTCTGTGAAATGTTTTGTAAATGTTTTCTTCATACATTGTGTCTGCACATTGGGTTGGGTTGGTTATTTTTAATTTTTAATCTAATTTTTCTGTACAAAACTCTTTTTTTAATTTTTTTACTTTTCTATTTGAAAACTACCAATTGGCGATCCCTTAATGAGTTTAATAAACCATGGGAATACAACATCGTTTGTTGTATGTTAAAATAAAAAAAAGCTTCAGAAGATATCATTCCATTTCCACATAAATTACATTATCGTATTGTATAAGGTTCCTATTGTTTTGCTTTGTTTTTTTATAAAAGAGATTACTTAAAACCTCATCAATTTAACGCTACACGTACATTTAATTTTTTATCACATTTTGCGGGTAGGCCTTTGAATTGAATTCTTTATTTTTAACCAAACCCTTTTGGTATATTTTTTCCCCGAAGCCATAAGCGGTAATGACGGCGCATACATCATCCCGTTGCGCATCCATCATCTTATTTCACTCCACCGTGATGTGGGGCAGAGTCGGGGGAAGGGTAGGCTCATTGCCTCAGTGGAGGGGATTCAGACCATAAAGCAATAAAGGAGGAGGGGGGTTGGTTGTCTTGCGGGAAGGTCTTGTTCTGGTCACTAATTTTTATGAATGATGATTTAAAAAAAATAAAGTTTATGTAAAAGGAACTGCAAATATTGAGATTAAGGTGTTCAGAAAAAGGGTGCAGAAAAATATAATATTTCATGAGGAAGTACCAGACTAACTAGGTACCTACATCTTCAAATAAAAATTAAGATAAATAATTACTAACTAACTAACTAACCATCACGCCGTTTCCCCGCAGAGGTAGGCAGAGAGGACGGACCGCCAAACAACTCGGTCTTGGCACACACTCCTTGCCTCATTCACATTCATACATCGTCTAATACATACTCTTCTATTGTTCTGACTCTTGACATGGCCCGACTCAAGTATTTGATTCACTTGGTCGTGCCATGTCTTCCTCGGGCGTCCCCGACTTCTTCTACCATTCACATTTGCATCATATATTCTCCTTACACTCCTTTCTTCGCTCATTTGCTCTACATGCCCAAACCATCTAAGCGTCCCTTTCTTGATACTTTTTGCA
The DNA here is from genome assembly GCA_026573805.1 of Hesperophylax magnus. Classification (NCBI taxonomy): domain Eukaryota; kingdom Metazoa; phylum Arthropoda; class Insecta; order Trichoptera; family Limnephilidae; genus Hesperophylax; species Hesperophylax magnus. The sequence continues at coordinate 537,488 of JAIUSX010000210.1, read as the reverse complement.
GATCTCCATATTCCTCACACGATCATACATGGTTTTACCACACATACGCCTCAGGGATCTCATTTCAACAGCATTCAATCTACTTTCATCCTTTCTTTGCCAGTTCCATGCCTCACTTCCATACATCAGGGTAGGTACCAGCAGTCCATTGTGCCTGCTAACTTCGCTTTATAAATAATTATGAAAATTAAATATTGCTATACAGGTGTTAAAGGTATATACTTGTATTTATTTAACTAGTGTTTCATGACATTATATGGAGTAAAAAATATAAACGAAATTTTGATCTCTGGAGAATTATTATAGGTTTTTTTTTTTAAATAATCACTGGTCACTTAGCAAAGTAACTGCTCAACCTCTTGCCCAGTAACAATTAACTGTCCAATACCAGCGGATGTTTTGTGTTTCTAGGTATATAATTTATTATGTTTATCAAGTCCACGGTAATCGAGTCCATACCATGCTGATGGTAGCTCACCTTATATAAGATAAAGCACCGGGAGACAAATAATTCAAATACTTTTCGTAACAATATGAGCACGTGATTGACTAAGACAATGGCACGAAAAAGTTTTTAAAATGTAAAATGACTTTCGAAACTTTTGAAATTTCGTTTGACATCTTCCGGTCGCGTGTGGTAGGAACTCAAAGTTTATAAAAAATTAACGAGGTTTAACTTGTTTCGTATTTTTTTAATATTAATTTTAAATTCTGTAGCCAACGCTCTATAATAGTTTGTTATGCTAATATAATTTATATATTAATTTTACTTTAGTCATATGCATCGAAGTTTACAAATATATAATTTATTATTAATTACACGCATACATTTTAACTATTTATTGTATTTTATTTTTTGTTAATATGACTCCAAAAATTCAGCTTAAATCGATCAGTTGGTGCAGACTTATAGTTCAATAAAGTTGTATAGTTAAATTAATATTTTACAATGATTATATGTGTTTTAAAAACGTAAAATTCAAACAAACGTTGTCTTGTGTTGTGAACGTATTTTTATCAGCTAGTATTATATTCAGCCCTACAATAATTGAATTTCCTACACTCATCCTTGTGTTGATATCCTTATTAGCCCTTCCACGTCTCGTGAACATACTTCTCAAGTACAAAATCTCATCCCCTTAAATCAAGGGTTGCTCTTTCACAACTGTATTACACTGTTTAAAATTCCTACTATTTGGGAAAAAATCTTTAAATCATTCTTCATGTAAAAATTGTACATCCTAGATCCGAGATAATGTTTCTGTTTGTAAATAGAAACTAGAACAACATCATCAGCATACAAAAGGCAAGATACTTTCACATTATTCATTCCTGTACCTTTCAGCTCTTGCATACGATTATACCACCTCGATGATTACATACATTACATAACCCAGCACCTTTTGTGATATCAAACGATCAAGTAAAATCAAAGTTCACTCTGACACACGCAACCCTTCCATTATGCAAAATCAAAATCATATCATAACATTTGTGATATATTCACGGACGTAACGTACTGAAATCTTATTTATATCTAAGTATATGTAAATAAAAATGATTTTTTTCTTTGTTTGTGCCCCATATACTCAAAAACAACTCGACTAAATAACTCGATTTCACTGAAAATGAAAGTTTATTCTTATTAGTGCCAGGAGTGTTTAGAGAGTGGTTTTAACCACTTAATGCTTTTGAACTAGCGGTGTTCGCGGACGGCGCATGTATCGTACCGCGACAACCCGAACACTGCTCGCGTGTTTTGACTTGTTTGCGTTATACAAGATAAGCAAACGAACTGCGCTCGCCACTCGCCAGTCGCCACTTGACGCTCGTACCTATAGGTTTGCGCAAATCTTTTCTTCTGTTTCAACTTATTGAAAACTTCACAAAAATATTTTGCAAGTATTATATTTCAATAATTTCTGATTCATTGCATTTTTTACGACTTTTTCTATTATTTATATATTTACATTGATTCAAATTTTCATATTGCATTTTTTACGACTTTTATTATTATTGAATATTATTTATATATTTACGATTAGACCTACAAAAAGATGTGTGGCCTGCTGTTCCAAGCGAGATAACTCAGGAAAACGTATCCGAAGGGAGAGTCGTTATTGGTGTGCAAATTGTGAAGTTGGTCTCTGTTTGGAGCCGTGTTTCGAAATATACCACACAAAATCAAATTTTCAATTTTATTATTATATAGTACCACAGTTATCTTATTCTATTTTTTAATTATTATGGTTAGATTTTTTTTTTGTTTTTATTTTTTATTATAGTTAGTTTTGTTTTATTTTTTTGAATATGGTTATGTTTTTTTACATTTTTTATTGCGTCTGTTTTGTTTTTTTTTTTTAATTATTTTAAATTATGTTAACTCTTTAAATAAAAAAAAAAATTAACCTGATGTTTTTAGTTTTATTTTTGTTAAAAAAATCGAGTATTAAGTGGTAGAAGTTGAAGACGCCTAGGGAAGACATTATCTCTGCACAGGAATGATGTATAGAGTCAAATTTAAGTCGATATAATGTAATTTTTTAACAGTAACAATCTAGATTTCACAGTACTACATGGAGTGAATGGCAGAAAAAACACCCGAGGAAGACATGGAATGATGAAATGAATCAAATCTGACCGGTTAGTGGCTGAGTTGGCATCGCGTTTGTTTCCCTCCCAGGCGTAGTGTGTTCAATTCCTCGGCTGGCTAAGTCCTCCATTACAACACAAGCAATATTTTCCACTTACCTGTGGTGGTAGTAGGAGATTTAAAAATATTGTTATGTTATCCGTAACCCGTGAATGTTTGTTTTCTTTTAATAATAATAAAAAAACACTTATGCACAGTAAAATTTGGCGTAGAAAGGAGTGTGAGGAAAATGTATGACATGGAAGTAAAATAATCTATGAAACCTATTTTAAAAAAATATTTATTAAATGTGTTTTCAACAATAAAAATGTACCCACTTTTTCCTGTACACTAGCATTTACAACCTCAAAAACTTACTCCAAACTATTCACAGCCTGGGTACAAAGCTAATATTATATAATAAAGAATTTCCAGTGAGCAAATATTTTTTTTCTCTTACATCTTCAATTAATATACAAACTACAAAACATGCCTAAAGGGTTAGGCACAGGTTCAAGTTCTAGGGGCTATATTATAGAAGAGAACACAATACATAATATTAAACTTTCAAATGGAAGTATTTAATTTGAAGGTAATATTTCCTCTGAATAGTAGTTTTACTATTACAAACTCAAACATGGAAACAGTTTTAGCTCAGAAGTTATTAAGTACATACATATTTTAGGCAGTCATTACACGGGAGTTAGATAATGTTAAATTACAGAAAAGTCTTTTAAAACAAGAACGTAAAGAACAAAGGAGAGAGAAGAAAGGAAATATGGATGGGGGATGGAGGAAAGCTAATGGGGAAAAGTTGTGGACTACTGGTCCATTTCCACTCTGTCTTATGTCGCTTTTCAAAGTTTTCAATGGCTGAAGGAGGTCTAGTTTTAGGGGAATTAAACCATTCATAGGTCTATGTACACTGTACACTTCATGATATCCGTAAAAAGCCTACGTTTAGAAATGAGAAAATAATTTTTTAAAGCGTCGCCAAAATAACACGATTTGCATGTGAGTAAGAGGACGTTTCTACAAATATATATCTGGTATTATTCATGTAAGAATGTTATTAACATCATAATGCTGTCTTAACTTAAATCTATGTTCTTAATTATGTAATATCTTCCACTTGTAATATTATGTTACTCTAATGCATACCCGTTAGAAACCACGGGGTTACCACAAAAATATTTATATAACTTTATTACAATCAGTTATACGGTTCAAATCTAAGTTCTGCAGTTCATCGAACCAGAGTTACAGAGAGATTCACACCCGCAAATAGTATCGTGTAACTATTTCTATATGTTTTTATGGGGTAAGTTAGGTTTTTGGTATTGCACATTGCAATTACTTCTTCTACAAACATACCCTCTCGCATTCTTATTTTATATAGACGTTGACTGATATTAATTCATACAACGCCCGTGCGTATGCAATATGAATACGAATAAATGATTTTGTCCTTACACAAACTCAATTTTTTTTCAAAAAAGGCATAGGTACTAATACAATATTGGATTGAATCATCGATACGTCGTCAACGCCGTCGCCGACAGTGAGCGTCGATTTCAAAGCGTCTTCAAACAGGATACTCATGGAGGCGCAAGTTCAGGTTTTTAAGAATGTATTTCCCACATGTTCCTTAGATAAGATGATATTATTAAAAATGTGACGCTTTCTTAATTTAGACTATTCAAATTAAGTGTAATCGTCTTAACCAGTCGCTTTTATTCCCTGCTATTTGAACGACTCCCCGGGTTGTTTTCAATCATCAACATTTCATGCTTAACGCTGGCACGTGCTTCAACTTAATTTATTTATCTCGTCGAATCAGGGTATTTTAGGATGACCTCGAGTCCTTTTGAGAAGATTTGTTCTTCGATTGTCTTATCTCCGAGCGATGTATCTTCTATCGATGTAGTACCCATTGGTTTTTTTTTGACGATTGTACAATTTTAATTAAGATTATACGGGGATAGCCAATTTAACCCTCTAAACAGAAAATATTCAGACATGTGTTTTACAACAATTTGAGAAAAATCTGTCTTCAAAGCACCAAACTAGTCAAATAACGATTATCTATTCAAAAACGAATTGCGATATTGAAATTTTTTTCGATTTCACATGAACTAAGCGAAAATTGTCATTTATTCGAACACACCAGACAGGCTAAGAGCACACTTATATCGCTTCATGTATTTATTAATCACAAAAATTATAACACTATTTTCGTTTGTGTCGTATTATATATCTCTGGTTTAATGATCTCGAATTTCCCTTAAATTTATGTGTCATTTTTAAAAGAATATATACATATTTTTATTTATTTTTTTTAAATTCGTTTCTCATATACCAGGATACAATTATAGTTTTAGGGTGTTTATTTATTTCTCTTACACATTGGCACATTGGAACTGATTATGTTCAGAATAACAGTTTGGTACTTTATAACTCGTATAAAGCGATAATGGAGGGTAAAAAAGCTCCCTTGAGGTGATTTTTCACAAAACAGCGCTGTAAAAATTATCCGATTATTATCTTTATTATTACCCACCTATAATGTAGTCTGTATTTTTATAATTGGAACTGATTAATTAAGAATGCAAATTGTTATACTTTTAAACGTTTTTTTTTCGTGAAATCCGTAGGTATGTATTTTTTTATACTCACGAGTAGTGGGGAACAACCGCAATTTTAGGGAAGATAATGAACCAATTTTCGCTATCGAAGGCAACGCATTGGCAATCACTGATAATTGGCATGGAGGATCGTGTGGCATTACTGAAAGTGTGTTTTCGATTCCAACTAACCTGATAAATTTCTACTTCTAACGTTTTTCTTCACCACTTTTACGTACCGACACGATCGGAAATGAGACGCATTTAAGGGACTGTTCACCGGTTTATTGACTTTGGAAACTTAAACAAAAATTTGTTATATCTCTAATGGTGTTTTACTGTTTCATCCCTTTCTTCTTGGTGAAACACGAAAAAGTTGTTTTCGTTGTATTAACATAATTAAAAGCAATAAAATTCATACTTAGGTCAGTCGTGTGAAGGAAATAGTAACCATTTTGTTGTCTTTGTTATTATTTTAGTAAATATTCGGCTCTACCCCAGTGTTAACGTAACAGTTTTCTTAAAGAAGAAAGGAAACAATTCGGGGCTTGACATTAAACAAATCACAAAAGTTCTTTGTTACCTCTTGAAGGTTGAGATCAGATGATTTTAAATTTTGATTATTTATTTGTCGTGTGTTGAATTCGTAGAACTCCATTTATTTTGGTATTTTACATCTTCATAGCTCGTGATGGAATGGATGTTGTGATCTGATAATGTTTTTTTTACTTTCGTCCCTGTTGAAACAAGGTGTGCAAATTTCACTACCCTTCATAATTGGAGAGTTTTTGAAGAGATAAATAAATAAACATCCTGTTTAATTTTACTTTACTAAATTTTAATTAAAAAATAAATTTTAATTTTAATTTCTAATCTATCCCTATCATAGTGGTAACATAGAACAAATAAGAACACATGACAAATGCAATAATATGCATATATGTAGTTATACTAATAATAAATTAAAAACAATAATAATATTAAACCAACCTAATAATATAAAAAACAAAATTAATTAATATACAAAAACAAAAATAACGGATTTGGTGCCTCGTTGTTATGGTTGTAAACAAAAGATTATGATATTTTCTTATTTCCATATAATATTACGTTTTGGGTGTCGAATTTTACGAAGTTCTTTGATTTTCTAAAGATAAAACTTTTGCTGTCTTCATGAGTCTGATTAATATTTTTCGTTCCATTTTGTCCCCAACTTTCACGTGATCGATCAAAAACTCTTAAAGTTTATCCAAACTTTGATGAGGGTCTTTTTCTGTTTACGAAAGAAACGCAATAAAACATGGAACAAGAATTTACAAAAGCAAAGATTTCAAGCAATTAATTGGTTCAGTTACACAGTTACAGAAAGAGGAGAAAAAACTACAAGCAAAAGCGAGGAAATTAATTAAGTTGTAGGGCTGCCGATCGATGGAGAGTTTGAATTGCAATAAAGCCCTTTTAAGACAGCAATAAATAAGACGTGTACAGTTTTTCGGCGATTCCTTATGTTTATTGCGAACCCGTCGTAACAATTACATCTAATCTATTCCTGCCGAAGAATTTACTGAGATTTTATCGAGCAGAAACCATCGGGCCATTAATTTCACAAGTCGGCACTGAGAATCGGCAACCCTTGCCGTGATGGAACCTACACCCCACACGGAACCTTTCGAATAAAACACTCGTTATAAAGAAATACCACAGGAATTGTATTCTTCACACCTTCCAGGTCCGAGAAAAGCTCGCGGAAATACAATCGCCCGTTTCCGCATTTCTGCCGTAAGACGTAAGACCTTAGCTTTTATTGCGTGAAGCCTTTTTTAAAGGGTGTTAAGTATGTAATATCGAAACGTGAACCGCTTCCAAAGTAATGGATGAGGTTTGTATTATGGGAGTATTTGCCTATATCCCCCATAAATAATACAATTTCACCGATGATATTATTTGGGAAGGTAAATACATTTTACGAATGATTTCACTAAGGTAATGATATTACCATTTTCCATTACCATAAATCATATATTGTTTTCTGTCAGATAAGAATTCTCTATTTATTTTAAATTTAAAAAAATTCTTTATAAAAAGGTATTATGAATAGTAAAACGCACAATAATTAGTATTCTGAGCTGTTTCAGAATATTGTTAACCAAAAATAATCAATTTTCGAGAAAAATGTAATCATCAGTACAGCGACCCTGAGGTGATTTTCTATCCAATTATTATTACGTAAGTGGGGTCATGTCAGGAGAATGAATATGTAACAGAAAAGTACGTATGAATTATTACTGATTCTATTTTAGAAAATATTTCAAAAAACACTTTCTGTACCTTAAGACTACTTAATATTATATGGTTATGTTTTTTTTTTTTTAAATTTGGACGTATATTTTGAATTTCGTTGTTTTATTTGTCAATGATGTAATAATTCCTTAAATAAACTAGCGGTGCTGTGGCTCATTCTGTCTGTGCAGATAGAGAAACAATAGCGCGCGTTGCTTTTACGTCCAACAAATGGCGCTGTTTAAAAAAAAGCGTGTTTCTCCAACAGATATCGCTGTTTTTCAATTAAAGCAAGTTTTTACTTGTCACAGGTAAAAACATGCTTCATTTAAATGTCAAACTCATATGTATTCAAATGCAACGTTGTGTCAAAATTTCAAAGCAATCGGTGAAGAACTTTCGGAGACATCAGATTTGAAAAAATGAACATTAACTTTTTGAATTTATATAGATATATAACATAAGATATATAAGAAGATAAACAAAGGGAATTACTTTAATGCCTTTGCATTTTTCTGAATTAGGTAATCGTTGCTGATATATATTGTGGAAGAACAAAATTAGAAAGCAATCAAAAAGTGACTAGGATACTGTGTGTAAATCGTTCAAACTAAATAGATTAAAACTAAACTTAAATAAGACAAAATACATGAATGTAGGTAGAACAAATACGCACCACCGCCCAAAGGTTTATGTTGATGAAGAAATCATAAAAGAGAGAAGAAATAAATTATCTAGGTGTCATTATAGACTTAAAAATTGTGTGAAAAATTGCATACTATTCATTCAAAAATAATGCAAAAAATATCTCTTCTAAAGAAATACGTCAGATCATATCATCATACTTAAATAACTATTCACCCGCCATAACACAGGGTCATCCCTAGCATGGAGGGTGAAATATCACAAAAAACACATGTACCCTCTAAGTCTTGTATTAATAAAATAAATAAACAAATAAAAAAAGTAATCTTTTTCTCTGCAATGAAGAGAAAATTAAAAATATGCAAATTCTGCAATGAGAATAATAATCAAACACAATTTATTTTATGACAGTGAAGAAAACCATATGTTTGAATGTATTTATTTTTGTACATAAGATTACCATATGGATGATGTCTAAGGAAATGAAAAGAAAAATAAATTACAATCACGAGATATACGGACAATGAAAAGCAATTTACATTTTACGCAAGAAAAAAATAAAGCACTTAAAAATCTCTGATGTACCAGGCAGTCCAACTATACAACAAAATCCCGAGTGAAATTACTGAGATTGAAAATACCATTAATTTTAAAAGGGAATTTAGAAAGCATATCTACCTCAAATATTGATGTTTTGTTTGTGATTTGATATGTTTTAATTCAAACTTTAGAAAGGTATGTTAGGTTTGCCAAATAATGTTAATTTATATATATATATCATCATACTTAAATAACTATTCACCCGCCATAACACAGGGTCATCCCTAGCATGGAGGGTGAAATATCACAAAAAACACATGTACCCTCTAAGTTTTGTATTAATAAAATAAATAAACAAATAAAAAAAGTAATCTTTTTCTCTGCAATGAAGAGAAAATTAAAAATATGCAAATTCTGCAATGAGAATAATAATCAAACACAATTTATTTTATGACAGTGAAGCAAACTATATATTTGAATGTATTTTTTTTTATTGTATATTTATTGTTATTAAGTTCCAGGGGTTACTCACTTGCTCTAGGGGTACTCACTAGCTCTTACTTACTAGCTCTAGGGGTTACGTTCTTATCAAGTATGACGTGTTATTAACAAATTTAATCAAAATGTTTCAATTTACAAAGTTGAACTCAAAACTACCGGGAAACATTGAGAATTTCTCTTTCGCTTTTATTTAAACCATTTTATACTTTCTGAGGAAATTCTGAATTAACAAGTTTCTAGTCAAAATTTTTCCATTTATCTAAACCGACGCCTGGAGAATAATACAATAATTTGGTTAAAAAACTTTTTTTTCTGAAACCAATAGCTTCGCTTCTCGACATTTTTTTCTTACGAAAGTTGTTTTGAAAACTTTCGATATAAAATTTTATATTACAACTTTTCTTTTGATGAATACCATGTTCAGTGCTTCTGGCGTTTAAATGAACTTTAATACGAAACTAGTATGGTAAATATGAATATGAGTTTCTTGTGAAAGGTTGTGATTCCAAACTTCAGTACCTAGTGCATTATCTCTTTATACTAACCTTCTGATAAGGTTCTGCAGTTTCAAATGTAACGGAGAAAACTACAAACCCCGGACTGAGATCGATTCTTCAAGATATCGATCGATGAGAGACATCTTTATTGCTACCGGTGAGCTGCGCAGTAGATTGCGCAGAGAAGAGGAGAATCATTAATTTCTCCAGCCAGTCAGATTTTGGGAGCGGAGCAGACTACTTGTGACTTGCGGAACCATCGGCGACCAGTACCACAACATGGCGGGTTGGAAGAAACTTTCACGTAAATCATCATTTAACTTTAGATAGTTATACGGGTTATCTTTATCCCTTTAAATCTTTTTATTTCTAGAAGAAATAAATGGCGCCCTTTATAAATTCACCTCTTAACTTTTATGATGACTTTCATTTATAAAATTCAACATGCAGATGCTCTTCGAGTCCTGCACACGGCCCTGAGAATCCTTTAGTTTAAAATAGAGTCTCTTGCTACTTCATTTATTTAATTAACCTTATATTGTGCTAGCCTCCATTCTGAATAAACGATTATTTGTTAAACTCATCCTTCTTTAATTTACAGTTGATTGAATATGTTTTTATTTCAGAATACACGCAATCCATATTTGATTTACATTAATCATGAATGTTTCATTAAAAATTGTTACAATAGCGCCTGCAACGTGTGTATATCGGTTGAATTTTTTTTTGTAAATTTTTCATTTTGAATGTCATCTTTTTCACCCCAGTAGGTAGAATTTTTTTTTGACACGTGTGGTCAATATCATTTTGGTCGTGTTTAAAGTTTTTTTCAACGTTGTGGTTTGGTTCACCGATGATTTCGTAAGTTCACACTTTTTTTCTTCTTCTTAGTTTAAAATTTATTTTATTTTGGTTCCCGCTTTCAAATCTGAACTCATCCTGTGTGCCGCTAGCTATATCTTGAGTATTTACTCATTATTTACCACGTTTTATACGTAGCTTTTTAAAATCCTAACGAGATAATGGTTATTGTGTGCTAATTTGTTTTATTTTGTCCTAACAGAGTATTTAGGTACATATTTCATCGTTCACGAATGGCGCTAGAAATGATCATGATGCGGACAGTAGTTCTTCGCATCTCATTTAAAAAAAAAAAATACGGAGTAAGTTATTTATTTAACCTCTACTATAACTTTAACATCATGCGATTGTTAATTTTTCTTTGAATTTCAGTGAATGAAACTATATTATAGGTTCCTTAATTTCCGTAATTGTATTATTTCGAAATATTATAGCAACCTTATTGATCCGTAATTTCCTTTCAATAATAACCTTTTTTTACCTTATAAAGTTAATATTACGTTTGTCATGTGGATGATTGTTACATAAAAGTGTTCAACTCTTATTAAAACCATTTACACATATTATTGTGTTCTTAAATTATAAAAATATAGTTACAAAGATTTATGATTTTTAAATTTGGAATTTTATTGTCACTTTCAATATACTTTAACAAAATATATTTTTTCTAATTACTGTATTTTAAAATTAAAATGTTGCATTTGTTTTTACTCAATAATGAAATACACAAAACATGCTTTTCAGAGTAAATGCTGTTTCAACATTAGATAAATGCTTCAGGACTAGGAGCGAGACGTCACACCTGCCTGATCTGCGTTTTCCTTTGCTGTCGGCAAATTGCTTTTTGAAGGTTTTCTTTTATAATTTATTTAGTTTTAACTTTTAATATACAAGATAGGACCATTAATATTCAATGCTCATATTTTGTTTATTATGGGAAAAGGGTTTTCAACAAACAGGGAATGTTTTAAATCTTTTTTTCAACGAGCTCAGTTGGAACTAAATTTTTTATAGGTTAATTTTTATTTGTCGGCAATTGTTTTCAAGTAATTCTGAATTTCCATTCTTTCAATTCATACAAGGTTCTGTTTTTAATTAATTATTAAACAAAACATAATTTTCACGTACGACCATATTTTTTTAGTTTTTGTATGCTTGTCCAGGAAAATTAGTTTTTACAGGTTAATAGTCATTGTGTTAAGGCGTATAATACAATTTTTATGACCTTAATTAATTTAAAATATCAAATCTATAAGTTCTACAGGAATTTCCATTCTAAACATTCGTTAAACAAGATATTTTACAGAAGGTTTTACCCTTTTGTTTACCTTTTTCTTTGTAATTTGGGTTTTGGATTTTTTTATATTCAATATTGTTTATACGATATACTTTGCAATCGTTTTAATCTTTACATTTAGCTTAAGTTTATTGCCGTGTAATTTGTTCTTATTCAATAGATACTATTTGAAAAGAATTTATTTCAATAACTTCCACATGACTATAATTATCATAAATTTAGTTTTAACGTTATCCGTAAATATCGTTTTAAATGTAGAAAATTACTACAAATTTGATCATTTTAAGAAACAATAATTTCTTTGATATTATTCTTATAATTGGCACAGAGTACCTTATTCTCAGGCACTATTAAGGACATTATCTTGTCACTTATTTTCAAACGTATCATGCTAATACGCATGAGGTCACTTGCAACACATGGTTGTTGGGTGCAAAATTTTCATGTCATTGTTGCATGAAAAGATTCTTTTTATCTTTAAATTCACTTTATGTTTTTGGTGGACGACATTTCTATTTGCCGCCATGAATGGGAACTGTCCATCCTCCATTTGTGTTTGTTTTGTGATGTCATGTTAATGTCATGTACTGTCATGTTTTGTCAATCTAGTGGGAACAGTTACATGTTGTTACAACCGCTGAGAACTGTTATTATCCCACATATACACGAGTCTTGTGATAGGCTTTGTTTAGTATGCATTGTTGATATGCGATAGTACGATATTGTACTTTCAGGTTTGATTCCTGTCTTTTTTATCATTAGTCCATGGGGACCCTGTCACTGAAGAGTTTTGAGGTTACGGGGAGGCCATGTACTATTTGATATTGTTTTTGATACTATTTGATAGTGTGAAATCTTGGTAGAAGTTTTATTTACGTTCATATGCGCGTACTAAATACGAACGTCACGTTGTATTTTTTTTATATTGATTAGGTTTACCTTCTCTTTATGAGGATCTGAGGTACAAAACCATCAATACTAAATTAATCAGACTTTCCGAGTAATTTTCTGATTACCAAAAAGTAATTTTGTTTTTCGTATTAACTGTTAACCTTCGGGGATGTTTTAACAAGTTGGCGAAATAAACGGTACTTAGTTTTTTGTATTAATTTTGCATCGCAAATTAATAATCTTGTACCTGAGTAAATTAATGTTTTTGTTGAATGTTATATGTTGTGCGTTCATTTAACTCCTTCTGCAAATATCCTTACAATTCTGATATTTGCATAATGAATTAGTTTGTTGTTTTATGGGGGTTTTTTTTTTTTTTCGCATTGAATTTTGTTTTGGATATCTACACAAATATCTTAAATTCTTAAAATAGTTTATTCTATTTGAACTTTTGTTTGGTTTTAAAACACAAGTACTAGTAATATTTTATTAAATTCTTCCGAATTTTTACAGAGCTGACATCTATCGGATGTTTTTAAAAGTTGTTATTTAATATCGATTTATTTATTTTTCAATCGGTTTTGTCTTAGATCTATTGATTGGGTTTGGGTCCTTGATATCAATATGCTTGCAGGATAATTCACTAGATGGTGTTAATTCTAACAAAACATTTTAATAAATAAATTTTCTTTTGAATTTCATTTTAAAAAAAAAAAAAAAAAAACTTAAAAATATTGTTTCTCCAGGTTTACATTCTGTTACTAGAATTTTTGTCATTTTGCTACATTATAGTAAAAGGGCTGCTGTGTTTTCCTTTTGAAAGGCTTTTCGGTTTTCAACATTTTATGAAATTTTTTTTCTGTATAATCTTGTTTTTTGTTGGTTAACCCGTTAGGTAGATAATTATGTAGGGAAAAGAAATTGACTCGCTCACCCTGAAGAAGCGGAACTGGCTGCTCAAAAATATCTGCTAACAAGACAAGATTTTTATATTTTCACCATCATCTTTGGAAGTCTTCATGGTTTGGGACTGCTGCTGCTGCTTACAGAAGAATTTCAAGCTAATATTCCCTGTTTTCATCGTAGATGGTCTACTAGTTTAACTGCTTCAATTTGGAGGATGGAAATCTCAACATTTGTAATTATACACATCTATTGAAGCAAAACTATGACGCCTGAGGGTTCCTCTACACCTCCAACACCAGGAAGAAATCTAATGCAGTCATGTGCTTCGGAGCCAGGTGGTCCGTTCTTTTCTTTGGTGGAGGGGTAATGTAACGGAGAAAACTACAAACCCCGGACTGAGATCGATTCTTCAAGATATCGATCGATGAGAGACATCTTTATTGCTACCGGTGAGCTGCGCAGTAGATTGCGCAGAGAAGAGGAGAATCATTAATTTCTCCAGCCAGTCAGATTTTGGGAGCGGAGCAGACTACTTGTGACTTGCGGAACCATCGGCGACCAGTACCCCACGTTGGGCGCCATTGTAACAATTTTTAATGAAACATTCATGATTAATGTAAATCAAATATGGATTGCGTGTATTCTGAAATAAAAACATATTCAATCAACTGTAAATTAAAGAAGGATGAGTTTAACAAATAATCGTTTATTCAGAATGGAGGCTAGCACAATATAAGGTTAATTAAATAAATGAAGTAGCAAGAGACTCTATTTTAAACTAAAGGATTCTCAGGGCCGTGTGCAGGACTCGAAGAGCATCTGCATGTTGAATTTTATAAATGAAAGTCATCATAAAAGTTAAGAGGTGAATTTATAAAGGGCGCCATTTATTTCTTCTAGAAATAAAAAGATTTAAAGGGATAAAGATAACCCGTATAACTATCTAAAGTTAAATGATGATTTACGTGAAAGTTTCTTCCAACCCGCCATGTTGTGGTACTGGTCGCCGATGGTTCCGCAAGTCACAAGTAGTCTGCTCCGCTCCCAAAATCTGACTGGCTGGAGAAATTAATGATTCTCCTCTTCTCTGCGCAATCTACTGCGCAGCTCACCGGTAGCAATAAAGATGTCTCTCATCGATCGATATCTTGAAGAATCGATCTCAGTCCGGGGTTTGTAGTTTTCTCCGTTACACAATTTCAGTCCTACAATACTTGAGAAAAAGATGATTAATCAGTCGTCGTCTTCGAAAAATGCATTTAAATTAACTTTTTTATAGTTTTGATACTTAATAGTCACTACCCGGCTTCACCCGAGATTCTCACTCTTTCCGGAGATTTTAATATATATACATTCACAAAAAACAATAACATCTTTTCAGATGCTGATATTTTCCACTTGTCCTCAGGTAAATTTACTAAATACATGTTAGAACAAATTAAATCTAACAGTTAATTACGAAACCTCGATCTCAGCCGTATATAAGGTGTGAGTTATTTTTCTAATTTTCATTACGTTGTTTTTTTTTTTCTTCTTTATTTCGTTCATTGATCATTTTATTAACAATATTTCATAATCTATATATTTTTTATACAGTTCAATTTTTAAGATTATCTATCTATATACTTTTAATCTTTGTTTTTTTTTAAAGATTTTCTTAAAATTCAATTCAACTCTGTGATATTTTTAATCGTTTGTTTTTGTTTCATATATTTGTATCTCATATGGAAACTTTACTGATTCATGCAACAATGTAACATGTATTTAAAAAAATAAAATATGTATTATTGTGTGTTTCCTTAATAAAATAAAAGATCAGTTTACGGTGTGGTGTCTATTTTCAAAAGTAAAATTGAGGTTTATTTCATAATTTGTCAAGCTAGAAATGATTTTAGTGGCTTTTTTTTAATTTAATGACGATTTAGATAGTTTGTCTTGATTCAATCATACAAAAACATTGTTAATGTGAATACCCCACAAGAGTCCCAAACTGTTCACTACTATACAGAGCCAGTAGGATAGTATGAGTTGCCCATATCCTCCATTACTCAAACATCCCAACGACTACAAATCATAGAGGACACACCACCACATCGATCAAGTAGTAATTTATTGTAAAACATGCCTTGGTCACGTGCAATCAGAAGGGTCACCTTATATAGTGATTGATTGTAGAGGCATAAGCGCTAACCCAAAAATTATGCCCATAAAAGGAATGATTTACTACGGACGAGGGGGAAATAATAAGCAGAGAAACAAAACAGGAAGGTAAGTGGGAACATACAGCGGGACTGCACTTGAGTTCGAAGAACTCGGCCGCCATCCATTGTGAGGGTTATTACCCACACATGGCGGCAAGGCCAAATGCAGCTTTACTCTATACTCTAGAGGGTTAAACTGCGCGATGGACACGAGAGAAGAAACCCAACATCGTTGCATAGCAGTTAGCGTTTTTAAATATATGGTACCTCTAAAAAACGTAATGCAGCAGAGCCAGTAATTTCCAGCTTACAATTGTTCCATGCAATAGTTTTAAGATAATTTAGTAATTATATGCATAACTTTGTTGCCAAATAAATGGTTAATCAGTACAACTTCATAAAGTGTTTTAATTTTGAGGTTCCTTGAGAGATGGCTGGAATTAAAGATTCCTGAGATAGTAATAAATATAGCTAGTGTTATGCATTATATATCCTTTTTTAAAAAGGCCAACAACATTTCCAATTAGGTAATGATGTGATGGTGCAAGGAATGAGGAATGATGGAGCTGAGGACGAGGAATGTTGGGAAGTACCTGAATATTTGAATCTGATAAAAATCCATTCCATTGTATGTACTTCATTGCGGGTATTTCGTTGGTACTATGAGAATTAATTGCTGAATAAAATTGAGAATATTTTTTGTTCTTTGATAAAATGGTGAATACATTTCACAATATTTTCTGTTTGTCAAAAAATATTTTGTATTTTCGAAATGTTTGATTTGATCACAAAAACAAAACAGATTGCATGCGAAATACGCTGAGAAAATGTTAAATGATGAAAATATAATTCTAAGGGTTCCACGATAAATCGAAAAAGTTGCTGCGTAACTTGAGCGAGGTTCCCATTGTATTCTTCTCGGGAGAGTTCACTCCAGTGCGCAGAGGTCTCCCCATTTTCTTCCCCCTTCTTCTAGATTTCAAAAATTTAATTTTGAGTCGAAACCTGTATTTTTTTCCAATCAGCTGTTTTGGTTTCTTGAAACCTGAGTAAAAATAATTCGAATCGCTTTCATTAAAAAAAAAACTGAAATACATTATTAACATTCGTTTTTGGGTTATTATGCCGTGTGGCGTTTACTCCATCTTTAGACAATGTTTCAGACAGCATTACATTATCCTACATCAGGGTAGAAATGTGTGTCTATAAATGTAGACGTGATACTATGTTGCGCACTCCTATCCTTTTATGCACGGACTTTACAGTATAATTCGTTGAATTATTATTATAATTATAAACAAAATATAAGTTTATTTTATTGTCTCTTGTTATTCCTCGAGCAACATTTATACAGCTATTAGATTTGATTTAATTTATCTTGAAAAGCAAGAACCAATCAATTTTAAAAATTCGACAGACGAAAGCAAAAATCAACGATGAACAGAATAAATAGAAAAAAGTCGAAATATGTACCACTTCAATAAAGATTAAATCAGTTATTAATAATCCCGGTAAAAAGCCTTTCCAGCTGAATTTTAAGGGTTTACATTATTTCTCATAAATTAATTGCTAAAATAATATAACCATTAGTGATTTAATTCAGGAAAAGGAAAAACTGTTATTAAAACGAATTCATTTTAGACGCTTTCGTCGATTTCCGTGTCAATTCATCGTAAGCAAAAATTGATTGATCTTTTTTTGTATTATAAACTGGCAAAGAAAATTTCAAGAGATAAAGTTATTTAACAATACCGTATTTTGAACATTTCCGATAAGGCATTAATTTAGTAATAATAACTAATACCTTTCAAAGAATTGTTGGTATTTTGTCCTGTTGTGGTAATCATTTTTAATATTGACGACGTTATTTCTCCTTTCCCTTTAAGGCGAAATAAGACGCCAAAAAAATATCAGTTATGGGCGTGAACGCGCTTTAAGTGGGCGTAGCCATATATTTAACAATTTCGTATCATATTTTATTTGCTCGCCGCGCCGGACCAAATATTGCACAGTGTGACATGGTTTGATTTCACACGGACAAGTTTTATAAATATAATTTTCTGTACGATAATAATAATTATTGTTGGCATTAGTTAATGAATTGCATAATTTGCATGGTGTTTGGAAATTCATGGTTTCTACGTACAGCGAAAAAATTTGTAAGGGATCCCATAAAATAATAAATCACAAATCCTTTTTTGGTTAATAAATGTATATTTATTTGCTAGACACTTTTGATAGGAGCCAATGAAAACTAAAAAAAAATTCGCATGTTTTTAATTATTAATGATATTTTTATTATTTTTTTCCTAAAGCAATCCCGATGAGTTACAATACTCACTGTAGGACGGGAGGAACTTACAATACATAGGTGGGAGTTAATAGGTACAATTTTACATTGGTATTTTGATAACAAAATTACAAGTTTCACATACGAAACAGTACAAAAATATAATATTTTTACTCATAAAACTTTTACACAAAAAATAGTTTTAACATTACAGTTATTTTACATGTCAGATTGTCACCATAGATATCATGTCTCCGCGATCACTGTATCGGTTTTGCGTGCGAGCCCACATACAATTTAATATTGAATGTCATTTTTTCTCATCACAATTCATCACAAATACTTTTTTAGTTAATAAATGTATATTTATTTTAAAATACAACATGACAGGATTCACTTTTGATAGGAGCCAATGAAAGTGGGAAGCTCACTGTGCGAAGGGAAGAACTAACAATACATAGGTGGAAGTTAATTAAGGTACAAATTTATATTGTTATTTTGATATGAAAATCATAAGTTATAATTATAAGCATTTTTTTGATAAAATATTATATCAGTTATAGATAGGTATTTATGGCATCTGTGAATTCTTCACAATCACTTCCAATTTTTCAGTGCCAAAAAAAAATTGTGTTACCTTTTATCTCATAACACATTTTACCTGATAATTAAGAAAAATATTGTTATCAAGTTTGATTTCACTTAGAACTCAAATTTTTTTGATTTTTTTTTTACTACTTTACTATTCAATACAATTTATATAAATGATGGCCTCAGTGGTAGAGGGGTAAGGTTCTCGACTCTCAAGTCGGAGATCGCGGGTACAAATCCCGGTGTGCGCAAGTAAATTTTATTTGATTAATTTTCAATTTTTCACATTTTATTTATATAAAATAATTTATAGTATATTTGCGGTACATTCCAGAGTGGAAAATACTCTCAGTATCGTCGTGATGTAAGACCACCATTCAGAATTGAAAGGTTGCTTGAAATGGCTTTTGTCGTGTTTGGTGACAAGATCTGAATAGCCAGGTACTTCCCCACATTTATCTTCCTCATCTTCTTCCCCTCTCTACAATCTTCAGCCTCACAATATGCCTGTTTCATATAAAAAAATAGTTAACCTTTTTAAAGCATATGCCACTATTTAACAGGCTTAGAAATGTAATTCCTAACCAGTAAAAAAAGTTCTGTAAACAAATGCTAAATTATTTACAGCCATAAAAAAATACAAAAGTCTCCCCACTGAATTTTTTATGTATTATTATTGACCAATTTGAACAAATTAATATCATATTTTTTAAACTTACACGTTTGTTAATATTTCATACAAAAACAGCGCTCTTGAGGTGATTTTTCACTTTTTCTAAATATATGTGTACATTTACATTACATTTAACTCATATTTATATTGCAATAAAAAAATAATACAAACAGTTTTTTTAGTTATCAAGGTAAGTTTCTATGTAAAAACTTCTAGAGTACAAATCATAATATACATTTTGACGACTTTAGTAATATTTTTACATAAAATAATATAATCGTAGAAAAGGTTTAGTCTCTAGAGAAAAAATAATACTTGTAAATGATGGGTTTATAAAAATAAAAACGCTAAACATATTTTAAAGGACCCAGAAAGTTTCCGACTATTAGAAAAGCAGGCACTCGTCCATATTAAAGTGTACCTACACCCAAAAGTTCTTTATAGTTTTGGCCTCCAAAGAAAATTCCCGGGTCAAAGACTTTTCCCAGTCTCGTAATACCTATGGGCAGGCCTTGTGATATATCAGTATAGGTGGAGCCTTTAATAGAGGGTGGAATACGGTAAAGGAAAAGGGAAATTTTATATTGTAGAGGATGAATAACTAGTCTAATCCCATATCCTTCAACGGAAGCAATCTTCTCAACAACCGTTGATATGCTTGATGTAATTCTAAATGACCAGCTCAGATACGATAGTCAAGTTACCTTCTCAGAAGCAGGGCGTTCTGTGAGGGTGATGTACTTCAACTGCTGACTCTGTACAAATCACTAGTGCGCCCCATTGTTGAATTTTTCAGCCACCTCTGGTCTGAAGCCCCAAGGTACGTGAAAAAACTCGATACGTTTGATAGATTTCCCTAAAAAAAATTGCAATCTTTAGAGCGCATGCTCCGAGAAACTAGCGTCATAGTCAGGAAACGCGTTAAAATTTGTCACATGAGAATTTGTCGACTCCAAACCTTGTCATAAAGGTCTGCGAATGTAGTACGAAATATAATGAAAAGTCCAAATTTTGAACTGAAATTCCACAAAAGTTCAATTTTTCACAGCCACTCAAAAGAAAAACAGAGATAATTGTGTTTTTGGAGTGAAAATTTTTCGGTAAAAAATTGATAAAAAATCTAATAATTCCAGATTGAGTCGAAAGTTATTATATAAACCGACAAGATTAGCTTTCTTCCGATCGGTAAAGTTTACACATTTAAGTTTATCTGTACATTGTTCATAACAGTGAATTTGTCACCCTGTACTACAGGGGTATCATAAATATAAACATACACGGCTACAAATTCCTAAAAGTATTTTCTTGGCCCTTCCGCCCCATATGTTTATGAAAATATATACGAACAAATTGTATTCAGAAGACTACATCAGAAATGAATGCCTTCCGAATTTTAGTTGTTATTTCTTATTTATCTATTTTTAGGGAAAACATATTTATGCGGAAGCGTTCTCACTCGTAAATAAACGGCGATATATTTTGTGTAAGATAATTTCATGAACCTTTATTTATGCTTATCTATATGTAAGTACATCAGAAGGTACTTCTTGCCACATGTTTTTCAGAACTGAAAATGATATCGTAGTTTAGTTTAGATCTGACATCTGCCTGGCGTTGCTCGACTTTTATTTACTTTCAATAAATATAATATCTATATAATAATAAATAAATATTTATGTTGAGGGATCAGTAGGATTTATCGGCCCTGTTAGGAGTTCTACCGAGCCGAACCCTCTGATATGAAAATATCTGGAGTCGGTGAATTATTTTTCCATTTGATCTCTGGTGAGTTGACGTGTTGTTCTTGTATTGTTTTGTATTTATTTTGCTTATATAATGCACTTGCATAATGTTGATTGACAAGATGATCATTTATGGAAAAGTGTGTGGAAGGGTTTAGTTTTGCCTATGGGGAAGATTTAACCCGGACATAAAATGGGAAAAGATTATATAATTTTATTCCAGAACGTGGGGAGGTTAGTGCAATCCCACACGTCCCATATAGATATACATTTTTTTTTGTAAAATAGATATAATAAATTAACAAATAAAGACTATGCAGGGTGTGGTCTTGAGTGCGTTTAGGCCCAGCGCTCACTCAGGAGTGGCGCTTGGAGCTGGTAGGCTGCGGTCACCAACGTGTTGGCGGAGGTCATTAGCCGCATCCTGGCTCCAGTGACCCGGTGTCTCATCAGGCCGGCAAATCCATTCAGTCCTAGTTCCGTGAACATTGTCGACGAGCTGCTGTATCTTCGATATCCAAATATTATTCTACAGGCTTCATTATATTGAATTCGGAGTCGATATATATATATATAAACCTTCCGGAAGACATTCTCTAAATGATGGTGAAAACCCTATAAAACTTCGTTCCATATTTTAGAAGAACTAAGCACACAAACAGACAGATGCGAATATCGACTTTGTTTTATACTCTTTAGAGATAATTAGAAATAATTTTTGAGGTGGATCAAAGAACAACAGATTGCTGAAAAATCATACGTCGATAATAAAATAATTATCTTATCACTTAAAATTATATAGATTATTTGAGAGGGAGTTTGATAGATGCTTTGAGAGGGAGATATGTAAATACGAATGTTAGAAGGAGCGCACTTATATTGAAAAACGGTGATAATTGCGAAAATGGCGAAAATTATTTAACAAAACACGACTCGTTTGAAATAGAGCAAAAATATCTCGAAAAATGCTTTAGTTGCATTAAAAGATAGGTACACTGTGATTTTTTGCATGCCAGTAATATATTAAATAATAGAACAAAACGTGTTATTAATAAATTTTGGAACTTACTTTTCGATTTTTTTCTATCGAAGGAATTTCATGTAATTAACGTTTCGAAGTAACAAGTATATAGATATTATCTGCAAATATAACATATATTTTTTTAGGAACTTAAAAATTTAAAGAATTACCAAGAAACTACCAAGAAATTGGGTGTGCGCTGTTTGGGTAAGGTTTCGTTCAATATTAGATAGATAGATTTTGGGTCCTGCAAAATATTTAACTGTGAAAACTGTTTAGATATCTAAATAATCAAGTAATTTAAAAATGGTTTCATGAATATTTTCTCTTATATCGACTTTTGTCCTGACTCGACTCATGGATTTGTTTGCCTTATTAAGGCATCCCGTCTCCGGCTTTTCTAGCATTCTGAACTCTTGTAAATTATTTTTTAAATACTCAATTAAAGATAATGATGCTGATAGAAAAAAATAGAAATTTTCCAACCACCATAATGCAGGGAAACATTTAGCATGGTTGGCGAACAAATTAAAATATTATAATAACCTTATTTTTGATGTAATAAAAAATTGTATTTTGCAAAATTCTGTAAAGAAAATGATAAAAAGAAACCATATGATTGCTCACATCTTCTTTAAAGAAAAAAAAATAAAAAAGTAGATGTAATGTAGTTTCTTAATAGTAACATTGTGGTTTACAGCAGCGAATGATGGGAGAAGTCGGATATGCCTGCAAAAGATATTGGCAAAACCAAAGCATTGTGGAGTTCACTATTATTTTTTATAAAACTTGTTATTTACCGTTATTACGAGGTTTTTGCATCAAGACTAAAATGGTACAAAATTTACATTGTGTATGTTCAAATTTACGTAATGTATTATGGCCCCCTAATTTTGAACGATGCCAAATTAAATTCATTATTTGTCGTTAAAAAAATAAATTTCTCAAAATTACTCGACAGACGCATCTGTGTGGAAAAACAATTTACATTAGTGTTGAAAATCATGATCAAGTATAACCATTACGAGAATTAGAAATACAATCATGATAATGGCAATAATAAATCCTCTGAAACGGCCGAAAGTAAATGATTCGCATCAAGTTAACTTTACGACGCGTAAACTTTGAGATACGATGCTGATCATGTTAGTTGTTTGCGGTTGCAGGAACAAGCATCTTCGAATACTAACGTTAGTGGCAAACTTATTACTAACTTGTTAACACGGCTACAACTTCTAAGAACATTATTATTTGTATTCGAATGTTAGCGCGGATGTCTTGAAATAGTGTTTGGTATTCAAAGGTGAGTTGTAAACAAATATCTCGGTTCCGAATGTTGGGTAAATCAGCACTGTATAAACAAGTTGGACACATTTGTTTGACGTATCTGTACCTAAATAAGCAAAGGAATATCAAATAGAGAGAGAGAGAGAGAATTTGCCACAGTAAAACACTAATTAAAGTTGTTGATATGAAGAGTGATATTGATTGGTTAAAACTTGTTTAAAATATGTATTTTTAAATTTTACATTTCCATTTCATATTAATAATGCATAGGAGTCCCAAATGCTACCAATCGTCTGGAACCAGTGAGACTATGGCATCCCACATATATATAATGACGGAAATGAGAATGGTGGCAGAAGTCTAAGACACCCGAGGAAAACATGGTACGATCAAATGAATCAGATATTGGAGTCGGGCCATGTCAAGAGTCAGAATTATAGAAGAATATGATGAATGAATATGTGTGAAACGATGTATGAATGTGAATGAGGCAAGGAGTGTGTGCCAAGATCGAGTTGTTTGGCGGTCCGTCCACTCTGCCAACCCCTGGGGTGATGGTTAGTTATTTATACGTCCATACAGGCTTTTACAAACATGTGATATACATAATAGTTCTGTGGAACTGTAATCATAAATTAAAGTTTGCTATTAAAATTATACACATACAGAAGATAATAATGATAACCTAGCTTATTATTATAATTGAGGTATGTTATTACAGCTTTCCTTTAACTATATAACCATGCATTTGAAAACATCGACCATTTCTGCAAAAGTATTTCCAACTGCATGCAATCTAGGTACAACCGAATATTTAAATGACTCAGTCCTAAAATTAATGTTGCAATTATACAAAATTTTTGATCAAGTAGTTGTAGCTGGTATTTTGAAGGGGTTCCATGATAACTCAACACAGTGACAATTCAACACACTTTTAAAAAGTGATATAAAGTCATTAGAAACGATGAATTTTTTTTTAATCTAACCTAACCTAATCTAACCTACATAACCCAGTTAATAAAATTTTTGTTTCATCACTTTCCATGACTTTATATAATTTTTAAAGATGTGATGAATTATCGTTGTGATGATTTATCCGGTTACCGTTGAAGGTTATTAGGCTTCGTAAATTAGGACTATCTATAATTCCACAAAATAAAATAATTATTAATAATACAATTATGTTTCATTACATTAGGTTAAGATTTGTATAAACCGGTTAGATCTAGTAGAAGTAGGGGTCGGATGAATACTTACAAGGTTTTTGAAATTTGGTTTTATATATAACCCCATTAAAAGAAACGACTCTAATTCGGTTTGAGGTCTATCTCCAGGGCTACATGAAAATACGAAATATATCCTTGGACATTCGATTTTATTTCCTTGTCGGTCTTGTTAAAATAAATATATTATTATTTTCAATCTTAAGTGTGTCAGGAGAGTAAATCCATAGATGGTGGACGACTGTCAGGGCAAATATTGCATTTAAATATTTATTTGTGAGTTATGTTATTATAGCCTTATTATAACTAAATTCCAAGCAAATGAGCACATCTTTTATTTCTGAGAAAGTATTATTCTAGGTGCAAGCGTAGTGTATCTAAATGACGCAGTTCTGATAATGTTGTTGAAATTAAAAATATTTTTTTTGATGGAGTAGGCATTTCTAGTTGGTTTATGGAGTTGACTAAGTAAATCAGGGATGTATCTGAGAAATTTATGCTCAATATTTTCAAAGGAATCTTAGTGGATTTTAATGTGAGATGACCAGACAAGAATTCGTCTTGATTTCGAACTAAAAAAATAACAATATGGTTAATGTTAAAATATTTTTGAGTCAATGGCAGACCATTACAAGAAGCTAAGCATTTTTAATTCTAACTAATTGTTAATCTATGCATGTGTGAAAAAAAAATCAATTTGGAAGAAAAAATAATATCAAGATTATTAATTTCTTTGGTGGAGGTAAGGGAAACATTAAGGTAAATTTTTTATTACTTTCACGCAGAAAATCAAATTATTATTAGTAATCCGGTTAAAAGGGGGATGCAGGTCTTTAAATAATAAATTAACGTGTTTTCTGACGAACTTTTAGTACATTTCAAACATAGAACAACATTTAGATGCGCTTCTGCGTACTAAAATCTCGTCGAAACTTGTTCCGCCATTAGAAAGCGATAAGCGGTAGGCCGGGTTCCCACTACGCCGGATCGGCAGATCTGCCGGAAACCGGACACCGGACAAGAGTGTTCACATTACACCGGAGCCCGGAGAGAGAATGGTAGGACATCGCTTCAGGATTCGAAAGAAAAGCCAACTTTCCTCACTGTGTTGGAGCAGTAGATGGCAAACATATTAGAATTTTAAAACCAGCCGAGAGTGGTTCTATGTTCTTTAATTACAAGGAATATTATTCTTTTGTATTAATGGCAGTTGTTGATTCAGAGTACCGATTTATTTTTATAAGTGTGGGCTCATATGGCAAGGAATGCGATTCTACTATATTAAAGGATAGTACATTTTGGCAAAAGATCAATGATGGTACTTTAAATGTACCAAAGCCTAGACCGCTTCATGAAAACTTGCAAGAGGAATTACCGTTTATACTAGTTGGCGATGAAGTCTTTGCTTTAACACCTAATCTCCTACGTCCGTATGGAGGTACACATTTGAATACTGATAAAAAGATTTAAACGAGCAGGGCGAACACATCTACTTTCTTCAAAAAATGCGAGCCGATGACGCGAGGGGAGCCCGGAGTACGGGCGCGGCGAGCGGGGACAGCCGGATACCGGCACAAACTCGTTCACACTACTCCGGTCCGGTGGTTCTACCGGCACTTTCGCAGTGACAAAACGCTCGGTAAAAATGCCGGGCTCGGCAAAAATGCCGGACCCGGGATAATGTGAATAGCTACATATAAATTGTACAGCCACTAGCCCTTCCGGCAGTTTTACCGGCCTGGCAGATCTGCCGGTCCGGCATAGTGGGAACCAGGCCTTAGTTTCAGTTGGAGGTAAAGAAGCGGAAACTATTTTTTCACTTCTTGTCTCATCTAAATATAATACATTACGAAAACGTTATTTTTTAGAAATTAGCAATACACGTTTTTCCCCGTGTAGAATTGATCGATCGTATCGGATCGTCGACGAAAATTTATTTATAAATTTGAATAGACACTATTGTGCTTAAATATATTTTTGAATGTTCAAGTTATGTACGTCAGAATCAAAAGTTATTTAAGGGAAGTTTTTTCTTCAGCCGGGACGCCCTGTTTACTGTAGTTATTTATGTAAGCAGTCGTCAGCTGCCTTACCCTGAATTTTTCTGTGGATAATTTTAAGTGTTTGTTTCCTGTTTTTTTTTATACGTAACTGTTCTGTTAAGGAAACCACATCCCTTCAACTGTTTTTTATAATTAATTATTTTTATTTTTTGGAAATGTAATAATTAGTCATGGAATGTAATTGAATTTGTGGAATTATGAAGGGTGGCAATAATAATATAATTGTTTATATGAAAAAACAAACACATAATAAGGTTCGACATTAAAGGAGCAAACGATTTTGCTAGGGTGAGTCTGTATATTTTTAATAAATACCCTTTTCCAAGAATTAGATTGGCCGGTTTCAATTATTTACCTGAAATTATATACCAATAACGAAAAACAAGGAAGAAAGGGCTACAAATGCTTTATTGCTATCCTCGAGCTTTTTATTTTAAAATGATAATAAAAATATTTTTCTGCCAATTTTAATTAACCGAATGTCCTTAGATCCTAAATAATGTAGGCGGAGGCGTAGTAGTTAAAAAAGTTACTTGATCTTAGATAAAAAAGATATTGCGATTTCGAATTACATTTAAAAATTAAAGTGACTTCATGAATATTTAGTAATCGATTGGTTTTATCGACTACTAATATCTATAACACATATTTTTGAAAATACCACAATCCAAGGATTATGCTTTAGTAAGTTTGCCTAAAATATCGAATAAAGTTTTTTTATTATAGTTCATATGTTTTTATAAATAGAAAAATTTAAAAAAAAAAGGTTTTTGGATTGATCTAATTTCAGAGAAATGCGTGTGTAAGAGGTAGGTTAATTTTTCATTAATTTATTTATTCGTTCGTTGAAGAAAACCAAGTCAAAAATCCAACAGTTTAACTAGCAATCCGATGGTTGCGGTTTTAAATCCCGTCGTGCACAAGTAAATTTAATTCGATCAATTATCAATTATTATTTCACAATTTATTCATTAAAAATAATATAAAGTACATTTGCGGCACGTTCCAGAGTGGAAAATACTCTCAGTATTCCTTTGTATAAGACCGCCATTCGGAATTGAAACGTTGCTTGAAATGGTTTTAGCTGTGTTTGGTGACCGAGTCTGGATAGCCAGGTACTCCTCAACCTTCCTCTTGCCCTCCCCACTACCTTTGCCATCACAACATATTCCAATATATATATATATATATAAATAACTTTTTGGGGTGGATATTTTATTTTCTTACTCTCAATTTTTCGAAAAATAAATTGTTTTCCATTAAAAACCAAAATCAATTCAATTAAGGATTTTTTTTTTTAAATTTTACCACACTTCAAATATCGGGTTCACAGACAAAACTCTTACCGCAACGCCATAAATATTATAATAACTTGTTTTGGCATCAAAGTGATCTTTAAAAAAAAAAAACTCCAACAAAGAGATTAATTTATCACGTGAAGAGCTTTTACGAAAAGCTCTGGACTTTTTTCGATAGTAGGATTTGTCACAAAAAAAGAGATGCTATAAATCACTTGATTTTCAATAAAAGCTCCGAGCTAACGTGTTTGATCAAATCGCTTTCATAATCCTAAATGGTTCCACTCTGTGTTGACGGAAACGCGAAAATAACATTTTTGTTGTTGTTTGTTTTTGGAAAATGTAGAGTAAATATTATTATTTTTACAAATTTTTGTTTATTCGAACAACTGAGATAGGGAAGACTAATTGGCATGAATTTAAAAGAACAAACATTAATTATCTATTGAAATCAAATTAATTAGATACAATTTGGAAGGCATGTATGGGAGCTGACGCGCTGCCCCTGTAACCATTTATTGCATAACCAACACCCCAGCTATGTGTTAACCCAAGTGGTTTGCTACGTTTGATGACATAGCATAAAAATTCAAATTCAAAATTCAAAATTCAAATTCAAAAAAATATTTATTGCACAAAAATAGTACAAAGGGTATAACTTATAGATTACATCCTAATTCTTCCAACTAACCCAACAAATACACATTATATCACATAACCCAACAATTACATGTTAACAAATAAATAAAAAAAAAAAAAAAAAACAGAGGTATTTAATTCATGTAAGGTATTCATTCAAGGTGTAGTGACATTTGTTTAAAAGAAATGTTTTTAGTGTTGATTTAAATTTAAGTGTGTCGGTTATTTGTTTGGTGCTACGTGGAAGGTTGTTATATATTTTAATGGCCATGTAGTGTGGTCCTTTTTGAAAAATAGTTGCTTTTGGGATTAATAGATTTTCTGTGAACCTTGTAGCGTGTTTATGTGTTGAGTTTTTTTGTGGGAACTTTTCTCGAGATGATCGTACTAACAGGCATAACTCCATTATATATATGTCCGTCACTGTCAGAAGTTTCAGATTTTTAAAAATTGGTCTACCTAAATGAATCCCGGTGATCATAGGTGCCGTTCTTATTAGTGCCAGAATTTTTTTAACGGTAGAAGAAGTCGGGATCACCCGATGAATACTTTAAGCAATATCTCTGCACCTGAACGAGATACCGAGTTGAATTAAAGTCGATATAATGTAGTTTTTCAACAGTAACATTGTGTTTTACAGTAGTGAGTGATGAAATAAGTCAGAGATGACTAGTTTTTTTTTTATAAAACTTATTATTTACCGCTATGAGCTACTGCGAGGTTTTTGGATTGAGACTAAAATGATGTAAATTTTGCATTGTGTATGTTCATGATTTATGGGTTGAGGTTTGATTGTCTTGTCGGTGGATATGTTTGCGCACCTATTGCTTGACGGATCGAATCGGGAGAGACTGACTTATGTCCTCTTTAGACGGACTCTCTCTCTCTCGACCCATCGCATTTTACCGCAGTGGGAGGGATGGTTGTATAGGCCGGTCACTCCTGGACACATTGAACCCCGGATACCTTTTTCCTGCTCAGAACATCCTCTCCTTCCTTTCCCCATATCACAATTCAGTATCAAAAGATGTATTGTCATTGCTTTATCCGTGTTCATTGATCTGATCTGAATAGTTACATGCTTTCAATTTCATTCTTTCCCTTATCCAACTGTTTTACTATCGTTTCTACATCCAGCCTTATAACCCAAACTAGGTCAATCGTAATCCTGGTAATAGGTAATCCTGTCCAGTTGCATGCAATTAATCTTATAAACATTTTTTCAGTTTAGTTATTTATTTATTAATTGACGCCTTATTGGGCTTTTAAGTACATAACAATTACAAATTTCATTTTTAACAACAGTATAAAACAAACAATAGAAAATCAAAATAAAATATAATGATTTTTATTTATTTATTTATTTATTTATTGTTTGAAACATTTACAGAGTGTTAACAAATTATTACATTTATATTATTTCGGTGGGAATGTGCACATATATTAACACCCCAATTAAAAATGTTCACAGCATGCGTCAACAATTTCTCTTAGATTATTTACATTTAAAAAGTGGTTGACTAATTTGACTTTAAATGTATTGAAGTTTAAATTAAATATGTCAGCGATATCACTTAGTTCATTGCCCAACCTATGTATTCTTTCTAACACAGAATTCGTAGCGAAGTTATTGTTGTAGAATAAAATATTCCGTCTAGTATATTTTGGAGGTATATGTAAAGATAGCAAGTTTATAGTGTCAGGGCAGTCTAACCTTGAATGAACAATTTTATTTAATAAAAGGAGATCAAATATTTTTCGCCTTTCAGATAATTTCGATAACACAAATGAAAGAATATCTTAGTTTTAAGCCACTTTATTACATTTATATACGTCGACCGGTTTCGGTTGAACTCAACCTTCATCAGGACAGTACAAATATAAACTGTCCTGATGAAGGTTGAGTTCAACCGAAACCGGTCGACGTATATAAATGTAATAAAGTGGCTTAAAACTAAGATATTCTTTCATTTGTGTAATAATGTCAAGCCACAAAGTGTTTGCTTCCTTCGATAATTTAATTTCGATAAGTTAAGTTTACTGCGTAAATTGATTAAATTTGTTAGAAGAATATTAGTGATTTTTGCTGTTGTTAGTGAAATGAGGACATTTTTTGATATGTTGTCATGTACTTGTGTTCTTATTTGCTGTTTTATTTTTGAAGTGAAACTTCTTTACGCGCGTCATGCAATTTCTAGGACCGGAGTAAAACCGACTCATGACCGAAACGAAAATGCGGGACCACCGATTAAAGTTCATTTGATCTAGTCAAAGTTTTGAAGTAACATATAAATGCTTCTTAGCTCATCCCGACAACTGGCGTTGGTGGTGTAATGGTCAGCATAGTTGCCTTCCAAGCAGTTGATCCGAGTTCGATTCTCGGCCATCGCACATTATTTTTTTGTTTTTAACGCCTTTTTCATTCAATATCTTATTTTTTAGTAGGTCAAAACATTTTTTAAAAGAAAATAATATTGCAAAATAATAAAACACTTATCTCACTGTGATAAAACATTACTCCGCTAGAGCGCGCTTTGCGTTATTGTGTTGGATTAAAATTATTATCTAATCCGTATATTATGATAATTGTATTACATTTATTTAATTAATTTATTTATTTTGATAATATGTAATAATTTACAGAAAAAAAAATTAAAACTATCTCCCTCTGATAAAATATCCGTTCGCTAGAGCGCACTACGCGATCTTGTGTGGGATTCTATTTCTGTACATTGTACATTATTTTTAAAAATATATTATATTTTGGGTGTGATGTAGGTAACATTATAAAACATAACAAGCTCTCATATTTTCAGAACCTACATAATATAATCAATTTATGCGGCTTTGCTTACAGTTGGTGCTCAGCGTGGTTGGCTTTCAATCAGTTAAGCGAGGTTCGATTCTCGGCTGTGGCATTTTTGAAGTGAAACCTTGTTGAGGTGGGGGAGCCGCTCACGAACGTTCTCTCTCTTCTCTTCTTTCCTCTCTCTCAGACACCAGCGAACTGCGCCACGCCAAGCATCAGCTGAAACTAGAAGTTTCACTTCTGTCTTGCGTAGGCTTGACACACCCACTTTTTTTTATTTTAAATTTACAATTTAGAATTTTGTATTTTTTTTTTGGAAATGTTTTAGCCCACGGGTACAAGACACTTAATTTTTTTTACGTTAAATTCTGTCATCAGATGTTATTTTTATTGTTTATTAGTTAATTATTAGTTTTAAGAAATAAGATGGTGGGGAGTACCTGGCTATTCAAATTTGGTGACCAAAAACGGCTAAAGCCATTTCAAGCTACGTTTCAATTCTGAATGGTAGTCTTATACCAGGGCGATACTGAGTGCGATAAAGTGTTGCAAATATACTATTTTTAATTGAAATGATTGAAATGTGAAATAACACAAATTAATAAAATAAATTTTACTTCGCACGCCGAGATTTGAACCCGCGACCTCTGAATTACTAGTCGAGAGCCTTACCCCTCGACCACGACAGTCAGGAACATTTTTGAATTACTTGCATTTATTTTTACCCGTTTGTACGAGTGTAGGAATGAAAAACATCAACATAAATAATAAGTAAAATAGCAGACAAACATTATTTATTTAAAAAAAAACTGTTTTAAAAGAAAGCAAGTAAGTATGCCCAAAAAGAAACTGTTAAGTAATTTACAATAAAAGATATCAATTTGTTTTAGACCACTTTAATTTTAATTGCACTCTACCGGTTTCGGAAGCACACTTCCTTCATCGGGAGAATATTAAAACTCCTGACGAAGGAAGGGTGCTTCCGAAACCGGTAGAGTGCAATTAAAATTAAAGTGGTCTAAAACAAATTGATATCTTTTATTGTAAATTATGACGAGCCACAAAGTAAATGCTTATTACAAATATGTTAAATAATTATTATCCTTAGTCGCGCCTCCACCCCACTTCAACACTCAATATTAAATTGTGTTTTATAATGTTTAGTTATCATTCTTTGCCTTGTGGAGCGTATATAAAAAAATTAGTGGTTCCAAAAAAGTAACATTGTTTATTTATAATGGATTTCTAAAATAATAGATGGCTACTTTCAAAATTATAAAATAACCATCAACTGGCCAAGGTAATTATTGCACGCCAGTTTATAAAACCTCCGATAGTTTAACATTGCCGATTACGTTTGAGTTTTCTTTTAAAATTTCTTCCGAATTACACGGGCAAGGCGGAAAATGATAAAGGGTTTAATGATTACGAAAATTAAAACACAAAAAGCCTGAGGGCCAAGAGCGTGCCGCATTGGGCTTGTATTTGAATAATATATTCAGATTATACTGTTTATCGTTGCTGATGGGATAAAAAAAGTGATTGATTTATGTAGAGTCCTCCCCGTACACGATTTCGCTTAAGTGAGTAAGCTTTTTGGATGACTCTATTTATAAAAAGTGGTTTGTTGAGGCCGTACTGAAGAGTAGGGTCTACAATTCATAGTAAAATATACACTGAAGAGATGAATCGATATAAGTATGGTGTGGAAGTGATCGTAAGCACAAAATAAGTACAATTTTTCTTCATTTTTTTAAATACATCTCTTCGAATATCACTTTTGTTTATGGTAATGAATTATTGCATATAAAACATTGTCAAGCAAATTGACAACGTTGTCATTGATGAAAATGTATTCTATAAACTTTTTGTTACAATTTGGTACACACACGCAGACGTATACTAATTTATAGGAAATCGGTTGATAGAGTTGTCGACTCAAGTTCTTGGGTAGAAAGGTAAATCCTTAGTGAAACCATTTTTTTTGGATCTTGCAGGTTTTTAATTGGATGTGCTATAAGTAAAAAAATCTAAGTTTATTTTTATTTATTTAAGGAATTTTTTGTTTAACCATCCATTTTTTATGACATTATCGGTTTCACCCAATTACGGATGGTAAACATTTTTCTTGAACTGTGCCGTAATAATATTATATACAATTTTTGGATCAGGTGGTAAAAAACCATTATATTTCGATTAAATTTCCGATTTTATGTCCGGGTTAAATCTTCCCCATAGGAAAAACTAAACCCTTCCACACACTTTTCCACAAATGATCATCTAGTCAATCAACATTATGCAAGTGCATTATATAAGCAAAATAAATTCAGGGTTCGGCTCGGTAGAACTTCTAACAGGGCCTATAAATCCCACTGATCCCTCAGCATAAATATTTAAAAAATCTTTCGGTATCCTACATACATTCAATTACATTAGTAATAATATTATTTTTATGGCACATATAATTTTATTCAAATCAAAGATGCTTGAATTCGTGAAATTAGAAATTAACAATGCCGATCAATATAATTTAAATTAAATTATTGTTAACCAATCCTGCTATAGTTTAATTAAAAACTGTACCAGTCTGAAGATGGCATTGCTAGGCCGAAACAGCTAAGAATACGAATACGTGGATTTTATTTGTTTAAATAAATCATCAAAGAATTCCACCACGAATTGTCAGTATTGAACAATTTCGTTACCCTGTCTGGAGGTCTAGCATCGATCTAGGTCGATTGATAAAGCTCTTTGTCAATACGTTATTTACTAAATTCGTCATCTATGGTTAGTTAGCGATATTGGCGAGCACAGTTAACAATTGATAAGACATGGTCGAACGGCCGGTAGACTAATTTTAGCTCGGCATTCATAGTATCAGATAACTTCGATTGACTCTGAATATTAACGTTTTTTTTAAATATTGTGGTTCTTTGTGCTAAATAACTAGCTTATTAACGAACGGAGTTGAACTAACGAAGCTCTTACATTGAAAGAAGCCATATACGCGGTGAGTTGAATCCGTTCGGGCCAATTACGCTGCATTTTTTCGGGCTTGGAGAAACGAAAGTTGTTCACTGAACAGTTTTTAATAAAAACCTCATTAACTAATATTGTCAAAAAGTAATTTATATTTCAATTTAACATTGTAAATAGATAGATCTTTGACGTTTGACATTCGGGAATGTCAATCATAGACAATACCTACAGTGTTGTTGTGTTATTTATTGAATTATCAATATCGGTCTGGCTGTCGACAACGCGATCGTGCTCAGGAAATTAGTATAAAATCATCGTTACTTATACCCATAGATCCAATATTATAAAGTTCTCGATTCCACTGTGCTAGACCCCCTGGGGCCCAGAAGTCGAAAGGTTGTATGTTAAATGCTAACAAAACATTAATAAAATGTAATAAATGTGTCATTTAATTTAACATTAGTTTAATATTAATATGGTATGATTTGAGATTTTCACGGCCAAATATATTATAGTTTATATAAAAAAATATTTTCAAATGGTTTTCTCGTAAAGGTAACCAAAAGAGATGTTTCACTTTTACAAAATCACTCTAAATAACAATCCTGACAAATACATCCTCTTTTAACAATATTAGTAAGATTTTTTGTTCCACGATAAAATGTCACTGAATTACGAATAATAAACATCTGTAAATTTTCAGCGGCTGTAACATAACTTATGCTAGATGGCAACATTACTATCACGAAATAAATTCCCGCATTGCCTACAGGGAACCGGGAACTTTGTCCGTGATATTAAACACCAATAAAATACCCCCATTTCAAATAAGCAGATACACGTCTGTGACAACGAACTACCTCGTAAATTCTGCAATGTTGGGCGAGGGTTGTGGAGCGGACGATAGTGGAAAACCTGTTTAAACAATTCAATTTTAAATTACATGTAGGTGAGTATTTTCCTCGAAGAGACTTCTCGGGCGAAAGCGAAAGAACTTTTAAGGGCATGTATATCCATGAAAACTTTGAAAAAAGTTTTTCATTACTAATTCAATACTAATTAGCTAACTAACCATCACGCCGTTTTTTAGCAGGAGTAGGCACAGAAGACGTACTGCTAAACAACTCGGTCTTTGCACACGCTCGCTTGCTTCATTCACATTCATACCCTTTTGTTATTTCGACTTTTGACATGGTACGATTCAAGTTTCTGGTTCACTTGATCGTACTATGTCTTCCTCCTTACACTCCTTTCTTCGTCCTTTTGCTCTACATTCCCAAAACATCTAAGCGTTCGTTTCTTTATCTTACTTATTGCGCTTACGTCAATTTTACATTATTTGCGATCTCTCCTTATCTCACACGACCATACATGGTTTTACCACACATACGTCTCAGAGATCTCATTTCCATAGCATTCAGTCTAATTTTGTTCTTCCTCTGCCAGTCCCATGCTTAACTGCCATCAGGGTAGTTACCAGCACTCCGTTTTGGACTGCTAGGTTTGCTCCTTTGGACATTTTTATTGGTAGCGCCAACCGCGTCCAGTCCCCCATTGATAGAGTTTCCTTCATTCAATCTTATTTAAAATTCAATATATATATATATACATAGTTATTATCAAGTTCTGCAAGTATATTAAGTTTTATTATTGTGACAGCTATTTCGACAGATGTTTAAAATGTTTTATTATTATGCTATTAACCAATTTACTTCAATTGCAATAACGGAAACTCTTTTTTTCTGTCCGCACTTAGCATTTAAATCTATTTTTAACTTATTTCCCTTTTTAACGATAAATTCTTAAATATATACAAAACTTAATAATAACATAAAAATTAATTTATATTTATGTTCGTGGAGTCTTAAAATATATTTTTTTAAATCTAATATTGGTTGTCGAGGCTTGAAAATGAAAAACCTTTGCCCTTAAAAATAAACGTTTTTTAAAATTTGCAAGCTAACATACCATGGATACCATTTATTTTTCGAAAACATTTAATCATTTGCGCAAAATTGAAAACACGTTTATCAGTTAGACCATTGGAATTTAACTGATACTTTAAACCTAAGAATATGTTTTGTTTTTCACGGTCGAAATTAGTAAAATCGTCGACGAAAAAAACATCGATCAGACGTTTATACAAACTCCCAAATTAAATTAGCAACTTTTTTGATACATTGGATTGCTGAGTACGGCACCTTTCTAAATGGGAATTATTGATGGTGGTAGTATATAAAATGAGGTACCACCTGATTCAATAGTTTTCTGATACTAAAATCAATAATAATTTTAGGTTATTTTTTGCTTTTTAACATACCTGTACTGTTTAGTATGATTTCTTCTGACCTAGAATGTCGTATTCTATCTGATTTTTTCACTTAACTAGAATGTAGTATTGATATTTCCTCTAATCTAGAATGTAGTATAGTTCATATTTCTGCTGAAACAGAATATTGTTTTCATATTTCCACTGAACTAGAATGTCGTATTCTAGCTCATTTTTCCACTTAACCAGAATGTCGTATTCATATTTCCTCTAATATGGAATATAGAATGGCTTATATTTCTGCTGAAACAGAATATCGTTTTCATATTTCCACTGATCTAGAATATCATATACCTATTTCCTCTGACCTAGAATGTTTTATAAATAATTCCTCTGACCTAGAAAATTGTATTCTAGCTCACACCATCACTGACCTAGAATATCGTATTCCTGCTCAAATTAACACTGAACTAGAAAGTCGTATTCTATCTTACATCATTTCTGACCTAGAATGTCGTATTCTAGCTCATATCACCACTGACCTAGAATGTCGTATTCTAGCTCATATCACCACTGACCTAGAATGTCGTATTCTAGCTCATTTTAACACTGGACTGGAATAACGTATTCATATTTATACTGACCTAGAATGTCGTATTATAGCCTTTAGATGGACTAAAAGGGGAGATAGGTTTTGAGACAACGCGCGTGGTTTCACTGAGCTGAGTCTAGTGAATAAACTGGAGATTTACTGCGTTTAGAATCGCACATAAGTTCGTCGGTCAGACAAGCTGTCACCGGCTGCCACAAACGCGTAGTTCTAGGCGCTTTTTGTGAAAAAATGCCTTCCTGTGCATTTAAGATGTGCACTAATTATTTTGGAGCGAAAAAAAAAATATGCTGGAGTTTTTTTCCATTCGTATGTACTCAAAAATCACTTATTATTTCTTTAAATTCAATTATTCACAATGGTTTTGGAATAAAATAAAGTGAGATAGCCAACTCAAAACACAAGAGTATGAAAGACAACCTAGTGATAGTACGTCTGTACTGTAATCTGTTCATCAAGAAGTAGAGCAAAAGCGGCCCACTGAAGGGCGGGCGTATGCGCGGCGAGCAGTCTGAGCATGTCGTCGCTCGCCTGTGACGCAGCGGACATGCTCGTCCGTCAGTGGTCCGCTTTAAGCTCGTAACTGGTGTCGCGAGGAGGCAAGAGAAACGAGGGGCGTTTGTAATTATATAGCCGTTTCATCCGTACACACATTCTTTTAATGGCTATCTCTTTCTAATACGATTCGTTTATTTAACTATGTGTAATGTTATTTGCAGCATTTTCATGCATTTATACAAATTATTTGTTGCTATTCTTTTCTCGTGCGTTTCGTTATTCGATTTCAATCCGGAAACAGGAATGTTTTACATTTTTTGTTCGATTAGTTTGAACATAAGACTTCTTTGTATTTATTTAAATGATTCTAACTCATATTTCCACTCAAGTAGAATGTCGTATTAATATTTTCACTAACCTAGAATGTCGTATTCTAGCTCATATTTCCCATGAGCTAGCAATCGACATCCTTCCCAATTAGGATATCCTCGGTCCTAGGAAGCTTTCGGCAAAATAGGTGAAAAAGTATGACCGGAAGAGAGCATTCGATAAAAGAAACGAGACGAAGAACTGCCTGCGAATTTAATAACGCCAAAGGCCTCTTTCAGGGGAGCTTCCGCTAGAAGGAAATGAAAATATTACTTTAGAGCTTTAATTACGGAGGAGGAATAAAAACTACTGATTGTAGATTTCCTGAAATGGAATGAGCAGGTTAAAATAAGAATATTTCATCTCCTAGACTGGGAGCTTTATTGTTAATTTAGAATAATGTTTACATAATATAATTATGCATGATGTTTCCTGTTTGTGGCTAAGAGGAAAAATCTTTGACTTTGTGCTTGCGTTCTCGGTAATGCTCGGAACTTTTTTAATATAAACAATGGATTTTATCAAAGCAAAAATATTTATCTAATTTAACATATTTTTATCGGGAAAATGTAATTATTTCATATCCTCGGGTATAATGACTAAGTTTCGTCGAGGCAAAAAATGCGGAAGAACTTTTCGGAGGTTTTAATCTCGAATTATTAATAGATGTTGTATACATCGGACTTTTACATGGTAACAAATGATATTTATTAAGAATAAAAATTAACATAAAAAATTGAAAAACATTGAGTTGATTTTACTAGTATTTACAATCAAAGTAGTCGTTATTATTAACGATTGCTTTCAGCTTTTGCTTTTATCTTTTAAATTTGCCTACTCAGTACGAAAATAAATTCAAAGGTTATTAAAATAATAACTGTCGTTCGTTTCTGTTTTTTAACTTTGTTGACCTTTTAAAACTTTTATTAACTCTTACGGACTTACAAACAAAGGTGGTATAAATTTTATATAATTGATAAACAATCATGTAGGTGAGAACTTTACTAATAAACTAAAATTTTCTAAACTGATATTTAACAGCAAATTATTAAAAACAATATAACGGTAATTCCAATAACAAAAATATCTAAAAAAATGGCATTTTGAATACATTGATTGATTTTACACTAACCCCAGTATTTTATCTTTTGAGATGCTGCTTGAAGGGTCTTTTTTTAAGGAAACGAAAGAGAGGAATTCATGAAAAGCTAAAAGAATCAGATTTGGGTAAGTTGGGTGGAATATAGGTATCAATGTATCCAGGAGTGACAAACATAAGAATATATCCCTCCTACTGCAGCGCAAGGCGATTTTTTAAATACAAGTTGGAGAGGTCAAACGGTCTCTCTAATCCAGCCTCTCTTGATAAGGAACGCCACGCACCTGATGGGAAGGTGCGTTCTGAACACACCTCACCCGATGAACCTGGGCATTTCTGCTAAATCATTAAACGTAGCGAAACACTTTGGGAGCATTATGGCAGAGGTGCTGGTTATCCAATAAATGGTTCTTGGGGCTGCGGTACCCAAACCCGCCTCCTAAATTGTTAACGTTGATTTATTGGATGTATTTTTAGCTACATATGCATAAACATGCATAAGGCATTTATGTTATTAAAAAAATCTCTGTTTTGGAATTTCAATTAAAAAATAATACGTATAAAATCAACTAACTTTTTCAAGACGGTAATCTCATATTTCTTGGCCAGAATGCAACGTTGCCAGTAAAAGACATTTTTTTTCCTATTAAGAGTTCGATACAGAAATTGTAGTCTTTATTCAATGTGGAACTAAAACACCGTTTAACGGGTAGGAATTTTTATTTATTAGAAAAGCTGCTAGAGTTTTGACAAAAAAAACAAACCAAGTTAAATCATGTAACTTACATTATTAGCCACTTGGTACATTAAACAAGTACAACATTGTGTAAAACAAACACAATGACTAAATAAAATACCCTTAGATAAGAGTCACTTAAAACTGTCGGATGACTTGAACGACTTAATTGAACAAAACATATGTTATATTAAGTAATTATGTATTATTATACTTTAAGCACTCCACTCATTTTGCGGATGCCATTGAGATAAAAATTGAGCTTAAACTAGGTATTTGTTTAATTAGTAACCCAAACGGAGCCTACTTCCAAAAATATTATATAAAATCTTTTCATAGACCATCTAGTTGAATTAGGTGCCATTTTTAAATTTTGAGTTAAAAAAATGGTTTCCCTTGAACGCTGATTCTCATCCCATTAGCTTTTAATTGTGTTAAGTTTAATAACACGTCAGTGATTATAATCGTCCATTATCAAATATTCACTAACTTTAGTGTTACTATTTTCAATGAATAAGATAACGTAATAAATGTATCTTTCTTAGATTTTGAGGTAAATACACACATAGAATGCAAGACAAGCGTCATAATAAAATAATATCAAGTCTCAACAATATTGTGTTTGTTCCTTTTGGTTCATGTGTTAAAAAAGAAACCTGTGGCAAAGCTGGGTGGTTAGGTTAATTTAGGGTAGACACTATTTAGTATTACGCATATGTCAAAATTTTAAGGCGTCATATGCCAGCAACCTCCATGTCATTAAACCTCCCTGCCACACTAGTTAGAATGAAATGCCAGTAGTAAAGATTCAAATACAAAGCGCAGTGGAAAATTGGATATTGCATCCTCCAGTTTCTCCGACACACTTTCTACAGTCAAGTGGCTCGTGATTGCAACGGGTTTATTGGTTACGACCGAAGTCTTTTAATCCATATTTTTGTAAAGGTAGAGCGGATGAAAAGAAACAGCTTTAAACTAGCGCAGACTTATTATTATTGTAAGATTTGGGAAGCTGTAAGTATTTATTAAAAAATATACTTGCCTCAGTTCAGGATCATTGCATGTCATAATCAGAAATTTTCTTTTCGAATGTTAGTAAACTTCAAAAATTTCTTATGATATTATAAAAATACAAGACACTATATAATTCATTCTAGTCGAACACAAATGTAACACCGCTAACACAGCCATTCAAAGAATATATCTGCACTAATTAATAACTATATGAACGGCCCGCTAAAATATGTCCACTGGACCTAGTCCAGTGAAATTACGCATCTCAGTAACGTATTTTCACTTAATAAATTCATAATATTATAATCTGTAAACATTTAAAATAAAAAAAAACAAATTTTCGAATAAAGCATTACAAATTAATATAATTATTTTTGTATCTATTTTATCGGTTGTTTGATATAATTTATTTACAAAGTTTGAACATTAATAATTCACTGAATATGAAGTATGTTAGGTATTACGCAGGAGGACTTCACATTACCCATGCACCAACAACCGAAATGAGTATAATCAATAATAATTAAATGTATTAGAGTTGACTTCTAGTTGAAATTTTTGTTTTACTCATATCTTTTGTTTTTTATTTATTTTTTTCACCGGGAAAGTTTAAATTAAAATTACGTACAGTGGATTTTTATAATTGTTTTTTTTTTTTTTAAAGAAAGACAAACATTTTCGGGTTACGAATAACCTGACAATATTTGAAAATCTTCTACTTCCACCACACTAAGCGGAAAATGTTGCTTGTGTTGTGATGAGGAATTAGCCAGCCGAAGAACTGAATACATTACGCCTGAGTGGGACCCAAACGCGATGTCAACTCGGCCACCGACCGGTCAATAATCACTTCATATTTTTACACGAATTTCCCGCAGTTTGATCATAGCATCAAAATCTGAAATGGCTGTCAATCAACAAATTCTGCTACAATCTCAAAATTAAATAACCAGTTTAACATAAATATTATCATTTTTTAATGATAAACTAATGTTGATAAGACAAGGTTTAATACATAGCATAGAAGATAACAAATAATTATAAGCAATAATTAGTCGCCTGAAATATCAATACAAATTGAAAATATCTTCCGAGTAAAAATAAATGCCGCCAAATGGAATTGAATCCGTACCTTCTGATGTCCGGTCAGGTGCTCTGAACCACTGAGCTATGCACTGACTAATTGTTGCATATAATTATTTTCATTAATACTAATTTCGGTTGTGAGTCTGTCTGTGGGTAACTCTGATTTATTTTAATTTTCTTAAGCTGAACACTTACGGCAAAGCCATTTGGCCCGACCACGAAGGTTAATTTATTCCATATTTAATTTCACAATTTGAGAGGTAGGCTTGGGTACCACCAGCCCGGGAACCATTTATTGGATAACCGACACCTTTGCCATATGCCACCCCAAGTGATTCACTACGTTTGATGATTTAGCAGGGGTGCACGGGTTCATCGGGTGAGGTGTGTTCAAGATTCGCCTGCCCACCAGATGCGCGGCAGGTTTCGGGAAACCCTTTGACCTCTTCAACTGTTCTTCTTGACCCATTGCTTTGAACTACAGCGGGAGGGATAGATTCATACGTCTTTCACTTATGGACACACTGACCCCCAGATGAAAAATGAAAAAAAAATAACACGTAAAAGACCAGCTGGGTGTGAAAAATCAAAATAAAATTGGTATTCAAAATGATATGGGTAAAGAGAATATGTATTTTTCTACAGCATCCAAAACAAAATCACTTATGGGAACACAGCTATACCATGGAGGAATCTTTCCTCCGAGAGCCATACTGTTTGACTCGAATTCATACTCACATACCGGGGGTTAGAATCATAGGGACCTATCTACAAAAACGCAGATTTGAGATATTAAATAAAGGTTGGAATGCTTATATGCTAAACTTTAATAATAATAAGTAATTAACATCTTTTTTTTGTAAAAAAAATATATGATGTTAGCCTCATATGAATTTCCCGTGCTGAGAATTCCATTTACATATGTATAAAATTTAGTAGTCTGGATAATAAAACTGTATCTCTTAAACTGTATGGACGAGATAGAGCTTCGTGTCACTGACATATATTTTTTTTTTTTTTTTTTTTTTTTTTTTTTCCTTTATTTTTTCCCAATTTACATATTTCACAATACAAGTTTTTTAATAATATGAAAGGGAACCCACTAAGGCGCAGCCTGTGCGTGGGTAATATAATTTAATACATTAGATTTTTGTACCTAAAAATACATAACAGTAAAAATAAAATAAAAAACAGTAAGCATAATAAAGAAAAACGGTAGGCTTATAATAAAAGTTATTCTAAAAGATTGTGCAAGAGGAGCATATTAAAAATAAATCAAAGTAAAAATAAAGATTGTAAGATAATATATATGAATTAAAAGAACACAAAATAAAATAATAATAACTATACAGAAACAAAATAGAAAAAAGTAAAAATTAAATGAATAATGCTTCAACATTTGCATTGTACAGCCACAACTTTAATTCTTTTTGGTATTGCGCTAGTTTAGTTGTTACTTGAATTTTTTTTGGTAGTAGATTAAAAGTGCGAGGTCCAATAAAGCTACTGTGAGTTTGCATTAGTTTGGTATTGGTTTGTGGGGTATAAAATACATGATTTCTTCTAAAGTTTATTTTGGGTTCATATTTTTGAAATTTATTTTGGTTTTTCATGACGTATTTCAGGCTTTGAAGTAGAAATAGTTTACGGAGATTGAATAGTTGAGATTCCTTGTACAATTGATCAGTCGAAAATGTCCTCTTTTTATTATATATAACCTTGATAATATGATTTTGTACTATTTGTAGTGGTTTTATAAATGTATCTAGTGCGCCACCCCATCCTAATATACCGTACATAATTGAGGATTGCACTAGAGAAAAATAAATCATTTTCAATTTGTCAACATTGAGTACTTCCTTAAGTCTATAAAATATGTACGTCAGATATCTTAATTTAGAAACGGTGTTATTAATTTGTGGTTGCCAGTTTAAATTTGTGTCAATATATATACCCAAATATTTGATCTTTTCAATTTTTCCAATTTCAAAGCAAGAGGTGCATGTTACTTTATTACAGTTAGCATTATGTAGTCTAATTTTAAGGTTATTGGGAGGTTTGTTTTTACTGTTTTTATAAAAAGTTAGGTAAAATGTTTTACTATAGTTTAAGAAAAGTCTATTACAAGTAAGCCATGATAAGACATATGAAATACATTTTGTTGCATTTAAAAAAGTTTCAGGCCAGGATTTTCCATTTACTATTATTGCTGTATCATCAGCGTAAGATACAATTTTACCA
The DNA here is from genome assembly GCA_026573805.1 of Hesperophylax magnus. NCBI lineage: Eukaryota > Metazoa > Arthropoda > Insecta > Trichoptera > Limnephilidae > Hesperophylax > Hesperophylax magnus. The sequence goes on along the minus strand of JAIUSX010000210.1, from coordinate 493,076 downwards.
GGGATTACAACATTGCATAAATCATTAATATATATTAGAAACAGAATTGGGCCAAGCACAGTCCCCTGTGGTACTCCATTTTTTATCACTGTTTCTTTGCTATAAAAGTTCCCAATTTTTGTTTTTTGTAATCTGTCTTTGAGATAGTGAGTGAGAATTTTTAGTGCATCTTTTTTGAAACCTATTTGATTAATTTTCTTTATGAGTAGATTGTGATTTACAGTATCAAACGCTTTTCTTAAGTCTAAAAATATAGCTAGACTTTTTTATTTTGATCAACAGATGTGTATAAATTTTTTGTCAGATCGAATATTGCATCTTCAGTGCTTAATTTACTTCTGAAGCCATATTGATTTTCGGACAGAATATTGTTTTGTTCTAGGTATTTCATAACTCTATTTTTGATACATTTTTCAAATATTTTTGAAAGGTTTGAAACTAAGGAGATAGGTCTGTAATTGTCTAATATGTGCGTGTCACCCGATTTGTGAACTGGTAATATAGTGGAGATTTTAAATTGTTCTGGGAAATACCCTTCTTTTAGGGATATATTATAAATATGTTGCAAAGGAGTTAAAATATATTGTTTTATTTTTTTTAGTGTATTACCTGATAAATTATCAATTCCTGAAGAATTTGTTGGTTTTAGGCTGTCAATGTGTTTTTCAATTTCATTAGTTGTGATAGGTGTAAAATAATCTAATGAGTTAATTGAATTGTTTGTTGGTACCAAAAGCAGAGATGAGTCAACGGGCGCTGTATTAGCAATCTTACTGGATGATTCAAGTACTTGGTCTACGACATTTGTGAAGAAGTTGTTAAAGTTATTTGCAATGTCAGATTTGTCAGTTATAATATTGTTATTTATTTTAATCTCCTTAACCTCAGTTGATGCTATTCTTTTTTTATTCGTTATTTCGTTAATAATATTCCACGTTTTTTTGGTATCATTATTTGCATTATCAATTTGTTCACCATAGTATTTTTTTTTACAACTTCTTATTAACCTATTTAGTAAATTTCTATACAGTAAATATTTTGTTTTCATGAAGGACATTGTTCTGACATTGTTTTTTTGACAGGCTCTTTGATAATTTAGCATCTCTCTATATAGTTTATCTCTTTGTTTAATGGAGACTATTATTCCTACAGTTATCCAAGGTTTAATTTTTTTATATTTTCTCTTAGATATAACAATTTTATTTGTACTTTTTGAAATATATTCTTGGAGAGTTTTATAAAACGATTCTAATGCTGAATATGGGTTTGAAATTGATAGAATTTGATCCCAATTTTCCAAAAAAAGTAGATTATTTAATGTGAGGTAATTAATATTATTTTTTTCAACTGTTTCAGAATTTTCTTTTGAATTTGCAGTTAAGATGTTGTGTCCGTAAAATGTTGGGTAATGATCAGTAATGTTTGTTATTAGAGTTGAAGATGTTGTTTTAAAGTGTTTGTGTGATTTAACAAATATGTGATCTAGAGTCGTGGAGTTATTCAAATTTTCTCTAGTTGGTGAGTTTATGTAAGACTGATATCCAGCACACGACAAACAATCTAAGTACTCATTTATACAATTTGTTCTTTTGTTATTTTCATTTATATTTATATTGATATCACCGGTTAATATTGCGAAGTTGAAGTTATTTCTGTTAGTCATTTTTAAAAGCGAATTAAGTTCGTTATTGAAGAGAGTTTCATTTAGTGAAGGTGATCTATAGATAGCTATTAGCAAATAATTATAATTGTTATGGTTAAATGTTAATTTAATAGCATTTGCTGTTTTAAAATCTAAAATCTCGAAAGCAGTTTTCATGAGACAATTATTCATAAATACCGTGACTCCATCGTGTCCAGTATGTTTGCATTTAGATGAAATGGTTATATATCCTGGCAGGTTAAAGGGTATTACCTCTTTCATCTGTGTCTCTGTTAATATAATAATACTAGGAGAAAAATCTAGACTTTCGATTAGGACACAGAGTTCATCAAAGTGCTTTCTTAAACTCCGTATGTTCATATTTAGAACTGAAAAATTAACATTTTTAAAATGATTATTTAGTTCACTTGTGTTTTTACATATAAAGTTTTCATGCAAAAAATTTTCATCAGACATTTTGAACAATGATGAAGTATTTATACATGTATTATGGTCACTTGTTTGTTTATTCGGAGGGAATGTCTTCCGGCTGCCTTATGTGGATGATTGGGGCTAATTCATCTTTTCTCATCATTATGTTACCATTTTTTGCCCAGATAAACTTGTAGCCTAGTCTTGATGATTTCGCCAGAAATAGGAGGTGTTTATTATTTTGTGACAATTGTTCATTAATGTAAACAATGTTTTTATAATCTTCAGAAAAATTTATATTTTTTGGGTACAAAGTACCATATTTTCTTTTCTGGGTTATAATATTGTCCTTACTTTCTTTGTTTTGAAAAGAAACTACTATCCCTGGATTTTTACTTAATGGGTTTCTGTTTTTAATTCTATATGTGTTTGTTATTTTAGGTAATTCAGTTTCGCATTTTATTGTTTCCAATATATTGTGAACTATTTTAGGTAAGTTTTCATTCTCTTTGAAAGGAACACCTTGTATTTCAATATTATTTTGTTTTTGAAATTGTTCCATTTTGTTCAATTGCATTTTGATTTCCTTATTATCTGATTGTAATTGTTTAATTAAATTATCTTTGATTTTATTTTTTTCTTCGTATTCGTCAATTTTATTACAACAGAATTCCACAGACTTTTTAAGTTCTCTGAGTTCATTTTTCAGTTGTTCGTTAAAAGATTTCATTAACTGTTCTGATAAGTCCTCAAATTTTTTTTCCATAAATTTCATCATTTTGTTAGTGTGATAGTCTTCTTCCGAATCGCTAGATGGCGCCTTTTTTGTGGTTTTCTTTTGCCTGTTCATCTTAATGTGTTTTTTGGCGTATTGCACCTAGATGGCGTTGTAATTTATGTAGAAGGTTGGTGTACTAAAATCGACTTATTTTAAAATAAAAAAAGCCGTTAGGTTAGGGCAGGGAGCGAACTCTGTTCCCTTGGGACTGCGCTTGAAGCAAGTGACGTTTGCCGCTCTAAACCGCTTAGCCACCACCGATATAGCGGGACCTGCGATTATACTGTTATATTAGTGCTGTGAGTCTTAGAAATGTTAGGTATTCTGATTTTGAGTGGTTATTACAGGCAACAACACTGTACAAGCTCACTTCACAGATTTTAAAATCACTTAAAAATGTATATAACGATGCCGTTATTATTTAAATAAAGTAAAGAAGTTCACTACTGTTACACAGTTATGCGATTATCAATGTCTTTTTTATTAAATTCGATGTATAAACTATTAATTTTGAATATTATTTGCGGAGCGATTTTTGGCGTGCACACTGTGGGTATTAGGTACGTTTTTTATGGCATTACCGAAACGTAGCTACACAAACTCAAAACACCATTTTTTGTAGTTAGACCCCTGTGATCCTAAGCCCCCGATACTAGGATAGGGATTGCCCGGCTGAGCCGGTGAGTCATTGGCTCAGGCATTTGCCACATACGGTCGAGTCGAGCCACGGCTCTTTGGCTGGGTCGGTGGGTTTTTGATACGCCGAATATCAAGCAGAGAACTCCGAGCCACACACTATGAGTTATGGCATGGGGCGGGGCTATTTGTTGCGTTGGCTCTGCCGTGTTTGTCCAGTTTTAAACGACAAGTAGTAGTCAGATCAGGTGATTTTTTGAAGGTCTGCGATTTTTCCATTTTCAAGAAAACGTTGTTTACTAACTAACTAGATTTACTAACATAAATACAATAAGTTTTCATGGGTCTGGGCTAGTAGGTATATAAAACTATAACATTAATTTCTAGTGTAAAAGACGAATATAAAATGACTAATATTTTTCTCAATTTTTAATATTACTTCCAACTTTTTTTAATAAAACAGCGTCGATTTTATGTAAAACTTCGTGAGGCAGCTTCATAACACCTATAAGCTGGCTACCTAGGCATATAGCCACCCAGCGAACGAACCAGCCGTATAATGTCCGAATTAAAATAATGAAATTCTGTCACGAGATGGTTAGGGGCAAGAGAAGTACCCTCATCAAGCTGAGAGCAACAGCTTCGGGCCCCACGGCTGGCTATAGACAGACCCTCAAATTGTAATTTAATATCTGGCGATAATAACTTTCATTCGGCCCCCGTAACTGGTGAAAAAGGGCGGAAAATCACGGGAAAATGGCCCACTCGCTTTGAGATTTTGTGTTGGCATCACATTTCCATACAAATGCAGGGAATTTGGCTGTTACTTTTTCAAGTACCTGCTCTTCTGCCTTCTAGCTCGCTACAGGTACTCTTGCCACTCTTTGAGGATTTTTCCACCTCGTCTCATTTTCTTTACCTTTCCATAGGCTTTGATGAGGTTTAATTAAATAGCGAATAAAATCCTACGGCTCGAATGAAAAAGATTAGAATACCGTTTCGTTAGGCCGCGAGCTTCCTTTAGAAATTGATTGCGTTAGGAATGAGTCAATAAATGAATCTTGACGATTACTTTCGTTATTTAACGTTTTTGTATAGAATTTTTAATGTAGATTTAAATCAAGGATTTCGAATAATGTAAAGGTTGTGCTTGTAAATTAACATTTTAACATTTCACAAAATTAATGACCCATTGAGGCAATTTTCGTAGGCCATCAAACCTTCGTGGAAAAACAATATCACGCTTGTGTGATTTCACCAAGTAGTTCATATTTTATTTTAGTATAATATTTATTTTTATTTAGCAGGGGAGGTCAATTTTTTCGATTTTCAGTTCTTTTCGCTAATATATGATAAAGGACCAAAGAGGGGTGAAGAACAGTTGATTTGAAGATAATACTATGTTATTATGGCTACCATGATATGATTTTTTTAAAGTAATTAAGATATTAACCTATTTGTACTCGGGCTTGGGTAATATACAAATTTATATGGTATGCAATGCAAATTTTCTTCAAAGTGTGGACCTCTTTAAATTTATTTATTAATTTATGCCTGTCGCTCTTTTATAAGTATACATTAATTAAATTACGTAGTATATTCAAATAAACATAATAATATATTTGTAGTATCATGAGAATAGCATCAAAATAATATTTAAAAAAAATAGGAACAAAATGAATTAATACACTTCAATACAACAAATGCAAAAGAGAGAGAAAAGAGAAAAAGTATCTGCCTGGAATAAATTACAAAAATCAATGTAAAAGAAAAACTAAATTAAAAACTAAATTTTTATAGAAAAAAAGTAAGTTACATATTTTATAATATAATAATGTTAGCGAAACAAAACTTAATTAATTTCTGATTTAAACTTTTACTATTATATGGAATCAATGATATTATCAAGGGAACAGAATTTATTTCCAAGCCTATGCAGCCTTTGAACTGGGGAATTAATAAAATGCTTTTAGACGAATGAACAAAGAACAACTCAGGAAGTCTTGTTTTAAAATTTGGTACTCGGAACGACATTGGCTAAGTTAAGTCAGGTGCATCTAATAAATATTTGAATCTGCCGTTTAAATCAAAGTTAATACCCATGAATTCAAGTTATTGCACATGCATTTGCCCCGATAATATATGTATTATTATTATTTTATTTACTTATTACATGCATCTATATAAAAAAGGTTTACATATATTTTTTTTTGCCTTTGCCTGTCTCACTAGGAAATCCTTATAATATTAAAATAAAGTACATTTTTCAATAAAGCAAAAATATTTGACAAAAATTTTCAGGTTCGAAGGTAGTGGTAACAATAATGAGATAGAGGATTATATTTGGGTGAGGTGACTAATTATTGCACTAACTTTTTTGATGATCCATTGTTTGATCAGGATTTTGTATTTGTTGATATTATTCGATTGTGTTGTTTTTTTAGGTAGGCTTTAGGAAATTTATGTATATATGAATGCGAAAATTTTAGAATTTTTCCGAACACACGTTTCGACATTGTGATATATATTCGTATTGTACTTAAAGTTTAACCGGAAACCTATTAAGTCATAAGTTAAGGGCCTGCAATCTGTTTTTGACCGGATTGCCAACAATATGAAGAAGAGATTCTTTTTAAATTAGCAATGCTCATTTTTCTCCGTGTGCGCAATAAAGCAAAATTATGTAAGGTGAACTCTTGTCGATTCCTTCGGTCTTACACATCAACTTCAGTAACATAAACGATGACAATTTTTTTTGAAGCGCGGTTTAATATGATCTTTTTGCTTCGTTAAAACTAGGCAGATATGAAATATCAAATTTACATATTTATTTAAACACGTTTTTCAATCATGTTGACGTCACGAGAGCAGTTGTCAATCTCAATCAATCAATCTCTCCATAATGATCCGCAATGAAACTACGATCGGGGTCGAATAACGTCATGGGCGTTTTGATTTGTAGTTTTTTTATCAATTGAACGAATATGAAATTACTTTTTATTTTCAGAAATGATGTTTATTGAATATATAATATTTTTAAATGGAGCTCCTATCTACCAAAATCTGTTTCGAAATCTACGCGTTGCCCGCCCCTGTAACATAGAGTAGATAATATTATTATTTTATTTTGTTAAAATATCACGCAGAATGATAAATATCAGTTTTAATTATATTTGGTCCATTCCCTTTTTCATAAGTTGGTGGCGTTTTTAAAGTACTGCGCGCAAACATCACGTTGATTAATGATGATTATATGCAAAACAATTCGGTTTATTTTCAGTTACATTTTTGGGGCAATTACGCTCAGCTATTTTTCGCGAACAAATCCGCGATAAAAAGGACAATTGAGTCCACTCGATGATAATTCATTTGTTTCACAATATTTTTACAATTTTATTATATTGCATTTGTGCCGCTGAAAAACGTGAGTACGTTGGTAAAGCTACGTAAAAAAGCTCATGTTCATTATTTTATATATAGAAATGATTATTTTGGAATTGGACCGCTAACAATTACACTACTTATACTATAGATGGCGATAAAGTTTAATTTACCGCTGGACATCAGCTACTGTTTTAATACACGAAATAAAAAAATCTCCAAAAAACGTATTTTTTTATTTTGCTTGTTTTACGATCATTTCATAAAATAAACCTTTTTTATCAAATTAACCACAACCTAAAAAGGATTCGTAATCAAGGAAATTTTGAACTTTGAAGCACTTTTTACACACCTGATACTTTATTTTTTTCCGGGTTTATTAAAGGACTTAAAGATAAAAAGTGCTCGATTGTTCAAAGGCTAAGATGTTTTTTCTTTGCAGTATTAAATAAATCGTTCAAAATAATTCTAAACGATGAAATTTTCAAACAGAAAACAGGAAATTTTGTAGTGCTATGCCTTAAAAGGTTATTTATTATTACATCTATATATATATACGAAAACTGTCAGGCTACTACAATAAAAAAAACGGAGAATTCTTAAGCCAGCTTTGAAGTCAACACGTATAGTACTCGTATTATTCCGATCTTTGTTATAAAATAGCTGTGTTTATATGAAAACTGAATACATAATAGAATCTTCTTCTTACATAAGTTACAGCCTTTTAGAAATTGGATATTTACATTATTTTATTTTACTTATGATAATGCAACCACTCGAGCGATAGCTACCCAAATTTCGGTCGGTAATATTTATAAATTTCAATTAATTATAAATTCAAAGATTTTTTGAAATTTAATTTATAAAACCTGAAAATTTGTGATAAACTGTGAAATCTACGATAATTCATTGGCTTTAAACCGCAGCTAGCAGTTTATATATTTCCTTATTACTAGTTCGAGGTACTATATTGATTAAATAGAATGGCCGTGTCTTAAACCGAACAAACCGAATAATAATAACCTCACCCAGTAAGGGTCACATTTATTTTTTTATTTTTAGAACGACACATTAACGGGTTATGAAAATCATGAAAATATTTGAAAATCTCCTACTACCACCACATTAAGCGGAAAATTTTGCCTTAGAGGTGCTAGTACGTACTAATATCTCGTCAAAACTTGTTCTACTATTAGAACACGATAAGCGGTGCGCATAAATTCTGTAGTTTTAGTAAGAAAGTTAGGAAAGTTGGAGGTCAGTTGGAGGTAAAAAAGCGGAACTTATTTTTTCGCTTCTTGTCTCATCTCTATAATACATCAATGGTTTAGCTATGAATTTTTGTTATTATGCTATAATTTTGTTATAAGATTACCACCATAATAAGGGTACTTGTCTAGTTAGTGTATTTTAAATAATAAAATAAATTATCGTCTCTCCTTATTTCTAAACTTAGCCTTTGAAAACTCTCACATTAATATAGTATATTATATATTTAAAATCTAAGTTCTCTAACATAAGGCAAACATAAGAATATTATAACCATTTGTCACATAAAATAATGTTCAAAAAGTATAAAAGGCAGACAAGTGTACAAAGAATACATTAAAAATCCGACGGTTAACACAAGCTTTGGACAAATACACCACAAATACCAGGCAAGAAAAGCATTCGTCAATTTTTCATTCAATACTATTTAGTATTGAATTACTCACATTTGTGAGTCAAAAAATATTCAGATTCAAAATTATAAGATGGGTTAAATAAAAAATAGGCAAAAAACAAAATAAAAAAAAATAATAAAATATATAAACAATACCATTACAATGCACGTTTCATTATTTACAACCGCGACCTCATTCATACTTGTGATTTTTTATTACCGCCTTTATTATTGTATCTTAATTTATATCGTCACAGTTTTATTATATTTTATTTCCTAATTTCTTTTATATTGAATTTTATTAAATTGTAAGATGTGGGCCCCAGGACGGGCAAAGTACACAGCGAGGCTTACATTATCAAATAATGTTTTAAAATACAAAAAATTCCCATATCATAATCTTTTGTTGAAACATACCTGTACCTATTTAATGGATAATTTTTTATACTCATAATTATGACGATAAAAACCTGTTACTGACAACGTCTTACAGAAAATTTTATCAGTATTAATCTTAAAGTGGACATAAAATCAACCCGTAAATAAGTTATTTTACTATAAAATATCTATTTTTTTGGTTTCACTAAGGACTGAATCTGCTGGGACTGGCTTTTGTGAACTTTTAAAATATCTTTCGAAACCTGATTTTTTTTTGGTTTGACTGAGGATTTAATCTTCCTCTCCAGGGACTGACTAAAATTAGTGACTCGCGCTATCGCTAATTGGGTGGTACCAACATTTATTTCGTTTATTACCTGCTGTCAATTTTTTTGTCATCCAATACGTATCTGCTGAGTTTCAAGTAAGAGGGTTAATTTCCACTTCCAAGATTCCACTTCAATCATTTATTCATTATTTCCACAGTGAGATTTGGAGATTCGACATAGCCATTTGACTTGCAAAAAATGTTTTCTGCTATTATTCAAATTATGAACTCTTCTAAAATTAATTTCAATTCAATTATTAGTTTTTGTAGTAGTTGTATTGTACCTACTCCTAAAGTATTAACTCAGCTAAAGATAGGCTTGACATTTTGAATTAATATTTTTAAGTATTTTTTCATTGAAATGCAAAATCCGACAACATCATTTCATGGCGAAAGAGAAGTCTTTAATTTTCAGAAGCAAACGTATCCGGAATTATTCGTTTCGCCATTTCTAACTCACAGACATCGTCTTCCGCCCAACGGAGTAGGTACCATTATAGCCTACGGTTAATTCACCAGTTAAATACCTCAAGACGATTTATTAGTTTTCGCCAGAATTCACGACGCCATAAACCAGGCGGCGAGTAAATCATTTTGTCGTGAAAACTAATTCGGGAGTCGAAAACGATAATAATGACTTCCCAATAAATTGAGAGAGGCACTATAATGAATTTTAGAAACGCCAGATCTAAGATATAAACGGGTCTTCATTTGTATTATGAGTAATGTCTACTCACTAAAACTTTTAATTAAGTTATTTTGCAAGATTATTATGATTTAAAAATCTTACATTTTTGAAATAATAAATTAATTTGTAATGACAAATTAAAATATGAATATTTTGGGTTGTACCATTGACTAATCAAAGGGTTGTACAGATTTGGATTGTATCATTGACAAATCCAACGGGTTGTTCAAATTTGGATTGTACTATTGACTAATTCAATGGGTTGTACAGATTTGAGTTGTACCATTGACTAATCAATGGGTTGTACCATTGGCTAATCAAAGGGTTGTACATATTTGGGTTGAACCATTGTCTGATCAAAGGGTTGTACAGATTTGGGTTGTACCATTGACTAATCAAAGGGTTGTACAGATTTGGATTATATCATTGACTAATCCAATGGGTTGTACAGATTTGGGTTGTACCATTGACTAATCAATGGGTTGTACCATTGGCTAATCAAAGGGTTGTACATATTTGGGTTGAACCATTGTCTAATCAAAGGGTTGTACAGATTTGGGTTGTACCATTGACTAATCAAAGGGTTGTACAGATTTGGGTTGTACCATTGTCTAATCCGATGGGTTGTTCAGATTTGATTTGTACTATTGACTAATCCAATGGGTTGTTCAGATTTGGGATGTACCATTGACTAATCCAATGGGTTGTACAGATTTGGATTGTGCCATTGACTAATCAATGGGTTGTATCTATGACTTATCAAATGGGTTGTACAGATTTTCATAAATTTAAGAATTTTAAGACAGGTTGTTTCACAGAATTTGAACAATTCATAAAATTTCAAAGTTAATATTCAAGTTCTGAGAAAGTTCTATTAAAATTCTGTCATTATCCTGTGAAACAACCGGCCGATGATAGAAAAAAATAATTATTTATTTGTTCATATGAAGCAAATAGTTTAAGATATGACATTGTAATTTAAAACAGAACCATAAATTAGTAAACACGAGTTTTATTTTTATGCTTAATGCCGACCGGGTCTCACTGCAACCGTAGCTTCTTCAGGGTAATAATAATAATAATAATAATACTTGGATGACTTGTATAGCGCCGTTTTTGTGCAAAAACTAGTACAACACTTAACTAAAAATAAACTAAAATTTACAAGTAATAACTGCAACCGTATGCGAATGCTTAATACATTTGTACCACATATTTCTTATAGATTTTAGTAAGGTATTGTCATGCCCTGAAGAAGCTACGGTTGTAGTGATCCGGGTCGGCATTAAATATACAAAATAAAAGTGTTGTTTATTAAACTACTTTGTTTTAATAAGGTACAGTAGAATTATTATTTAAATAATTAAACCAGTTGGCATATAAACAACAATAAGTTGAGTTCAACGTTTTTATGCTAGTAATAATAAATATTGGAGTATTGAAATAAAAGTTTCCACGAAACAAAAAAAAATGATACTGTAACGTCTATTTGTAGAACAACCGTTCCACTTTTTTATTAGAACCTTCCTCAATAAAACCATTTTGTTGGTTTAACCCGCCAACTTCCCATCGGGAAGGCTTGTTTAGCAATTATCCGCGGGTGAATAGGTAAAGGGGGAAAAGTATTTGTTCTTTTTGATTGGGAATCAGTTTCGCTACTGTTTGTAACGGAGATCACTTTCCATCGGGGTGCTTTTTATTGTTTCCAATTATAGAGGCCGTTCACCGTAATGGGTGCAGCCTGACCCGAGGTTGTGTAGGCAAAGGGGGTGTAAAAGCAAACCAAAAGCAATGAATATACTGCAGAGGGTTTTGATTTAGTATTTACAACCAATTAAAAATTTTAACAAGCAACTTTGAATAAATAATGTGCATTTTTATCTTTTAAAGGAATTTTTTTTTCATGTTTTCTAATGCACTAATATATTTCGGAAATTTGGGGTACATGTAAGTATAAAACGTTATGGGGGGCAGATTTATTATTTTGTGAGATGTTAAAAGATAGTTGCTAAACCGTGAGTTGAAAATGTCAATGGTCAATGCAGAATCGTTAAGCAGTTGTGTCGCTTTGTCGATTGGCGCGTTCTGATATGCAGAAGTCCAAGCTTTCGGAGTTCGAAAAGGTGCAAGATATCTCTCATGAGTAAACCTGTTAGGCACTTATAAATTAACCTCTTTTAATGTAAGTGGAATGTATGCTGTAGCATAATATTGTGAATTGACAGAAATAACAATCCAGTACATTATCCAAGAAATTTGATGAAATGTTCAAGTTCTGTGAAACAAACTGCGATCTGTGTGTATATTTATAACTATAGTGTTATTTTGAATTGATAGTAATTTAGATACCTAACAAACTTTAACTGGTGATTCCTGACATTATTTTGAGTTAAAAATTAATGTAGTTACCATTTTAATCTCATGTAAAAAATTTATAAGTTCTTATAAAAAATTTAACAAAGTTTTTCATTATTTTGATGTCACTTTCTAATCCCAACCGTTTGGAGCCAGTAAGACTATGAAATTCCCAATTGGGGTATGTTATGAGGCTAAAGGTAGTGGGAATGAGAATAAGATGAGGAAGAGGAATGTGGGGGAGTGCCTGGCCATTCAAATCGTCACGAAACACGACTAAAGTCATTTCAAGCAACCATCCAATTCTGAATGACTGTATACATAAATAACACAAATTAATCAATAAAATTTATTTGCGCACGCCGGGATTTGAACACGCTACCTTCGGCTTGCTAGTCAAGAGCCTTACCCCTCGACCACGGATACCGTCACTTAGCCGAGTTGCCATCCAACAAAGCACCCCGATTCTAACTGTTCATCGCCTACTTTCGATTTATTACACCTTTTATGTTTATCCATACATTGTTTTGTGTTTTTAGATAGATAATAAAAAAATCTTCTTACCAAATTTATGTGATATACTTTGTATTGTAGTTTATTTCAGCTTTTTTGATTGTTTATTAAGCCATCTAATTTGTTTTGTTTCAGAATTCCCGCATTGCATTTGGATTGAGGCACAAAGATGAAAAATCGTCGCCACAATATGGAGCTGAGACATTCAAAAGTGTTCATCGTTACTGTTTGTTTAATTTTTGTGCTGGGAGTTGGGACAATAGATGCCAGACAAAGCGAAAAGCGTCGAAAAGATAAATCCACAACATCAGAGCGCCCTCAAACAACAAACATATGCGACATTTCAGATCGCGACTCAAAAGTTCATTGTTATTGCGAGGAGACTCAGGCTTACAGGAATGTGAGCAAAGCGGAGTGCTGGGTCTTCAATGGAGGTCTTGCCATCGATGACCCCATCTGGGAAGCTTTCAAGTCACAAAACCGCCTTCAAGAACTGTCTTTCAACGTCCGAGCTGATGGAGCACTTCTCTTCGTCCCAACTCGTGCCCTCCGCTTCATGCAAAGACTCAAGAAGCTCATTATAAAGTATGGAAACATAGATGAGATCTACTCTTTCGCATTTGCTAACTTGACTTCTCTGCGAGAAATTGTTTTATCCAGGAATAAAATTGTCGCTTTGGAAGCCAACGCCTTTGCACACTTACCCAACTTGACATCCCTCGAATTGGACGAAAACAGGATAGCAGAAATCGGTAAAAACTCGTTTGTTGATCTTCCCAACTTAACAAAGCTGTATTTGACAAACAACAATATAAGCATCATTCAAGACGGAGGGTTTAGACATTTGGTACAACTTTTGGAACTCGAATTGGACAAGAACTCTATTGCAATTCTGAACAAGGCAAGTTTCGATGGGTTGGCGAATCTAAAGAGATTGGACTTAAGGACCAACCGACTCAAGATGCTGAACGATTTCACGTTCGCCGAGTTGTGGAATCTACAAGAGCTGTTATTGGATTCCAATGAGTTGATAGTTATTTCAGAGAGAGCTTTTGATGGATTGTCACAGCTGAAAACTTTGTCTTTGAGCGATAATCGGCTGACCGTGTTGACGAGTGGCTTGTTTGAAGGCGTGCGGGGATTGACTCATTTGGACTTACGACAAAACCGACTTCAAACCCTCACTGTTGACGATATCCGACCTATATTGGACAACCTCAAATTAGTTTCAAGCCTACTTTTATTGGACGGTGAGTAAAACAATTTATTTACTACCCTTTCTGGTTCATGTTATTCACAAAATTAAAATTCACTCAATTCATTCTCACACAAAAACTACATTTAATTTGAACAGAACTTCTTTAATAAATAAATTATGATTGGATCAAACAACACGGCATTTTTTTGACGTTTTTATTACAAAGAAAGTCTTTACTTGTACATGAAATATAATCACAATAATTATTAACATAACTTTCTCAACGTTCAAAGTAAAAGCTCTCAAGAAACTTTGTGCTTTATATTTAAAATATAGCTCAAAGCTCATTAAATTTTAATGTTAAATACAGCGGCTTTGCGGAGAATTTACAGACCATTGGGCAATCTTATAAAAAAATCACTCTTTAATTTTTTTTACTTCATTATCTCACTGCGCGTTGAAAAGCCAGACTTCCAATTAAAAATTAAACATGTAAACCAATCTTCTGATTCAACCAGTGGTGATTCGTGGTCTTTTTAACTGATGTTTCAGAATATCAAAATAAGATATTATATGCATAGTGAGTTCCCTTATTTTTAATTGCAAGCCGCTTTTTCATACGAGTACACATTATTTTTTATGTAAACCACACTATATTTCGTCACTGCACAATATTAGGTATAACTAGAAACACCCATTCATAGCTTTAATTTTTATGAAATGTGGAATTAATTATTGAAAAAATAGCTTTTATTGCTTTAATTTTGCGTTTTCATAGCGTTTATAGCTAAATAGGATAACGTCAAGGAATGGCAGTCGGCAAGAGGGGAAAAACAATTAAATTATCAAAATCACTTGAAACATGTTTCTACAGTAGAGTGTGTCATGTTCGTTCTACGATTTGTCAATACAAGATTATGGCGACTACAAAATCTTTTTTACTATCGCTAAAACACCATTTATCGCTTTAATTGGCGAAAATATCGTTCATACTATGAATGGGTGTCTCTAGGTATAACTAAGAAGAATAACTACTAAAAAAATCAATAAATTGAACTGCATTCCAGTTGAAAGCCTAAAACAAACTAGATAAAACGCCACACAATATTGCATGACTAACCACTTCAAAAAAATAAGACAAAATCTGTTTTACTAGTAACTTAAAGTTAAAAAAAATCTTTGCATCTATGTAGTGCAAATCTGCCAACGCGGGCGGTGATGCCGGTGATGGCTCTGCCATTCTCGGTAACTGAATTTGACTGACTCGTCAAATTCAGGAGGTCGTGTAGCATCAAGCATTCTCTATCGCGGCGCACAAAGCTCTCTTTGTTTTGGAGTAGGTTATAAGATTTCACCATTAGGGGTATTGTGTTATTTTGTGTTTTTGTATGAAGTATTTTGTGCTGATTCTATAACGTACAACATGGGAACATTGGGTATCTATTTGGCTTTATTTTTCTGTAGCATAGATTTCAAAGGTGGAAATTTAATGGCGCACTTTTTATAATGTCCCACTATTTTTATAACGCATCTCACAATCTTTTTTTTTAAGGGGGTTCATTTTCGAAAAAACCGCCGGTGGATTCTACATTTGTTTCTTCTGTATGATAAAATAAATGCTTTGTTGTTTTGTAAAGGGACTATTAGATCTCGTTTGTCTGGAGCTCAATTTGTCGGATTCGTGATAGAAAATATATCACTATCGGGTTCTGGGAGGAATTTCCTCATTGTTATGGGGAACGATTCTCACTTAACCCTCCAGCGCTAACCAGTGTAAACTAGCTACTCAATAAGTCAAGCAATAAAGCTGTAAGTAACACGATTCTTTTTGTATCGAGAAGAAGAATTTATTGCCTCCTGCATCTTCAAAATGATTTACTATTATTGAATTGGTAATATAGTGTTTTTGTTGTTTGTTTTTGGGGTGTTATGCCGTGTTGCGCTAACTCCTTCTTTAGCCGACGTTTCGGACAGCGTTGCAGTGTCCATCATCAGGGCAGATCCGGTAGATCCGAAGATGTATCTACACACATCTTCGGATCTACCGGATCTGCCCTGATGATGGACACTGCAACGCTGTCCGAAACGTCGGCTAAAGAAGGAGTTAGCGCAACACGGCATAACACCCCAAAAACAAACAACAAAAATGCTTTTGGCCGTGAGAATCTAAAAACTTACCTGGTAATATAGTGATTTATTTGAAGAAAACATTTGTTAAATTTGTCATTCAAAACATTTATTGACGGACAATAATAACTTGCGTAGGGTTGTTTTCACGAACAATCACCCCAAGGACCTTAGTCAATTTATTGTTATCTTGTTTAATTTGTGGAACTCCCTTTTCATTAGAAGTTTTTTAAATATTCAATAATTAAAAAAAAGGTTTATTTATACCAAGTTCTGCTGTTTAATAATATACCGCTAGACAGCTGTTTCACATTTTCGAGGCATTATAAAACTGTGGTGAAGCTTCTGATGGACGATATATTTTTATGGTTCTTCAAACAAAAATACATACATGTAGTGTTGTTATTTGGTTGTAGTTTCGACAAACCCCACCATATATCGGTAAAGTGTGTAGATCTAAATTAATCCAGTCAATTTAGTTTAAAAGTATTTTCTTAGCTGGCAGTACTTACGTCGTATGACAGAGATAGTATGTAGGTTATACCCGAATGGTTACGAGTACAGCCGATGCTAGCTAATCCCTAGGTAGCTAGTTACGTTCCTAGTTAGAATAACTGATTGTATCTGTTAGATACGATATTAAAGTATTCGATATCTTACAATAATAAAGTACTCGTAATCTTTGATGAACTATAGTATTTATAATCAAGTATTTTCCATGCTAAGAAGATAATTAAACAGTAAACCAATACATTACAATACTCAAACTTAATGTATATCGAGACCTTACTCCGACAAACGAGAACGTATTCCAGCATATAAATTAAAATTCTTCGTGTATCCAGCATTTAGTAGGTACACAGTTAGTAACGTGAAAACTCTTTCTTATGATCTGCTCGACTCTGGGACAGCAGTGTCAGCTTTTCTGTGTTTACTCCCTTCTACATTATTGATCTTTTCAAGATCCAGGTTAACTCCATTTACAATAGGCTTCGAGTTCTCTTCCGCGACGTAAACTTTCCATAAAAGGATAAACTAAGAGAGAGTTGGAATAATTATTATGTTGAAAAAGACTGGAACGGGATGAGAAGTCCAGGAAACTTGAGGTGAATGACTAGAGACAGAAGCCGACGGAAAGTATTTACGAAAAAGGCCTAATTCCGAATGAAATAAAATAATAATTAAAATAAAATAACTTTGTTTGAATACCACTTTATTGTATATATTTATAACCAACCGGTTTCAGTTCAACCCGAACCTTCATCAGGGCTAATAAAAACATATTAAATTAATTACAGAGGTGTATGGGTACTTATAGTTAAGCTGGAAGAGGGAGAGAGAACATCAACTTTGGTGGGGGTGGAAGACTTAGGTAGGAGAGAGGGGGTAAACATAGGTGCAGGGAATGGAAATATATTTAAAATGGGGCTGTTTGTTAAATCTAATTGTTTATTTAATAAATTGATTTTATTGACTTTAAGGGATTTTTTTATCTCGAGTGCTTCTAAATTGTTGAGGCGTAGACCTATCCCGTTTCTATGTAATACTTCTATACCTGAAGGCTTATCAAATGAGTGATCTTTATCTATTAAATGTGTTGCAAATTCCGAAAAACCTATGTTATTTAAGCATCTCAAGTGCTCAACTACCCGCGTTTGAACATTTCTTGCAGTTTTACCAATGTAAAATGCTTCGCAATCATTACATTTGAGTTTATAGATGCCAGAATGGCTTAAATTATTTTCTTTATCTTTTGAGTTAATTAAAAGTTTACCTAGGTTATTATTGGTATAAAAAGCGGCTTTAATTTCTGTTGGAAATTTTAAAACACATGAGGACGAGAAATTATTAATGTATAGAATTCTACGCCAACCGTGGTTTTTATTTACTGCGATGTTGGGGATACTATTATACAGGAATTTATTACAAAATATGAGTCGTTGTTTTTTTGCAAGGATTTTATCAATTAAGGTATGGGTATATCCATTATTTATGGCGTTGAACTGAAACCGGTTGGTTATAAATATATACAATAAAGTGGTATTCAAACAAAGTTATTTTATTTTAATTATTATAATTATGTATACCCACAAAGTGTTTGCTACAAGTGAAAAATTGAAATAAAATATTTTCTTTGAAGAAGAAGATGTACTGAAAAATTTAATCTAAGAGAGACAGAAAAAAAATATAACGGTCGCAACTAGGAATCAAACCCAGGATCTCAGGACAGCGTCTTAACTACTCAACTATTGTGATCTAGTTATTGAATGCCATTTTGCCGTTTATCTCATATTTTTAGGTTTTATAAATATGGCATATTATGACAAGCGATCGCTCAAAACGTAAACGCTCGATGTAATGCAGTTTTTTAGCAGTAAAATTGTGGTATACAGTAGTTAAGAAGTGGGAGTCGCTTGAGATAGACATTAGCAATAGCGAAGCTAGACATTAGCAATATAAATGTTTCTAAGTTTGTCTCCTATAGACCGATTTCGATGAAAATTTCAAAGTTTGTTCTTATTGGTGTCGGGAGTGTTCAGAGAGTGGTTTGAATGGTATAAAAAGTCGGAGACGTCCGAGAAAGACTTAACGCATTATCTATGCATGTTGAAATACGAATAAAAGTCGTTATAATGTAGTTTTTTAATAGCAACAGTATGGTACAAAATAGTGAATGGTGGTAGTCGGGAAGACACCAAGCAAGACATGGCACAATTTAATGAAACAAAAACTTAAGAAAACAGCCTTTTTCAATTCTTTAGAATAATATTATTTCCATATTAAAAATGTACCTTGTTTTCAGTTTCACTAGAATTCACAATCTCCAAACCATTAATAACGGAACGTGGTGTATAACAGCATTTAAATTTTAAAATTTAAGAATACTAAAAAGCTTTTAACAATGTAAAAACAAACCTACAAATTTGTGGAACGTTTTTCTTAGAATTCTCACTGCCACTTCGCAGCCTGAACCAAGTTCAAAAAATAAATGAGCATTGCCTGAAAAAAATGATTAAGAAGAACGCATAAAGTTAAGTATCTCCGCCCCTTGAACGGAAAACTCGAAAGACAATTAAATTTCCAAGAAGAAAAACGAAGTGTGTTTATACTTGAGAGGCCAGATGAGTGAGTACTACCGATACTACTTTGTTTTCTTTAGAGTGCTGTTTTC
The DNA here is from genome assembly GCA_026573805.1 of Hesperophylax magnus. Lineage (NCBI taxonomy): Eukaryota > Metazoa > Arthropoda > Insecta > Trichoptera > Limnephilidae > Hesperophylax > Hesperophylax magnus. The sequence goes on along the minus strand of JAIUSX010000210.1, from coordinate 473,785 downwards.
TGTTAGAAAACTTAGCCGTGACTTAACCTCAAGTCGAAAATGTGAGGTTCCCACCGGAAAGTTACAGAAAGTTTAAGTCCTTTGCAGCATGCACGGTGTTTTTTTATTATGCTTCAAAGTTGAGAGAATAATGATCTCTTAGATAATTCGTGAAGCATTTTTTAACAAAGGAGTACTTCTGGAATAAGTTACAGCACTGTTGAAACCACGTTAACTTGTTTATGAGAGTTCTTATCATTCTCCTCGGGAGGGGTTTTTCACCGTGAATTTGTTTTGAATACAAAATTTTGACTTTGAAAAGAAAGCGTAGTATTGCGTCTAACGTTAAAAGTTTTAAATTTATATCATGATACAAAGGAGGGCCATTTTTATTAGCACTTTAGTTATTTTCAGACAAGCAAAGTAAACTCTTTTTTAGTGCTCACTTCATCATGATGAGCGAAACTTATTGTTCTTACTTACTTCAGAAGCCGGTGGAACTATGTCTTCCACAGATAGGGAATGTTGTCATGCTGAAGAGAAGGGAATTAAAGGAGGAAGAGTGAGAGATGAGAGAACCTTGCTCTTCAGACTAAGGCAAGCCTCTACGGTTGAGTGATTGTTTACGGCTGTTATTAAAAAATGAGTTTTTTCACATAAAATAATTAAAATACCTCTATATACGTGCGGCACGTTTCGGAGTGGTAGATACCCTCAGTATCGCCCTGTACCAGGATATCTGATGTCCTCAGTACCACTATTCAGAATCGAAACCTTGCTTGAAATGGCTTTAGCCGTATTTTATGACCAGATCTGAATACTAAGGTACATATCTCCTTAACCTATCTATACCCCTATACCAGCCTTAAAACATAAAAAATGCCGCAATGTCAGTGGCGTAGGTTTGAAGGGAGCAGTCTGGACTCTTGTGCGGTATTAAAGTAAAAATAGAGCCATTCAATCAACACATTTCCATCCAAAATATTAGTTTCTCACAAAGGTAGTTTTGAAAGAAACTTTCGTTATGATACACGTTGCAAATGTGCATAATATTACATTTTATAATCCTCCGCGAGAATTAATCAACAGCTGCTCGCACCGCCACCAGATTTAAAACACACAATCCTCGTGTATCAGCTATCCACTCTGTTTAATATCACCTTTCTATAATAATAAAATACATTGAAATTAGGTTATCTCTAGGGTACATATTTTATAGTATTTTTATCAATGTCGTAACGTGGCAAGTTACCGCCAAATATCCTGAAGCTTTTTAGGGGTTGGTTTCTAAGCACCATGATTAGTGGCACATTTACCCCCTTTCAGCCTCCCTCATTTCCACCCTGGGGCATGAAAGCAACTATTTATTATCCATTAAAGATATTATCTCGCAAAATACAGGGATTAGTGTTTAAGGCTGTATATACTTGCCTGCGTCATTGGCGAAACGTCGAACTGGGAGTACATACCACCATCAAATTAATGCTGATAAGGTGCTTGTATCTCAATTAATAGCCAGGAATCAAACAGGATATAATTTTACTAAATTAATGTCCTTTGTGAGAGTAAAGGCTTAGTCAAATATTCCTCAGTGTTGGATTGCAAGTATCTGGGTTAAATTGACCTTATCTTAGCTGTTCAATAAACATAAATACTTTAGATACCTAATTCAAGCTAATATGTTACTGCACAACTTCATAAATTATGTTGTTAGTTATGTATAGACTCCACACCAAACTAAATGCATTCATATAAAAATAAGTTGAATTTTTTATTTTTATCATGAACAAGTGCATTTTCTTGTGATGATTTTTCATTTTCACTGTCGCCAATAATACGAATGTCACTGTCACTGATATTTAAAAACAATAAACACTTGCAATGTGCTAAAAAAAGTCGAAACCTCCCTGTGGCACAAATGAAGCAGTAAGCGCGTAGTAAAGGAAACAGCAATACAGGCAGAGAGTGAGAAGAGAGTTACTAGAATGGCCGAATGGAGCGTCGTTCCGCCAAGCCACGCAATAATCGTACTTCCGCGCACAGAGTTTTGGCGGCTGGGCGGAAAGAGCCGACGAGTGAAGAAGCTGGCCGAATCAAGTATCGGAGCGTCTTCCCATCGTCCCATCGTGCCGTCCTGATGTGCAAAAGTCGGTTTTACCCCCTTAGGCGCACCAAAAGATATTTTTCATAAAAAAATTATCGTAAAAAATCGACATCATAACCAAATATTGAAGTTAGTATATCGTACACGTGTATGGTAATATGCCTGAAGGTTTACTTTCGCTTATCAGGTTTCGAGTCCCTTTAAAGTGTTTGCAGCTAGAACTTACAGCTTCCGGATCTGCCTTGAGCCTCGGCTCTTATCGAATCCTCGTGAATCTGTATTTGTATCTGGCTCAAGACGCAACCGAGCGGTGTGTTTCTCCGCTAATCCACTGTGCGGTATTCGAGTCTCGGCTAATCTGGGGGAGGTGTATCGAGTGTCGGCGATGATAGAAAAGGAGAAATTTTGTGTTGTTTATAAACTAAAATAATTTAATAAAACCTTTTAAATTCTTTATAATCATTATTTTGTCATGTTTTCGTATTTGTTTGTGAAATTTAGAATAGTTTTAAGTCCGCACATTGGGAATTTCTACCTACATAATATTAGTTAGTTATTCAGATGCCGAATTGACAAAGTAAATATATTTATTAAAAAATTACCTAGATGTAAAAAATCGCTAAGCATGCTCCGAAAATTGTAACAAACCACGTCTGTAGTATTATTTAACATGTTATAGTTATGAAAAAATCAACCCGTAAAACAAAGCTTTTTTACTATAATACATCTATTTTAAAATGTCATTTAAAAATAACTTTTTTTTGGTTCGACAGAAAATCGAACTTTTCTACCCAGGAACTGGAGTCGACAACGAATTGCATTAAAAATATAAATAATAGTTAATGTAATCTGTGATACATATTCTAAAATTTATATATCTTTACCGGAGTGATTTTTGGCACATTTTTCCATTTTGTAAAAACGTTTTGAGAGATCGCCTGTCAAAACGTGCCATAGGATAACACATTATTATAAGTAATGATTACTCGCCTGAAATATCCATACAAATTGAAAATAAATTCCGCCGACGGGAATTTAGGTGCTCTGGAACACTGAACTACGTCGGCTTATTCCCAACCCGCCAAATCATTCAATGTGTACAAGTACTTCAATTGACAATTACTGCTTATTATTTTTTTTTCACCTGTAAACAACCCAATTTATTTTTGTAGGAAAGGCTTTGTTAATGGTGAATTTTCCAATTGATGGCATTGAGATATATTATATCTACATTTGTTTGTGAAAAAATAGGCTTTAAACCAGTCTTCAATTCTGACATACACCAGCACAAAACACGATCACAAAATCAAATACATTTATCGTCATCTACTCACACGACCAAATTTGGAATTGACTCCTTACAATACATCGCACATAAACAATATAACGCATTACCTAGTAATTTAAAACTTCCGGCAACAAACAAAAAAACATTGACAAAAGCTCTTAAAAGCTATTTCCTTAGCAGTTTCACAAATGACTAACACAATCTTTCTCTGGGACTCCACAATAACATCTGCGTTTATTTATTTTAATGTATTTATTTTAATGTATTTTATTTATTTGCCTTGTCCTTTCTAATGTTGTCTTTCCCGAAGTGAGTTTTATAAACTCACTGGGAATAATACATTATTACTTTGTTATCATTTTGTAATGTATTATCTTGTAATAAAAAAAAAAAAAACCGCAGTAAGCAGTTTCATATGTTTTCATATTAATATTTTAAGGAATGGTATTAATTAAATAATATGGTAAATATATAAATATGTACGTCACCAATCGCTCCAGTGGTTAAAGCCAGATTTGATTAAAAAGAAAACTATTCACATTCGTTACGCATCCACAGTTCTTTAATCTATGAGTATCACGTAGTGACATGACACGAACCACAAAATCGTTCCCAACTTATCGCAAAATAGCCGACTGTATTGTTTATTAGCCCGGGAAAGATATGATATAACTTGGGCTTGATTTATTTCTCGGCTCTGCCAACACAAGAATATTAGAAGGAAATGTACAAACAAACAAGAAACAAATGACATTACAGATACTGCTCGTGAAATACATGTTATTATATTAAAGAAACGGGATATTCATTTATGATCTCGTGTTATTTATGTTGCGTTGACAGCGATATCATATTATTTACCTTCCTCTTTTCATTCGAAAAACAAAATTATTATTTTTTGAAGCAATGGAATATGAAATATATTGTATCTTGCAACGGCTTATATTATTACGATAATAACGTAATATTACTACTTGAAGAAATTTCCAACGTTTGATATTGTTTTTACAATTTACCTGAATTTGTTTCGCCTAAATATATTACAATATTAAGCCCCACATGCCGAATTTCTACCGATGTATAACATATTTCTCAAACACTTAAAGTTTTTATGTTCTTAAAAAGATAAATGTTGTTTTGAAGATAATATCTACACATTTGTTGAGCCGAATTGCTAATTATATGAGATTTCACATTTTAAAGAAAAAAAAAATCGCCAAATGTGCTCTCAAAATTATTAAAAATACATTTCTTTCTGTTATTTAACATGTTTTAGGTGTGAAAGTATTGACGGTATATTTTTAACTTAGACATTTATCGAAAGATTTTTGATCGATTTTAAACGAGTCGTGTTTTATTAAATATTTTCACAATTTTCGCTTAAATATTACCGTCTTATAATATAAGCGCGATTCCTCTAACATTCGTATTAACTTATCTTCCTTTCAAACCAACCTTTTCTTTTTTTAAAACGCTTACTACCGAGCCTTAAGTCACAATACCTAATTGTGGTAGAAAATACTCTGCGCATTGACGATGCTAAATAAAACAGTAACTTTGCCCAAACCATTCATTTTTTGTATAGATTATATAAAATATAGTTTTTACTTCAAGGTATGGTTGATTATTATTATTATCATTATTACCTTTAGTCTTAGTAAAAACTTAAGAATTCTATAAAAAAACAAAGAATTTGAATTATTTACTAAAACCAACTTTCCAAAATAATACGGTTATGGAGGTTAGGGACGTCGGGTATTTAATACTTACCTGTGTTACAAACAACGTCACCATCGAAGTATATTTTGACTCCAATAAACACGATTATATTTCAGAAGGATAATTTTATTTTAACAGATTTAAAAGATCACAATTTTACATTAAACTAGAAAGGCTTTAATGTGGAGAATGACAAACGTATAACAGGACTCGTCAGAACGGCTATTGAACTCGGAATGATCTATGGTTATCTTTAAGCCGTTCAGGTCTCTGCGTTTAGGGATTACACATCTAAAAATTAACTTATAAGGTTGATAAGTGATTCTCCACACGGTCTTAGTGGTCCAATGAATACAGTTGATACGCTGAAACTCAAATTTAAAAAAAAATCGTTGTTACCTATGTAAATAGTTCACTAAATTGGCTTCACTGTAATAAAAAAAACACTAATGAATTTAAAATAAATATTGCAGGTAACTTAAACTTTGTGTTTTCTTTAAATATTAAAGCTAATAGGGTTGATACATAAGTACAACATTTATTTCTCTCGTCACTTCTTACATTTATAATTATTTTCTTCATTTCCAATAGAGACGTCTTAAGATATATATTCGTAATTTCGATGTTTTTGTTGCAGCGCGTTTTGATAGGTATCCAATATTTCTGCCTTCATAAGTAAGTTATTTTGTGATTTTCGGCAGAAATGTTTTTGAAAGGATCAAGTTAAATTTTGATTTTAATTGTAAAAATACATTCCGATGCCAAACAAAATAGGAAGTAACAAAATTTATAAGTATCAGACTCAACATCTTTTGTCTGTTTTTAGATATTAAGTTTTTCTACGAGACTCAATAAAATTAATTTAGTTATTTGCGCACTGGAAAATGGATGTAGATTCATTATTCCAACTGCAGACACGACATCCGAAGACGTCTCAAGATATTTTTGCAGTAATTTTATGGAATAAAAAATGTATTTAATATGCACTTTATCATTTGTTACGTCTGTTTTACTTGATTTGAATTAATTAATTTTACTTTAGCCATTTGTACTTCGATGTTTACAAATGCACAATTTATAATTAATTATATTCAATTTTTGAAAACGATTTATTTAATTTTCTTTTTGGATTATATGGCTCCTGTAATCCAATTTGAATCCATCAGTTGGTGCGGACTTTATATATTTTAAACTGTTTTGTGTAACGAATTTTGCCTTTTTGGTAGCCTAATTTCAGTGCGCGTTCTTGTGTTATGTGAGTGAATTTGTTGTATATAATTTTTTTTGAGAATAATTTTGGCAATGGTTTGTTTAATATTTTATGCATAAATATCATCACTTTTGTTATTACGAGAATTTGCAACTTGTTTTGTTTTCTGGCAATAATTGGGTTGCATATTATGGTGATTGTAGTTTTTCCTGTTTTTTTTACGAATTCTTACAAAAAAAGAAAATTCTTTAATTCCAATTTTTATTAACACATTACTCCGAAAAAATAATGTATTACATAATACATGTGGTCATTAGCATAAGTTATTGTATTCTATATTTTAGTTAAAATATAAACTGTATACTTTGGCATTATACATAAAACATAACAAACAAAATCACAAATCACCCTTACACACAAGCTTGTTTTATTATGGTGGTACATCTTATGTATAAAATTAGGTGAAATAATTAATATATTTTCTGTAAATTATGATGCATTATTTTATGTGAATAAATATTAAAAAAAAATGATTAAGATAAATTCTGTATTCTGTTGGTTCGCAACGCTTAAATGAGACTTTAGTGTGCACCCCAGTTAATTCCTCTATTAAATAGTTCAGTGTGACGTTTATTTTCCGCTGCGCTGAATTTCACCTGAAAATGAATAGGCAGATATTCTGAATCCCGAATATATGTAAATTACTAACTCTAAAGGTGTTTACTCCGAGAACTGTTAGTTATTCATATTAATAGTGTTCACGCTCCATTAAATAACTGTTTGGCTTACAGCCTAACATTAACATGTTGGTTCGCCTCCCCAGAGTAAAATATAACTAAACTATAACTAATGAAGGTTCGGCTAAATCGTAAGTTTCCTTTTGCCCATAATGTCTCACCCAAAAACAGTTATAAAACCACACATAACTCCGGGGTAAGTTAACCTTAGAATATAATCTTCACCTGTCTATGTATCCGTAGGGTCATTGGTGGCACAGGTTATGCTTGCCTAATGTAATAAATGTGTTTGTATTCACGCCTTTGGATTCCAAGTTTAAGGCGCTTTGTCATACAAATTGTAACCCGAACAACATTTCAGGCGATGAATTATTAATGAGCGGCATATACCTGAAAGCTAAGCAAATACGAGCACCGTGTTGTTGTTGCTATTTCTATTTACTACCAACACACGACAAACCGTGGCTTGTGTGTTATAGTAATGTATTTCACTAAGAAATGATTTTATTGTTTTGGGGAAATGCTTCATTATATGTGGAAAGCTTTGCACCCGAAACATTGATTAAATGTTATACAATCACGATTTAATTTAACCCGTTAGAGTTTTAAGGTTATAACGTATGTCACCTCATTTTTTTCCACAATTTATGAACATTTATTTGAAGTTTTATATATAATTTAATAAAAAATAAGTATTCAGCAATTCTTCGTCCTAGTGCTTGATTGTTCAAACGACCAATCAACAAGTTGTTCAATTTCCATTTTCAAACTAAATAAACAAAATATCACTAATAGACCGGTCAGACAAGCGTACAAAGAAAACATAAAAACTCCGACGGTAAACACTACCTTTGGACAAAGACACCATAAATACCACGCTATTAAAGCATTCAACAGTCTTCCACTTGAAACAAAAATTGAGGAAAATAAAAATAAATTCAAACACAAAATAAAAAATGGATTAAAGAACAAAAAGACAATATTACCAAAATTCTATAAAATAAAAGAATAAAACATATACACGCAACACAAAAAAAAAAAAAACACGCAACACGCACAAACACATAAATCATTATAAATGCCGATTTACATTCTCTTTTAATATTTTTCTTTTAGTGTGATAATTATATTTTAATTTTTAATCTTTATTTTTAATTTAAATTTATCTTTATTTTAATGTTGTTTTTCTTTTTTTTTAAATGTATAAATTCTGAAATTATAAAATGGGGGCCTCAGCACGGGTAAACAACCCAGTGAGGCCAACATTACTGAATTAAAATATGAAATATTGTAAAATAATGTATCAACAATAAAAATTAAAAAAAAAAAAACTAAAAATAAAGGACCTAAAACGATAATTAGTCACTTTACTAAGAATTACTCAAGGTAAAAAAACATTTAAGTTTACGAAAATAACTTCATATTAAATACCTATAAAACGATTAATTTAAATTAAGTAAGAAATCTTCCTCTCCTCTAAAATTAGCTAATTGGTCTTTAAGACAAATAAGCACCAGAACGATGAATTAAAGATATTGTGGAATAAGAAAACGATGAACGCCTTTTATTATTTATTATTATTTATTTTGGCTTTCACCCATTAAGGGTGATCTTAGCCATACACAATTTACATGTTTTTCTTATAAAAAAAAACAGCAAATGACGGAATATAAATATACAGATGATTTTACAACATAACGTAAGATAAATAAACCCAACATAAACATAACATAACGTACTTAAGATATACGTTACATAGCTGTTAACCGTAGGTAATTACAAAATTATAAACTTAATGTTAATAAAAGATTTTCGATGACTGACAATTTTTCGATGGAGTGAGCATTTTGTTAATTTTGCGTCCGATACTTTCACGTGGAATTATATTGATTAATTTTTGGGGTATTATACCATGTTTCGTTGCCTCCTTCCTTAGCCAACGTTTCGGATAGCGCAACACGGCATAATACACCAAAAATAAATCATTATTATATTTTTGGATGTGAAATTTCTAATCACATCTTTCACGTTGATGTGTAAAAATTATGAAAAAAATCTTTTGACGTGGAAGGTTTACAAAAAAAAACCAAACACGAAGGAAAAATCTAAAATGTTTTGTTATTGAAATCAGACCCGATTGAAAGAAGAATACGAATGTAATATCTGTGTTTGTCTGTTCCTGTAACAATGTTATTTGAAATTTTACTAACGTATTATTCCTTTATGTTCTCAGATAACAACTTCTCTTGCGACTGCCGCCTGACCTGGGTGCATGCGCTGCGCAACGACACGAAGAATGATAAGACAAAAGGATCCCTGGAGCAGATATCTTGCACCCTCGAGTCGTCCACACACGATGACTTTTCAGACAATAGCGTCGAACGCGCCAAGCAAAACAAAGCCTTCGGACACGCACCGGACAATAGACTGTACGAGAAATCCAAACACAAGGTTCTCAGCCAGAAATCAACAATAGAATACCTCGACACTCCCGACACATTCAAAGAGGGCTTAGACGACGAGGCGTATGACGAGCCACATAAAGACGTGTCTAATCGCTTAACAAAAGCACATAATGATACCGCTGTGGCCAAGAATCGAAACAAGAAACACCTGTTTCAGATTCCGATCGAGAATTTACCCTGCTCTGAGGAACTTAAGGATTCAACGGAAGCGCCTCTCTCCAGGCCCAGTCGGGGAGAAGTTAAGGACGTTAGAGGCATAAGTCTGGGAAATTCCCTCCAGGCCACTGCTAAGGTCATCCTGCAATCGGGAATCTTTTTGTGTTTCTTCTGCTACGTGATACTATCCCAGTGAATGATTTAAATAAATCCTTTCACGTCTAATTAAACTCATGTTATTTTTTGAGGCGCATTTATAATTATTTTTTTAATTTGTTAATGACTGTGAAATGGATCCGACGGACTGTGTAGCATTTAAATATCAGTGTGATTTCATGTTAAATTTAATCTAAGCTAAGACTTACGAGTTTGTAAAATGTGTATTCTCTGATTGTGAGGAGTACTATGTACCTAAACAAACATGATTTCAATTTATTAAGTAAGTAATCAATGTATTCTCTTCGAAGCATTACGTGTAATCATAGTTATTTGTTAACATTCTATAAGCCCCTTACAAGATTGTCGGCAGTAACAAGTTTTGCTGCTCATTTCCTGACTTTTACTTTACAGATATTATATTCTCAGTTCAAGAGATTTTCAATGAGTTGTTGAAATTATTGACTAAGAAGTAAAAAAATATGTCTTTTTCGAAATTATATTAAGAACCTATATTTTTTATTATTATAATCATAGAATTACACCCAATTTCATCCAAGTATTTTATAGAATCCTTGCAAAATCAATGTATAAATTAAAATAGATTTCATAATGTCACTATATTTATACGTTGTAGTTTTTAAGCCATGAAGTCAAGCTTCATGAGTATGAATGGTAATATATTGTCCAGAAAAAAGAAATGTGTGATATAATGGACAATGGAGGGAATATAATGATAATGTTTTCGAATGAATTTCATTGAAATAATGTTTTATTTATAATTTACTTAAATCTTTTCCCGTTCCTAAGCGAATGCCTGATATGTTGCATGGATTCCCAGCCACGCATAGATTGTTGAAATATTTTACGTAATACGTATAATTTTGAAAATACCAGAAAAAAATTCGGTCTTTCTCTGCTGTTGCCAACACTTAAATAAAATTTAAAAAAACAATGCATAAATATAACGCAAAAAGTCCAGCTTGCAGCGCAATTGAACCAAAAAGGATTTATCCTTGGTACCAATAATTTACAACATGTCAATGTTTTCGATACAAGCATCAGGTGAGCTTAGGAATAACTCTTTAAAAAATCTTTTTTTCTAATATTAGTGATTTTGTGATATCATTTATTGAACCATAGAAATCGTGTTCATTACTTTATATTTGCCATGATTGTGCCGGATGGAGTTTTTTTTAAATAAATAAGAACAACAAAGTGATATTCACAAAGTTAGTGTATTTAGAGTTTTTGAATTGGCAAACATTATAGAAGTGAAATTCATTCGAGAACTTCCTTTTGTATGTGGTGGGTTTGAAAAATGAAAAGAAAAATAAAAAAAATTGTTACGGAAAGTGCAAAAAATGAGAACACGGAAGCTATTTTCAATTATATTAATGTAATAATATTTAAAACAAACAGTTAGCTTACGTAACTTAATTGCACAATTTATAATATCTTATTCTATTATACAAACGTGTAGCAAGTTAAAAACACTTCTTAATATTCGTATTCAAATTAAAATATTTTTGTGGTAATAATTATTGTATTCACTACATATTTGATTCACACACATAATATGGCGAACTCTTGTGTTAAAACCATATTCTCAAAATGTAAGTTCGCAGCATATTTTCATTGTACATAAAGAAGGGATGTTAAAATTTCACAACTTCTCGACAATTCAACTTATTATTTTATTTAAAATGGACACTCGAAATCTTATTTATTTAAGACATATTTCTTCATAACAGATTTATTAAATGAATACTCGAGTCAAAGATTCTGAATTATCTTTGTTCAAAATCTTTCGTTAGATCATTTAAAATTAAGATGTAATAAATATAATTTTGAGATGTAATTTGTTCGGTGGTTCGAATTTAGATTCTGGTTGTAATGTTTAATATATTATAAGGAAATAAAGAAATCAAATTATATTCTCATCTCATTAAACTTCATTTGTATAAAAGCATTTTATATCTAAACAAGAAGATCACTTTAAAGATCACAACTATTCTAAGAGCCTAACATATTTGACTTCAAAATAATATTTGTTTATGTTTTTGTAATTTGCTTCGAATTAACTAGCGATCAACAATAATTTCACCAGATAATGTTTATTGACATTAAAATCTTTCGGTTTCTTGATGAAAAAAAGCGTTAACTTACATTCCGTGTGACTATTCTGATTAAACATACTCAAAAAGGTGTACCTATTGCTAAGTATTATTAATTCGTTTGATCGATATAATTGTTCATGTAAATATTGGTATTATTATTAAAAACGTTTTATGTTGCAAGACAGTGAATAAAATAAATGAAAACACCTACGTATTTTTTTAATAACTCTATCTAACTTAACCTATTTGATTTAATAAAACACAATAGCCACGACCGGTTATTTCCGATTTAAACATCTTGGAAAACAAAAAACATTAAATAATACATGGTTTTAATGAAAGTAAAAGTATTTCGTCTTTTCACACATGAATATTACATATCTTTTGGCAGTGTAGTTAGCTTCTCAGGAAGGAAGACAGGTGAAATATGTCTACGGAGGTCTTCAATGCTCATTGGACCGAGAATGGCAGGTATTAGAAAACTTACTTGTAATATGTTATTAATCTGTTGGCACTCCTATCGGCTGCGCCAATGTTACTTTACTATCGGAGTGTGGGGATTAAAATGATTTACTTACAAAAACTGATTTATTAAATACGCCATACAATGAATATGGATGTTACTGTGACAAGCGTCTTTAATAACCCTTTCAGAAAATTTTTAATGATTTTTACAAAAGGTTGTTGTAATTCAAACAGTCAAAAAGTATTGGTTATTCGAAGTTTTCAAAAAAGTATTTCTCACTGCTAGATGGCAGCATAAACTACATATAAAGAGGTGTACAAGTCGTGCAAACAAGACATTGCAGAACCTACAATAAATTAACAAATATGTGTTTGCAAATACATACATTGCTGGAAAGGGTTAACTGATATCTGGGGTGAGAGAGAGGGAGATTGAGCATTTTTAGCAAATGCAACTACTTATAAACAGTAATCTCTTTACGTCTCACTTTAACACCGCTCAAGTCACATAACATTTTAATAATCATACACAATCATAAAACTTTGTATGATATAATTTCTTGAATTGTCTTTTAATGGTATTTTGGAGGATTGTGAATTATCGCCAATTTAAATGGCTGGATCATTCTGTGGTTCTCCAATCCGCAGAACCCAAGGTTGCGTGGTTACTCTCGGTGTGTAAAATCAGAATTCGAATATTTTAAATTAAGTTTTATTTTAAAAAACTCACGTTACAATAATTTTATGAACAATACGTTACGTTAGAGGGGATTTAGGGCTAAACCGGCGGCTGAGACCACTGGAGAGAGAATGAAATATTTGCCGCGCGAGGTATCGCGCGCGAGTTTACAATGATACCAGTCTTACATAAATGTTGGGAAAAGTAAACGTTGTTATTTTCGGGAGATGTAAACTCCCTATAATTTACCCTACAGTATATTTAAAGTGAAAACCAGACGCAATGAGCATAATGCCATAAATATAATGTATGTAAAAATCAGGTTTAAAAATTACACGTTATGAAAACCATCTAAACAGATGTGACACGTTGCTAGATTTATTTTCGAAAATCCTTTATATTCGAACATTTTCACTATTTATTTTTACATTAAAAATAAATAGTGAAAATGTTGTGATAAATTATCGCAATTTATATGTTATTATTGTAAAAAAATAAACATTATGTTGTATATTTTTTATATGTACTAACAATATGAACATTCCAAAAGCTAATTTGCCTACGAGTTTTTTAAATGGTTGAAACCTGCATTCGAATTCTCACTGTACCAGTTCTCGCGAAAAAAAAAACATTTATGCTAGTAGATTGATCATGGTAAGTAGAGTGTCGCTACAGGTAGATCGTTTATTTTATCTGATCACACGCATCAGAAATTAAAAAAATCTTTTTTAAAATTGCACGATGTACCAAGCAACCCATGAAAACACAGCCCACAAACTAACAATTATTATTCAACCTAGTGATACCTATTCATTTTAAATTACCAGCATGGTTTCAAAACAAACAAGCCGGGGCTTTGAATGTCAAATGGAACCCGTTTTGTTAAACTCTGAAGGCTCTTCAGCAATGCTGTTTGCTTGCACCGGCGGGAAGTGGATATAGTGGAACTTTGGTTCTTATATCAGGGCGAACCAAGTGGCGAAACATCACTTCCACTATTCCACAAGTTAAAAGTTGCTTTTAAACCAGGAAGTGAATTAATTCAGGTTTAAAAAGTATAATAATAAGATACGGGAAGGAATGTTTTAATATTGTTGCAGATTTGATTTATTTACAGTTTTTAACAAAGGTAAATGATCGCAACAATAACATTTGGCTGTCATTAGTTGTTTTATTTTGCTCTATCTAAAAATAATTTTATACATTTTTTTTAGTTAAAAAGTGTAGTGTGTTGTGCCTTGAGGTTTCTTCTCCCTACTGATCTTCCAGGAGTCACTTTTCGCTGCTGATTTCCAGATATTTTTAACATTTTTGTACTTCTGTCATTTTCCATACTATTGTTGTAGTTGTTTATTGTTGTGAATAATGGTAGAAGATTTCCCTCCTGGACCCCCTACAAAGCCCCCAGATCTCTCTCCGGACCCCCCAGACGGGGAAAATGTAGAAATTTCTGACAGTGATTCTGTCATTTTGACTTCTACCAAAAAAGGAAATTTACTCCTTCTTCTCCAATAAAACTTGAATCTCCTTTGACTTCACAATCCCCACCAGCACTTTCTCAACTTCCTCTAACAAACTTTTATTTTCCTCATTCCCGTGGCCCATTCATTGTATACGCCAAAAAAACTGAGCAAGGAAAAACCATCCACCCTATTGAATTTGGCAAATTCCTATCAAATAGCAAGAACCTTTCAATCAAGCCTGGAGGTATAAAAACCGAGGGTCGCTTCCGAATCTCCGTCGAATACCTCTCAGGATCAGCTGCCAACAGTTTCATCAAAAATATCTTCATTTCATCTAATTCAAAGTTCAAGTCATATATCCCTATTTTCAATGTCACATGGGCCTGGTCAGAGGTATCTCGACCGATCTGTCCATCGCAGAAATTCTGTCTGCACTTTCAACCCCCCAACACATTGGCAATCCCATAAAAGCCAGGAGGCTAAATTACAAGGACTCCTCTGAGGGTATAATTTCTTGGAAGCCCTCCCAATCGGTCATTATCATCTTTGTAGGTGAATTTCTTCCCTAAAACGCTATCTCCAAACCGGCTCCTGGATACGATCAGCAACAACACAACTCACTGCTCTTAAATCCCAATGGTTCATATTTTTCAAATGTCACAAATAGGTGTGCAAACAATTATAATCCATCCTCAATGAACTCTCTAAAACTTTCTGAAAAACTCTCCCAAGACAATTATTCATTTATCCAAACTCTTATTATGCTTATAATTGACCTTATTTCTTCTCAAACTAATCTAATAATAATAAAAATAATAATAATAATAATTGGATGATAATAATATTTGTGCAAAATCACCTCAAGGGCGCTGTCTACCGTCCAACGCTGCTACTATTATTTCCATATTAAAATCATTTATTCAAAATGACTCTTCAGGATGTCAGAATACTTCAGTGGAATAGCCAAAGTGCTATTAACTCCTTAACCTATTAAATTCCAATTTTATTTCTTTGGCTGCTATCTCGGAGACATGGTTTACTCCATCCACCTACTTTAATGTGGGAGGGTATTACTGTCTCCGCGACGATCGCCCGGAAGGTACGAGTGGCGGTGCTGCCCTTTTTATTAAAAAATCATTTTCCCCAATAAATAATATCAAACCCCCCAACGCTGACTTCCAAATGGTTGCAGCTAAAATAATGTACACATCCTTTATTTCAGTCTATCTTCCCCCAACAGTCCACTTCAATAAACAAATTTGGTTGCAAATCGTTTGTCAACTAAGCCCTCCTTTCTTTATATTAGGCGATTTTAATGTCCATTCCACCGTCTGGGGTTATGCTTTCTTCGACCGAGACGGTCAAAGTGTGATGGATTTCCTAGATGAATCCAACCTTTTCCTGAAACACTCATCCACATTGAAAAATCTCCTGATAAAAGATACATGACGCCAACGGGACTTGAACCCGTGTCCTTTCGATTTCCGGTCGACAGCTCTGACCACTGAGCTATGGCGGCTTATCTCTTATCCGCGAAATAATTCAATATATACTAGTGTTTCATTCAACAATTACTGTCGCGGATAAGAGATAAGCCGCCATAGCTCAGTGGTCAGAGCTGTCGACCGGAAATCGAAAGGACACGGGTTCAAGTCCCGTTGGCGTCATGTATCTTTTATCAGGATATTTTTCAATGTGGATGAGTGTTTCAGGCTAATAATTATTGCTTATAAAAATAATTGTTACCCTCTGTGCTATGCATAAAAAAATCTTGTCTTATACATTAGTTTACCAAAAAAATAATATCCAACCTTTTCCTTTTGAATGACGTATCTCCTACTAGGATCTCACGCCCCAGCACAAACTCCAGTGCAGTAGATCTCTCGATATGCTGTACTAGTTTGGCTTCTCTCTCCTCGTGGGTGGTGTCCCCCGACCCTTGCTCCAGTGATCATTTCCCGATCACCATTACTTATCAAACTTCTTTCCCATCAGACAAGTCTCATATTTTGACAAAGATTAAAACGAAACACACCAAATGGGATGAATTTGTCTCTCATATGACAAGTTTCTACTAAATTTACCAACCACCGATATATTTTCCGTCAAAGATGACTATAATAACTTCAAATCAATGCTCATAACTGCAATAAATAAATCAAATCCTCCCCCCAAAACTAAATCTCTCAAATAACTCCCTCCAACTCCCTGGTGGGATGAGGAATGTTCCAAATTAGCAAGAATTTGGAAAGCTAAAGCTCCTATCGTTACAATATGACTATGGAGAACTATCTTATATACAAAACGCCGAATCCAATGCCAAAAGGGTATTAAACCTTTAATTATTAGGAGACCAAATTTGTCCCATAACATCATACGAATTTGGGTTCCTGATATTTAAAGGGTTAAGGTCAAAAAAAAGATCTGGGTGGTACAACTTCTGCAGCTCAGTATCTCCAATCACTCCGATCATTCGGAAGTTTGGTCTATGATCCGAAGATTTCGATCCTCCTTCAGTTCACCATCTCCTCGAGCGTCTCATTCTAAATGGATAGATGAATTCTTAGACAAAATTGCCCACCTTCTGTACCTAACTCAGATGAAATAACGCCCATCTATAATACTCCTATGTCTAATCATTGGCCAGACTCTCCATTCATCTTAATTGAGCTAAAAAAATGTTTATCAACAGTCAAGGACTCATCTCCAGGCAGAGATGGTATACCTTACAGCATAATCAAAAATAGTAATTTTAATGTTCTAAACCACTTCTTAAGCATCTTAAATAAAATCCTCCAGACAGGCATAATGCCAGATAGCTGGAGTTCTTAAATAATCATTCCTATTTTAAAAACAAATAAATCACCAAATTCTGGATCCAACTACAGGCCAATCGCTCTTTCATCCACCCTCAGTAAACTTTATGAAAAATTGATTAAAAATCGATTAGAATTTTTTGTCGAAAGTAAACAGCTTCTCTCTTCATCTCAATTTGGATTTAGGAAAAAAAATCCACTCAAGATAACCTTGCCATCATTAGCACTGATATTAATTTATCAATTTCTAAACAGGAAGTTTGTCTTGCCGTCTTTATAGATATAGAAGGCGCCTTTGACAATGTCTCCATCCCAATCCTGAAAAAAAAACTTTAGGTCTTGGCCTTCCCCCCATATTTGTTCAATCTATTATTAATCTATTTCTAGATAGAAAAATGTTCATTGAACTTCCAGATATTTCTCCTCAAAGTAGGTCTATTTGGTAGGGTTTACCACAAGGCGATGTATTGTCCTCCTTACTGTATAATATATACACATACGATATGCATGTTACTTTTCCCCCACAAGTAAAAGTTATTGATTTCGCAGATGACATAGCTTTCTTCTTATCATCCAAAATCATCCCACTCGCTGTCAAATATCTTAACGAAGCCATGAATGCCCTTTGCACATGGCTCACGTTAAATGGTCTTGAACTTTCAATCCAAAAGACTCAGTGTGTCACCTTCTCAAACCGCCATAAAAACCCCCCTAAAGCTACTGAAGTAAAATTTTTGGGAGTAACATTTGATAGGAAACTTAAATGGTCTTCCCATATCAATAATTTAGTTACTAAATGCGAAAAAAATTTAAATATCTTCAGATCGTTATCTGGCGTTTGGTGGGGAGCTCACCCTACTTGCATTAAGTTGCTTTACAACGCACTTATTCGAAGCCATCTTGACTATGCCTGCCCACTTTTTAGTACTGCCTCAAAAAATGTACTTGATAAATTAGACAAAATTCAATCTAAATCTTTGCGAATAATAATTGGAGCGATGCAATCGTCACCCATCAATTCCCTTCAAGTAGAATGTTCTGATCCCCCTCTTTATTTAAGGCGTCAACTATTTGCTGACAAATTTGTTCTTAAATGTTTAAATTCTAAATGTCATCAGGTTATCCCCAGCGTCTCGTTGTTCATTGACTCAACCCATTCATCTACAATCAGAGCTTCAACTTAACTTCTTCCTGCCATCTGTAAAAAATTTAAGTCTCTCGCAGAACTTCACATCATCCAAAATGATCTACTTCCCTTATAAAAATTAAAATATAGTCACGTCACCCTATCCCCAACAATGTTAGAAGGGATCGGAATCCTTAAAAGTCATTCCAATCTCCCGGCCCGTACTGTCAATAATATGTTCAATGACATTATTTCATCTAAATGGCCCAACTCTTCTCTTTTATTTACTAATGGATCCAAATCTCCCGACTCTCCTAACTGTGGTAAAGGTATTAACGTTTACCACATTAATTCTAATGACAGAATATTGCATTGCAATAACAAAGGTAAATGATCGCAACAATAACATTTGTCTGTCATTAGTTGTTTTATTTTGCTCTATCTAAAAATAATTTTATACAATTAATTAATACGATGATAGCCTCCATTCAAAGCTCTGGTAAAACTGTAACTCTTATTTGGATTCCTGGATGTGTTGGTATCATGATTGATGGTATTGCGGATGCTTTGGCAAAACAAGAAGCGTCCAACCCTGTTGTTACCCTCGTAAACCACATTCCCCTATCTGACATTTTTTCCATCATCAAATATAGATACCGCAATGTTTG
This sequence comes from Hesperophylax magnus, assembly GCA_026573805.1. Taxonomy (NCBI): domain Eukaryota; kingdom Metazoa; phylum Arthropoda; class Insecta; order Trichoptera; family Limnephilidae; genus Hesperophylax; species Hesperophylax magnus. The sequence continues at coordinate 454,634 of JAIUSX010000210.1, read as the reverse complement.
GAGAGAGTATTGGCACATTGCTAGTCAATCCAAGGGAGCCTGCTATGCCTCAGTACAAAGGAATATCCCATCAAAACCGTGGTTTCATCAATTCCCCCATTTTTCCAAAAAATAAATTTCTTCACTCATTCGAATGAGGATCGGACATTGTTCCGTTCCTTCCCACCTTTTTAAAATGCACGTCGTTGACTCCCCAGATTGTACATTCTGTGGTCTAGAAGTGGGAACTTTAGGTCACATATTTTTTGGTTGTCCCTCTCTAAACAAATATCTTCTCTTCTATCAAGCCTTATCTAATATTGCCTCCCCTCCATTCATCATCTCATCTCTTCTATGTCTGAACTCGACTCCAATTTTCATTTTAATTTTGAAATTCGCCTATTTAAATAAAATTAATATTTAGATTCACCTTTCATTTCTCTATAATTTTAAATGATGGCCAAGAACACCCTTGAATGGTTAAAGCCAGAAATAATGGAAAAAAAAACAAAGGTAAATCATTTCTGATTTAGGATGAAGTTTTAATAAATTTTAGATGGCAGCACTTCCGTTTGGAACTAACATAAGTAGCGAGTGTGCAGAACAGACAAACGTATTAATACTGTAAATGTGCAATCGACAATTTAATAGCACTTGTGTCTTTCAATAAGTACATTATATACATACCAAAGTACATTATGTACGTACCAAAATTTGCATCTGGTGTTCACGGATATTGAGGATAGGTACTAGAGTGAATGTCATACGACTCTAATATTCGATAAAAAATGGAACACATAATCTATAAGTTAAGCCCTTTGAACTTTTTTTAACAAAACAAACACTCCCAATCTAAAAATAACCTAGCAACATTTTTAGTCCTCCTATTTTCATAATAATAATTTTATTACAAGCAAAAATCTTTCTTGTGCAATGATGGAAGACTAATGGCGTATGGGATCGAATAACCGACATACGACTCTGTGGTATTTTGAAACTTTGAACCACTCAGCCAGTAACAGATCAAATACTTTAACCACATAATTTTTTTTAGTCTCCAAAAAACAGTAAGATATACACCAACATACTAAAGAAAAGATTAAAAATTTAAAACACAAAGGTTACAGTAAATTGACGGCCGGCATAGTCCAGTGGTAACGCATTGGACTGCCATTCCGAAGGTCGCGGGTTCGAACCCGGCGTGCGCAAATAAATTTTATTTGATTAATTTGTGTTATTTCACAATTAATTAATTAAAATAATATATAGTATATTTGCGGCACGTTCCAGAGTGGAAGATACTACCAGTATCGCCCTGGTGTAAGACCACCATTCAGAATTGAAACGTTGCTCCAAATGGATTTAGCCGTGTTTAGTGACTAGATCTGAATAGCCAGGTACTTCCCCACCTTCCTCTTTCCCTTCCCCACTTACCTTCAGCCTCACAACATCCCCCAATTGGGGATGCCATAGTCTCACTGGCTCCAGACGGGAGCAGTTGGGACTCTTGTGAGGTATTCACTATAAAAAAAAAAAAAAAAATGAGAAAGAGTACGAAAAATATACCTAGGTATATTACGGTGTTCCGAGCGTGCATGTGGAATTTTTTTCGAATTCAGACACGCACACCTTATTTTACCAACCTAAGATAACAGTTTCCTGTGCCGAATTGACGTCAAAATTTCTTATTGAAATTGTGAAGGTCGTGAAGTTTAATTAGAGGTACTTAATAATACTTTACAAATTATGGAATAATGTATATATTTATTTATTAATGAATTAACGGACTTACGTCCAATATATTACAAAGCGACACGAGATTTGGGACAATGTACAATGCAATAGTAAAGTATGGTATATAAAAGCAGAGACAAACAGGGAAAACGTAAGAAAAAAAAAAGAAAAAATAGATGTGTCAAGTTAAGTACCTTACTAAAACTAAAGTTATAAAAAATATCCTCAATTGCATAGTGAGCGACAAAAAAAATTCTGACTTATACCAAAAAAATCAAGGCCTTGACGTGAGTTGACCATTCTACACATTCTGGACAATGGTGAATTATAAGCATAATTAGTCGAGTGTTGATTGAGGAATATATATAAACAAGTAGTAGCACTGCAAATAGTAGAGTAAGTATATAAAATGGTGTTGATTGAAGATTTAACACATTAAAAAAAGACAACAATATAAAAAAAATGCAGGAGGTGACATTATTGTGCTCTGCTACTTTGGTATAACTAGAAAAGGTTGATATAAAATAAGAAGTATAAAAAGATCATAAGGGCAGTTATACTATTTTGTGACAATCGTCAAAAGATAGTTGATAAACTGTCTTTAAGTGATGTTGAAAATGGCAATGGTCAATGCAGAATCGTTGAGAAGTTAAGTCACTCCGTTGATCGGTGCGTTGTGATTGGTAGAAGTCTTCACGTTCGGAGCACAAAAAGTGCATGTGATCTCTGGAGTACCTACCCATGGGAAATTTAGCACTAACAAAGCCTTTCCTACAAAAATAAAGTTGCTTCTTTATAGGTGAAAAAATATAATTAACAGTAATTGTTGATTGAAATACATATTGAATTATTTGGCGTGTTGGGAATTGGCCGACGTAGCTCAGTGGTCCATAGCACCTCAGCGGACATCAGAAGGTGCTGGTTCGATTCCCGTCAGCAGTATTTATTTTTACTCGGGAGATAATTTCAATTTGTATTGATATTGCTTCCTGGTGGCGAGAGTAGGGAGATACTCGCGGACCCAACGTCTCATGGTCTCAGGTCCGTCTTACCTTCTGCTACCCTATTCACACTGGACTATCCGGAAGACTTCACGTCTTCACCAGCGCTGCACACATCTACGAGTCCGGTCTCCATCAATGCGGTGTCGACTCACCCCGCGCTTCGACTACACCATCACCATCATCGCCGTCTACACCTGGTGTCATCCTCATCGGTCCCAGTCATCTCTCTACTGCGCAATTCTACTGACTCAGAATAAACACTGTGTCACAACAACCTGTCATCTTTTATTGTCTCGCTACCTTATACCCAAAGTACTTAAAAATGCAGTAAAATTAACTTTAATCGCGATGTTCAAGTTACTTGAATTGGTGATAGTTAGTGTAATCGAATTTTATTACAATATAATTAGCTTTCAATTATTGGAATACACTGTGACTATATTATGTGCATATATATATTAGTGGATATTTTATGTGTGTAGCGTATTATCTCTACCGATGGGAGTGGTGCAATTAATGCAGATTTATTCGTATGTGTGCAGTAGAATGTAAATGCACAAAACCATCCAAACTACGTTATTTATTTAAAGGTTTATACTTATGACGGATTGGTAAATCGAATAGAATGTTCAAACGAGCTCTATAATTATTGTGGCTAGTTAAATGAAAAATAAATAGTTTGTACATTCATTTAAATGTTCAAAAATAAAACAAAACGCATTTTACAGTGATTTATTTTGGGGTAATAATGCCGTTTTGCGCTACCTCCTACTTTAGCGAACGTTCTACACAGCATTACAGTGTTCATCATGTGGGCAGATGTGCAATCGAAGATTGTCGTGAAGTGCTTGGTTATTATGTATGTGGATGCGAAACAGTGTTTCCAGTTTCAATACTCTAAGAGTTGGTATTACAGAACAATAGTTTTCTGCATTTCATTTTGGTGTAGCCGTCGATTACCAGACAACAAAAATTATTGAGCTTGACCCCGTCGCGCATCGTTTTTATTATTAAAGGAACTTTTGTGAATTTAAATTGGCTCTGTGTGTTTTGATTCTTTCCAGGACTACAGAAATAAATCCAAAGTAATGGTCAGTTTCAATTCAGACAGGACGGCCGAGTTTACGTGCTCGAAATTGTCATGTGGTGAATTTTAAAACTTTTGCCCCTAAAAATATCAAATCATATAAAACGATATTTTTTCGTACCATTCGTCTGATACGAAGAATTTCTACAAAAAACATATTTGAATTGTGACGGTTTCGGGAAGTTATGCTAGTTACTAATACATGAACGAAACCCGAAAATCTACTATTATTCCGTTTCAAAGGTTTCTAGAATATGTTTACCTTTATGTGTGAGTAGATGACAGGGTAGTTGAGTGAATTTTCCAAGGATTTCAAATGATCGATACATTCAATGTTTCATCAGTCATACTTCAAGTAAAACCCAGTCGTAGACAAAGGTAAAAATCTAAGAAATGGCAAAGTTCTGATTCCGACGTTGAATAATCAATCACCCTGACTATTCCGGACTAAAATATGACAACATGTGAGAAGTTGAGTAGAAAATATACGAGAGCCTTCCTCCTTCTGCCTTCTGTCTAATGGCGAGGCGTCTCTGTAATGACGTTAAATCCGTCATATTATTATCTAAAAAGCGTTCATCCGTTTGCCTGTCGCGCCTGCTAGATAATGCTTTTAACTCATGCGCTCCTGAAACATAGATCCTGAAGATAGATTCCATTTCTGAAGATTATACACCACGAAAAAAATAATAAAGCGACAAGGTTTTCATTTAAAATAAAACATTTATGCGTTAAACTGACAAACTTCACGTATGCATTGATTCGTTGTCTGGAAACGGAAGAAAAAAAAAAATTATTTGATATTTGTAGAACTCCATTTTAATTAAAAGTTTTTCGTTTGTGTATTTAATAATATTATTATTCAATTTATTGAGAAATCGCATATTTATACATAAGTTCTACTGTGTAATTATTATTACTGATTGTTTCTCCTTTTGAAGACATTATCAAACTGTTTAATTATGTTTTCAGAAGGCGAAACAGCTGTATTATTGAGTTTATAACATAAAAAATCTATTCTAAAGCAAAATAAAGTGTCGATGAAGCTAAAATTTTTCGTATATTTCCGGGATGACAAAAAGAAATCCATTCAGAAAAACTCAGATAATGTTCAAGTAGGTACATAAAATTACTAAAAATACCCATACAAAGGATGTGTCTACATAAAATTGAAAGTTTTGAATCAAATTAGGGCAGTCAAATTGGAATTAAATTATCCAAAGTCTTTGAATTTTTGGGAGTTTTATTTACATCGTTTAGTTAGTACCAGTACTCAATATAATTTATTTGGTAATTTGAATAAATACTTTAAACAGAATTTTTTAAAAGGTAAAATTGCTAATAATATACAAACAGAAAATAGCTACATTTTTGATAAATAAAAGACCGGTTACAGAAACGATTCAAATATCAAAAAGGTATTTTAAATCATAGCCAATTTATTGAAATGTTGGAAACAGTCGTGACATGATTGACAGACGAAGTTTTACAAAACAAAGTATTTCTACTTGTTTAAATAAAATTTTGTTTTATTTGCTTTTTGATATAAATTAACAGAATATTAGGTCACAAGCAGACAATTCTAGCTTAATGAACAGTCTATATTAAAAATAGATTTGCCAACTACTTGAAAGTAGATTTTAATAAATTCGTTCAAAACTAGTAAACGAAATATTTACAAAAAATCATTTGAAATAGGTTTCTTAGCCTTTTTGTTCAGTAAATTTGAGATAGAACTAATTATAAATCATTATGATATACGTGTTGTGTTTGAGAGACGTGACTGAATTAGGCAGGTGGTTGTGTTCAAGGTACAAGCAGAACGTTTTATAAAAAGAACTAACTTAATATTAAGGTACGAAATTTATAGTAATATAAATGAATTTATATAATAGATTCCTGAACAGTTGATAATATTTACTATACAGATATGATAATATTGTTTCAATGTGTGTTTAGACGGTGAACATAAATTTGATCCCCCGATAGTTGACCCCTCAGACAGTTGATCTCCGGGCAGTTGATCCTCCAAACAATTTCTCCTTCTGTTAATTAATCTCTCATATGATAAGTAAGTATGTAAAGAGTTTATCGGCCGTATAACAATATATATCTTTATCTGCAGGCGTAAAAAAGGCAAGAAATCCCCAATACAAACATTTTTGATAACAGGAATAACGTTTCCCCGAACGAGTATATGCAATGAAGAGGTACCGCCGAAAAACAAAAGACGACATACTTATCTATGCGGCCGGCTTAAAGAAAATACGCTAAAGCCACCTATTTGCATATTATAACAAAAATATATGTCCCGAAGATGACCAATTATTTAGCGGATTAACTGTCCGCGGGGGACAATTGCCCCAGGGATCAACTGTCGGTGGCTGTCAGGGGGGCATCTGTCGGGGGTTCGACAGTCGTGGAATCGTCTGGACAATAATTGGGTCTTGGCTATTCTATTAAGTGACTTCAAATTCCACAGCGGGCACATACTTTTACTAATTTTTAATAAAAGCTTTTTTAGTCAAAAGGATTCGCAGTGTAAATTTCAGAGCTTAATGTTTAATCAAAACATCGTTTAAAAACTGCCTTGGAGAGAATTATAATGCGGAAAGCATTAGAGAAAAATAAACATATTAATAATATACAGAGACCAATGAAGAGAAGAAAACCTACAGATCAGTGATTTAGGCGTGTCCATGTGCCCAAAATACGCTTATTTTTCTTTGCTTCTAATGAGATTGATCAAACATTTTCGAAGATCGACTTCTTTCTTTTGTGAATACCGCAAATGAGTTGCAACTTTTCAATATTTTTTTCTATTTATATACTCCATGCAGCAGATCTCGAAGAAAATAATATCCCTCAATATATTTTTGAGGAGTGAACGTGAGTTTTCAAGAAACCAATATTGTAGGAGGAAGGAAAAATATAGAGAAACACGAAGAAACCATCCGTTCTTATGGGACAAATGTCAACCGTGTACAAAAGTTAGGAGCGCGTTTGACGTGCTTCCCAACCATACATCGGTGTCAAAAGGATCAATATCACTGGTTTTTCAGAGCATCTTTCATTGAAATAACGGTAGGACGAAGACAGCATTCGCTCGTCCGTTCTGTCAACCAATTAAGACTGCTTCCAAGTATCCTGAGGCGGACTAATCCTCAAATTGGGTTGTAAGGCTGACATGAGTTGAAATGAGAAGAAGATGGGAAAGAAGAATGTTGGAAGTACCTGGCTATTCAAATCTAGTCATAATAACACGGCTAAAACCATTTGCAGCAAGGTTCCGATTCTGAATGGTGGTTTTTTACCAGGGAGATACTAAAAGTATCTACCACCCATTCATAAACAGAAATCAATGTTATTGACCTTTTTGGGGCATGGCCATTTTCTTTCAATTCGATATACCTACATACCTACTTGGGAATATCTGTACAGTAACTGTGACCATTATTATTTATAGAATTCGTCAGTTACATATGTACTAGTATTACAATGTCGACGAGAAAGGTTATTCTAAAACCTGTCACTGAATAATATGAGTTCGTGTTTGACTTGAGAGGTAAATGGATTTGGACTTTCCTACAAATAAGTAAGGTAAGGAGATGAATCCTTATACGGGGCAGGTCACTGGGATCCTTTTGAAATTTGCGTAAGCTCCGGCCTTCGAACTTTTCCACCCAATGTTTTATTCGATGTGTCAAGATCGAGTGTTTTGAATTTGAGTAGACTAAGGACGGGTTGTTTCGGAGAATCTGAACAATTCATCAAATTTCAACGTTCATTTTCCAGTTCTGTGAAAGATTTTTTCAAGTTCTGTTTTTATTTCAGTTTTGTCAAGCAACTAGCCTACAATGATATAAAAACAGAACTTGAATAAGTCTTTCACAGAACCCGAAAATGAACGTTGAAATTTGATGAATTGTTCAAATTCTCCGAAACAACCCGTCCTTACTATTAGTTTTGTGAATAGTAGAGCTCTCTTCCAAAATTATGTTACAACTTTTTTATTTATTTAATAATCAAAACCAACATTTTGATCAGAAATTATAAGATTTATATGTGGGTGCTTAAATATCCACCTTGTTATTCAAAAAATACATATTATTTAACATTTAGTTATTTAAAATAAAATTTGTCCGAAAAAAAGTTATAACCTCTTAACGTTAAAGTTCCTTCCTGAAATAAAGAATTTTAAAAATATGTTTTTTTCTTTTTAGAAATTGGAACTGATTAGTCGAGAATTTTACACACCATTTTTCACGGGCCTACGCTCTTAAAGTTAAAGTAAGTACCTACCTGAAATATAGAATTTTAAAAATAAAAATATTTTCATTTTCATTTTAAAATTGGAACTGATTTGTTGAGAATTTTACACACGAGTTTTCACGGGCCTACGCTATAATAACGTTATAACCTATTAACGTTCAAGTACCTACCTAAAATATAGAATTTAAAAAAAATATATATTTTCATTTTCTATTTCAAAATTGGAACTGATTAGTCGAGAATTTTATACACGATTTTTACGGGTCTACTGCAGTAGTGAGATATTTTAAAAGATTAGCCCAATTCCGGGATAACGACTCACACATTTTAAAAATATAAAATTATTGTATTTCTCCAAATATCTTAATAAAGTGATTATTTTTTAACGCAGCTAACGTTATGGGTTACAGAAAAAACGCAAAAGAAAAAAATATTTTCACCCTTACTTTTGTGCTAACTGCACAGAGCGGGTCCAATTGTCTGCGATTATTTATCAGCGTTTAGCGGAACATAGTGGGCACTGTTCGGTGTACATACCTACGCTACACGGTCTACGGTCTACGCTTTACACAGTCATAGCACGAGGCACCGTAGCGGCTAACATGTCCGGTGCAGTTCGTTTTACGACGGTCGAACCATAAATTGTTTGCTTTTCGAGCCTCGCCGTAGACACCGTAAGTAATGTCAATATAATGGGGGCTTGTAAAGGAAAACCCCTTACCCCAACGTACCCCACCTCACACTACCCTATATTGCCCGGGCTACACAATACACCCTAAGTTACCACATATCGCACAACGTTTACCCGCCAAAAACAGCCATCCATTGAGCGCTCTCTATGTGCTGGTTGCATTGTATTTGGAAAATTGCATGAATAAGTCTTCCGAAATCTGCAATTTTTAATTTCTCTATTTTGGGAATGCCCAAAACATGCCTCGTCGGAAAAGCTTTTAGTCTTTTAATGGCATTTTATATTGCAATGTGATGTGCATGATAAAGTTTCGAAGCTTTTTTTGTTGGAGTGGAGAGCCCATTTATAACTTATATGCAAAAGACTAATCCATTAAGGGGCATGTTTGAGCATTGTTGAAATCTTCAGAATTTGAAGACGGAACTTCCATGCTATATGAAGACGTTGGAATAATTGAAGGCTTAAGAATTTTCGGAGAATTTGAACATTTCATCAAATTTCATCGTTTATTTTTGGGTTCTGTTAAAGTCCTATTCAAGTTCTGTTATTATATCATTATAGGCTAGTTGCGTGACAGAACTTGAAAAAATCTTTCACAAAACTTGAAAAATTGACGATGAGGATTACGTATAAAATGATTAATGAAGAAAATTTGAGTTTTTCTCTCTAATTACTCTTCGTTTTGTTAATTTTTCATGTATTTTCAATATTAATTCCTCTTCGACGGTTGGTTTTATCGCCTTGATTATAATTTTATTCGAGTTCTCGGGCCAAAAAGCTTTTTTTTTCAATTAACTCTATGCTTAAGGAAAATAATTTCCCTCTTGGCCGATATAATCTTTGGGAATGCTGGGTGGAGTGTATTTTTTTTTGGAGAAGAGGAAAGAGTGATCATGGATCTTAAAGAGACCGGTAAACCGTTCCACAACCGAGCTGTTGAACTCGAAAAATGAATCGCAGAAGCGACCCATTCTCGTGTGACAAATAATGTCAAGTTTAGCGTGTTTCCCGACTATGCACCGGTGCCGAAGGTATCATTGACGCCAGATCCTCGGAGCATATTCTACTGAAATATCAGGGTATAAATTGAAACCCCGCAATTCGACTATTAAGGAAGTAAATTTACTTTACATTAATTAGGAGTTGCATCAAAATCTACGTTAATGTAAAATAATTATTACGTTATCCAGAATCTTTTTACCGCACGTAACCAAAAAAAAATGTGTCTCAAAGTGTCGAACATCTAACATCTCATGAAGAACCAGGAAGAACCGCGATCTTCACTACAAGTTGACCACAACATCACTGAGCACAGATCCACATCTCGACGTGATGTGATCTAGCCAACATGCATCCCAACGTGTTGCATACACCAACACTCTCTACGTAATACTACTTCACACACACACACAGTGATACTACTACAACATTTTTTATTGTCTTCACCTACAATTACCCACAAAAATAATTATTTCAATTAATTAAGCAGTTAACCTCCACTGATATGCCTAAAAACTTTTTTATTAAAGGATTATTACCTCTTCTGTAAGTAGTATTAGCAGGTTAGCAAAACAATCTTCATCATTTTATAAAATGAAAAACAGTTTATCGCGTCAGCTTGTTTGAAATTTATTCCTAAGCTGACAGTGCAACTTTCCTAGTTTTTATCGTAGATAAGTTTATCAGGGCGGAATAACAAAACACCCCTCGAAGGCAACGGAGAATTAATTTGCGCGATACTTAACAAACTTATACTCGTAGCGACAGCTGCATCCAATTTAAGTCAGCATTCTATATTGTGTACTTCAAGAAATATATTATTTAAGAGCAGCAAGAACGTAATCGCCGAAGTTGCTGCTTTGAGAATTTCAAGAATTTTTAATAGGACGCTTTCGATGATGTCGATGATTTTTTAGTTTGATCTATCTTCTGTTTTATTCTCAATTACTATGACTTGGAATAGCATACTTCAACCTTTTTGTTCACGACCGAAGATTCTGGCCTTCATTTTTGCACCGTATTTATAATGAATGTGTATAGAAAAATTATATAAAATAAGCAATAAATATTTTATGTTAGAACTTTGTCATAAAAGTATCTAACAAAAATGGCCTTGAAAATTAAATTTGGTTATAGAAATTTTCTAGATTATTATTTTCCAAGAGAAAGTGAATCATTTAAATTTACTGAATTTTAAGTTAACATTATTTATACAAATAGAACGGCGTCATATGCGCCTCACAATTTTTACCTCATATGTGTGTTTAAGATGTTAACTGGCTATTATAGACTTAGAGGCCTTGTATTTTATCGGTAGGGAAAAAATTGTTTACCAAAAACCCTGCTATGTTTCTGCATCATCATCAGCCCAAGCATCAGCATAGAAATTACCAAAATAAATGGATTTGAATTCAAAGTTCATTTAAAAAAAGTTAGTTAGAATCATGTTCAATTGAGGTGACGAAGTGTGCTTCTGAAGCATCATTTTCATAGATAATGTAAATTGTTAGTCATACAGATATTATCTTAACGCGTTGCGGATGTTGCGTATGTGGACCTTACCTTAAATGTTTGTTATTTTACCATTGTAAATATTATGTACTTTGTCTCAACTATGACCGTCGGTTCGCCTGCCTACTGTGCGTACCATAACAAGACAGTTCAGATGCGATCTATCCTTGTGATAATGGTGATTATACGCCTAGCTTGGCCTGTATTAACGTCCTCCGTAGATTCATTACAGTCATTTTCTTCGTAGGTTATGGACTAAGTATCATCTTCCATCGAGAGAGCTTCTGGCATTTGACCAGTGGGATGCGTATCAAGATGTTATTTATTTCAGTAATATACATTGTAGCTAAATGCCACTGCGGCCAATTCGAAAGATTGTGTACAAAAAATAAAGCGAAGATAAAATGATTCAAATGTCGCGATATTAATATTTCGAGCCATGTGTTTCCATCTTGTGTTAAGTATTCGCTTTTTTTCATATAAAATTTATTGTCTTATCGACAAGTAATTTATTCGAATTTTTTAAATTTTTAATATTAAATATTTTTTTTATTGTAATTATCGAACAAGAGTGAAACTATGAAATAACTGATTCGGATATGTGATGATGTTGAAGGTGGTGCGGAGGGGGAGAAGATATGAAATAGGAAGGTGGGAAGTACCTGGTCACCAAACACGGCTAAAGCCATTTCAAACAATTGTTCATTTCTGAATTATGGTCTTTCACCAAGGCGACACTGAAAGTATCTTACAGTTTGGAACGTGCCGCAAATATACCATTTATTATTTTAAATGATTTTATTGTGAAACAATATAAATTAAGGCGAAGCTTAATGCCAAATCACTATTTTGATTAATCTTTATAACGAATCAGTACAACAAAATATGGTTTAGATAAATTTAAAGTTGTCCTATCGATTCGCTTGAGTAGAATACAAATAAATATATAAATTACTCGATAAAAAATATAAATGCAAACTACAAAAAAAATATTTTTTCAATAGAAATATATGAACGCATAAAGGAAACAACTTTACAAAAATACAGTATTACAGCTAAGATTATCTGTGACAGTTTCACTTGATTAACTTTTTTGCTTTCTTATAAAATTATTTATAAAATAAATAAAAAACAGTTTTTTGCTTGAAATCGAACGTTTCTAGACTCCGTTTGTCAAGCGATATTAATGCCTATTACCTACGATATAAGGTATACCAAGAATATACACATTTTTGGCTTGTAGCTTCCTCTTTACTGAAATTTACTTGCGCACGCAGGGATTTGAATACGTGACATCCGAACTCGTAGTTGAGAGCCTTACCCCTCGACCACGGAGGCCTCTCGGGTATTACTAATATTATCTTGACGGGGTCTTTAACCGACAGCGGTAACAGGGCAATACTAACAGTAAACTACAATCTACACACCATATTTGAGTATAAATCATAGGGTAGTTAATCTAGTTCTAAAGAAATTTATACATTTTAAATATTTATTGAATATTATTATTATGTTCGGTCCCTTGATAATCAGGTAGATAAGAGATATTCGTAAATTATAATGTCTAGGAACAGAATTACGTGCGTAATAAAGTAATGAATGCTTGACAATTATGTCGCATCCAACTACTTTATCTAAGCCTTTAGCATTTAGCAATTATCCTGAATAATATTATTCTCACGTCTCCTGTGACCACTTTGTTGAACGACTTCCACATTAAATTTGACCCTTGACTTATCTTGGTTGTTAATTTTGGGGTTTAGTAACAAAACATTTAAGTTCAATTGATTTCTTCGCTATTTTCTCGAACTTAAAATTTTTACATTTTCACAAAGAACATTACGTGGATACTTATGACTGCTTTACAACATACCCTTTTTCATACCGATTCCCGTAAGATATCGAGACGTACACGAAAATTTTTCACTTTATTCGATCATTATTTTCATACTTACGATTTCATATAGATAGTTGCCATTAGAGAAGAAATAATATTTTGAGACGGTACTAAATCATCAAATGGCAAAATGGCAACACCTTGAACATAACCACAGATCACAATAATGAAATCATCTGTCACTGTCATTTGCGAGCTTTGTCAGGTGCTTTGTGATTACCCAAACGATTTTTTTTGTCTACCCGTTTGTCTTTGAACCTTTTTCGTAATGATTTTTATAGGTACCTATGCCTTGGTAAAATTGCCTACCTGATCATCATGTCTTGATTGGTACGATATTCGTATAATATATCGGGTGGAACTATCAAAACACAGCAGCACAGATAAAAGTATCAAGTTAACACACATAGATATTCTTTAGCCTATGAGTTACGTATGTAAAGTTGTCGTGTATTATTTCGTCAAAACAAAATGTCAAATCATAAAACATACACGCAAAAATCACAATAACTAACAGTAATAAATAGATATTGTATTCTTTTTACCTTTGCCAAAAAGCACGAATCCTTCCTAGCACCTTTCATCTTCAACACTGTCCTAAAAGAAACTAATAACTGCAACACTCATAAACATCCAAAACGTTTACTTAAACATTTCAACACATGGTTACTACACAAAAAAGGGCATGCATCAGCAAGTTACTAGCAATCCCTTTTTAGTCTAATAATTATTCCTTATTTACATACATGTGTTATTTACATTTATAGAGATTTACTCTTTCTTATTAAAACTGCTTATGTTTTACGCATGCCTAGTTTATCAATACCAAATACTGTTGTTTAAACTATTTTTTGAAATGTTATTATTATGAGATTTAGACGCAACCATTTATGTAAATTTAAAGTTCCTACAAAATTCCTGTTTTTATGTAACTATATGTATGGAATGAAATAAAATAAAATACTTTTTGTTTTAAAACCACGAGTTTTTGATAATTTTTAGAACATTATAACAGTAATAAATAGATATTGTATTCTTTTTATTAATATTTTAATTATAGTATAGTTACGTAAAACAGTGATAGGTGACAGACATCAAATAATATCCGCCATCTTAAAATGTGCGAAAATCGGTAATACCAACACACGTCTCTCACAGTAACACCTACCTTAATAGAACACGTCCCTTTTTTCAACACGATTAGATAAACTGGATGAAAAAAGATGTCATATGTAAATGTCAGGTGTAAAACGGCCCTTAGGTTGTCCCCTATTGACACAGAGCACTCTCTTCCGAGTCCTCCGACTACCCACACCTCCTCCACTGATACTCAGCCCACTTTTTGAAAACTTCTGTAAAAGCATATTATATTTATTAAACTTATTACTTGTATATTCAAGATTTCAGTAAAGCATTATACTGCCCTGACGAAGCTACCGTTGCAAAGAAACCTGGTTGGTATTAGGTATTAAAAATAAAAGTGCTGTTTACTAAGTTTTTGTTTTATTTTAAATTATAGTATAACATAACAAACCATCGGCTTCATACGAAAGAAAAGAAAATTATACACAAATCGAATAGTTATTATCATTTGATTAGGCTGGGGGTCATTTCAACTGTGTCAATGAAAACAAAAGAAGTGATACATAATATATAATACAAAATACATAATACATGATGCATAACACATAATACATAATACATAATACTTAATACATAATACATAATATTTAATTGTTAGTGCTTAAGCTTAACACTGAAAAACTTGATATTTAACAGGAGGTAAAAGTAGGGGAAACTTATTTTTGTTAAGTTATTTAATTTGATTCTTGGGTGGGTAATGCAATCCCATTAGTTTCATAATACACAGAACATATAAATTGAATAAAAAAAATTATAAACGTTTTGATTCCTAATACTCAAATAAAAAAATGTTATTCAATTTTAATAGGCACTTGAAAACCTTTGAAAATCTAGGATGGTACTTTCATATGGATTTGGATTCTAACATTCCAATATGGTTTATGCATTCCAATACCACTCGTGAGATGGCTACCTACAATTACGTATATATCATTATATATTTTTTGTTTTTGTTTTATAAACTTAAAAATATGTTATAAACAGTAAAATCTGGATGAATTCATTGGCTTTAAACCGGAGTAAGCAGTTCATATGTTTACGGATTTATATTTGCAGGTATGACATTAATTACATCGAATGGCTGAATCGAAAACCGAAGACCCGGAAATCTCCATCGCTCGAGTGGTTTGCTAAATTTGTGATGGAAGTCTTACTAAACCGAATCTGAGGAACACGCGACCAGTGCAGTTCGTTAGAGAGGCCGCGCTCCTTATCAACAATGAAGCAGCAACGTTCGTTTAACCGTTTTCTAACGAGTGCCGTCGGCATCCGCCATTAAAACTATATTTCGCTACCCGCTTCCGTAGTACCTACCGCTGTGTGTTGGTAGAGATGACGGCTTTTTGCTTTCTACCTCGTGCAATATATTAGTTTTGCCCCAGATTCATAGGGTGGCCAGTTTATTGGAAACAATTAAAAAAAATTACTAATAAATCATGAAAAAGAACAAGACATAGAAAATTTAAAAAGACTACCACTCGACCATTGGGACCTTTTTTGTACGTTGTAGTTCCTAATAACTAACACAACGATTCTGTAAAATGTAATAATAATATTTTTCAAATACTATTTTTCGGTTTTCCCTGTCCGTAATTGCGATTCAATGAACTCGTCGATTTGCTTTGAATTTACTTGTCATCCTTTTAAAATTTGGAAGTATTTATTTGAAGAGTTCAGACAAACTTGTAACATAATTTATTTGGATTAAAAATTATTTTAATTTCCATTTTCAAAATTGGAACTGATATTGTGAATGATAATTCAGACAAGTGATAAAGCAGCTACCTGCGTAAAATTGCTCATGTTCAATGAACTTAAATAATAAAAAAATAAATGATTGTGTATAATAATTCAGGCAACCGATACGTCAATTACTTAATGTTACGAGACGAACGTAGTTAATGTAGTGAGCCCCCAAACATTCTCGCTCACACCTAATACAGCATCCTTATCTACAAACGGAGGTCATCGCATGTTTCCTATTGGGCATGCGGCTCACAGTTCACCATTCAGTGGCTCACCCTTCCGCTACTTACCGAATGATGTTCCACGGAGGCCTATATAAGCGAGTGCACGGCCTTAAACAATCAAATATCCAGATCAAGCCCTATGCTCAATTTCTGATAATGATAGTGAGTTATGTCGTCCCTTTCAGCGAGGTAGAGTACCTAAAAGATTTTTGTCCTTCAATATAGTCGGAGATAACGCGCAGTATAGCCTTTCCCGCGATAATAGTTATATTGTTTATGTATAACTGTTTATTGATTGTTATTATTTTTTCACTACTGAGTATAAAAGTCTTTGTTTTCGAATTCGCGTATAAATTAATTATATCTAACAATTCCCGTTATAAACCGGTACCCGGCGTGGGGCTATGATAAAAACTGGTTTCGTAAAATCATGTTATACTACTACCCATACTATAAAATTTTAATAGAATATTTTTTTTCATTTCGGGTCTGCGCCGGTATGATATAGTTAATTATTTTCATCATTTCGGAAGTACCTATATTCTATTATGTATATACTTCTGAAAAGACGATAATGTAATTGTTCAATTTGCTGAAAATTACAAATAAATCAAAATCCACATAACATAAGAACCAAAAACCACAAATGAATGCAACCTCCTTTGGGTCAAGGAAATTTTAAATACACATGTAAATTATTAAATAAATACTGTATTTTCTAAGACTACAAAAAAACCGTAAGACAAATTTAACATGTAGGTACCGAACATAAATTGCGATTAGTAGTTGGTCGTTCCACGTATAAAAATGATGCACATCACTATTATCTGTGATGATAAAAATGTAATCCCGCCTCAAAACAGAAGCCATTCAATAAAAAAATCTTAATAAAATAAACGTGCAGGTTGCCTACAATATAAACAAAATTAGTCAGCATAGTCACTAGTCACCCTCAAGGTAGCGTCCTTGGTCCCCTTCTATTTCTTATTTACATAAACGAACTTACTGAGATTAAAATGGCATCTATCGACTATAAGATAATCAGTTACGCAGATGATACGGTAATTTTAGTCAAAGGTCCAAGTTGGGAAAAGGCCTTCAAAAATGAGAAAACCGGTATGTCAGAAATAAAAAATTGGTTTGACAAAAACTTACTTACCTTAAACATCTCCAAAAAAAAATACCTAACTTTTAGCAAAACCATCACTGGGCAACCAAAAACCCTTCCGCTTTTATACCTACCCCCATATACTCCCTCATAATCCTCAAATCACCTCTGCGAAAAAATAGAACATACTGACAACATCAAGTATCTAGGCTTAACAGTGGACCATAAATTAAACTGTTAACTTATTAACTTCCTCATAAAGAAAATCCGTAAACTATCATTTATTTTTAAAACGATAAGAAACATCATGTCACAAAAACAAATAAAAATGTTTACTTTGCGCTATGTCAAAGCCTTTTAACGTACGGTTTATCAGCCTGGGGGGGGGGAGCCGCTGACAAGTTTTTTAAGTCCCTCAACACAACTCATAAAACATTAATTAGGATTATGTTCAAAAAATCATATATGCATCCAACGGACAATCTCCTTATTACAAATAATATACTAGATATTAGGAAACTATTCATTATAAAGATCATTCAAATAAACTACATAAAATCCTCACCATGCCACGTAACTCACCCACATAACACAAGGGCAAAATCACAGAATCAACTTCAAGTGCCAAAAATTAATTCAACCTTTGCCAAAAATCACGAATCCTTCCTAGCACCTTTCATCTTCAACACCTTCCTAAAATAAACTAATAACTGCAACACTCATAAACATCCAAAAAGTTTACTTAAACATTTCAACACATGGTTACTACACAAAAAGGGCATGCATCAGCAAGTTACTAGCAATCCCTTTTTAGTCTAATTTACATACATGTGTTATTTACATTTATAGAGATTTACTCTTTCTTATTAAAACTGCTTATGTTTTACGCATGCCTAGTTTATCAATACCAAATACTGTTGTTTAAACTATTTTTTGAAATGTTATTATTATGAGATTTAGACGCAACCATTTATGTAAATTTAAAGTTCCTACAAAATTCCTGTTTTTATGTAACTATATGTATGGAATGAAATAAAATAAAATATTTTTTTTTGCTATTTGTTTTTGGGGTGTTATGCCGTGTTGCGCTAACTCCTTATTTAGCCAACGTTTCGGACAGCATTGCAGTGTCCATCATCAGGGCAGATGTGTTATTTGAGGTTGTATTTTTTATTTTTTTATTTTCTAGATTCTTATATTCCATGAAATGGTGAATCATTTAAATTTACTGAATTTAAAGTTAATGTTCTTTATACAAATAGAACGGCGTCATATGCGCCTCACAATTTTTACCTCATATGGGTTTATTCAAATATTACCTGGCTTTTATAGACTTAGAGGCCTTGTATATTCTCGGTAGGGAAAAAAATTTGTTACCTAAAAACCCTACTAAAATTGCATGTGTCATTCAGCATCAGCACCAACAGCGACCTACAGCGGCCATATACTACATACGTGTCTGTTTGTGTTGTGTTGGGAACGGGGGGGAAAATCGGCTGCGTCCTATTGTGGGTATCCTTCCGCATTTGCGTGATAGAGTAAGGGAAACCGCAGAAAACCTTACCCGGAAGGAGCGGCCGAACGTCAACTTGAAACGTGTGCGGCCTTCAGTAACATCGGTATATGATGTCCTGCGTTTTTGAGATGTGTGTGTGTGTGTCTGTTTTTATGTTAATATGTACTTATGGTAAGATAGAAAATAAACATACATATACATACAAATTATAAAATATTATATAAATATATAAATAGATATATAAACATTATATATTTAGGAGGAAAGTCGGGAGTTTAGGAAATACCTACTGCTCGCTATTCGTCCGCGTCTGATTCTGGTATGTACCATATGTGGTCATGGTCCATGAGGATGTGTTTAGGTAGTCTGTGTGAATATTTGAATGTCAGGTCGCTCGGAGCATTCTATTGTCCTATGTCTCGTATGAGTGGATTTTTACTAAGTGTGAGTGATTTGTAAAAGCGTTCAGTCAGTCTGTGTGTGAATTCGTATAGAGTTGGAATTTGTTCTCGTTCGTGTAATCTCTTCAAGTTTGTTCTGAGTCTCGTGTTGTATGTGATTTTAATGCAGAGATTTTGAAGTGTCTGTAGTTTCTTGTGGTCTGTGTGTGAGATGCTGCTCCATACGGGAATCGCATAAGAGAGTACTGGACGAATGAGCGAGTAGTAGACGAGGAGTTTGGTTTTGGGAAGTAGCGGACTCCGTCTATTGCAAATTGGCTTCATCATGCCGATTGCTTGTCGCGTGCGCACGTGCATCTTTGCTTGGTGAGATTTCGAGTTGAGGCGGGAGTCCATGGTCAGGCCGAGATATGTAACTTCATCTTTCCATTCAATGCTGTGTCCTCCCATTTCGATGTTGAAGTCAGGTGTTCTATTTATACGTTTTCTCGTGAACATGATGGCTTCGGTTTTCGCCTCGTTCAGTTTCAGGCGCCATTTCTTGTAGTACTCTACGAGCGCGTCGAGCGCCCTCTGTAGGTAAATCGCGGCCATGTTCGCTTTCAGCGAGGAAACGTATAGTTTGACGTCATCTGCGTAGATAGACAAATTGCATCTCTCGTCTCGGGGGATGTCGTAGGTGAACAGAATGAAGAGAAATGGTCCCAGTAAACTTCCTTGCGGCACGCCTTTTGGAATCTCACGCATTGAAGATAGCACGTTCCTTATGAAAACTCTGAAGGATCTATTCTTTAGGTATTTCTGTACCAGCCTCGTTAGGTATATGGGCGTGTTAGTGCGGTGCAGATTATGCACGAGCCCGTCTATCCATACGGTGTCGAATGCCTTCTCTAGGTCGATGAGCGCAGCAGCGGTGAAGCGATGTTCGTTAAATTTTCTTGCGATGTATTCCGCTACTCTGGTGAGTTGATGGGTCGTGGAGTGCCTCTTTCTGAAGCTGAACTGCTCGTCTGGCAAAGTCTTGTTTTCGTCGTGGTGTGGGACAAGCCTGTTGAGTATAATTTGTTCAAATACCTTGCTCAATGTAGATAGTACGTATAGATAGGCTAATCGGCCGGTAGCTTGTCGGCTGCGTTCTATCTTTATTCGGTTTTGCGAATGGCAGCACGGTCGCCGATTTCCAAATCTGGGGAAAATGCCCAGTCATGAGGCAGGCATTGAACAATTTTGTTGTGTAGATGATGGCTTTTTGAGGGAGATGTTTGAGTAAAATGTTGTGAATTTGATCGCTTCCCGGCGCCTTGTTTGTTCTCAATCGCCTGATTGTGACTGCAATCTCGCTCGGCGTAGCAAAATGAATATCTTCAGCGTTTGTCTGCTCTGTTTTGCTCAGGTCTCGTAGAGAATCAGCTACGATCCGGTCTGTAGCCGGGTCGGAAAGGCCGTCTGTAGCGGCGTAGGCTCTCTCGAACCCGTCGGCGAGTGTTTCTGCTTTTTCTTGTAGCGAAAGCGCCGTCCCAGGGCCGTTCAATTTCTGTAGCGGGGGGATTGTGAAATCTTTATGTCTCAGCGCGCTAGCCATTTTCCATAGGGAATTATCCTTCGGCGTGAGCGACGTGACTTTTTTCTTCCAAAGTTCGCGCTTGAGTTCTACGATCTCGGTCTTGATTTCCCTCTGCAGGCAGTTGTATGCTGTCTTGAAATATTCGTCGCGCGTGCGGTGAAACATGCGTCGCAGGCGATTTTTCTCCTTGATGAGCGATAGGACATACTCGGGAAGCTTGATCGTGTATGGGTGTATTTCTTTTAGAGGTATGTGTGCGTCTTGTGCTGTTTGAAGTATCTCCGTGAGAGTGCTAGTAGCTGCGTCGATTTCTTGTGGTGAGCGCAGAGTTCCCGAAGTGAGATGAATTCGTTCGTTGACTTCCTTTTTGATTCCTTCCCAGTCTGCATTCTTATAATTGCGCTGTTTTCTGGGGCTCCTTGAAGTTGTTCCTCCTATGGAAAAGCTCACGGGCAGGTGGTCCGATGACAGCTCGTCTAGCGTGCGCAGTGGAGATATTGTCTTTACATTCTTCTCGAGTACGATATCCAATGTACTCGGATATCTAGAGCGCCGCGAATAGTGTGTAGGTCTGTCGGGCGCCATAATCGAGTTGGTATTTGTCTGCATGCGTGTGAAGAGCGTATTTCCGTTCGCATTACCTCTGTAGTTATTCCAGTAATTGTGTTTGGCGTTCAAATCGCCTCCGATCACAACAATTGGTCCCAGATTGAGCAATTTATTTAGGTCTTCTCTCACTAAATTTGCTTGAGTGCAGTAGACGGCGATGATGGTATGCGCTCTACCCTCTATGGTGACTTCGATAATCGTGGCTTCGGTGTGCTTTAACTTCGGAGTGGGGATTCTTGTTGATGTCATAGATTGTCGAACGAATATTGCGGTTCCTCCGCCTGACCTTTCCTGTCGGTCGTCTCGATAAATCTCGAAGCCTGGCACTCTCAGCTGTATGCTTGGATTCAAGTGAGATTCTGATAGGAGAATAATGTCGGTGTAATAATGTCTTGTAGCGCACGCTAAATACGTTCCATACGAGGACTCTCACCTTCTCGGGATTAGACATCGAGGGTGGTCGTGAGGAGCTCCATCAGGACGACGAGCTTCTCTGCCCTTGATGTGCAGCGGGTGAGCTGCGATCGCATCCTCAGGAGGCCTTGGAGCAGGGCCATGATGTCCAGGTCGTCCTCTGTAGTGGTGGGCGCACGCACGGGCTCCTGCTGTGGGCGGGGCTGGGGGCGAGGCTGTGGGGGCGGCGCGGACTCGCGCTGCTCTTGGGCGGGGGCGGTGCCTCCGGCTACGTTGGCCCATGTGCGTCCATCCGTCCTCGGCTGAGGAGGTGGCCTGCTCGGGTTCTGTTCTGCCGGCGGGCGTTGGGTCCTTCTGGCAGGTCGCTGCTGTATTGAGGCGACGTACACGCTACCCGCTTGGGGCAGCCTCTGTAGTTGGCGGGATGCGGGCCTGAGCAGTTGCAGCATGCGGCGGGCTCGTCTCTCTTCTTCTTGGGGCATTCTGCCGAAGCATGCTCCAGTAAGCATTTTATACACCTTGCTGTGTGCGAACAGTTTTGGGACCCATGCCCAAAGTCTTGACATCTGTAGCACTGGGTGCCGTGCTGAAGGTGATTGCTCCTGTGCTTCTGGAGTCGAATGCGGCAGTGGCACAGGTATTTGACGGCCGCACGCAGCTGTCCCATGTTGACTTCCTTATTGAAGTGTGCTAAGTATATGGGATACTCAATTGAGTGCGTCATGCTCCCCAGGGTCATCACCACCGGTGGAACGCGGTCTCTTCTGCCGGTACCTGCGGGGGAGAAAGAATGATTAGTATTGGCACGCTTATTACGCGGCGCGCCGGCGCCTTTGCTTACCTCGGGCAACTCTTCGAATCGGTTGCCACACTGGAGCGGTTGTGGTCCCCGTGGGGACATGGGCCTCTTTGCGGGGTTGGACGGCCTCGTCCAGCCTCCATCCTGGGGGGCAGCCGTCTCTATCGGCTGCTGGGGCCTCAGGGGCGCCACGTAGGCCGACGCTGGGCCTATCGGGGGGCGCCTGGGGGCAGGACTGGGTCCTGTTGCACAGGAGGGGCCTGCTACGGGATCCGTCATCTCGGTTTCGTCGGGCGTGGTGGCAGTCGTGGTGGTGGATGGTCTCCGGGTCCTTGGGTCCTCGGGGCGGGGCTGTGGTGCGGGGATTGTAAGGCGCACGGTCCCGGTCTTCTTGCGAAGCGCAATTTGATGAGCGCCGGGTGGTACCACGACCGGGGAGTCCTCGTGTTCTTCTGGTAGCATCCTCGTCGGGAACATCTTGACAGGCGGTAGTCGGTGCCTCCTCTTAAACAGGGAGCTTGTCTCTGGAGCTTGCGGGCGGTTTGTGGGGGCCAGCGTGGATCTGCGTTGTTGAGTAATGCGCAAAAAAAGTGTTGCCTTGATAAAGGCAGTTGGGTGGGCGCGAGCGCCTGCTCAGTGGGCCGGCGGGATTCCTCCGGCCGGCAAAAGTAGCGGGGCCTGGCTGAAAACTCAAGCCAGACAAAAAGACTTTTGTGGTTGTATTGCAAACCACAAAAAACTCGCTTCTCCTATCTATATCCTATCTCCCCCTATCCTCCTATTTGAGGTTGCGTTAAAATGTGAGCTTATGTATGAGGTTGTGATACCGTGTTGCCAGCTCCAACCCTCTGAGCTAACATTAACGTATCATTTTTTTTATTTAAACAAATAGCAAAAATACTTTTGGCCGTGAAAATCTTAAATCATATTTAAAATAGTTTTTGTTTTAAAACCACGAGTTTTTAATAATTTTTAGAACTGACCGGTTTCGCTTTACTCAAGCATCTTTAGGGTAAAAATTATTAGTGTATTAATTATATATATATATATATATATATATATATATACCGATCGGTTCTAAAAATTATTAAAAACTCGTGGTTTTAAAACAAAAAGTATTTTATTTTATTTTATTAAATATGTCAAACCACAAAGTGATTGCTTTCTACAATAATATATATGGAATGCTCCATGTATATATTGATATATACATGTATACATGGAGCGCGGGTACATATATATGCTTACACATGTATGTGTATGTGTAAGCATATATATGTACCCGTCTCAGAACAGAAATCTTCTAGTGAGGCGGGTTACTTTCATATTTGTAATTTTGACTATGTTATTGCAATAAACGCCCGCGTTGCCGGCAATAAAAAAATATAAATAGAAATAAGAATAATAAGAAATAAGTTAAATAAAATAAAGTAGTACATAATTAAATAATATAATGACAGCATGTAATTATTAATTTTATTGATTCTATGTGATAATTAGATCGACTAAACTTGGTGAGTTATGTTTATTTTTTATTTTTTGGTTTTAGGCATTTCACCCTGAAAAGAGTGCTTTGTGAGTTATGTTTATTGTAATATTTGGTAATAAGTTGCGTTTTCAATATTGTAATTGTAATGTTTGGTAATAAGTTGAGTTATGTTTATTGTAATGTTTGGTAATAAGTTGCGTTTACAAGCGATAGTTGGCACCAGTCATAAAGCTTACTCCAGAGTCCGACAGATGTCGCTAGAGTGTAGCAATTGCCTGTGGGATATTATTGCCAGACATCAAGCTTCTAGAAACAGAGAATTACCAACCCCCGGGTAATGGACAGTGTAGCTAAATTCAGAATTATTTATTGTAACGTAAATAAACGCAATTTTAGTAAAGAACCTTTTACTTTTTCAAAGAGTTCCCAACACAGAAATATGCAAGTAAGCAGAGATATAACAAGGCAGGTCCTGTATTTTGTATACTATACAAACAATTCTAACTTTATGTAGATTTTAATAATAAATCCTAATTCCCTTTTCAAACTTGAATCCTTGGGCGGGTTTAATCATGTAATTATTTGCAAAACAGATGATACGCGTATGCTGGTACTGCTAAATAATACATTCTACTTAGGTAAATTGTTGGAGTCCTGGGGAGCTTGTTCAATGCAATCAGTGGAGAGCCCTTAATAAAGGACTACGTGAATTACTTTTGTGCAAGGCTATAGGACAAAAGCATACCAAACACGTGATTTGTATTGAAAATGCTAGTTTTGGAAATGAAAAAGAAATATTACATTACAAAAATATCACGTATTTTATTCCAAACATATCACACACACACACACACTTGACCACATGATTGTAAAGTTTTTTTGAAATTTTATTTAATTTTATTATTATTTAATTATCGAAGACAATAGAAATATTAACATCTCAACGACAATGAAAATGAATATGAAACAGAAAAAAGATTCAGTTGCATCTAGAATTTGAACCCAGGACCTTTTCATAGTCGAAGAAGTATTCTGACCACTGAGATAATTCAAACATATCAAGTTACGTCATTTTCAACTGTATCATACTTTGACTGAAAGCTATCAGAGTTATCTACATTTTCTTAACGCATATTTATTATATATACGTATAAACATATGATAAATTAATAAAGGGTGGCCAATGTATATTGAGACCAATGCTTTCATAGTTCACAATAATTGCGTTTTTCTGGAAATTTGCTGCAATAATTTACAATCAAAAAATAATTAGTGTCAAAAAATTAATGTTCTAGAAAATACTGCTAAATGCTGTTATTATCGTATGATCCAATATTAAATAAAATTATTTAGAATTTAAAAATACTCATTCAGGTCGTGATTTCATGTCTGTAAGTAACACCGTTTCAATGAATCCAGAACTTTTGTAATTAATATTTAAATGTCATTTTCAAAATTGTATGTATTTGTTTGGAAAATTCAGAAAACCTAAAAAGCTACATGTCATTTAATATTTTTAAAAGAATTTCCATTTTCGAAATTGCAACTGATTGTCTGAAGTTGTCTCCTCTGAGGCCGCAAATGTCAAAAATGCCCAAGTTTACCTTGAAAGCTCACCATTATCCGGAGATATCGAATAACTAATTTTACTGTTCATATTAATTATAATATATTACATTTTATCAAAAAAAAAATATTATTCCATGATTTTTCAAGGGTCTGCAATAGTTTAATAATAATATGCTACAGATTGGACTGAAGTGTGAACAAATTAAATTATTAGCGAAAAGTTGTGAAGTTTTGGAATTGAAAATTGGATTATTTAATACCATTATACGATGTTGTTCGCCCACCATTTTAAATTTCATTAAGTAAACGAAAGATCTGAAAATATTTCAGGCAATTGAAAAACACAACAAAAATGGTCGCTTTCAGCAAAAATTCGCAGAAACACAATTTGGATTTTTTTTTTACATTTTGGGGAAACAAATTCGATACGTATATGTATCTACCATTATGCTCTACCCGGTAGTATAGAAATACAGCAATGGTGAGCCTTTTTCCTCAAGTGGGTTTAGGTTCAAAACATATTCCGCTTTCATTGAGAAGTTATCTACGATACTAAAATCATTCGATGTATATCAAGTAAAAAGAGAGTATTTTTTATCACAAAGATAATTTTTGGTGTTTTTTGTTGTTGTTGTTGGTTTGGTGTACTTATATGTATTTAATATAGTTATGAATATGGAACCTTTTCATTCTGATTACGCTAAAACAGATATAACGGCAATAAGTATCAGGAATATAATCAGTATCAGGTATTCAGCCTAGAATTTCTCTAAGACCTCGCTGGAAGGGACGAAACATCTCGCTGGCGTTATCAGGTCTTGAGCCTACGACCGGCTCGTGATCTCTGCTTGGTTCAAGGCCGTGCACTCTTTTTTGTAGGCTGCCAGCGGTTCATTTTTCGGTAGTTGGTAGGAGGGTGAACCACTACTTGGTAAACGGTGAGCTGTGTATCCAATTGGAGATCTACGAAGACCTCTGACCGTAGACAGAGATGCAGTCTTATGCGAAAGCCAAATAATCAATAAATAATATGCCTAATATTGCTCGAGTGGATATGTCAATGTATAATTATGGAAACATGCATAAGACATGCATATAAACATGGTTACTGCAATTGAAAGCAAATATTCATGAATTCTCACGTACCTTTCGCCGTTTATTCCTTATTTTTGGGTTCAATAAATTTGTAAAATTATGGCAAGCTATCGCTCTAAGCGTTTCTTCAAACTTAAGCATAATAAGCGAAAAGTCATTGAATGGATACGGGAATGATTAAAAAAGTAAGTCGTTTATGTATATTATGAAAAAGATTGGTAGAAGAACCAACCTTTGTGGCACTCCTAATTTTAATTAGTAGTGGATCCAATACTGCTTTTCATATGTACGATCTGTATACTATAATAATTTCAACTTCTAAAAAGCAGTTTTCCTTAACCCTTAATACCGATTTTATATGTATGATAAAGGTAAAGTTCACATATCGAACATCATCAAAAAGTATGACTTTTATGAACTGATTCCCCGGAGATTTGGAATGTAAAAATAGGGGACAAAGTGAAAGCCGACATGTCTTATTTATATAAGTTTAAAAATACATTTCAGAACTCCACAGTTATTGACTGAAATGTTGCGGGCTGAAAAGAGTTGCTTCCACCTTGAAAATTCACAGTTTCAAAAATATTACTGCTTCAGTAAAAAAAAGTTTTTTTCTTTTTAAATCAGGTGGCTAAATCGAAAAACGAATTTATTTTACAGCTTTCCTTGAAGTCCTAAAGTGACTCACGCCTCAAATGTTCCCCATCACTGAAATAGGCCATTCGTAAAGGGTTGTTTGAGCTCGTAACGAATGTTAATTTGTCCAGTCAAAGTATTTTAACCGCTATTTTTAAATGCAACCTTCACAGAGGTGAATTCGTTAAAAATGTTAAATAAATAAGTCAGCATAATTGATTAAATTGATAATGTTTTACAAATGTTTCCTTCTTTTTTCGTCTCGTTTTTTTTTTAATTGTAAGAGTTGGTCATTTATAATGATAAACTTTCGTTGGATCTTTGGGCAGATTTATTTAATAAATTCACTTTATATTTATTTCTACCGTATTAATAATATTTTTTTCTTCAGAAAAATTTTTAAAAGAAAAAAAAATGCCATCCTTGAAGTGGTTTAAATAACTCTATTAAGTTTCGCTCATTGGCGGGGTTTTCTTCGAGTCTTCTCTTTACCAATCTGAATTTAAACGTATCTCTTGAAAGATAAACGAAAATTAACTTTAAAATAGATTGTTTTTCTGGTTGTAAGTTCTGTAAGCATGTATCTGTTTTATAACCCTCCTAAATAAAATCTACATGGTTTTAAAAAGTTAACAACTTTGTTCTTTTACCACGCCTATAAATTAAAGATGAGTGTTTATACTAATAAATAATAAGAATTTAACAACAAAAAATCAATGTAGACTTTGTGGTTTTCAATTATAAATACATGAAACAATATTACTTTGTTTGAACCAATATATTTATAGAACCGGTATCAGAACAACCGCTCCTTCCTCAGGGCAAAATATTCTAACTTAAAATTTCAAAACAATGGGTGAACATAATTTATTACTAAGTGTTGAAGTAGGATGGGGGGTTGAGGAGTTAATATAAATTTTTTTTTTGATTCTAATGCCAGAATTTCCGAGTAATTTTCCCGATATAAAGTGAGGAACAGTCATAAAATTTTAGTTTATGGATATCGGAATTAGTCCATTTATATTTAGATGTTTCTCAATGCTTGTAATATATATAGATCAACATTTTAAATGGAAAAAACAAATTTGTGAACTTGTCAAAAGAATTAGAAAATGTATTTATATATTTATAAGATTTAGAAATATTCTTAGACTAGAAAACCTAAAAAGAGTGTACTATGCAATTGTACAATCTATATTACAATATGGTATTATTGGCTGGGGAGGAACTTATAACAATATATTAAATCCACTTAAAATAGTTCAAAGATTGAAAATTAAAGTAATATTGAAAAAACCATCCAAATTTTCTACTGAGATTCTCTTTTCAATATTCAATGTGCCCACAATAGACAATATATATATGTATATAAAAAATATTCAATTCTATAAATTTATAAAGAAATACAGTTAAATAACTTACAATTCAATTCATCAGCAAGATATCAACAAACTATCAAAATCCCAAAACTTAATACAAAGCATACACAAAATACCTATCTCTATCTAGGTATAACATATTTTAACATCCTTCCATTATATCTAAAAAATATTGAAGATATTCAGGAATTTAAAATAAAATTAAAAAATTACCTAAAACTACTATAAAAGTCCATATCTTACTCTTATTATTATTTCATTCAAATCTTGAAACTGTATTATTGATAAATCTTGCCTATTTCTTACTTATCCCTTTGGTTTTGCAAATATATTCTTTACTTACTTACATGATTCCATATAATTGAGCTAGGATTCACTCACCAAACACAAGAGCCTCGTCTCTTTATGGTGAGGAAAAGCTATTATTATTTACCTTTATAACACTGTATAATATGTATAAATTGTATATTTATTGTAAAAAACATACAAATATTAAATAAAATAAAAATATATATATTTTGGCGTTAAAAAATGATGTGGTTAAAAATATATAACAAATTATTATAAATAATAATTACTCACCTGAGATACCTATGGAAATTGAAAAAATCTTCAGAGATAGAATAAATGCTGCTGTCGGGAATTGAACCCGCAGCCGGTCACCTGCTCTATATTTTTTTCAGCATTACAATAATAAAACATCTACCCTCATCAGAATAAGAGTACTTCAATATCCCTGCATTCAAACGACGACACTCTGGCTTGGTTGTTGGTTTTAAACGCTTGTTAAACTTGATACATGTGACAGCGATATATTTTTTGCCTTAAGCCCATGTTCCAGGTAGTTAAATTTCGCTAGTTGCATTTCACTCGTGAAATATTAAAGCACTTAGTTGTATGTGCCAGAATGGTAGCTTAACCAAAAATTAACACACGCGCAATAAAATCATATAAATACATTCATGTAATTTATTTATAACTCTCTCGAAAAGTACATTTTGATAATATTCCTTATTCATAGCTTTTGGTTGTTACTATGTGGGCTTAGCCCAAACAACTATAAAACTGCTACGATTAAATTATCATTGTTTGCTCTCAACGGCAAAAATGGAGGAAGGAATTAAATGAAAATGTGATTTATGCGAACCATTTCTGTTGTTAAAATAATTTGCATATTATTCAAGTAGGCGGCCAAGATTTCATTTGAGCGAGTAATATAAGGAAATCTACCTGAATTATTATCTTACGAAATGCTGAATATAAACAATGAATTATTATTATAAAGAATTTTCTGTCAAAGTACGGAAGGTGTAGACTGGAAGAATAAGAAATTAAATCAAATAAAATACGGAAAATAACTTTGAAAAATTTTTTTGAAAATAATAATGACAATTTTGTTCATTATTCTAACTTCATAGTTTTCAATCATTCTCACATTTTTGACAGTGGCAAGTTTCTCGTCAAATAATAACAATGATATTTTGCTGATTTGTATAGCGCAGTTTTTGTACAAAATCACATCAAGGGTGCTGTACAAAAATATATTACATTTCTACAATGTTATTACTAAATATAGACTAGTCAAACTATTATCAATTTATGTCTAACATATTCCGTCAGCTGGTTCGTCGATTACTAATACAAAGCCATATGTAGAATGCATTTCATCGATGAACGTGATGCTAGAATTTACATATTCTTATTTATTTATATTTTTACAGGCAGATAATATATAATACCTTATTTACCTGGTATGGTCTCTGAGGTCACTGAGATTAACACTGTTTATTTTTTATTGAAGAAATTTAGATAAGGTTCGCATGCACAGGCCATATTCCTTAAGAACCCCAGAAAATCAAATTAAAATATGTGCTTGCAACCTGAAAAATACAATAACATGTGATCGCCCTTATTTAGAACAGGTAACTCAAATTAAATACTTAGGTATTATTATTGATAGCAATTTGAAGTGGAAACAACATATAACCACTACAGCAAACAAACTTAGAAAATTCATTTACTTTTTTAGACAAACTCTCAACTTTTTCAACCTAAGCTACTATGTAATGCTAAACTACTATGCACTTAGTCAATCTTTAATAGAGTATGGTATCATAGCATGGGGAGGAGCAAACGCTGCCGCCATTGATCCAATATCTAAAGCTCAGAAACTTATAATAAAGATTATCCTCAAACTACCAATCACAAGCAGTTCGGATGAAATCTTTAGGAAAATCTGTGCTATGGACATTAGGCAACTTTATGCCAAAACATGCTAGCACACCTCTTCAAACAGAAAACTACTTTTGACAATATCCAAACTGCTCGCGATACTAGAACGAAAGGACATAATCTCTTACAAATCCCTTTCGCTAAAACAACTTTTGGACAGAGAAATTTTAGATATTTTGCAACAAGGCTATATAATGCTCTCCCACTAGCCATTAGACTGAACGATTTTTTTTGAAATATAAAACAGACATCAAGTCTTGGATCATCAGCCAATACAGATCCAAGATCAAAAAATTTATAAAAATCCCCTCATAAGTATGTACTCCAACTAGATGCTGATTAACCAATTTATCATTTATTATTATTATTTTTTATCATTTTCACAATGTCATTTAATGTAATGAAATATTATATGTATCAAATAATATGTAAACATTAATTTATGTATTAAATACGTCTGTCTCGACACAGGTTTATCCTAGTGAGACAGTTTATATTAATAATACAAATAAAAAATATATATTTGGAGAATTGGACATAATTGGAGTTTCCGGAATTTATTTAAATAATATATATTTATATTCTTTAATGAGCGTGTTTAGGAAAGGAAAAGCAAATTTTATGCTCGGCGGTACTACAGTACAAGGTTTTGATCAGAATTCACTTTCCTAAATGTGATTCGTCCCTCGGTATAAGACTGATTTAGAATAATGTAAATCGAATAAGAAAAATGTGATAAGGGTTTAATTATAGGCAATACAAGAATGCTACTCCCAGGAATGGTGTATTAAATTTAAGGGTATGAAAGCTCAAAAAGGTAAGTTTTTTTTTTAGTTTAGACCTGAATTCTGTTGGACTTATTATGGATCTTAGCTCCGGAGGGAGTTTATTCCAAGCCTTTGGCTCAGATGCTCCGAAAGCGCGATCACTAAACTTAGTATTTGCTTGAAGCATCGGGATTCTTATATTACAATGATTTTTTGTTACATGTATACCTTTCAAACTGCCCGGGGCCAGTGGGACTTTGACATCCTCAGGTGGGGTGAATAGTGAGGCTGAAAAAAGTTGGATTCTTGTTGATTGTAAAACTTTGTTGATGGATCAGTCCAGCGCATCTGTGGGCTTCTTCCGTTTCTCTTATGTTCAATTGTGATGTAAATTTCACCAGATACCTACTAGTTAAAGTGTAAAGTAAATTTGTTATCATTGAAGATGAATATAATACTAATAAATCTAAGGCACAGACAATAAAAAGGTTGTTATATAACTGTTAAAGCCATATAATATACTATAGGTGTGTTACACAAATAGTCATCGCCGCACAAGCCGGCGGCAAAGCTTGATACTCCAATCATTCAGGGTGTGGATTATAGTCAATTTCCCAATTAAAACAAGTCTCTTGATATGAGGGTTTATTATACAGGTAATACAGGTTATCAACAGATCTACAAAGGGTACATAGCTTTTTAAGTCCTAACTAGTTACTAGGCAATCTATTGA
Source organism: Hesperophylax magnus (assembly GCA_026573805.1). Taxonomy (NCBI): domain Eukaryota; kingdom Metazoa; phylum Arthropoda; class Insecta; order Trichoptera; family Limnephilidae; genus Hesperophylax; species Hesperophylax magnus. Next base: position 422,035 of record JAIUSX010000210.1, on the reverse strand, counting down.
CTCTAAGGGCTCTGATTGACAAAGGTATAACATTCGCTCACGTGTAAACTAGGCTGAAGCGGTGAATGATGAGCAGGGGCCATAGGCAGGTGCCTAGGCAGGGTGCAGGACGAAGGGCGGCACAGAAGCGGATGCCATAGCACGGCCTAACTGATGCAGTAGGGCGGGAATACGACGAAGGGCGGCACAGAAGCGGCCTGAGGCAGCCAGGGCGGCTTACGACAAAGGGCGGCGCAGAAGCGGCCTGGAGCGGTGATGGGCGGCTTACGGCAAAGGGCGGCGCAGAGATATGGCGCCATCATATCCATGATGGTGTAGCCGGCCGGAGATTGCCTGGATGTGATAACTGAGTATAGGGACGCGGCACATTATAAAATGGATGCACGCCGGTCCAATTACGGCGACACTGATTTGGCGGTAAATATTAACTCGGAACTAAAGCATAGTGTTGAACTCAACGGGGGCCGGCGGTGAACTGCGGCCGAGCGCGTGGCTAGCTAGCTGCAAGTACTTGACCTTGTCGGGCGCAAGTGGGAGGGATATTCTACGATATCGGATTGGTTGTAGGTCCTTGTGGCCTACGTGACTGGTATCAGGCGGTGATGTCGCGAGCTCCTGCGTATGTATTGGTGATCTAACACGCCATCAGTGCGTGGTTCGTGGTGCGTTTCCTGCAATCGTGTGGAAATACATAATTGTGCAGTTAGCTCTTGCAAGCTATGTACAAACATAACACTACCCTCCTTGTCGACGAAAGAAGATCCCAGGCAACGTAGCTGAAGCAGGGTAACGTCCTCCTGTTTGCCGTAAGAGAGGTACAGAGCTACCTCATTTCACAAAGATTTAAACACTCCCTAACTTAAGAGCCAAAACAAAATTTTTAACTACCTGAGAGCCAAGTTGAACAACCCTAACAAGTACACTGAACAAGGGTTGCCAAACCTTTTTCAAAAATATTTGCAGAAATGAACTCCAAGGCGCGATACAAAACACGCTATGATTTACATACTCAACTTTTTTTTTTCAAACAAAAAGGATACACATGGCCTTCTTTCCAAACAGAAAAGAATACATAATACTTCCTCCAACAGAAAAGAATACACATGGCCTTCCTTCCAACAGAAAAGAATACATAATACTTTCTCCAACAAAAAAGAATACACATGGCTTTCCTTTCAAACAGAAAAGAATACATAATACTTTCTCCAACAGAAAAGAATACACATGGCTTTCCTTCCAACAGAAAAGAATACACATGGCCTTCCTTCCAAACAGAAAGAATACATAATACTTTCTCCAACAAAAAAAGAATTCGCATGGCCTTCTTCCAAACAGAAAAGACTACACATGGCCTTTTTTTTTAAGACAACACCAAAACAACAAATGTAGCATACTATGTGGTATATCCGAATGGATGTACACAATTTACCACAAGGCCTACACTTTCCATCAAACCACAAAAGAAGAACAATTAAGCCATGTTCACAATTGTACAATATTATACATAATGATATTCTGGTTAGAGAATATTATTCGCTTATGCGATTGACCAAAATCAATCCATATTCGCGTTTTTCACAATGAAATTCTTAAACTAGACATGGTTTTTTATACACAAAATTCCTGTTAGGGAATATGTACGCTGATTATATCATGCAATTGACCGAAATCAACCCATTTTTGCGTCACTTACAATGAAATTCTTGACACTATACAAAACAAGTATCAATACACATGTTATGTTATTTCTTATTATCCATTGATAATTTTGAAAAACGGAAAAAAACAAAAAGATTCTCCTCAAGATTTTAACAATATATTCTCATTTTCGTCATGGTTTGTCTGGTTTGCTAATAATTCTTAGGCATATAGTCCATCCTCTCGTATCGCATATCAATTATTAAGGTCAACGCTACCAAGACCTCCCATGTAATTAATTCTAAGGCTAATATCATCCTATAACATTTAACGATTTACTTCGTGTAAAGCGTACAGCGCTGTACCAGGTGTTTAACAAGAAACACCAGCACGTCGTAACGATAACGTTCGACAAAACATTCGGACCACTCATAAAGTGTCCTTCCCACCAAATAACCAGACAAAACCTACAATGACCTTAAGTGCAATTATCAACCCAATTCTTTTGGTTAAGATTCAATAATGTCCCAAAATGACATAAATATGCAACCTCCATTTGTCCTTAATGACCAAAAATTTTGATTCCCAACGAATCTAAGACATAATTACGTTATCTTTACAAAAACTATTTCTTCTCACCGGGTATATACTATAATTCATCTTCCTATGAGAAATATACACACCACACTTGACATGGCGTAACACATATTACAAACAACACACTTTTTTTTTTTTGTCTCAACTTTATGAAGGACTTTACACGTTATTTCTTTTTATTGATACCGAAGCAATCAAATACGTGTTTACAACAAAAAAAAAATTCACACCATAATTGACATGGCGTAGCATATAATACAAAAACACAATTTTTATTTCGTCTCAACTTTATGAAGGACTTTACACGCTGGTTTTTTTTTACCATATTGATACCGAAGCAATCAATTACGTGTTTACAAAAAATTACAATACACAACCCATAACTAATTAATAATTAGTTAGGGAACAATTTACACAATTATAATTTACAACATATTACATACACTCAACAACTACTGTGTGTGATTATTCAATTTCTGTTATATAAGACTTATTTGAGTCTTTTCAATTTAATAACCGAGATCTACATAATCCGATTCCTAGAGTTTGACTTCCTTAAAAATAAACGACACGTATTCACTACGCAAGAAGAAGGAGAAAAAAAAAATTCCAGAAAAAAAACAAATAATTGGTTGGTAACCAATTAAATACAAAAAAACATTTGACATAATTTCTATACAAGAGAATGTCCGAACAAAAACCACATAACAGGGTTTTTCTTATTTAATCTATACAATTTTTATAACACAAGATATTTGAGTTATAATAACTTCTATTTCACAATAATTACAAACGTTATGAATGAATTTGATTTTTATTGTTATATTCTATTGCAAATCAAGTTACAGTTACGAGAAAAAAAAAAAATTATTATTCCTATTAGAAGGTCCGCTAGCGTCCTAGTTAGCCAACTTTATAGAGAACAAGACGAAAGAAACAGCGAGGTTATTTTGTCATCCGGAACAATATCCACACAAAGGTTCATGACGCCCTTGAGCTAATACAAAACGAATGACACCATTCCATCTACTATTCAGCTGATTTTATTAAAAAAAAGAACGCGAACGAAATAGTATTCAATAATTATTACGTATTTTAACTGCAAAAAAATATATCATACTACTGTTTCGCGGCGAGCTTGACGAATTCATTATTATTATTATTAATTTTGTGTGTAAAGAATGTTTACTGCGACGCGAGAATAATAATTTCTTGTCCGCAAATTCTCCGCGTAAATATAAAACATATCATGTTACTGAGCGAAGTTTTTTGTTTTTGACCAAACAATTTATTTTCTGTGTAATATTATTTCCTGTTCTAAAAGTTGTTTTACTGTTTTACCATTTACTGCGAAAAATGTTGAAACAACTGCGTATTCCAACCAACAATCTCTTTACTGTGTAAATGTTATTTCTGCTGCGAGTTTTTTGCTGCGAGTTTTTATTCTAACCAACTATTATTTTCTGTTATATTACTTTTGCGGCAATTCAAAATTTAAAATTCTACCAATGTTGGGAGGATCCATGATTTAATAATGGTAATAACCGGTAAGGTCTACGGATCTTAATTAAAAACAACCGATACGTTATTTATTTAATAATGTGAATTAAAAAACGATAACTGAATTTAATCCGACGGAGAATTAATACTTGGAAGTTCTTTTGAGTATTTGAATTATTTCAACTTATTACAATGAAACAGATAAGCAAAGCTTAACCTGACAAAAAAAATTATTTCTATAACGAAACAATTAAATTGCATTCCAAAATTGAAATAACACATCTATCTCTCGGAAACATCCACATTTAACATTTATTACGTCGTAATTTCTCGTATTTGGTTTATTACGTATTTAGTAAAAGCTTCACACTTCCGACGGCACATTCGTATTACAAACACTCCCGAATCTTGAATTATTAATTAGAAATTGAATTATAACACACAGCTGTGGGGAAAAAAACATTAATATTACAGCAAAACATAGTAACAAAAGACATATTTTATCGGGCTAATTGACTATCCAGGTTGGGCGTCCAGTGTTATATAACTGTTAAAGCCATATAATATACTATAGGTGTGTTACACAAATAGTCATCGCCGCACAAGCCGGCGGCAAAGCTTGATACTCCAATCATTCAGGGTGTGGATTATAGTCAATTTCCCAATTAAAACAAGTCTCTTGATATGAGGGTTTATTATACAGGTAATACAGGTTATCAACAGATCTACAAAGGGTACATAGCTTTTTAAGTCCTAACTAGTTACTAGGCAATCTATTGACTCTAAGGGCTCTGATTGACAAAGGTATAACATTCGCTCACGTGTAAACTAGGCTGAAGCGGTGAATGATGAGCAGGGGCCATAGGCAGGTGCCTAGGCAGGGTGCAGGACGAAGGGCGGCACAGAAGCGGATGCCATAGCACGGCCTAACTGATGCAGTAGGGCGGGAATACGACGAAGGGCGGCACAGAAGCGGCCTGAGGCGGCCAGGGCGGCTTACGACAAAGGGCGGCGCAGAAGCGGCCTGGAGCGGTGATGGGCGGCTTACGGCAAAGGGCGGCGCAGAGATATGGCGCCATCATATCCATGATGGTGTAGCCGGCCGGAGATTGCCTGGATGTGATAACTGAGTATAGGGACGCGGCACATTATAAAATGGATGCACGCCGGTCCAATTACGGCGACACTGATTTGGCGGTAAATATTAACTCGGAACTAAAGCATAGTGTTGAACTCAACGGGGGCCGGCGGTGAACTGCGGCCGAGCGCGTGGCTAGCTAGCTGCAAGTACTTGACCTTGTCGGGCGCAAGTGGGAGGGATATTCTACGATATCGGATTGGTTGTAGGTCCTTGTGGCCTACGTGACTGGTATCAGGCGGTGATGTCGCGAGCTTCTGCGTATGTATTGGTGATCTAACACGCCATCAGTGCGTGGTTCGTTTCCTGCAATCGTGTGGAAATACATAATTGTGCAGTTAGCTCTTGCAAGCTATGTACAAACATAACAAGGTAATGGTCTCAGCTTGAACCGAACTCAGGATCTCTGTCTTACTGGGACAACACTATCGCATTTAACCACGCAGCCATTGAAACCTGATTAGAATTAACAAGAGTAATTAATACCCATTTTCAGCATTTATTTTTTATTTTTATTTTTTTTTATTTAACAATTTTTTCATATAAGATAATGTGTTCTTACTGGGGTACCCCGTTCTAAGGACACATTGTACATGGTTGTGTGTTTGAAATAGTATGAGTACATATGTTAAAATACTATATAGAAAATTAAAAAAACAATATTTAGAGAAAAATAAAACATAATACAAGCTTTAGTCTTTGTTGGGTTGCAAAATTATATCTATATTCATCCTTCCCTTATCCATAATCCATTTCTTAATGTTTCTTATGAAGTCAGTTATTTTTAATTTTGTATTGTATTAATTCTATTATTTTTATTATTTAATGTGAACTTGTTTCAAATTTTACAAGCTGTATGGAGAACTGGATCGGCGATAGAATTGTCTAATGTTGTCAGGTAGTGAGAAAGAGAAGGAGATAGGGAAGGGGAAGGTGGGGGGAGTACCTGGCTATTCAGATCTCGTTACCAAGCACGAATAAAGCCATTTCAAGCAACGTTTCAATTCTGAATGGTTGTCTTACACCAGGGCGATACTGAATTTCCCTACTTGGCATCCCCAATTGTGATATGTTGAGAGGCTGAAGGTAGTGGAGAGGGGAAGGAAATGGGGGAGAGGAAGGTGGGGGCGAAACTGAGAGTATCTCCCGCTATTTAAAGAATAACGACGTAAAAATATAATGCCTACCTTATCAGATCAATAAATTGGGCTGAGTAACGTGAGAATTATTTTTGAATACCACCTCTCTAACCTCACTTCACCTAACCGAATACTACCTTACATAATTCAAAATAACCTAACCTAACATAATCTCATCTAATCTTATATTGCCTATCTAAATCTAGCCTAGCCTTAATTTAACTTAACCTATTCTAACTATAACCCAACTGTACACAGATATTTGTAATTAATTAAAACATTTAAGATAGTAAATTGTTGGACAAAAATTTATTGAAAAAAAAATTTTTGTCCAACAATTTAGGATCTTAAATGTTTTAATCTTATATTGCCTATCTTAATCTAGCCTAGCCTTAATTTAACTTAACCTATTGTAACTATAACACAACTGTACACAAATATTTGTAATTAATTAAAACATTTAAGATCGTAAATTGTTGGCCAAAAATTTATTGAAAAAAAAATTTAAAGCATATTCCAGAAACATAAGTTTAAAATGAGTTATGTCATTCTCTCTTATTATTAAATGAAAATGAAAATTAAAATTACAACTACATATATAGGTTTATTATTCTAACATAATATTGCCCTTAGATCATCAGTACAGGAATAATATGAATGAAACCTTCATGAAATAATTTGGAAGTGAAAGTGACTTTATTAAAATTTTCTAGTGATTTATTGCCCTTAAATATCATTACAAATATCAACGTTTCTTCCGAGGAAAATTAATGGATTTCCGCAAGTATCAGAGCATCTTAACGAGTTTATAAAAGGGTGATAATTAATGGTGCTGTTAACGAAGTGAGAAATATATTATTGAACAAATATTTATAATATTTTATCAAACTGAGGTCATTTTTCAATTTAGGCAGTTAAAAAATTGTGAGATGAATTTATGAAACAAAAGTAAGAATTGGAAATCATGCAAGCAGATGACATTAAACGTATTTAACGATCGTTTTTTAAATTTTGCGGGTAAAAAATCTCCTTTCGACTAAGGAGTAGGCAGCGAGGGTGGATCGCCGCATAATTCTGTCTCGACACACACTCTTTTGCTTCATTCACACTTATACATCGTCTCATACAGTATACTCTTCCATTATTCTGCCTGATTTAAGAAAGCCTTTCTTAGGAGTGCCATGTGTCTCTCGATCTTTCAAGACTGCTTGTACCAATCACTCGTGTCTTTGTTTATATGCTCTATAGTGTTATGAGTTGCCCATATCCTCCATTAATTAAGCAACCCCACGACTAAAAAAAATATAAAGGTTACACTACAACATTGATCACGCAGCAATATTGTGTAAAGCATGCCTTGGTCAAAAGGATCACCTTTTATGGTGATCGACGGAAGAGGAAGAATTACTATTTCGAATCACGCACCAATGCACCGACAGCTGAAATTAGTATGTGTAATGCTAATACTTGATTTTTCATTATGTACTAACACAAAAGAAGCGACGCTAGCAGTCCTCAATAGAGTAGTGATATGATGTTTGGCAGTGAGGCAAGGAATTGGCACAGGAAGAATTAAAACAGACTGAAAGCTGTGGAGATGAGATCCTTAAGGCGTATGTTTGGTAAAACCATGTATGATCGTGTGAGAAATGCGGAGTTTCACAAAGAATGCAAGGCTGATGTAAGCGTGCTGTATAAGATCAAGAAAGGGACGCTTAGATTGTTTTGGCGCGTAGATCGAATAAACGAAGAAAATTATGTAAAGAGAATATATGACGTGAATTTAAATGGCAGAAGAAGTTAGGACACCCGAGAATGATATGGCATGATCAGTAAACCAAATAAGTCAGAATAACATAAGGATATGTACGAAACGATGTATGAACGTGAATGAGGCAAAGATTTTGTGCCTATAGCTGTAAAAGAACCGAGCGACGGTTAGTTGGTTAACACGTAGGGTTTCAGAAATTATTATCTAGAATTCTTCACGCACACTTTTCAGAGCCGTTCGCAATGAAATGAATTCAGAGATGTGTTCAAGTATTTATTGCAACTTATTTTAATTTCATGATTTTTATGAACAGAGAAGTACTCGTGCGATAAATCGTTAGCCAGTTGGGCTAGGGTGATATATTTTGCGTAAATTTCATTAGTAAGAGAAAATTGCCAAGCCTACCCGTAGGCTACGAGGGGTGAAGTTAAAACGGGGTTGTTTCGAAAACCGTAATTGCGGACTCAGAATTACATTCCCCGGCTGTGAGAGTGAATAATTTATTTAAACATATTTAAAATCCTTATTTTATACTCAAATGTTTCATTTGGGTCCCGAGTTATAGAATATTGTAATCCGGTGAGTTCGCTGTATGATTTTTGGGAGTCCTTCTTCCTTCGGGTTTTAAAATAATATTATTAAAATTTCTGAAACCGTTTCTCTGATATCAATAATATTATGGAACTCGTTTTTGCATTAATATTATTTTTCTGAGACTGAAAATTTAACGACGTGTTTATTATTTTAATTTGGAAAAATATACACAATAACAAAATAATACCGACGATAATTCTAAATTGTTTTTGAAAGTATTGAAAATAAATATGAAAAATTGAAGACAATATTAACGACTCTCAAACGAAAGACGTGAAAAGGAAGAAAAAGGTTTGGTAGCATCTAGGAATTGAACCCAGGACCTGTTCCTTGGTAGGGAAGTACTCTCATCACTGAACCAATTCGACCATATCAACTTACGTCATTTTAAAAGGTATCATACTTCGACTGAGAGCTAACATCATCTTCATTTTCCTAGCACATATGTTTTGGCTGCTACCTTATACACGATTGCAAGATTCTTCCTGAACCAAATGCAACCTGGATGGTTTCTTGGATAAATATATCTGTATTTATATGAATGGATGACATGTATTGACTTTTTGCCTATCTATCTCTTTACTACTAAATCTTCTGTTTCAAATCTTTCGTTTGAGAATATTACAATTTGAGGTTTTACTCATTCAATTATTCCACTGTAAAACAAAAATAGTGTAGATATGATTATATTTCTAAGGTTCCACTAACTGTACTTACGATGAAAGGTCACATCAGCAATTCACAGATTTTAGAAAAATAATCCCTTAATGTCCCTTCAAGTGCGCGCGTATTCTACCATTGGTACTGCCCCTCAATACAATAAGATTGTATAGCACCCAGTCAGGAGTACTCCTGTCCCGGTGCGACCTGTATACAAGGGGCACTGATTTGTTAGAACTTTGAATACGTGCTTTGATGATGGGAATGAGGTTGAAGCTTAATAGACCGGTTTACATGGCAACCTCTTGAGCCAATATTTGAATTTAGGATGGGCAGGAATAAAGGAATTGATCCACCATTGTTTTTTCATATTTTTTATGCCTTCCTTCTTCTTGTCTCTTCTAAGCTCTTCTTGCCTCTTCTTGGATTTTCTTTTTTCTTTTTGTCTATTCTTGTCTCTTTTTGGCCCTGCTTGTTTCTTCTTGCCTCTTCTTGGATTTTCTTTTTTCTTTTTGTCTATTCTTGTCTCTTTTTGGCCCTGCTTGTTTCTTCTTGGCTCTTCTTGACTATTTTTGCATCTTATTAGCTTATTGGCTTTTTTTGTCTCTTTTCGGCTCTCCTTGTTTCCAGCTTAGCTCTTTTTGCCTTTTCTTGTATCTTGTTGGTTTATTTTGGCTCTTCTTGTCTCTTTTTGGCCCTTCTTGTTTCTTCTTGGCTCTTTTTGCGTCTTCTTGTATCTCATTGACTCTTCATTGACTATTTCAGTCTCTAATAGACTCAGCTTAAACCATTGCTAATACCCTTCAGAAAAAAATACCACCTCATAATTAAATTTAATTTTAAGTTAAAATAAGTATACACATGTCACTTTCTTAACTTAAAACATTAAAAATAAACATCTTATATTATTGTTTACTACACAACTTACATAAGTACCTATTAATTTTCCTAGCTGACCTTAAGAGCAAACATTTTTTTTCTTAAATATATTAGTTCTATTTACTGATGTTAGAGTATTGGAAAGGAAATTGTATATGTGTACACCCTCGTGGCTTGTGTTTCTTTTACGACTTTCTGTATTTGCTGAATGTGTATAGTTGATTTTGTTGTCTTGTGTAATGTTCATGTACTTGTGATGTTCTTTTATAAGTATTCTATTCGTTTGTATAAATCCATTTCGGATTTTGTAGATTGATGTTCGTACAGTTTTCAGATTTTCAGCAATTTTGTTTCTTGGTATACTTTTTTGGTAGGGGTATCTGAGTTATACTTAAAAAAATTTAAAACCTTATTCTGTAATATTTGTAGGTCTTTTAAATATGTCATTTATGTATTTCCCCAGATAATTTAGATGGGACTGGATTAAACTGAAGTATAATAGCCTCTTTACTTGTGATTGTAGAAGATGGGCTATTCTACCAAATACACCAACAAGTGAGATTTTTTTGGATGTGCAGCTTACATGATAAGTTTTTATCGATTTTTAGTCCAAGATATTTTTTACAATCTGAAATTTGTAGGTTTTTAATTCTATTTGCAATGGTTTATGAGATGGCGTTTTTCTTTTTGGCGAGCTTAAGATCATGTAACTTGTTTTTTTTTAAATATTAATTTTAATATACTTTTACTTAGCCAGTTGTTTAATATTCTTCTACGTGCTTATAATTTCAAAATCCTCACAAAATTTTCCACCGAAGAATCAATTAAAAATATACATTTTAAAAACATTGGCAAGACTTTCAAAAACGAAAAATGTAAACTGTCTAAAGTGCACAGTGAGGCGTGAACACCGCGCCCGGTAATTGCATCGCCAAGGCAATAAACCGCATTTGCGTGCTGCAATCTCGGGCAATCAGCGCCGCCATTGCACAACTTTATGATAAGCCCCGACTGGGCTCGATCGGCAGCCTCATTAAATTCACATTTTAAAATATTTTGTTCGATTATTAACCTCGCAATTTGGGGGGCAAATTGTGGCAAGACTTAATATCGAAAGATATCAAGTGCCATTTTTCTAGGAATTTATTGAAATATATTATACATACTTATCTTGATTTTTTTTAATCAATAAATTTGTGGTGGGGTAAAGATAAAACGTATCGTTATATGAGTCAGTTTAATGGTAGCAAAACGTTATCTTATTTTAGCACAACTGAGCCTTCATCAGGGCAGATACAATACTTTATGTACGTTTACAGTGTTGTTAGAAATATTTAATATTCCTTTCCGACGTCACAGTGTTTTCATTTTACAATTCTTATTTTTTCATTAAAACCAATATTAAGTAGGTTCATAGTTTGTTCCTAATTTATTGCTGAATTCGAAAAAGAGACGCACGGTAAATGAAAAAAATCACGGCGATTGGCGCTTATGATCTTTAGGTTTTATGATTTGATCTACATAAGTAGATTCACCCCATTTGATATTATATAAAAGCACAGAGCGTGATTTTACAGAATTAGATATAGAATTTGTTTAGTGGCGCGGTGTCTTAAAAAAATCTGCGAAATCAGTAAATAACGTAAAAGTCACAAATAATAAATAATAAGCAGTTATTATTAGCCTGAAATACAAATATAAATTGAAAAAACTTCCATGAAAAAATAAATGTCGCTGACTGAAATTGAACCCGCACCTTCTGATTGCCAGTCAGGTACACAAAGCTGCATAAAAACTATTTCTTCTAAATATAAGATTTTATCTTTAAATAATGAACGTAAAAGTTGCTTACAGTGGTCTTTATTCATATTTACGTTGAACATTTGCGTTTCTTTTCAGATTTATTCTAAAAGAGCTTTAAAGTTATTGCAGACTCGGGTTTTCAACCATTATAAATAGACAAAACAAAATATTTTCGATCTAGAAGTAAAACCGTTTTCAGGTCAAATATTATCACTTGACCCCTAAAAAATGTCATAGACTTAGAGGAGCCAAAAAAAACTGGGGCCGACCGAATAAACTCTTCTGAATTATTGATTTGTATGCCAATTTGCTAAAAAATAATTTACGATTTTAAATTTTTGGTTTTGCTCTTCAGAAAACTTGACCTCATAGTAATAATAATGATTATAAGTGGATAATTTGAAAAGCGCCGTTTTTGTAAAAAAATGCTTTCCCGTTGATATATGTACTCGACCATCATTATCATTGCCTTTATATTCATGTCATATTTTTGACGTAATGAGGCTTTAATATTCAAAAGTAGAAGATAAAAATATTTTTCAATTTTTAAAAATAATAATAACTGTCTTTCTTGAGGGGTGCTTGTCGCACCATTTCAGAAAGTGGCTATTTATGTTATGTTTCCTTGGAAAACGTGTTGCCTTCACTGAACCGCCCTGTGCAAGTAAGCTTCAAGCGGATGGCAACGTATAGGGACACCGAGCCTCCAAATTACTTACAAATCGAATAAATCAAAAAATTACCGAATATATTTCGATTTGATTTTTCCGCCGAGTTTAAAAATTGCCAACGTCAATCGGATTCTCTTGAAGATGGCCAATTTATGCATACGACGATTCCTATGATACTGTTTTTTTAATTATTTTTCTGCGGCATTTGTGACGAAGAAGAATGGTTGGAAAATTATATTGTGTTTTTATAGGTTAGCTTTAAAAGTTTGGCAACTGCGGTAGATGCAATGTTACAAAATTCAAATAAAAGTAGAAAATGAATAAGAGATTCGTAAACTGAAGAGTAAAGTTTTTATTAATTTTGAATTTTTGTGGAAATGTATTTATTCGTCTGCAATTCTTTGAAGTCCCTATTGAAAATATAGTTTTATTAAGCACACAACGTTATTTTGTCTTATAGATTTCAGTATCAAATTTGGTTATATTTTCTAGTAAAATTCCACGTAAGTTTATAATAATGTTTGCTTACAACAATGATAATATTTTTAATAAATCTATAATTCTTTTTTTAAAATATTTATGTTGAGGGATCAGTAGGATTTATAGGCCCTGTTAGGAGTGAATTATTTTCCCATTTGATCTCTGGTGAGTTGACGTGTTGTTCTTGAATTGTTTTGTATTTATTTTGCTCGTATAATGCACTTGCATAATGTAGATTGACTAGATGATCATTTGTAGAAAAGTGTGTGGAAGGGTTTAGTTTTTCCTATGTGGAAGATTTCACCCGGACATAAAGTCGGAAATCTATCAATTTTTATTAAAGTAAATGCTAATTGTAAACACTAATTAAAATCCATATTATAGAGTTTTTCAACAAATGTTTAAGAAAGATATTATTATTGTTATTACTGTTAACCACCGAACAAAACATTTCGAAAATTGTCATCTCTATATTGCACATATGTATCTATTTCAATTCGAAAGAAAACAAATATGTATTTAACCATTGAAGACAATATTAGTCGCATCTTGGAATTGCACCAATGACATCTTTCTAGCCGGGGAATTGCTTTGACCACTGAGCTAATTTGACCATATCAACTTGCTGAAACTTTTCTGTTTCACACTTCGAAAGTTGTTTAAGAGTCATGTATTTATTGGTAGTTTTTTTTTTAAATAGGAATATTCTAAACCATATCCTATTAAAATCCTTATACATATATCAAGTCTTCAATGTCAGTCATAAATAAATCACATTTATTATTTACATTAAAATTTTTTTATATTTTCCAATTGACTCTTAGGCCCCGGAAAGGCCATTGAATTTGATTATCTGTTCAAAGAAAAATTGTGACATAAAGACGTATTAATTTAATCGTTTTTTATTATTTAATAATTTTAAATGTGAATACCACTCAAGAGTACCAAATGCTTCCAACTATGACCAAATGGGACTATAACATCCCTGATTGGAATGCGTTGATACTTGGAAAGAGAAAGAGATGTGGACGCGGAAGATAAAAGATATTTGGCTCTTAAGACCTAAGCACCAAGCCATTTCAAGCAAAGTTTCGACTCAAATTTCGGTAGTTTGACGCGGTACTATTGATTGTCTATGAAATATTACATAATATTAAATGAAATCTAAATAAATGTGATATTTCTTAACGTATCCAAAAACTGAAAACTGTTTTTGGAAGGTGATGAAATAAGCTTTCTAATTTTGTTATTATAAATAAATATACATTTTTTGAATATTCAAATTTTGAAATAAAATAGAAAAAAGTTTTTTAAAATGGCACACCTTACGTTTTTCGTCTGAACACTGTACTGAAATTAATTGGAAAAAAAAATTATTAGAAAAATGTTTCATAAAAATACTGTCACCTCATTTTTTGTAATTTTATATATATATATCAAAATAATTAATAAAAAATGACGTTTGGTTTCGTAGAGATGTACATTTTAATTATTCTGTGGTTTACTTCCACATGTATTTGAATGTAAAGATTGGTGTTTTTTTCTATCTTACATCGTTTAGTTTGTAAAATATGGCTGTAAGGAAACACAACGATTTCTATGAGATCTTGTGAGCTGTTCCGAAAAGCGAACAAATTGATGTACAGGTAATATCTGTTTGTTCCCAAAACCGAATATTTTAGCCTGAGGAGTTAATATGCACTAGATAATAATATGCGTAGGTACCTGCCTACTTCGAAAACATCTAGGAAATAGTCACTCAGTAATGGTGACATTATGTATTTAACCCTATACCCTAGGATAAAAATAATCTCGTATGAGTCACGTAGATAATCAAGAGGGTGGTTTCGATTTGGCCCTATACATAAAATAGTTTTATGTCTTCGGCTTAACGGCATTCTTTTCACATGCAAGTCTATTTGACGGGGGTTGAACTCCACCCATTATTGAGTAGCAAACATCGAATGGTTCGGTGCAGTTGTAAGAGGGTTAATAGGATTTGCATCGTGGTTGATGGTGTGGGGTATTGGCGACATTTTTAAATGATTTATTTGACAAGCCCTTTTTACTTCACTGTGTTGGGAAGTCAAAAAGAAAATGACATTTTAAAATTAATTCTTTTTCGAATCAACTATTATTTGGGGTGCGACATTATATATTCAATGAAAAAACGTACTTTGATAAACACCACTTTATTGAATTAATAAATGACAGCCATCCAGGTTTCGCTTATTTTAAGGGTGGGAGGTCTAGCACGAACGATTGATAAAGCCCTATATCAATACTATATTGATAAAATTCGTCGTCTATGGTCATACTGATCCTTAGATTCCTACCCACCCCTCATAACTTTTTCTGCCATAGAACTTCCACTCCTTCCTTTCCTTAAAAAGACCCTTAACACAATATCCCCTAAGATGATATTAGAGATATTATTTTCATCATGGCCTCCTGTGTGGAGTTAATGTATAAAAAAAACTAACAAACAATCAGCAGTTATAAAGAGAATCAATAACAATCAACAACAAATCCTTTATCTAGGAGATTTTGATCGTAGACGGTTTGTGCCTACCTTAAACTTTTGCCGCCCGCTCCTCGCCCGGCCTCTGATACTGATGTACTGATGACAATGCGGCAGGTCGTGTTTGTTATTTATGCAGGGGATGAACCATTGAACCGCTGAATTTGCGATTTCATTACCTCTTCAAAACCAGTTGGCAAACTCAATCTGGACATAATTTGTTGAAGTTGGAAGCGTGATTGTGCATTCTTGATTCAGAATGGTTGAACGTTATCTTAATTCAATATTTTACGTGCGGTAGTACCTTTCTAGTTATTGCATGAGTTAATTTTTTCATTGAAACGGATCGCGTTAGATACCGACTTATAGAAATATTAATACAATAGTTGTAGATACCTACATGGTATTTCTATGTTATATTGACTCAACAGTTGTCTAAAGTTCATACATAGAGTTGAATACATACATACTCAGGAATTTATAATTTTTTAAATTATAATTAACAGATCGCGTTTTAACGGGAGGTGTTCCGTCCACTCGTGGTTTTTAAACTTGAATGAGCCAATATTGTGTTTTAGTTGCTATTTATAATTTCTCTTACATGTTCTTGTGACGTCAATATCATCACCACAACTTGTTTATCGTTCCAGACGCAGGTGTTTTTAGGTGCGAATAATATTTCGCCCGGCGACTGGTTTTGTCGATATTTTAATTAATTTTTAGAAAATAGGGTTATCGAACTGTTTCATGTTTGATTCAGTATTTTTGCCGCCTGGTAACAGATTGATATATTTTTTAACTGGTAAATATTATGATTTGGAAAAAGGGGTCATCAAACTTGCAGGTGTTCAACTTTAGCCGCAATTAAAATTAAATGAAATAAAATAATTGTTCATGTTCGATACAATACTAATAACCGTGTACGTAACTGTTGTGTCAGTAAAGTTAGTTTTAGCAATTACTCCCAGAAGGCATTAGTGTGCAGCAAGCGATGCGTGCGCACGCCAGGTTCCAAACCGTTCCGAAGAATATTCCCGAACCTAGCCGATTGTAGGCAGGAAAGCGCAGTGTTATAGCTGTTTTATTAGAATAACCTATAGTAAATACTACTTCGTAATTCTTTATCGTAAATAAATAACCTTGTAATCTAGATGAATCTGAATATCACTAGTATTTGAAGGACATTATAGTAACACGTATAAGAGATATAGCATGTAGCAAGAAAATATTTCATTTCATAAAAAATACCGCACCAGATTCGACATCTGACTCAAGGAAATTATTTTTTTCGCACACTGTAGATATAACACGTTTTTTCTGAAAAGATACGGTTCTGCCAACCGTCGTCACCTTTGCCAGATTGCTCTTGCAAATTGAATGCTCAAACAATCTATGAATAAATGAGCCACCTGAAATTTCCATACTCGAGTCCGGCCACACCGTCTATAGAGAGCTATCGGAGTGGAATTTTTAGCAGCTTGCGTGAAACACATTTTCTCACAATGGTGTATTCACAGATTAACTTTAATTAACAAAAAATATAGAAATTACAAGAAAAAGCAGATAAATTTTGTTTCAAATAAAAATTGCTCGATTAAATAGATATCTTAAAATACGTTGGTACATCTATGTAAGACCCCGCGGTCTCCGCTTTCGAGTTAATGATTTTATTTCTTCGTGCTTTAAAACTTAAGGTTTATAGTGTAATTTTCATCAAGTTGAAGACACTTTCTTGATTTTTGACAAGCAGCGGCGGCTAAAAAGAGTTGAAAATGTTTTTTTCAGAAATACAGTTTGAGAGTGCGCTCCGAACCAAAACTGAAATAATCTAATTTTCAAAAACAAGAAAAAACGTATTCGGCTACAACAACATTAATAGTACCATTTTTTTAATATCGGTATTTCAGTACCCCCAAAAGTCACGAGCCGCCACTGTTCAACTGTAAGTCAAATCGTTTCCACCCATCAGGCTATCGACCACATCCTTATTATTTTTGAAAAAAAAAATTTAATTAAAAATTATTAGCTGGACAGGGTTGAGGATACTCCCAGTTTCACACCAGTGAAAGCCTGCCATTCAGATAACTGATTAATGTTGCTTGAAATGGCTTTAGCCGTGTTTGGTGACCAGATCTGAAAAGACAGGTATTTTCCCACCCATCTTCTTCCCCTGCCCCCTACCTTCAGCCTCACAAAATTCCCCAGGGGATGTCATAGACTCACTGGATCCAGACTGATGGGAGCAGTTCGGATAAAAAAAGCTTAAAACAGATAGTTTGGAGTCTAGACTTATTTTCTAGTAAAGTGAAAGCTTCATGGCTGATGATGGAAACAACATTGTGAGCGAAAAATACATTAACTAAGAACTTTTCCTGCTCCATGCTAAATCTCATATTTTAAACCATTCTTACTATATGTCTTCCAAAAAACATGTTTTCAATTTAACAAAACTGATAAAAAACCTTTAATTTAGGGTAAATGGTTGTTTGAGTTGAGCAAAATTTAAAATACGTTTATTAGTACAGGGGTTAGTGTTTTTGATATTCATGTTTTTGATGGACTCAAAATTAGGAGCTTTACGACATTAAATGCCTGGTATTTAAAAAGTATTTCCGCATATTACTATGCACCTCAAAATATTAATTTTATTTTATTTATACTACTTTCAACATAATTGTGAATTTCCTGCGAAGCACCTGTCCGAAGTACTTGAATGCGGCTTTAAATACAATACTTGGCAAAGGATTCCAGTGCTTACAGGCGCTTGACCACAACCAGTATTAAAAAAATTGGTTTGTCAACTCATGGACATGTTATGTTTTTATTACCTGTACAGAATTCCAGCGCTTTTACGGTTGTTTCGAGTTTTTTCACAAACTACAATTAATTTATGGGACGGTAAAAAAGCGAATAGTCAGCTCACTGCACTGCCGTAACAACTCACTTAAAATAAAGCGAAAAAATCCATTGTTTTCGTGGTTTTTCAATTTCAAATAAAGGCTTTTTAACCCGGATGCATTGTTCCTGCTTTTGACATGCGTGAATATTTTTGTAAATGAAGAAATTATGATGAAATGGTGATTAAAACATGGCAACTATAAGTTTTTTTTCTAGTACAGGGTTTTCCAATAAGAGGTGTTATTTTGAATAGCCCGCTATTTCGGTAGATGTTACTTTTGAAGCTGCTATTTTTTAACATTTGACAAGTAGAAACTACGTCATTAATAAAAACGGAACGATACACGCTTCAACAACGCATTAAAATTATTAAAATTCACTTGAGTGAATCAAATGCAAATCATCTTGAGTGATGAGGCCCATTTCCACCTCGGTGGCTTCGTCAACAAGCAAAATTGTCGCATCTGGGGCTCGGAAAACCCAAGAGTTATTGTTAAAAAGCTTCTTTATTCTCGACGTGTGACTGTTTGGTGCGGTTTATTGTCCGGCGGGGTCATTGAACCTGACTTTTTCGAAGATGAGGCTGCAGCAACAGTTACGGTGAATGGATTGCGCTATCGAGAGATGATTAATGATTTTTTATGGTCAAAATAGGATGGTGTTGATCTGGACAACGTTTATTTTCAACAAGACGGCGCTACGTGCCACACAAGCAACGAAACCATTGATCTTTTACGATTGAATATCAAAATAACACCTCTTATTGGAAAACCCTGTAGGACGTACTAATATCAAAACTTCATAGCTGCTTCACATTTTCTGATAGGATCTTTTTGGTCGACGCAACTATTTTTGTTTTGTGAATTCATTCGCACCATGAGAAATCAATTTGTCATTGTATTTATTCTATCGAAATTGCTTGGTTGTCTTAACATAATGGCAAAATTAATCAATAAAATTTCTTCGAATCGTAACTATAAAGTATTTAATTTTTCACTTGTAGCAAACACTTTGTGGGTATACATAATTATTATATAAAGTATTTCATTGAAACTCTTTTTTTCTACTAATTACTTTTTATTGAATATTACCAACTCGGCTAAAGCACAACTTCTTGTTTTATTATTTTTAATGTATAACCACAAAGGTGCAGATAAGGGGGAGGGGGGGTAAGGTTGTTCAACTCCCACCCCCCCCCCCCTATCAACTTCAGTACTGCGTAGGAAAAAATAAAATAGTACTATTGATTAGATTACATTCCTGAGAAAAACAACAATAAGTTGTGGTAAGTAGAGGCCCCAAAAAACTTTCTTATAAATTTCCAACTCCACCTCCCTCCTTTCTCCACTGCCCCACCCCTGCCAGGATCAAACTATACCCCTTAGGGTTGAACTCCCATGTGAATGCTATAGCTTCGCCTTTGAGTACCATATGACACACAAATGAATATCTAAAAATTCACAACTTACTATAGAAATAACGTTGAACCTAGATAACACATATAGAATAAGATGTTCAAATTCCTTGACATTTCCTGTCAGGATCTTCTAGGTCAACGCAACTATTTTCTGTCAGAAACTTTTAGGTCAACTCAACTATTTTCTGTCAGGAACTTTTAGGTCGACGCAACTATTTTCTGTCAGGAACTTCTAGGTTGACGCAACTATTTTCTGTCAGGAACTTTTAGGTTGACGCAACTATTTTCTGTCAGGAACTTTTAGGTCGACGCAACTATTTTCTGTCAGGAACTTCTAGGTTGACGCAACTATTTTCTGTCAGGAACTTTTAGGTTGACGCAACTATTTTCTGTCAGGAACTTTTAGGTCGACGCAACTATTTTCTGTCAGGAACTTCTAGGTTGACGCAACTATTTTCTGTCAGGAACTTTTAGGTTGACGCAATTTTTTTCTGTCAGGAACTTTTAGGTCGACGCAACTATTTTCTGTCAGGAACTTCTAGGTTGACGCAACTATTTTCTGTCAGGAACTTTTAGGTTGACGCAACTATTTTCTGTCAGGAACTTTTAGGTCGACGCAACTATTTTCTGTCAGGAATTTCTAGGTCGACGCAACTATTTTCTGTCAGAAACTTCTAGGTCGACGCAACTAATATAATACATGTCTCCTTATTTACAAAATAAATAATAAACTCATACATACAAATACAGAACTCATTAAAACGTCCCAAGTACACACACACTTTACACGGCAACACGATAAAATACATTTAAACACGATACATACTCATTATGGCAAGCAATCCATTGGTTACGAGGGAAGCAACATATATAATTGCCTCCCAGACGAAATTAAAAATGAAAAAAGTATAGGTATATTTAAAAAAAAATTGTTCAGTTTTATGCTCAATCAACAAAACAATGAAAGTGAATAATATCGGTGTGTAATATATTTATGTGTAATATATATGTTATTTCTAGTTAAATAAGTGAAAATGTACTTTTCTTTTATCTAGAATAAAAAATATATAAAAAAAACTATTTTCAGTTTGTAAATTCAATTGCACGATAAGAAATCTATTTAACATCTGTTGATCCATAATTTTCAGAGTAAGTATCGCCTTATCGTGAATATTTTTAATTGTCTTGGAAAAAGCTTAATTAGGAGCTTTACTGTAAGTAGGTGACTGAATGTTTCAAATAACTTCCCACTTTTAAATAATATATTGCAAATAAATAAGTTAAGGAATCCCCTTCAAAGAACATTGAAATGCTCCCTTGAAATCCCTGTTGCATTCAGAGAAGCATGATAATATCATTTCCACGCATGAGGGTGCAGGGTTAAACCAAGGGGCTTACGTCTACCCACCCCTTCCTTTCTACCCAAATAACTATGTATATTTGCATTGAAGTTGATCTATTCACCGTCTGAAAATGTTTTTGAAAATCCCGTGGGTTTCAATTTTATTACGTTCTTTTATTTATTGTCGTCAAGTTCAATTTGAAGAACTCCATTTTAATTTTATCTTGTTCTTATATATGTTCAATAATATTATTGAACATTAAAAATAAAAATTTTGTAATTTTCTCTTTACTCTTATTTGCAACATCGTTATCCAAGATATTATCTAGATTGCTTTTAATTCAGGAAAAATCTTGCAATCATACATAAAGATAACAGCCAATAAAAAAATTGCATTAAGAATAGGAAGATAATGTTGGTAGTTCTTAGTCGAAGTATGATATAGTAAAAAGGGTCGAATTAGCTCAGTGAAAGAGCAGTGCTCAGGCAGATTGATGTCTTTGTTCAATTCTTGGATGCGACTGAATCTTTTTTTCATTTTGTGTTTCAAATTTTCGTATAAGAATCATTTATACGGTCAAAAGATTTTCCATATAAACAAAATTCAAATAGGTAAATCCTTGAAACTTTCCATTTAGATTGCAAATATATTCGGGTTAGAACCTGGCAACCATTACATAGATGGCAGATTATCAAAAGATGGAGAAAAATAATTGTCGTTAATATTAGTAATTCTTTGATAGAAATATGATTTGGTTGAAAATGACCGAATTTAATTACGTCATAGTAGCTCAATTGGTAAAGTGTTGATCCTTGTAAGATCCTTGTAACTATATTTTTAAAATATATTACAAGCTGTATCGATCATATTATGAGAATTTAAATTTGAACCACAGGGATCTGTCTTCGCTACTTATATATCAGATCATCGTGCAAAGTTGCTGAGATTTATTAGTTTTGGATTAGAAAAAATAGTCAATGGTAATGAAAAAATAAAAACCGTCACATATAATAATCAAGGTCAAATTAAAAAAAAGAGAATCATGGAAGTCCTGTCTTCACAAAATGTTAATTCAGCTGCCAGAAATGAAATGTTTAATAAATGAGTGTGGATAGTTTTTAGTATTAATTATTTATTTTTTGGAATAACTTTATGGAGTAAAATCTCAAATTTTAATATTTAATTATTTAAGACAATATTAGCGATTTCTAAACGAAAATCTGAAATAGAAAAATCATAAAAGGATACGGTCACATCTAGGACTCGAACCCAGGACCCTTGCCTTGGGCACCGCTCTACCACTCAGCTAATGGGACCCTATCCGCTTCGGTCACTTTTAACTGTATCATACTTCGAATAAGAACTACCAAAAATGTCTTCATTTTTTCACAGCACATTATTTAGTTGCATAGTAACTCACCCACTCACAGAAATCCCCAAGCGCCTTCCTGAAACTGTCGTATTTGGCAATTGACTTTATTTCTATTGGTAAATTGTTGAAGATTTTAGGAGCAAGAAAATTAAATTGTGACTGAGCCATTGAGGTTCTTGTCGATGGAATAGTATAGTTGGATTGGTTGGAATATCTTGTGTTATAGGTTGATTAAAAAAATATTTTTTGGTAAACTAATGTTTAAGAGAAGATTTTTTTATGCATAGCACAAAGGGTAACAATTATTTTATAAGCAATAATTATTAGCCTGAAACACTCATCCACATTGAAAAATCTCCTGATAAAAGATACATGACGCCAACTTTTATCAGGAGATTTTTCAATATGGATGAGTGTTTCAGGCGAATAATTATTGCTTATAAAATAATTGATTCAAAAATGTTTTTTTTCGTATGTTTGAATTTGCAGTAGGAGGATAAGTGTTTGATGTATAGGGATTTTATATTGAGTACTTTGAAGTCCTTAAATAAGTCCTTCTTGGGGTGAATGTTGTGTACTTTGCAGATTGTCCGCGTAACCAATTTTTGAGCTTTAATTAATTTATCTAATATAGTTTTAGAGCATTCACCCCAGACTACCATACCGTAAAATATAATTGATTGACATTGGGAAAAGTATACCTTCTTTAGTGTGTTTTTATTTAGAATATTTTGTTACGATCTGAAGTTATACGCCAATTTCCGTATATAGTTTGTAACATTGATTACTTGATCTTCCCAACGGAGTTTATTGTCAATTATTACACCCAAATATTTAATGGAATCTACTCGTTCCATTGGGTTGCATTGACAACTAGAGATATATCTACAAGAGTGTATTTTTAGAATATGATTTGTTGAAGGTTGACCTTGAATGTTAAGACTGTAGGTTAGATATTTCTTTTTGGTTATGTTTAATGTTAGTAGATTATTATCCAACCATCGTTTGATAATTTGCATTGTTAGATCGGCTCTATGAAATGTTTCTTCCCATGTTTTACTTTTTATTACTAGGGCCGTGTCATCGGCGAAAGTGGTTATGTTGCCATCAATAGATAATCTACATAAGTCATTAATATAAATGAGGAAAAGTGTTGGACCGAATACATTGCCCTGTGGTACACCAAAATTGATGCTGGTGTGATGAGATGGTTTAAGTGATGGTAACTTAAAACATTGCTTTCTATCTATTAGGTATGATTTGAACCAATCCAATGCCGTATTTTTTATTCCAATTTTCAATTTCTTCTTTCAATTTAATTTCAATATTTCAATCCACATATTACTTTGTGTTATTTTGTAAAGTTATTAACCTCCACACAGGCTAGTCCTCATGAGGGTAGTAAATAAAATGTAAACAGTAATACCTCATGTAAAGATAAAATAAATATTCCATTTCAATATTTTTTAAGTCGTCAATATTATTTTCAATGATTAAAAGACAAGTGTAGTGGTTTAAATTATGGCAAATTCATTATAATATTGGATTTTTTTTCATTTTGAAAGTTTTCCAATAAATCTAAATCCCTGCACAGAATTTCTAAAAAAACTTAAGCTCCAATTATCACGGTAATCTGAAGATTTTAAAACTTAACGTATAGTTTTAAGCTGTTTTCTATCGTATTGGAGATGTTTCACTGAACAATCGCTTTAAAATTTTGTAATAATAATATAACATTACAAAGGAATGCTTTTCTGAACCTTAAGTCTACTAAAATCGTTGATAATAAGCAACTTCATCGCCCTATCCATTTTCCAACATGAACAACCACTTATCAAGGGCTTTCTGTTATTTTATTCGCAGGGGGTAGATGCCAGGAACTACCCTGATAGAAATACTGAACGCTAAATAGTACCTAACCTACCCCTTGAATTTATCCGCTTGTTTGAACGCGAAAGGTATCTGGCTGGGAGGCTTTTCATTCTAGTGTCCTTGGCGAGGGACAGGGTCTTTGAGAAATAAAAGACGCAACAGTGACCACGAATTGACAGCATCTGTTCGTTGGAGATGCAGTACCAATATTACCATTATGTGAATACACATTTATTTTAAAACATATATTTTTTATTTTTTATTTGTTGAGTTAATTGAAGAGACTAATCGATAAAAGTGTATTGTGCCCGAAGTAAAGTCAATTTTACATTACTTAGTGAAATTTCTAAGTAAATTAAAGTTGTTGGCTTTAGCCAATTTCTTTAGAAAGCGGAAGCGAAACACGGCATATTATCTCAAAAATAAATCACTATGATAATTTGAACTATTTGTAGCAGTGTGAAGTTAAGATTGTGTATATATATTTTTTTAAATAAATTTATTTATTTCATTCAATAAGGAGATAATAGTAAAGAATCAAAACAAAACATGAAACAAAACAAATCCCGAAAAAAGGTAACGGTTTCAAATGGGAAAAGAACCCAGGGTATCTGTCTTACCGGGACAATGCCTCAACCAACTGAGCTATTGGGACCAAAGGGTCTCAACTGGAAATAGATCCCAGGATCACTGTTTCACCGGGACAATGCCTCAACCAATTCGGCCATTGGGACCAAATGGTCTCAACTGGGAATAGAACCCAGGATCTCTGTCTTACCGGGACAATACCTCAACCAACTCGGCCATTGGAACCTAATGGTCTCAACTGGGAATAGAACCCAGGATCTCTGTCTTACCGGGACAATGCCTCAACCAATTCGGCCATTGGGACCAAATGGTCTCAACTGGGAATAGAACCCAGGATCTCTGTCTTACCGGGACAATGCCTCAACCAACTCGGCCATTGGAACCTAATGGTCTCAACTGAGAATATAACCCAGGGTATCTGTCTTACCGAGACAATGCCTCAACCAACTCAGCTATTGAGACCAAATGGTCTCAACTGGGAATAGAACCCAGGATCTCTGTCTTACCGGGACAATGCCTCAACCAACTCGGCCATTGGAACCTAATGGTCTCAACTGGGAATAGAACCCAGGATTTCTGTCTTACTAATACTAATATTGTTAATACTGAATTTGAAATATGAGATCGACAAAAGTGACGTAAAATAATTAGGTACCAATGGCCGAGTTGGTTGAGGCATTGTTAATATGTTTCCATGTACCTAGTCGATCAGTACGTTTCAAATTACCCTATCATTGCAACAATACAGGATCTAACGCTGATCTCAATTCCATAGTGAATTGCCTGCATGTACTTGGAAATAAATATGTTTTGGATGAACCTATAAACATTGCTAGCTTAACTTCATACAAACACTACTTAATTAAAACTGTCTGTCAGCGCTTCTCAGATTGACTAAAATCAAATACAGTTTTAAAGTAACAATTTCTTAACACTCATTACATAATATCCGGGGTTTATAATATGTTGTATTGTATTTATAATAACCTACTCATTGTACTTTTTTTTTTTTTTTTTTTTTTTTTTTTTTTTTATTAGTGTCTATTTATAAAGTTTGATGATATTTACATTATATAAAAATCTAAAATATTTCATTTATATAGTTTCTTCTTAGTCCTCCTCACTAGGTAGTCCTGTGCTGAGGCGGACTGGTAGATTTCTTTGATTTTATGTTATTTAGTTTCTATCATGTTTTTAGTACATTTTCTAGTATGTCTGCATTAATTTCTTTCACCCATGTTTTGATTTTTTCCTTAAGCTTATTTATCTTTTCTATCTTTTTCAAACTTGGAGGAAGGATGTTGTAAAGTTTGGTTGCCAGATATATGTGGTTTCTTTGGCCAAAACTTGTATTGAATTTTGGAACATCTCGTATATCCCTCTTTGAGGCTCTTGTATCATGTATCGGAGTTTCATTAGGAGATTTTTTGTTTTTAAAATGATGTATTAAAATATTCTTGGCATATATTTGTTTTAAATTTAGAGTGTCAAAACACTTGAAAATATCTTTTGAGGGGGTTCTGATGGGTAATTTTAGTATGGTTTTTATAATGCTCTTCTGAGCAATATCTAAGTTGTTAATATTATTTGCTGTAGCAGATCCCCATACTAGAATTCCGTACTCAAGACGGGAATGAACTAAAGCATAAAATACTTTTTTGATGTCTTTCCTGGGTAGTATGTTTCTTAGGTTTTTGAAGAAATATACAAGTCTCGTAAGCTTTTTAGTAAGTTCATTTATGTGTATGTCCCATCTAAGGTTTTCGTCTATTTCCACTCCCAGATACTTAATACTTTTTGCCTTTGTTATAATAGGGCAAGAGCAATGTGACTTATTGTTTTGACACTCGTGCAATTTTAGATTGTATTCTTTACCCGGTTGACCTCTTGAGTTTATTGAAAAGGCTAGATAATTAGTTTTAATTATATTGAGCGTAAGAGAGTTCATCCGAAGCCAATTTTGAAGTGCAGTTAGTCCATGTTCAGCCTCTTTATAAGTGTCCATCCAGTCCTTTTCGTGGAATAATATAACAGTATCATCGGCAAAACTAATTATATTTCCATTGATGGGAAGTTTGGTAATTTCATTTATATAGATGAGAAATAAGATTGGTCCCAAGACACTTCCTTGAGGGACGCCGTAGTTTATTGGAAGAGGATTGCTTTTTTGTTGGCCTATTTGTACTTGTTGTGTTCGTCCTGTCAAGTACGTCATCAGTAAATTTAGTGGAGTGCCAGATATGCCAATTTTTTTAAGTTTCGTGAGAAGAATTTTATGATCTATTGTGTCAAAGGCTTTTTTTAGGTCTATAAAAACAGCCAGACATTTTTTTCCACCGTCTAAATTTTTTATGGCTATTCTTGTTAAATGTTCAATTGCGTCCACGGTACTCAAACTTTCCCGAAATCCATATTGTGTTGGGGAAATTTTTTTATTAATTTCCAGAAAGTGGACGATTTGGCTTTTCAAAATTTTTTCCAGGATTTTTTATGTTGATACTACTATTTCTATTGTTCTCTTTTATGTATCTAATATTTATATATTTTTTTATCTGTATTATTCTGTATTCATATGAAAAACAATTGTTATTCTTTTTTAAAAACCGCTATAACCGGCGTTAATAAATAAATCAATAAATTGTCCCGGTAAGTCAGATATCTTAGGTTCGATTCCCAGTTGAGACCGTTACCTTTATAGTTTTTCTGTATCTTGTTCTGTTACATGTTTCTTTTAGACTTACTGGTATTATCTTCTTCTTTAATTATATTTAACTTTAATGGGAATAACCTTCAAACGTTATAAAAATAAGTTATTTCAATGAAATTGAATAATAAATAACAATCAAAACCTATCTGTCTCTCTCTACCTTGATTCTATTAGATGATGTATGGTTATGAATATTTTCCAATATTTGTGGAAGTTTTCTCACAAAGAATTTGCATGTAACTGTTCGAGTGCATGTAATAATGTACAGTACGCATGCGCTGTTCGACTAGATGGATAATAATTGAAATGTCTTTTGTGGATTTATTCGATATCAAAACGCGACACTGTGTCCACTGGGACTGTGTTTATATGGGGTTCATGGATGCAAGGGAGGAGGTATAACAATGAAAGAACAGTACCTACCTAAAAATTAATGCACCATTAATCTCTATACGTTTACTGTCGAACGAACGTAAAATAAAATGAAATAGTTCGGGCAGTTAAAGTTTTTTTAACAAAGCGATTTCGTAGAATCAAAAAATGGTAATGATTCAATATTTATAAAATTAAAAAGAAATTAATTTTTTTGTTATTCTGCGTTCAAGGCCATTTTCAAAATATTGATAGGCCTTTCAAAACATCCCGAAAAAACAAAAACATTGGGACGGGGCCACGACGTTTTTTATTGTCAAGTCCCAATGTTTTTTTAAAATTTTAATTTGCTTAATGTTTTGAAAACATTTTGGCGTAGGGGGCGCGCTTTTATACGTTCATATAAACAGGTTTTAGTAAAATTGTTGATGTTTGATCTTTGTTGGCTGGTGATCCAGGATATGTTATATATTTATTAAAAAAATAATATGTGCTCTATCCAGTGGAAGTGCATTGTAAAGCTATGTTGCAAAGTTCCAATTTTTTGATGGCTAAAAGTCCAAGAAATCACTACTCAATACATACATAATGAGGAAAATATTATAGCTTTAAACATACATTCTTATAAATCAACAAACGTTGATCTTAAATATAATTGTATTACTTTACGTTATTTTAACGTTACGTAAAATTAATAAATGGTCATTAACGAATAAAACCACTTAAACGCTTTGTGATTGGCCGGCGGGTTCTGACAACAGGCCAGCCGTTTGTATTATTAATAGTCGTATACAATTTACTTTTCTTAAATCATGTATTTAGATCTCGCTAAATATTTAAATTCGTTTTTTTCTTGTTTTCATACAGACCCGCGTTGGATTGACCGACAAAATCGAGGTACGAATGAAGTCACGCGTACCCCGTCAGATTTCGTTCGTTTTGGCGTGTTTAAAAAAAGGAAAAGTTGAAATTCATATTTACTACAAAAATCTTTATTGGTAATAAAAATAATACTGGTATTTGAGTTAGAAAGTGAAATTTCTTCAAAAAAATTACTGGAATTTATTATTACAAAATATGTTATATAAAGTACAAAAACTGAAGAGTATTTATAATCAAGACTATTTATGAAATTCAATGAAGCATGGAGCGTTTTTTATAAAGATTTTGAGAAGATTCAAGTTAAATTGTTTTTTCTTTTTAATTATTTAAAACCTAATCTCTTATCAAGTAGCTCATAATATTATGTAAGAACTAAGTAGGTATGATATCAGATTCCAATATTGCTTCCTTTGTGTAAATTCCTTCATGAACTTCTCTTTCTTTGATGTGAAAATCTGTATCCTGAATTCCAAACACTCAAATAACCGCGATATTAAATTCCACATGTGGATTTTGCCTGCCAAAAATGGAAATACCACAAAAATATTACAAAATCAATTTCATTTCCTGTTGTAAGATTCGTTTGCTCAAAGCAAAATATTGGAATATCAAAACTTCGCAACTCCAAATAATGTCAGTTCCGATATCCCCTCACGTGAATATAAATAGTACAGGGACATCAAATATACTTCTCCTCGAGTAAGCTGGCCTGGTTTTTTTATTTGATCACAACTTTAATATTTTTTTACTAAAACATATTCAGAAAATCTATAAATAATTGGTAAATTATTGTATTTGCAGTTGAAATTTGAAAAATTTTAACGGGTAGTTTTTATGGTGAACAGCTCAGACTTTTGAGTTTCTTCCGTCAATAATAGTTTATTTAAGACCCGGGTTCAATCCCTTCTTTCCATAAATAGACCCTTTCCCAGCATACCTAATGACAACATAGGCACTGAGTGAAACATCTGCGTCACCGGCACGAAGTAATTTAACAAAATCTAGAAAAGCGATCAGAAATCAGTGAAACAGAATCGAATTTGACCGGTGATTGGCCGATTTGGCATCGCGTTTGGGTCTCACCCAAGCGTAGTGCGTTCAATTCCTCGGCTAAATAAGTCCTCCATCACAACACAAGCAACATTTTCCGCTTACTGTGGTGTTAGTAGGAGATTTTCAAATATTGTAATGTTATCCGTTACCCGGGAATGATTGTCTTTCTTAAAAAAAATAATAATTAAGGATTTCAAAACTTGATGCTCAGTTTCATGACCGACCTAAACAGCCGTATATTTTTCGACATTTTCTATTTACATTTCTCCTTCTTTACACTTACATACTACTCAGCATTCTGTGATAAACTTGTAATAACTTCAACGGTTCTGAGAAATTCACTTTCTTGTGCAGAATCAAAATATTAAATTATACGGTGGTAAGTTTACGAGGCATATACAGTTCACCATATTACTAATAATCCAAGAAAAAATTGCACTTTTGTGACAATGGAATCTTTAATTTTATATTAGATATTATATTATAATACATATCCAATGTTTAGGCATGTATGATCGTAGGTGTAAATTCACTCCGGGAACCATTTATTGGATAACCAACAACTCTGCCTTAGATCGCCTCTAGTGGTTATTCGCTACATTTGGTGACTTGGCAGGGGTGCCTTACTTCAGGGGGTGAGGTTTGTCTAGGTCTGTCGGTGGATGAGCCAGACCAGGAGTGGTTTGTTGAGGGAGACCCTTTGCATCGCAGTGGACGGGGTGGATTCATGCATCTGTCACTCCTGGTTACACTGACCCTCAGATTCCTACGCACCCATCTTACCTTTTTTCTTCTTAGATCTTCCTCTCCTTCTTTTCCCTGAAGCCAATTCTTTTCTTCATGGCCACCTCTGTTGAGCTGATGTAAAAAAGCTACCTACGTATCGATTATCTTTATCATATTTTTACAAAATTTATCCCAAAATGCAAGGAATAATACATAAAAACACATATATTCATTCAATTACATTCAATCATTGAAAATTACATTCAGTCAGAAATAAAAATTCCTCTAATAAAAATAAAAATTATACGGATTTATTGACATTGTTATTTTTTTCAAAATAGTCTATTTATAAACAAGCTCTGCTGGGTATTTATTACTACGCGTGACAGCAATTTACCTTCTGAAGGCATTATTTGATTTATTTGTAATATTTCAAAACAGTGAAAATCTACCTGCAAATTATTTATTTTTATTACTTATACCCTCATTCATTTCCAGGAAAATTTGATAAAGTCTTCGACAAAACATCTGTTACACCAAATAGCAATTACACAGCAGAACTCGTTCATAAATAAGCCGTTTTAAAGAAAACAATTTTATTTTTTTTAAATGATAAACTTATGTTTATAAGACAAGGTTTTTTATGCAAAGCACAAAGGAAAACAAATTATTATAAGCAATAATTAGTTGCCTGAAATATTCATACAAATTGAAATAATTTCCCGAGTAAAAATAAATGAATGGCCTGTTGGCAATAAGCTGAAGTAAATCAGTGGCCCAGAGCACCTGACCGGACATCAGAAGGTGCGGGTTCAATTCCCGTCGGCGGCATTTATTTTTACTCGGGAGAAATTTTCAATTTGTATGGATATTTCAGGCGACTAATTATTGCTTATAATAATTTTATTAAAAATATATACATATTCATTATTAATTTAAAAAAATATATATATATATTTTTATTTTCTTCCTCCAAAATTTTGAAGATAATTTTCACTTTTCACGAAGTAGTTTTTTTTATTTCGAATGTGATTGATTATTGGTAATTTTCTTCTCGCACACACATTATTTGGAATGTTTAATTTTGTTGAAAGCATAAATTCGTCGTATTCGCTGAACTATTCGAACTGTAGTTCATAATAAAGGCATCTTTTCAATTAAGGGGTGCACACTAGAGAAGTTAGCGTGCGCCAAGATGAGTGGATTTAATATCCCTCGCGCAAAATCCGTCCCACCTTACGGGACCCCTATCGTGTTTGAGAGTTGGAAATTAATTGGTAGGTATTTCATTATTCCAATCCTATTGTAAGCAATATCATCATAAGACTACAAGCATTGCGCTACAATTAGAGGCTCTACTGCGTACGAATATCTCGTCGAAACTGGATCCCCTATTAGAAGACCGGATTCGGTAGTTTTAGATATAGCGTTGGGAGAGTTGGAGGTCAGTTGGAGGTATAAAAGGTGAACTTCTTTTTTCGCTCCATGTCTCATCTAAATATAATAAACCAATGACTGCAGACGGTTATTGTTCGTATTGTTGTTGATTTTGATTGTGAAGGAGATTCGCTTTGTTTGATCTATTGCGATAGACAACATTTATTTTAAGAGGATTCTACGAATTTAAGAAAGTCGGTAATTTAATATGTTTATTAAATTATATTGAAGAAGAAGATAATACTAATAAATATAAATGAAACATGAAACAGAACACGACACATTAAAATAATAAAAAAAACAACAGACTTGACTGGGAATCGAACCCATTATTCTTTCTTATATTCATTATGTCTTTCCGGGACAACGTCTTTAGGTACTCAGCTACTGGGACCTAATTATTATACATCATTTTGGTCGATTTCATATTTAAAAGTCATAAATAACAATAATATCTCGAAACTAAGTCTTCACAAATTTTTGGCATCTATCTTTTGAATTATCACAATTCTAAAGAATTGATTTGTAACATAGATACTGTCTCTGATAAACATTTCAATATAATCATAGTTTGGAACTTTTGAAGGTAAAATTCATTAAAGATTTTAAAAAATGAAAGTAAATAAAAATAAAAATATTATTACGAAGTAATTTTAGTGTTCTAATTATTGTGATAAATAAGTCGGCTAACGTCTAACGACAGTTTGACAAAGGCTTCAAACGCCGGAACAGCTGTCACTATAATACAAAATTAAATTTCCTGCCGAACTAAATAATAAAATTACAAAATTTGATTTACATCATCTCAAAATAAAAATGAATTGACTTTATCACGAGAAATATTTTGTTGATATAATTTTCAATATTTTTTATCACGAAGAATTTTTTTTTTCATAATTTTCAAAATATTTTATTCTTATTATGTTGTCTTATTAGAGGTACAATTACAAGGAGGAAATAAATAATGGGTTTATTTTGGCTATAATGCACATTAACAAAGTGATTAAATATAAACTAAAGATTGACCAAAAAAAAAAATCGTTAATGTTTTAATAAAATCTGATCGCTTCTATTTTAAGCAATTTTTCAAGGAACTGATTATTTGATTGTATTTTTTGGATCAGATTATTTTACAGGAAATCCATTTTTTCAAATGCAAACAATTTTAATCAAGTAAAGTATCCGTTTACAATGGAAAAGCCAACAACGGCATTTGTTCATGGAAAATTGGGATTATCCGAATTATGAATACGCAGAATATTTGAAGGCTATTTTTTCTCAAAAACAATGATTATTCATGTAGCATAGTAAAAGTGATCGCAATTCTGGTACTGTACCAACAGAAAGCCAGAATGGAATGTGTTTTTTAAGTCTGATTTCACACGACACTAATTAACTATATCGGGGCTTAAATTTAACAATTGTTTCTAAAAATTATTACATACGACCGGTCAGTGGTTGAGTTAGCATCGCATTTGGGTCTCATTCGGGTGTAGTGCGTTCAATTCCTTGGCTGGCTTAGTCCCCCATCACGACACAACCAACATTTTATATTACTATGGTATAACCCTGTACAAATTGCGAGTACATTTACCAACCACCTCTGGTCTGGAGCCCCATGTTACTTGAAAACACCCTTGACTCGTTTGATAGATTCTCTTGTCCCAACAAAAGGATTGCAATCTTTAGAAACATTCGTCAGGTGAGAATGCCGTTCTTGTTCTATTGGTATTTTACTGATATTCTTAAAGTGTGTTTTAAAATAGAAGCAAAATTGAAAATTTAACAAATCAATTCAGTGGTATTCATTGTCCCTTGTCATGGCTACAGTAGAACATTGTGATTGATAAAACAAACGTATTTTTTGTTACAAGTTTTGGATTATTCACAGATCTGATTTAACTGAAATAGATTTAAAATCAGTAAATGAACTTCCAAATCCTCCCACAAAGAGATTAAAGCTTATTTTAGAAGCGTAGGATCATTTGATGCAATGTAGGTCTCCTCAAATTGTATAGCAAAACAGATAGTTTTCTTCATAATTATCCTTATTTTTTTATTTTTTTTTTAAATTTATTTTTAGTTCGTCAAAAAATTACAGAATATATAATATATCATTAGTAAGTAAAATACCTATATGTAAGTTAGTAACAATGACATTGTTGAAAAACTAATGTTACAATAATAGAACAGTTTCTAATAGAAGAAAACGTAAATATGTATGAGTGTTATAAAGGTAAGGCATAATATATTATATTTTAAGTTGTGCATAACCTGCCTCGCTAGGCGAACCTGTCTTGAGGCAGATATTTTAGATAATTATTTCTCACATTTTGTCTATGGTTTGCTTACAAATGTTGAATATAGGTTCCTATACAGCAATACATTATTTTAGGTTACATTTTTATTAGCATATACACAATACAAATACAGCAAGTTTTATCACCATACATACTACAATAACTGTCAGTGACAAGGCGTTTGGGTGAGGGCACCAGTATATGCTCGATCATTTGAATAAATCCACATTTCATTTTTTTTTTAACTCTTTCTGTGTTTGACTCAGTTTAATATTTTCTGGGAGCATGTTTTTTTATTTTTTTTTTTTTATTTATTATAAATTTTTAAAGATACAATTTTTATGCAGTCCCACAAAGCTGTCACACATGACGGCTTGTCTGAAGGTTCTACAAATAATATATATAAACATTTTTAATTTTTAATACATGTATGACACAAAATTATACAATAAACAATATCACAAAATAATATATCTCAAAGTACCTACCTATATACAAATTATTTAGGCAGGTACGTTGAGATGTTCAGGAATACATCAATAATAAAGTTCAGAGATACATTGATTCGTCGCTTATTAGCCAACGCTTAGTGTTTTTGGGGCAGGGTCTCTCATTATTCTGAGGTTTAAAAGAATTATTAAATTTATTGAAAATCTCTGGTATTAAAAATTTAAGCGTTCGGCTTCCATACTTATTTGTTACTCTTGGAATAATGAGGCCCTTATTTTCAGTGAATCTTGTTGTGTGATTATGCACCGGTTGCTTTTTATATTTGCTATCTCCCTCATTATCCATTATAATAATGTACCAAAGAAGACCCTTTATTGGAAGTAGGCCCTCAGAACCATACAGTAGTTTTAGATTACTTCTTTGTCTGTAAATATTCGGTAGTACAATTTTTTTTATTATAGCAATTTGTAAGTTTTGTATATATTTAATATAAATATTGCTTGAGTGCCCCCAAGTTCGTATGCCATATCTGAGTATGGATTCGACCATAGAAAAATAAATTATTTTAAGAGTACAATGAGGCAAAACAAATTTCAGTTTATAAAAATTACTTGCAAAAGATCGGAGCTGGTTACAGATTTTAGCCACTTGTTTATCCCATTTAAATTTATTGTCAACTATTAGTCCCAGATAAGTATATTCGTTAGTAAAGTCAATTGTTTCACAGTGGCAAATATTTTCAATTTTTCTATGAATACATTCAGAATTATGAGCAATTATTTTGGGTATATTCCATATTCCCAGGCTTGGTGATTTTACATACATACATTTTGTTTTTTTAACATTTATAATTAAACCAACATCATGAGCCCATTTAAGTAGCTCGTTAAAGTCACTTTGCAGTTGTTGAATAGCTATGATAGGATTTTCATTGGATACTACAAGTGCAGTATCGTCAGCAAAAATGAATCTAAAGGCCTTTTTAAAGAGTTTTGACATAACAATAACATATATAATGTACAATTTTGGACCTAAAATTGATCCTTGCGGTACTCCTGATTTAATATGTCTTCCTTTACTCATATCATTTAAAATCTTTACGTTCATTTTTCTATTAGTTAAGTAGTTTTTAAAAAATGAGAGGAGTTTACCCCGGATTCCAATGTTTTCAAGAACCTTAATAAATTGGATATGGCTGAGAGTGTCAAAAACTTTTGAGTAGTCAATAAAAAGTACCAGTACATGTTTTTTTAGAGTTAAGTTGAGAATTTATAAAATCAGAAAATTTTTCCAGCAATTTATCACTACTTTTTTTTTTCTGGAACCCGTACTGGCATTCATCTATAATATTCAAGTTATTCAAATATTTATCTAAATTTATCGAAATATATTTTTCTAAAATTTTTTCTAGTGCCGGGAGAATATAAATTGGCCTGTAATTGTTAATTTCGGAGTGATCTCCATTTTTGAAAATAGGCCTTACAATGCTATTTTTTAATTCATCGGGGATGAGGCTTGTATCGATTATTCTGTTGATAAAGTGAGCAATAACAGGGCTAAGTAATTTGACATGTTGAATATTTTTGTGGCAAAGTATCTAAAGCTACGTTGACCGAAGGTGGAAGAAAGTGCTGGAGATTGCAATATGTCTTTGTTCGAATTATGCGTAAATCTAAAGTAAATTTTTTTTTCGTAAAGTACGTGTTTGTTTTTAAA
This sequence comes from Hesperophylax magnus, assembly GCA_026573805.1. Classification (NCBI taxonomy): domain Eukaryota; kingdom Metazoa; phylum Arthropoda; class Insecta; order Trichoptera; family Limnephilidae; genus Hesperophylax; species Hesperophylax magnus. The sequence goes on along the minus strand of JAIUSX010000210.1, from coordinate 385,511 downwards.
GAGATGCATGAGGATATTTTTTATATAGATCTGTCGAACATCAAATACTCTCATTATGTGGAAAAATAAGTTACTGCTTGCAGTTTGAGGAAGTTTGAGAATAATTTTCATAATTGTTTTCTGCACTTTTTCAACGGGATCTAGAGCTGATGAAGTACCCCCTCCCCATGCAATGATACCATACTCAATGATGGATTGGGTGATTGCAAAATAAATCGTTTTTAGAATTTGTAAGTTAAGGAAGTTCCTTATGGATCTGAAGAAATGTATTGTTTTCCTAATTTTATTTGCAATGATCTGAGTATGTAGATTCCATTTGAGGTATGGGTCAATGGTGAGGCCGAGGTACTTTATCTGTGGAGTGCGCTCTATACTGGGGCACTCATTAAATTCATTGGAATTCGTACAGTTATGTATTTTTATGGAGTAATCATCATTAGGTTGGCCTGTAGTATTGATGCTTGAAGTGAAATATTTTGTTTTTTACATGTTGAGGGTAAGCGTGTTTATATCTAACCATTTTTTAACTAAGTTAATATTTTTTCTAATTTTTGACTAATTGTTGTCTTCGAACAGTAAGACAGTATCGTCAGCAAAGCTCACAATGCTTCCCTCAATTTCTAGGTTGCAAAAGTTGTTAATATACAGTAAGAACCGAGTCGGTCCCAATACGCTTCCTTGTGGAATTCCATAGTCAGTTGAGCGCTGATAACTGAGGGTATTCTGTATTTTAGCCTGTTGTTTGCGACCATTTAGGTAGCTTTTAAAGAAGTTTAGCTCTTTGTCCGTAATGCCGATTTTTTCTAGTTTTTTAATTACTTTGCTGTGGGATATTGTATCAAAAGCCTTAGAGAGGTCTAAAAAGATTGAGATACATTTATTTCCTTTATCAAGGCTTTTTACAATGAAGTCTGTCACACTAGCAATGGCATCTGAGGTACTTTTGTTTTTTTGAAAACCATATTGATTTTTTGAAAGTATTTTATGGCTCTCGACGAATTTTAAAAGTTGTGCATTAATGAGTTTTTCAAAAACTTTCGACAAGTTATTCAGTAAAATTATTGTGGTGATCTGCCGTGTCGATCACTCAGATAAGATGTAAATAATAGTCGTTTGGATACTCCATACTATTTGGTTTATTTAGTGTTATTACTAATGTACAGTATTCGAGATGTTGTTGTTAAGAGAGGACGAGTTACAACAGACACGCCTTTTTATACGTCTCGGTCATGCTGTCTCACTCAGATATGCCTGTCTCTTTCATACCGACAGACATACGTTCACCACATCCCTCCACACTTAAATCAGCAGACAGTAACACAACATGATTATCATAATAATAATTATAAAACATACATACACATATTTAATTATTATTTTACAACATTTTCTTTTTTATTTATAACCATGTTGATTCGGAGAGTTGACTGCTGCTTATTTTGATTTCTCTGTCCTTGGTCGAAGGCGCTCCTTCCAGTTCCCCGACGTTGACGCCACGGGTTCACTGGAGCTGGAAGGAAAAAGAGGGTCACCCGTTAGATTGTCATCCGAAACAAAGTCGGAGACATCGTACTCATCGAACGATAGCCTCCTCGTCTCAGACTCAGGGATTAAAATACTAGGGTTCTTTTCCCATGATACACACAGTTTGGATAATTGATCAAAATGTCTTTTCCAGTACATGATTTTATCATTCAATTTAACCTCAATTAAATATAGTTTATTTCCCAAACGTTTATGTACTTTCCCTGGTACCCACTTATCATTGTTTTGGTCTCTAAAATCCCTAACCATAACTTTCTGATTAATCTTAAAATTCGTAGATACTTTGTTATTCCTTTTATAATAGAATTTCTGATTTTCCTGACATTTTGACATTTTCATTTTGGTATCTTTATCAATCACATTTTCCTTTACCTTCCCCCCTTTAGGTATAAAATTATTCAAATTTGACCTTAACCTTCTACCAAACATTACAACTGCTGGCTCTAACCCTGTTGTACAGTGTGGTGCATTCCTATAATCTATGAGAAAACATTCTAACTTCTCATTATAACCTGACTGAAATTTTTTTTCTAACAATATTTTCTTTAAAAAATTTTTACACGTTTTGACTGCATTCTCTGCCAATCCATTTGATTGAGGATGATTTATAGGTGTTGTTAAATGTTTAATGCCATTTCTCTCGCAAAACTGTTTAAAGTCTTCTGACATGAATGCTGCTCCATTATCAGAAACTAAGGTTTGTACACTACCGAAATAACTGAATAATCTCTTTAAGATTTTAATGGTATTATCTGAGTTAGGTGAATTTACTTCCACGCAATCCAACCATTTTGAGGTTGAATCTATGATTACCAAAAAATATTTATTCCCGATAGGCCCTACGTAATCTATATGAACCCTACTCCAAATTTCTTCCGTTATCGGCCATGGAGTTAACTCACTCTTGGGTTGTGATGGTTGAATTTCCGCACAAATTCCGCACTCTCTAACTAAAAATTCAATTTGACTGTCAATCCCTGGCCACCAAAAATAGCCTCTAGCTAGCCCTTTCATCTTGGCAATCCCTAGATGAGATCTATGCAATAAGCTTAATATCTTATCCCTTAAACTTATTGGAATTACTAACCTATGGTTCCAGAAAATACAATCATCAATTATTGATAAATCGTTCCTTTTTATCCAATAAATCCATTTGCAATCATCCTTATTGACTTTATTTGGCCACCCTGTTCTAAGATAATTTTTTATCTCTAATAATAATTTATCCGTATTAGATTCTGCTTTAACTTCCTCAACATCTATTGGCATCTCGCTATTATTTTTGAATAAACACAAAATTCTTGAATCAAAGTTATTATTTTCCTCAACAGGATCTCCTACAGGTACGCGAGATAAGTAATCCGAACAATTTAATGTTGATTTTACGTATTGAACTTTATAATTGAAAGATGAGAGAATTACACCATAACGTTGTAATCTATTACAAGTTAAAACAGGAATTCCTTTTTTTTCACCAAAAATTCTACATAATGGTTCATTATCTATTTCTAGAATGAATTCCCTTCCGTAAATGTACTCGAAAAACTTCTTAAAAGCAAACACAATTGCACAAGCCTCGAGGTCTAACATTGAATATTTCTTTTCCGCTTCTGTCAGTTTACGAGAAACAAAAGAAATAGGTCTTTGTAAATTATTTTCATACACATGTAACAATGTTGCACCCAAACCTTTCGTTGAGGCGTCCGTAACTACCTTCAAAGTAACATTTGGATCGTAATGTGCTAACACTCGATTATCACATAAAATTAATTTTATTTTATTAAAAACTTTTACGCAATCTTGATTAAAATCAAAATTCGTATTTTTTTTCAATAATTTGTGCAAAGGATCTAATAACATAGACATATTTGGCACAAAAGATCGGTAAAAATTTACCATTCCTAAAAAACTGCGTAGCTCTGATAAATCTTTTGGTTGCGCGACTTTACTAATTGCGTTCGTTTTATCTTCCATAGGTTTAATCCCTTCCTTCGAGATTTCAAACCCTAAGAAACATACCGATGAAGCGTTAAAATTGCACTTTTGAATATTTACGCACAAACGTATCGACACTATTATTGTTTACGTCGTGAATATTATGCGTGAGTATTTCACTTTTCAACTGTGAAGAAACCGTCTCGAAACCCGTAAAACCAATGTTAAATTCTTTTACGAAGTCTCTACCTAGCACAGTGGTTGAACCATCCTTTACAACACAAAATTCCATTATTTTAGTAATACCATTGAAATTAATTGACAAAATTAAACATCCAAGTAACTGTAACTTACAATTATTGTAACCCTTCAGGGTTAAATTCTTCGGCTTCAATTGTACATCTTTAAAATGTTCCCAATAATCTTTATCCGATAGGATCGATATTCCTGCACCCGTGTCAAATAATCCTTTTATGATGATACCGTTATTAACTTTTAACGATAAATAAATGGGATCGGTATTTCTTGTTAACCTTGAATTTATTTCACTTGAATTCACAAACACAGATGAAACTTCCTCCCGTTTTTTTTTGCGACAATTTTTACTAAAATGTCCCTTGTTTTTGCAATTAAAACACGTCACGTTTTTTAATCTACAATTACTGGAATCATGATTATTTAAATTACAATATTTGCACTTCAACTGTTGTATACGTTCTACTGATTTCTTTCTGGGAATTGTAACATTTTTGTCTTTCGCCCGCGCCGGTGAAGTAGAATAATTCCTACCTGCACTACTATTAAAATTTTTCTTACTTCTAGAAATGAGCCCGACACTCTCGGATTTAATACACGTAATATTTTTATGAAATGAATCCATTCCCGATGCGCACTCTAATGTACTTTTTAAAGTCAGCTTCTCTGCATCTAAAAACATTTTTTCTTTAATACGACCTTCTAATAAACCAGTCACAAAAATATCTTTTAAGTTTTCTTCCAGTCTGCTTTCAAATTTGCAGAATCTTGTTAGACAACGTAACCTAGCTATATAATCATTTATAGATTCCCCAACTTTTTGTTTCGCCGCAAAAAAATTTCCACGTTCCTTAAACACATTCTTTGAAACACCAATGTGGTTTCCTAATAACAAAAATATATTTTCAACCGATAATTCTGTTATTTTTTTTGGAAAACATAAATCTATCAGTAGATTAATCGTGTCTGTGTGTAGGTGGGATATTAAAACCGCCCTCTTTTTATCCTCGGATTTAAATTTGTCATCATTGACGAGGATCAACTGCTCAAACTGTAGCACGAACGTCTCCAGCCCGTCCCTAAGGTGACAAAACCTGGGTAAACCCACTCCCTCCATTTCCACACAGATTACCAATAATCAGAAAAAACAACAACAAACAGCACTCAACTCACGAATCTGATGATTGATGCTGCCGCCGATCGCCGCCCTTCCGCGTCCGACCGTCTTCTGGCTCCGTCCGGATTCCTGGTCGTCCTTCTCGTCCGGTCACCACCGCCACGCCTTCCCGTGTCGGGTCCCCGTACAAGCTGCCTGGATCCGTTTTTCATCCGGTTTCTCGGCTGCTGATTCCTTGAGCTCAGCGCCTTGAATCTCCTCACCAGTTCCTTGCCTTGATGCTCCTTCAATGTCCGATACTGTCCGTGAAGCTGCCCCCAAATTATTTTATTTTTTATGCGACAATAATCCCTTCCGCGGTGCTCGGTGGGATTATAACCAAACTATGGTTCTTTCAGCTGCGCCTACTGTGGTTCTTCCTCCAGGAAGAATTTAATGGCTGATCAGCTTCCTTTTTCGGCTGCTCCAACTGTAGTTCTTCCTCCAGGAAGAATTTAATAGCTGTTCAGATTCCTTTTTCGGCTGCTCCAACTGTAGTTCTTTCAGCTGCGGCTACGGTTCTTCCTCCAGGAAGAATTTTGCGGCCGTTCAGCTTCCTTTTTCGGCTGCGCCAACTGTGGTGATCTGCCGTGTCGATCACTCAGATAAGATGTAAATAATAGTCGTTTGGATACTCCATACTATTTGGTTTATTTAGTGTTATTACTAATGTACAGTATTCGAGATGTTGTTGTTAAGAGAGGACGAGTTACAACAGACACGCCTTTTTATACGTCTCGGTCATGCTGTCTCACTCAGATATGCCTGTCTCTTTCATACCGACAGACATACGTTCACCACAATTATTGTACCTAACCTTTCATCGCCCAACCCCTATGGAGCGTGGTGTTCCAGGTCGAAAATGAACTGAAAACAACGACAAATAACTCTCCGATTGAACTAGTAATGAGAGAAGCGCAAGGACGGGTTGTTTCACAGAATTTTAACATTTCATCAAATTTCAACGTTAATTTTCAAGTTCTGTGAAATAAAAATTATTATCATAAATTCTCCATATTATCAATAGCCATTATTTAAAGGTGAGTTTATGATATAAGCAATCACCCAATACGAATTTGGGGATCTGGTGAGAGGCACGAAATAAAAGACGTGTCGTGAAGGTCACAGTGTTTATTGAGTCAGTTTGCCGTGATTAGAGTTGATGAAGTACTGGTGACGTATTCACCGGATGCTGGCTGTGATGGCTGGTCAAGCGCGGGTCGGTGAGTCGACACCGGCGCTGGTGACCGGGACTCGTTGACTGTCAGGCACTGGCGAAGAACGTGGGTCTTCAGGTACTCCAGTGCTGACGGGAAGGCCGAAGGTGCGGTGGACCTTGTAGGCGGTTGAGCGAGAGCTGCGTAGACCAGTGAGGATGCTGCGTGTCCTCGTGGTGGTCATGGTGCGTGGATGAAGCGCTGGTCAGAGACGCTGGAACCAGGGTGCTGGCCAAGGCGCTAAGATGATGTCCCGATGGAGTCCATGATGTGTACGTGCGAAGCCGGGAATATTGTCCTTCGCGCAAAAGTGCGCGGATTATCACTTGTGAGATTTGTCCACTGACGGCAGATTGATGACTGACTGCTCGCTGCGTCGGGCTTAACCACTGGAACGATTTCGGTCGAAAAATCGACCACTTTTATTTTTCTGCGATTGATATCGGTCCAAAAATGGACCGATTTTTCTACCATTCGTAAAATATTTATTGTAATTATTTAAAACGCTTCCTTGGCCAGCTACTTGTTTTATCGAATAGCTGATAATATATTCTCTTTGTCTATGAACTTATCCGTTGTCTTTGAAGTGATATTTAACGAGTTTTCGCGGTTTTATAAGGCGTCCTGTCAAAAAACAAAACCATAAATTTTTAACATTCACGAAATTTTGGACTCTTCCTAAAATGCCGTAAGTAATTAATTTATTGGGTTTTTAACGCATAATTATATATTTGTGTTATTGTGATTGACTTATCTATCTTTGAAATGCGTTTTTAATTAGTTTGTTTCTAATATATTGTTTTGGTTGAAGTTTTTGTGTAAGAATACGTCAACTGAAGACGTCATCTGTTTTTGATTTACAATAATGTCTTATATACTGCACTCGCGCATTTGAAATATAGATATTCCATCACAGTGATTCAAAACAAAGAGATATATATAAGTTTTATTTGAATTGGTTCATTATTAATACAGATATTTGTTAACCAATTATTTTAAGTCATATGTCAAAAAGTTGACTCTTTTTTACATGTAAAATGGTGTAAAGCCTTCGTCACACAATAAAAATTTAGTAATTTAGTTGTATAATTAATTAATTTCTTCACTTTTACCAAATTTGTGCAGAAACAAATGTCGTCCAGGGAAAGGGAGCACTCCACGACCCAATAATTATTTTCAAATTTTATATTAGTGCAATATTTAACAAAATTTAAACATTTAAGTACTTACATTAAGTGTTTTCAATTTAAAATATATAGAGTGGTGCTGACTGCAAGAGGAGGCAGAGGAAGAGGGAGAGGTAGGGTACGAGCTGGTGCCAGACTACCTGCACGTGGACGTCAACGCAGAGCTGCAATTGCAGCCTCGTCTGGAGTGTTAGTATTTTTTAATGTTTTTTTATGAAAGTACTTTGCTGTGGCCGTTGAACTCATCATATATTTGTATTTATTTAAACAGCGACCCTGCTTTGCTACTGGTGCGAGAGGATCGCGTCAAGGCCCTAAAGGCTGTTAGGGCCCTGCCTGCTTCCTTCCGGCTAGAGCTGGAAAGCCGAAAATTCAAGAAGCAGGCGGCGCGCATTTTGCTCCCTACCGCACCTCCAAGAAAAACTAAACAAAAGTAAGCAATCGTATTTAGATGCTTGATACAATATTATTGTTTTTTCCTGACAGCGTTCCACTCTTACAGTGATAGTTGGTAAGATCAGCGCTCTGTGCATTTGGCACATTCAGTGCATATTTTACAGAGTTCTAATTTTATTGTTTATTTACATACTGTACTTACTGTTTCACACGTGAATGAGAACAATTTATATGATTTATGTAAATGTTTTCAGAATTCCATCTCCGGAGAGAACAACGTGTCCCTTTTCACAAGGGACGCCTTCACCGTTGCCACGACCCGTACCACCACCGTGGATGTCCACTCCCGCACAGATCCAATCAACGGCTCCCAATGCACCAATTATGCCTATCCGTGCAGCATCTCCCGAGCCGTTACCTGGGACATCGCGGAGTGGGGAACTCTTCTCTCCGGAGGCCCGCTATCACAGCGAGCTGTGGGTGGACGTGCCATTCTACCAAGAATTATCGGCGTTTGGGAACGGTGAGTTTATTTTTTAAAATGTCATACCAGGGGCTCAATATAAAATCAATTATCTATATTTTATATTGATATCTTTAGCACAGTTTCACTGTTGGTATATTGGCAGGAAATAAGCATAGTACTTAAAAATTCCACATAACAAACATACAAAATGTATTGTTGTTATGACGTGGATGCATCATTACACATCTTTTTTTTTCTGTAACGGGTATTGCAGAGTGAGAAATAAGACATGCCGAACTTCTTTGCGAGGATTACATTTGATTCACCGGCTTCTAAACGGTGTAATACAGCATTTTTTTCTTAAATTGAAAAAACACTTTCGCTTCACGGGACTCATTGTGTCGAGCTTCCTAGTCAAAAGCGAGGCTGTATTGGTAGGTGGGTTTTGTAACCGGACAAATTATCATTAAAATAGGTCGCTTTACGTAGTTGGTCACTTTAAACGGATACGTTTTCCTACTAAAAGTTATGAAACCTTACTAGAGTTTACATTATCGTCACTTAAAACAGTAGACCGTTAAATGCAAAGTCATTATATCCAAATTCTACTGTAAATTTGTGTTTTCTTTTATTTCAGAGTCAGACATGGGCAGTAACGTGGACGAGGCAGCTGTACTAGAAGAGTCTGTACTTGGAAACCGTGAGTTATAAAACTAACTAACTTACCTTCACGCCATTTCGGTAGGCAGAGAGGATGAACCACCATGCAACTCGATCTTGGCACACACACTCTTTTCTTCATTCCATACCTACCTGACTGTGCTATTCTGACTCCTGACATAGCCCGCCTCAAGTATTTGATTAACTTTTTATTTATTTTTTTATATGAATACCTCACAAGAGCCTCATCTGGAGCCAGTGAGACTATGGCATCCTCAATCGGGGTATGTTGTGAGGCTGAAGGTAGCGGGGAGGGGAAGGAGGTGTGGAAGAGGGAGGTGGAAAAGTACCTGGCTATTCAGAACTGGTCACCAAACACGGCTAAAACCATTTCAAGCAACGTTTCAATTCTGAATGGGGTCTTACACCAGGGCGATACTATGGGTATCTTCCACTCTGGAACGTGCCGCAAATATAATATATATTATTTTAAATGAATTTTGTGTGAAAATAACACTAATTATTCAAATATAATTTATTTGATTTGATCCCGCGACCATCGTATTGCGAGTCATAAGCCGTACCAGAGGCAGTGGGTTATCGTAATATAGACACATTAAATTAATTTGGGTTTTCTGTTGTTTCAGAAATGGACAGATCGAGCGACGAGGATGACGAAGCGAGTGACGTCGACCACGAAGAGAGCGATGAGGATACCTTCTGCATGCCACCAATACCTTATCATAATATTATCAACGTTTCACCTAACTCCGCTATGGCCATAGACTTTAGTAGACAAGACCAGGTAGATAGTGAGGCAATGCGTTCGATTCTGCCGCCTGAAGGTTACTCTTTCGATTGGTCTAAAGATATCTTACGTTTTACTGGGATAAGGGAGACTTTCACAGGCACGCCGGGACCAACTTTCAATACCGACGAAATGGGCAAACCTGTGGATGCCTTTCTTAAAATCTTTGATGCAGATTTCGTTGAACTGATCGCGAGAGAGACCAACAGGTATGCAGATCAATGGATTGCGAAAAAACAATTTAAGCGTCATGCGCGTACCAATAAATGGGCTCCCACGAATAAAGAGGAAATGTATGTATTCTTGGCAATTTTAATGTATCAAGGTATTAGTCCCCTTCCTGTTGAAAAAGACTACTTCTATTCAAAAAAACTCACCGCCATGCCTTATTTCAGCCGAGCCATGGATTATAATCGTTTTCTTCTAATTAAAAAGTTCCTTCACTTCACCAACAATGAAAGTCTTTCTTCTGATGCACCATTATCTGTGCGAAGGTTACAAAAGATTCAACCCGTCTTGGACCACCTCTCAAATAAGTTTGAGACTTTATACCTGCCCGAGCAAGACATCTCTCTGGATGAATCCTTACTCTGCTATAAAGGCCGTTTGGGATTCGTCCAGATGATCAAAACCAAAGCGGCCAGTGCGGGTATAAAGTCTTACGAGCTTTGTGAGTCCAAGTCTGGCTATCTTTGGAAATTCCAAATTTATACGGGGAAGACCATTTCCAGACAGGCTGAATCGACAAATCCAGACCAGGAAGATATGACGGAAGACATAACGGAAGATATGACGGACGACATGACACAGGCCAACTTTTTGGGTGCTCACAATATCTGCCCAGTTGGGGCCACTGCAAAGATAGTATACGACCTGGCCAGCCCTCTGTTTAACAAGGGGTATACATTAATAATGGACAATTTTTATAATAGTCCATTATTGGCACGATGCCTCAAAAGAAATGGGATGGACTGCATGGGCACATTGCGGTTAAACCGAGAATTTGTGCCCTCTGCATTTAAGTCCCATCTCCGGTCCAAACTGAGGGAAGGTGAGGTTGTATACTCGAACTGCGGGGACCTCAATGTAATGGTTTGGTTGGACAAAAACCTGGTAAGTATGTTGTCCACCTACCATAAGGCAGAAATCGGGGCAGTTGAAAAGTTTGGTACCTGGACTTACAAACCTCAACTCGTACTAGACTATAACAAGGTAATGGGGGGGGTTGACCGAAAAGATCAGCTTTTGTCAGGCTTCCCCATTGAACGACAGCGAAACCTGGTCTGGTACAAGAAGCTTTTCAGGAGACTACTAAGCGTTTCGGTGCAGAATGCGTATATATTGTACGGCTCAAAGCTCCGCAAGGAAAATAAACGCATTTTGTACCGAAACTTCAGGAGTGAGGTTGCGGATGAACTCCTTCTGCTGTTCTGTCGTAGTCAAATTGACACGACTGTGCGGACCATTGGCCTAATAGCTGAAGGAAAGACTCTGCGACCTATCCTGAAAGGCAACCACTTCGTGGTCCGTAGCGGGAAAAAGGTGAAATGTGCCTGGTGCAACATAAATAACATTTTCAAAAGGACCCTTACAAAGTGTGATGTGTGTGATGTGGCATTATGCTATGATTGCATGAAGCCATATCACACTACAATATAGATTTGCTGAGGGTTTTTTTTTATTTCATTTTTTTCTTTTTTGGTTTTTTAGTTATGAAATTCTAATTTATAAATTTAATTAAATTTGTTTGAACATCAATTATGATGGCCTGGATGGCTGGACTTATAATCATTTCTTTCCGCATACTCACGTCTCATGTTATGTTGTCCTCAAAGGTTCTATATGATAAGGTTCGGTGGACATTTAATATGTATATTTCAATTCTGATCATTGAAATATGCATGTTAACAAATGCACAGGTTTTCTCATTTTTCCCTGTTTATTGTACACATTAAATAACTCGTTTTATTTTTATGTCTTAATTATATTTTGTCAATTTTTCTGTAAAGATGCTTTTCCAGATCTAGTCACTGAACATAACTAAGCCAATTCAAGCAATGTTCAATTCTGAATGGTGGTCCCTCACCAGAGCGATACTCAGAATCTCACTCTATAGCGAGGCACAATGATATTATTATGTATTGATTTTCTTAAATTATGAATAAACCAATAAACTGAATACATTTTTATTATGACAAAAGGTGTAAACAATGTTTAAATCAATATACTGCTCTTTCATTGTAACCATACAACTGTAATATTGATTTTAAAGGATATTAGGGCTTAATAAATAAATCAATTATTGGTTCCATCAATTATTTTCCCTCCCCCATTTTTTTTCGATACCTTTGCGTTTAGATATAAAATTATCACTATGATTTTATTTGAAATTCTACGGTCATACAAAGGTTTGATATATATATACAAATTTATCATCATTTTACATATTCCGATTTACCCTATGTAGATTGACCTTAAGGTAGCTGTCAGAAGTGATTTTTGGTCAAATATTGGTGAATTTCATCAACTTTCAAAGTATCCCCCTGAAATATTGGCAATGTTTATATCTATGATATATATCTCACTTTAAGCCTTATTTCCTCGTTTTGCACGTAATATAAAAACATGGTTACAAATCTCCAGTTCTAATTTACAATTATTTAAAAAGTAGCACCATGATTTTGACATCGTGAAATAGGCTCTCTGTATAATTCATCAAATGAATAAAATAAAGCCAACACGGCGACTATGCTTATTAATAATTGTAGACAGTTAATGTATCTTCCTAACGTTATACCAGTTTTTGTGGTAAATTTATTATATAATATAATACAGTGATTTCAATTTTGACGCGTCACGCACTCAAATTTTACAAAATTATTTTCTGACCAAACTTTTGAAGAGATCTTAACATGCAAAAAAATATTTTTCTATTACATTCTTGCATCTGTGATTATCAAACAGGCCATAGAGAACATAAAAACGTAGAAAATATTCAATAAAGATTTTTAAAACTGCCACTGGCGGCAATTTCAAATCACAAAAACGCAAATTTCGCGCATTTATAAAGTTTAAGATTTTTTAATAATTTATCTATCAATTCTAAAAATATAGAATAATTATTAAAATATAGGTGAATTCATTGGCTGTATAGCACTATAATCAGTTTTATGTTTCCGTATTAAAATTCGGAGGTTTGATTTTTTTAATGTTGGCGGAAAATATTCAAAATCGTCGCCAAAAAACCGCGAGCAATCGGAGAAAAAAGTTTTTTGACGCGCGATCGTTCGAGTGGTTATGTATACTGTACGGCTGGCGGCGACAGTAGGTAGATGAATTGCAACTAAATCGGAGACACTCGCTCAGTCTGGGTCTTTTGGGAACTTTCGGTCACGCTGTGTTAACGCATAGGCGATAAACTCGAACCTTCTGGCGAGTTGTCGTAATGTGCCAGACCGACTTGTAATCGTATTGTTGCAGGTAGGCAAGTAGGTGCTTGTAGCAGGTAGGTTTTTTTTGCTTACAATTTAACTGTCAGTAGTAACTCGCAAGTAGATACCTAAGTAGGTCGAGCTGTTTATTATTAATGACGCTATACGACCTTATTTATTTACAATTTACTAAACACAGAATTATTAAGCTCACTCAGTGCACATAACCTCAAAAACTCATACGGTGGTTGTCAAAAAATGAAACAATCCTCTCCCCTGACTTCCTCTCTTTGCCCGCGTGGATAATGTTTTCCACCGGCCACGAGAATACAGTCAGCCACGTCCCCATTTTGAATGTTTAAACTAAATGTTTGTGATAATGTTTCTGGTAATGTTTGTGGTAATGTTTCTGGTAATGTTTATGGTAATGTTTCTGATAATGTTTGTGGTAATGTTTCCAGTAATGTTTGTGATAATGTTTCTGATAATTTTTGTGGTAATGTTTCTGGTAATATATGTGAAAACGATCGCAAGAGACTCGTATTATGCTTCTTGTGTAGTCACATTCTCAATTCGTTGATTTAAATATAATATATGTACGTGTCCCTGACTGTAATAACATTAAACTTAGTTTATATTCTACCTTCCCTTTTTAGTGTTTCACCACAACGTTACTAATTTACATATATTTTACAATTTATGATCGTAAGGCAACCGATAAACAGCTACAGTAACGCGTAAATAAACTACAAGCCATTGTAATAACTTTAAACTCTAACAACTATAAATCCCATTCCATGCAGAAGGGTATCCGCGTATGATTTAAAATCAAATTTCTCCCATTATTATCAATTTAGCTTGCAGTAGGTAAAGTCATTAATTTGATAATTCCTCGGATTACTCCCGTAGAAGTGCCATATATTTGACTTAACAGTACAATTATTAGCGTAACGTATGGCGTTCCAAGTAATACATATTTCAATTAAAATATTTCCATGCTAATTATAGGTAGGTACCTAGGTGTGCTCTCGGATTTAAAGTATGTAGAGGATGCAGAATGCCTCATTCAAAAGATATACAGCATGATTTTAAAATCTAGACTTTATTAGAATGGAACTATTTTTTTTTATTAATGCGGCAATATGAGATCACATTATGATAATAAATAATACCACTTATGAAAATAATTTCCCTCAGAGTCTATTTCATCTTTGGGGATGCTGTTTAGAGGGTGTTTTAGAGGAGAGAAAGGAGTGAATATGGGTCTTGAAGAGACCTACGTTGTAGCAGGAATCAAGCACAGAGGCCGGCAAATCGTAGTCGTAGAAACGACTCGTTCTCGTATGACAAATGTCAACCGTGTACATATGTTGGGCGAGCGTTTGAAGTGTTTCCTGACAATATACCGGTGCCGAAGGGATCAACGACGCTAGTTTCATGAACGAGAACAGCATACGTACCTGACGAAGGTGCTTGAGGATTGCAATCCATTTGTTGAGATTGCAAATGAACCGCCAGATTTTGCACAGAGACAACGTTTTAAGATTATTTTTAAATATTGGACAATACATTAATAGGCAGTAAACATACACAGAAAGTATGAATAGAATAATCTGAAAATCATCGGTAAAATAATCTGGTTGGTTTTGGACAAAACATGTTTAAATTCTTAGTGCGCGTCTCTTCGACATAGTCAACAAATTCAACATGTCGCAAACAAACTCCTTTCGTGCAAATAATATCTCGCTTACAAATCGTTAAAATAAACCCAATAACAAGTTTGAAATTTGAATTACCTACCTACCCTGGATTATTTTGTAGAATTATTTAATTTAAGAAAATATCATAAACACCTATTCACCGTGAATAAATAATGTGAAAAAAATGTGCTTAAACCATATGTGCTGTGCACACTGCACGTGTCAGTGACTATTCATACACAAACTTTCACAATCAAAGCTCTTTTAAGTACACATCATTACACTAAATTAACACGCTCTGTGCTTTTTACGTAGGTTCTCTAGAGAAACTCTCAATAAAAGTATTTACCGTTTAAAAGTTATATTTTTTCTCAATTTAACAATACCTATCCACTTATTAATCTCTAATCCTGGAGACAATATGTGAAAAAATAAAACTTTTTTTATATTCTGTATGTTCTATAGAGATACTTAAATAATTTGCATTCAAGAAATCATCCCGTTTTGCATGCAAGACATCGGGACTACAATTCACCTTTATAGTACCTAAATGTCTTTTATAAATTTCATGCACTATTAACTCAAATTCTTTGGAAAACTAAGCGTAAGGCTAAGAGGATAATAATGACCGGAGGGGTACTAAGATCAGTTTCAAAATATGGTGGACCTATTGTTGTCTTAATTCGTAATACGACCTTTGGATCTGGGAATCATGTATGAGATTACCAACGAGAGTTGGCTGATTTTGGTTTTCTTAAGATTCTGTGGAGGGAGATTATTGACAGATCTGTTGTTCGCCTTATGTTCGTAATACAACGTCTGGATCTGGGAATCAAGTATGAGATTTGGCGAGTTGGCTGATTTTCTTAAGATACTCTGGAGGGAGATTATTGACAGATCTATTGTTTGTATTCGTAATTACTATGCTTGTTTATGCTGCTTAACTGAGAGATTTGAAAAATTTTCAGAGAAATGGTATTATTCGTCTTCTTTGGTTAAGGATTGAATCGTCTACAAATATAGAATTCTTTGAAATACGACTTCTTAAAATGCTTTAATATTTTTCACATACATAAATCATCATACCTATATCATTATATTTGTGACATTAAAACATTCTATTGTTGATATTACTAATAAAGAAGCACGGAAGATACAAAAGAAGTGTGTAGGTTTTCACTTTTTACTGAAAATGTATCATTTACTTATTGGGTACAATTTTTGAGGGTTTATCATAATTATTTAATTATAAAATTGCTTGATGACTGGTGCTTGAAGTGTAATATTTGAAGACGTACCATAGTGGAGGGGAATATTCAAGGACTTAAAGATATTTATTCAAGACAATGACGTAGTTTGATAAGTTTTGTGTCATTTATTAACAATTGAGGAGTTGGTAAAACGGAAAAAATTCTGAAATGAGTTAGACAAGATTAGAATAATCCACTAGTAGCGCTGCGGAACTAGTGCAAGCTTTTGGAGCGGGTTCTTCAGAAAGCTCAAGAATTGTATTTTTTGTCAAACAACACATATTCTTTTGTCATCATAACACTTAGATATTCCGAGAAAACTGCTTGTGCTGATTCCACTAATTTGTACGCCGAGCGATAAATTATTTCGTTGTCTATCGGTCAAGTCCTAATTTTTAAATAGAACACAAAATTAATATGTATCATACTGTTGAGAATCGATCTGAATGCTGTATCATTATTTAGCATGTTCCTATAGTTGACTTAGCGTAAGTACTGTTTTAACTCGACCGTCTGTATATTTATTTATTTATTCTCACCATGAAGGCTTTTACATGCGTACAATGCTTTAGGTAAGGTACAATAATGAGTTTATATTACATAGGCCGAGCGCGGATAATATAAGCATGCACAATACATGTTATCGTTGATAGTTGTTGTACATTCGAGTAATAGTTTTTCAATAAATAATATATAATAATAAGAGTACAAAACAGTAAAATTGTTGATGTTAGTAAAATGTTTATTGTTAAGCATGTTAATATTTAGTAAACCTTTATGATGCCAGATTGTTTACATCTGTTCGTATGTTCCGTTTCATACACGTTTCCGGTTCAAGATGGTGGCCGTTTTAAAGGTCCATAAAAGATTTTTTTTTCAAGTGTGAAATCGACGTGTTCATTTTGACTTTCTTATGCAAAATTTCTACAATATCATGGTACCTACCTGCCTGAAAAATTGAACAAAAAAAATTTTTCAGGGACTGACATTTTTTTGACAAATTTTATTTTTTTATTTTTTTATTTATTAACTTTCAAAAATACATTTTTTACAATTAAGTCCCGTTAAACTGATTGATATCAGTTTGTCAACGGGTTCTTTTAACAATTACTTTTTAAATACATATACAATTTTTACAAGTACATAAAATATACACATAATTACATTAGTACAAAAAAATTCTTTCACATAACCATTTTTTTAACATACATTTCCTTCTGTGAGTCAATTCACAGCTTTTTATTGAGTTTGGTAACATGTTGTAAATTATTGGAACGAGGTATTCTAGAGTTCTTTGACCATATTTATTCAGGTATCTGGGAACTACAAGTCCATCGTTTGCAATTAGTCTTGTATTATGAACATGTGTCACTATTTTATTATGTTCAGATTGAGATGTATGCTGACTCGCAATTTTAAGCCACAATAAAGCACGAACAGATAATACATTTACAGAGTTGTATAGTAATGACTTTGGTACGTCATTTCTTTGTTCGTATTTAGTTTTGTTTAATAATAATTTTACCAAAGAATATTGTACATTTTGGACTGAAAGAAGATTTGTTTTTGTTGAATGTCCCCATGAAGTTATTCCGTATCTTATTAGGGATTCCGCCAATGATAGGTATACTATTTTAAGGGTATTTGGTGGAACAAAAAACTTCAATCTATAAAGTTTGCTCACTATAGCTCTAAGCCGTGTGCACACTTTTTGTATATGTATATCCCATTTAAAATTACAATCAATTGTTAAGCCTAGATATACGTATTTTGAAACAAGTTCAATATTTTTGCATGAGCATGGTTGTATTACAAAGTTATGGATGCAATTAAAGTCATGAGAAATAATTTTAGGAGTTATGGTGATGTTATTATGAGGAGATCTGATGTGCATAAGCTTCGTTTTTTTAGCATTGATTATTAAACCTACATCATGTGACCATTTTTGAAGAGTGACAAAGTCAATTTGCAGTAAAGTACTCGCTATTAATAAATCCTCATGTGAAATAACTAATGCAGTGTCGTCAGCATAAACGTAATGTTTTACATGAGAAAAAATAAATTTCATTGCAGTAACATATATTATATACAAGGTAGGGCCTAGTATGGACCCTTGTGGGACGCCTGCGAAAACAATATTTTTTTTGCTAAAATGATCAAAAATTTTTACACAAATCTTTCTATTTTGAAAGTAGTTAACAAATAATTTATGTAGGTTTCCTGTAATTCCAATGTTTTCTAGAGTTTTAAGTAATTTACTATGATCAATCGTATCAAAAGCCTTTGAATTATCAATAAATAATACGAGTACATGTTTTCTTTTGTTAAGATCATTATTAATTTTATTTGAAAATTCTTGAAGTAGTAGATCTGTGCTTTTATTTTTTTGGAAACCATATTGATGGGTATCAATAATAGAAAATTTTTCAAGGTACTTTATTAGTTTTACAGATATATATTTTTCTAGGATCTTTTCAATTGCAGGTAAAATACTGATCGGTCTATAGTTTTCAATTTCACTGTGTTTACCACCTTTGTAGATGGGTCGGATTATGCTACATTTAAGATCTTCGGGTATAATTGCCTCCGATAAAATCATATTAATTAATAGAGTTAAAATAGGTCCTAAGATATTAAAGTGTTTTTTAATGTCAGACATTCTAATTTTATCTATCCCCGGCGATTGACTATTTTTTAAACTTCTGACTACTTTTTCAATATCACAAAGTTTTGCTTGTGTTAAGAGCATGCTGTGTGGAAGTCTATGTGTTTGAATATGAAAAGCTTTTTTGTCACATCTATGTAATAGTTGCTTAACATTGTCAGAAAAAAAGTTTGCAAAATTGTTAGATGTTTGTTCAGTCGTTTGTTCTTTTTTTAAAAAATAGTTTGATATTACTTGGTCGCAATTACTTTTGCTCTTCCTTCCTAACAATCTGTTTATTTCGTCCCACGTTTTTTTAGAGTCGGCAAAGTAATTTTTAAATTTTGAGTTGAAGAATTTTAATTTGCATGCACTGATTAATTTTGTAACTTTGTTTCGATTACATTTGTACTCTCTTTCATAAAATTTATTTTTAGGATTATTTTTCCATCTTTTGTAAAGTGTATCTTTTAATTTGATTTTTGATAATAAATCTTCATTTATCCATTCATTTATGGAATTAGGTCTGATTTGAGGTTTATAAGACTTTACTACAGTACTTTTTTCATAGATTTCATTAAATTTATTTTTAATTTTATTATACAGAGTAACGCAATCCACTTCTTTCAAAAGAATATTCCAATTATATTTTTTTATTTCTTTATCAACACGTTTTTGAGACAGAATTGTGATTTTTTCATTTTGTTCAATATTTTTGACGTCATGGTATTGTAAATTTAGTCCCGTCATAAAATGATCAGCAATTCTCGAATCAATTACACACGCGGACAAGTTATATTTATTAGATCTAACATATATGTGGTCAATACAGGATTTAGTTATTTGACCAGCAACGATTGCTTCTCTAGTCGTATCATTAATACATTTTGTTAAGTAATTACTGGTAAGTATATTTTCATAAGCTATTATATTTGAATCACTTTGATTTAGTATGTTAAGATTAATATCCCCAAAAAATATTATATTATCATTAAAGTTTACGTTATTGCAAAAAAAACAAGAAATTTCATTTAAGAATCCCTTTTTATTGAGGTTAGGTGGTCTATAAATTGCTAAAATATAAAAATTACATTTATTAGGTAATGTCAATATTCCAAACACATTTTCAAAGTGAATGGTTTCAACTATTTTTTGTTTAAAATGTAAATGTTCCCTTATATACAGCAATATTCCACCTCCTTGTTTATTTTTTCTGCAATAATAATACGATTTATATCCTGGAATATCATATAATTTAATAAGTTCCTCGTTAATTGCAGTTTCGCAAAGCATAATTACATCTATGTCTTTCAAACAGTTTTTCAAATAGGCATGAAGAATATCCCAATACTTGTTTAGTGATCTTATATTTATTTGGACACAGGTTAAGTTAGTATTGCATTTATTAATATTTTGTGCGTGAATCCAACATTCTAAATTGCTTGCACGGGTAAATTCTACATCAGTATCATTTTCAATATAGTTGAAAGCCATTTAAAAATATAATAATATACTCGTAACATTCAGTATAATGGTTGGAAGTTGAAATATAGCATCTATTAATAATGTACAAAATAATAATGATGTACAAAATATACATGTTGTAAATTGGGGTCCTTAGAATAATAAGTCAGATTCTTGAGAGTTAAACTGAATCACTTTTTATTTGACAATAAACTTCCAATTTCACAGGTATGATTAGGCACTTTTTAATAACTACTCTGGGTACCGGTACTAGTTCCCGTAGTTATTTCGGAGAGGTGAAACCTTTGATTGTTTTCGTATTAGAGCGCGTTTGTAAGCAAAGACCACCTTTTTATAACCTGACAAAAGACTGTTGACATTCAAATGTAAAAGGCCGCAAAACAGAAATCGTCTTTGCTGACAGAATTTAATCAAGCAATTAGCAGAGGCGCGAACCTTTCATAAATAATATAATTTAGCATTCATAGATGTCACTAGTGGTACATAATTACCCTGAAAATTATACATGCACCCCCCGAAAGAAACTTAATTCACCAATTAAGGTTCTTTCTAATAAAAGAAAAATTATATAACTACATAATATAAACATTAATATTAACCAAAATAAAAAATAAAAAATTTAAATTCTAAAATCATTGAAAGAAAAAACAAAATACATATAAAATATAAAGGATTCAGTTTTTAACAACACAACACAAATCTTGATTGGCTTCATCTTCTAATTCCATTTGGATGGGTTCCTTGTTATGATTTACATGAGAATAACCTTGTGCACGAGGGGTCATCAGTTTTGCACGAGGATTCATCAATTTGAGCCGGGTTCATCAATTTGGTTACATCAGTTTTGTGGCGTGCAATGAAAAAACATAAATTGCACGATCGTGGTGTTTCTTCATATCGCCCTTTGTTGAACGAAGCAGTCATTGGCGTTCAAAGTTGTCTTCTACGGGTAGCAGACAGATTTTGGTAATTGGTCGCACGAACGTCCCTTGTGATGTCCGGAAGGTGACTACCCTTGTGATTCCATCAGCTCCAGGATGGCAGGATAGTATACGAGCCATTTTCCATAGAGTGGGAGGTAAGTTATCTTCCTTCAAAATAACTAGATCATTTTCCTGGAGGGACCTCTGATTGCTGGTTTGCCATTTGTTTCTCCGTTGAAGCTCTCCCAGATAATCCTTTTTCCACCTGAACCAAAAGGATTGAATTAGTTCTGTCATTTTTTGATACTGATTTAGTCTGTTGTATGGTACATCTCGGACATCTTCTTCTGGAATAACAGATGCATTTGTGCCCATAAGGAAATGGTTAGGAGTCAGAGGATTTAAATCATTAGGATCGTTAGACAGTGGTGTTAAGGGTCTGGAGTTGAGACAGGCTTAAAGATGAACAATTAGTAATTCTATACAAGTGATATTTGGCAGACTTGACTGCGGCCTCCCACAGACCTCCTTGCGTTGGTGCGCGTGGAGCGATAAAATGCCATTCTATTGACCTATTTGCTAAATACTCCTGAATTTTGTCATCATTTTTTCTCAAACTGGCATAAAGTTCCTCCAGTTTATTACATGCTCCTTTGAAAGTAGAAGCATTGTCGGAATATATTTTCTTGGGTTGACCTCTGCGAGATATAAACCGTTTCAAACAATTAAAAAAAGTTTCACTAGATAAATCTGTTACTAGCTCTAAATGGACAGCCTTAGTAACAAGACAAACAAAAATACATAGATACGATTTAATTAGAGGAGCTCTCTTCAGAACTCCACTTTTGATTTGGAGCGGACCCGCGTAGTCCAAACCGGTTACAGAGAAAGGCCTGCTAGGGGTTATTCGGTCCATATGCAAATTACCCATAATTTGCTGGCCTACGACGGGGCGGCATCTGAAACATATTATACAGTTATGTAATATTCGTTTCACTGTGTTTTTACCGAATATCGGCCAAAATTTTAACCTTATTTCGGCTAGTAACGCTTGTGCTCCTGCATGTAAATTCGCATAATGATAGTGACGTATTATTAATTCTGTCAACTTATGCCTTGCAGGTAAAATAATAGGATGCTTTTGTTGAAAAGTTAAATGTGTTGCTGTGGACAATCTCCCACCAACTCGTATTAATTGGTCATGTAAAAACGGGTTGAGAGCCTTTAAAGAACTATTTCTATTTACACTTCCATTTTTTATTAAGGCTTCTCGTTCTGCCTGAAAACTGTATTTTTGTGACGATACAATTAAATATTTCAAAGCTAATTCAAGTTCTTCAACGTTTAAATTTCCTGATATTTTGGTCTTTAACTTATCACAATTATTTATAAATCTTAATACATAGGCAGTTCCACGTTTTAGTTTTGTTAAAGAAGAGAATTTCTTAAAGATGTCCCATTCTTCCGGATTAGTTACAATCAAAACATTGTTTCCTTTAATTTCCGGAGGGTTTGAACAAGATATTTTCGATAGCGGCCAAGTGTTGTTTTCTCTAGTCAACCACTCTGGCCCATGCCACCATATTGAGGAATTCACTAATTGATCAGCAGTAGCTCCTCTTGATAATATATCTGCTGCATTGTCAGAAGATGGCACATGACGCCATTGTTCTGGATTACTAAATTCTTGAATTTCAGCGACTCGATTCGCTACGAATGTGTTCCAACGTGCTGGTTGACCTTTTATCCAACATAACGCTATCGTGGAATCACTCCAATAATATGTATCTACTTCCATCATACCTAATGCTTGTTTGACATTTTTTATTAGTTTTGATGGTTTTGTTATAACATAAGAAAAATAATCTAACTCATTATTCCAGATTAAGCCCAGAATTTTTTCATTCTTGGGTTTGTCAGATAGAATTTTTTCACAATTGTTCTGTCCGGCAATTTCAGCTTGGCCCGACTCGGATGACAAATCCAAGATATTAGATCTCCATTTTCTTAACCTCATGCCTGCAGACAGCAATATGTCAATTAATTGACCTTTTAAATTTCTACAGGATTCCAAATTATCGTCTCCGGTCAATAGGTCATCCATGTAAAAATTGTTTTTTATGACTTGACTAGCTTTAGGAAAAGTAATTTGGTTATCCATACCAACTTGTTGTAGGCATCTTGTAGCTAGGAAAGAGGAAGGACTTAACCCGTACGTTACAGTTTTCAGCTTGTAATGCTGAATCTCATCTTCCGGTGATTCGCGCCAGACTATTTTCTGCAAGTTGCGGTCAGCTGCACTCACATTTATCTGCCGATACATCTTCTCGATGTCAGCTGTCATGACATATTGGTGTTTTCTTAGTGGTGGAGCTCGATTCCTTAATGACGGCGTGATGTGGTAAAAAATAGGAGTTATGATCTCCTTCTAGTTTATCACATACCTCCATGTGACCTAGTTCCTGGTATTCTCGCATAAATTGTACATATTGTGATTTTAATTCTATATTTGAAGATAATTTTCTTTCCAAGTTTTGGAATCTTTTCTCCGCTGTTGTCAATGAGTTTCCTAATTGATCAATACAAGGACGGCGTGGTAAAGTTACTGTAAATCTACCGTCTTCTTCTCTTGCATGAGTAGCTATGAAATTAGCCTCGCAAGCTTTCTCCTCATGATTTTGATATTTCATGGGGTTGACTTCTTCAAGATTCCAAAATTTTTCAATTTGATTGCTTAGTTTATTTATGGATAAGCTACAGAATTGTGATACTGGCCTTTGGTTGGGATATATGTTGGTCGGTCCTGACACGATCCATCCCAGTTGTGTTCGTTGAAGTGTGGGACCGGTATCCAACTTCATTCTATCATTGGTCAGGATGTCCCAAAAACCTTCAGCCCCCAACAACATGTCGATAGGCGCTGCGATGTTGAAATTCGGGTCTGCCAATTCTAATCCATGAGGCAACTTAATCTGGTTTCTTGGTATTGATGTTTGCGGCAGACTTGTGGTTATTTCCTGTAATATCAGACAAGATATTGTATTTTTATAGTTAGTTCTTAAAGAATTAAAGTCTACCGACACACTTTTCCTTATGTGTGTAACATTATTGTATAGGCCCGATACCGGCTTATTTATGTGATTAAATTTTAAATTTAATTTTTTTGCAAAATCCTCTCTCATAAAATTGGATTGTGCTCCAGAGTCTATTAGTACTCTTGCCTTATATAAATTATTGTCGCTACCCACGATACCTACTATCGCCGTAGACAACAATACTAAATTTTCTGCCTTACCTACGGCAGAATGATTGTTAACTGAGACATCTTCTGCCTCAGTTCCTAAATTTGGAGATTCTACTCGGAATCCCTCTTTATGAAGCAACGTATTGTGATCCTTACTGTCACATCGTTTGCATTTAAAGGTGATCCTGCAATCCTGTGCAAGATGACCCGGCTTCAAACATTTGAAGCATGCTCGGCTCTTTTTCAAGGCTTCTATCCTTTCCGATATTTTTAATTTTAGAAATTTTTTGCAGTAAAAGATCGGATGATCCTCACTGCAGAATGTGCATTTTCCCTTTTTTACAGATAATAACACAGTTGATTCCCTATTATTAATCCCTAAATGTGATTTAATTTGGCTGTGCGGTTTTTTGTCCGTAGTTTGCATAAGTTCTAAAGTTTGAGCTCGTGAAGCTAAACATTTCAAGAACTCTTTCAGTGTTGGCAACTTCCCTTCAATAGGGCTTTGTTCCCAATGTTTTCTAGTAATCTCATCTAATTTGTTTGAAATTATGTAAATAATTAAAGCATCCCATTGATTTACTTGAACTCCTAAGTTGTGTAAAGCCTTTAAGTTAACGTTAGTTCCATCTATCAATCGCCGCAATGCGACTGCATCTTCCTGCTTCATTTCCTTCATTTGGAATATGAATTGAATATGCTTATGTACAGTTGCCCTTAAATTAGAATATCTCTCATGTAATAGTTCCCATGCTCCTTGATATCCAGAATCAGAGATTTCTAAATTCGAAATGATTTTAATTGCTTCTCCCTTTAAGCAAGATTGCAAATAATAAAATTTCTGTACATTGCTTATCGATTTATTATTGTGAACTATATTCTTAAAAGTTTCTACAAAGGTGTTCCAATTTTTCTGATCTCCGTGGAATTCTTGTAACTTTAGGTCAGGTAATTTTATTTCTACCCTCGATTGTTCTACGGATTCTAATGCACCTTTGGCCGTTGCCATTAATGAATAATATTGATTTTCAAATGATTCTCTCTGAGAAGCATTTTCGCTTTCATTTACATCTGAGATTTCCTCAATTTCATCCTGAATAACTTCAAATTCATCAATTATAGATTTAATTCTGTCATATCTTAGTTTTATTTCGTGAGCTGAAAGAGTATTCAATGCATCATTGAATCTGGTTAATTTTCCCCTTAAAACTCCGCGTTTGTTTACTAATACTTTCAATTTCTCCATCGTATTATGAATCGCGACAATAAATTTCCGATAATTAAATGATCACAAAATAATTCACTAAAACTGGTAAATTATTCGCGTATTAATACTCCAATTTGAAAGAAATGATGACAAAATCCTTACAATGTTTACTATTTTTGATAAAATCTGCACATAAAACACGTAGGTAATATTGTTATTGTGAAATGTCATACAAAATTAAGTTATGACTTGCAATTTTTATGATGTTGACAAACAGTAAATCGGAATATCTTGTAACAAATTATTTTTAAAATTATTATTTGAATAAAATAATAAATATTTTGGGGATTCTAGATGTGATAGGAGTTGGATTTGGAAGGATTGGACTTATCTGTCTGATGCGATGGCGTGTTTTCAGGTTCTCAGACTTCCAGCTACTTCCAGCTTGATCTCTCAAGGATCTCTTCAATATTTTTGGCCGCTTGGTTTTTGTTTAAATTTCTGTAATCTCGCTTGGATTACAATATCCGGCTCGAAGGACCATGTTGTAAATTGGGGTCCTTAGAATAATAAGTCAGATTCTTGAGAGTTAAACTGAATCACTTTTTATTTGACAATAAACTTCCAATTTCACAGGTATGATTAGGCACTTTTTAATAACTACTCTGGGTACCGGTACTAGTTCCCGTAGTTATTTCGGAGAGGTGAAACCTTTGATTGTTTTCGTATTAGAGCGCGTTTGTAAGCAAAGACCACCTTTTTATAACCTGACAAAAGACTGTTGACATTCAAATGTAAAAGGCCGCAAAACAGAAATCGTCTTTGCTGACAGAATTTAATCAAGCAATTAGCAGAGGCGCGAACCTTTCATAAATAATATAATTTAGCATTCATAGATGTCACTAGTGGTACATAATTACCCTGAAAATTATACAATTGTAGGCTTGTGAAAAATAAATTGAAAAATAGATTTTAATTTTGTGCATCTTATAAAGAAAAATATCGAACTGTTTGTAATAATAGTATTATCCTCGTATATTTTAATATTATGGTTGTTGGGTTTAGTATTATTTGATACTATTTCCCGAGAAGCTATGTACAACCTAGTATTGATTAATACAAAACAAACTTGAAGAATATCGGCGTGTAAATAGAATATATAAAAAGAGATATGTTTCAATAATAATACGAGAGAATACTGCTGTAGAGTTATGTGTAAAATACTACTATAGAGTACAAAATAAACTTCAAGAATATGGATTTGTAAAACGTAGTTAGAAATGTCAATTTTATGACATCCTGATGAAGAAAACATTAAAACATTACGATTTTCAATAATCGATTTTTTGGTGTGCAATTTCAAGCATTTTTTTATAAAACTTACAATTAATCTTGTCATTTGCTCGGTGATTTGATGGAAATGTCAGTTTATTTTTTAGGTTATGTTGTTCACAGTTCAGACATTTGGGTGCTTGGCTTATATTAATACAAGCCGTATGTGTGTGAGGGCCTCCACAATAGCTGCAGCTAGCTGCGTCCTTTTCTTTCCCAAGGCATCTACTTGATGTGTGTCCAAAGCGTAAGCAATGGAAACATTGTACCAGCGGGTTTGCATCTTCGGCGTAAATTCTTTGATATCCGATATTTATTTTTTCTTTTTGTATTATAGTTCTTCGGATGTCCTTGTCTACCTCTACAATGAAGTTCATCGTGTCGTTGTATTTATTTTTAACAACCTTTTTCACATTTATTAGTGATTTGATATCTGTAGTGTGTGTAAAAACTTTAAGATATTCGTTTTGTTCAAATAGGTCATCAGTAAAATCTTCAGTGTTGTAGTCATTGAAGATGCCTTTGAATATAAGTGTAGGTTTTTTTTTTCATAAGTTCTTTTGCTTCTACATCCTGTAATTCTTTGGAAATTTCTTTTTGCAGCATCAGTGCGTCCTCTTTTTTAAAGCATTTTATGATTAATCTATTTTGAGAAATTTTTTTAATGCTGTCAATATTAATCCTTAATTTTCCGTTTTTAATTTTTTCTTGGATTCGTTTTTGGAGTTTTTCATTTGTTTCTTTATTATTTTGATTCGGGGTAATCATTAGGGAAAATTCGTTTTTTCGATTTAAGTATCGTTTTTTATCTACTGATTGGTCATACGACTCAAGTTTGACATTGTTTTCAGTCATTTCAATGGCGACGTGACCCATCAGTGCCAATATTGTATTCACTTTTAAAGTAATTAAGTTTTGTTGATCCTTGGTAAATTTTTTTGTTGGATCTTGTACTGCCTCCAACAGGTCTTGAATTGCCGTCTTGCATGATTCCATAAATTGGTGGTTATTTGTGTGCGTCATGTTTACCCTAATTTACACTGTGTTGTTTATTTCGTTGAGTTGTGTGTTATTGTCACAATCACTGGTTGAGCTCTAATGGACTCCAATAGAACACAGTTAAATTTACAAAATGCACCGTGATAAAACACTTGAGTGACAGTATGTTTAGCCACCTTTTTAAGGAAAACTTTTTTTATCTGTAAGTTCACTCACTTGAATATAAATCTTCAGATTATTCACTGTTTTTAAGCGGTTATGGTGAGAGCACAAATATCGCGTCTACTCGCTGTTACGTACTCGGTTAATTATGATGATTCCATATTTAAAATAAAATAAAAAATAGATAAAAAAATATAAATATATATATATATAATTATTCATGTAGATATTTGCGTACCTATATATATTTAGTTTTGATTTATGAAAGAAGAGGAAACTAAAAACTTATTTTTTCGGACTACTTTTCACATATCGCATCAAGTACCAGTCACTTCATAGATACCATCCTAACTGCAAAGTCCCTCATACCAGATAAAAAAATACCTCAATATTTTGGTTTTGCACCAACAAAAACTCCACTGACTAAAGCTTCGCGAGTCGACATCCACCTTCTCTCCTTCTTGAGACCACTTTTTTCGCCCAGTTTTTTTTCGAGTGGGAGTGAATTATATCAAATCACCATGACGACGTCGAGAAGAGTCATGGGGGAGGGGTGGGTGATTAATGATCTCCTTATGCGAACAATATAAATACAACTGTGAACACTTCTCTTCAATTCGCTTAATCCGATTATTAAGAAATGTAACAGATGAACAACTTGAGAACGTGCTTTAAACACAAATGCCACTTCTTTACAAACAAGCTTAGCGATTTTACTACGGCTTTATGACTTTCAAGCGTTTGAAATGGCTTTAAATAACTAACAAAACAAAAATTTTTCCACGAATATGATTTTAGAAATCGAGTTGGTAAATAATGTTATTTTATTTGTAACCTGTGACAGTGAAAATGTTTGGATATTTTAGATAATAATATAAATACACTGCAAGGAGACAAACCTCAAAATCATATACATCTCAAAATCAATTTGGTGAAAGTGGTTTCACCAAAGTTTGATAATACCCTCAGAAGGCGAAACAGCTGACTCGCGTAGTAATAATAACCCAATAATTTGTTTTTAAATTAACTGTTTTTTATACATTGAATAATAATGTCATTGAACATATAGAAACAGGAAAAAAAGATAAATTAAATACATTTTTTAATCGGTAAAACCATAAATTCCATGCTACAATATAACATAATAATGTCATTCCACCATGAAGTTTAAAAATTAAATATAAATATGGTTAAATAAAAATGAAGATGAGGAAATCAAAACAAAAAAAATAACACTAACACAGCTAACGAACATGAAGATCAAGAAATCAATAAACATTAAGATGAGGCTGACGAACAATACGAAGATGAGTAAAGCCTTATATAACACCAACACAAATATCTGCATCCCGCCTTGGAACCGCAATCCCTTGTGAGGAGGACTGTAAAATTATTAAAATAATCTTCAATATTAATTACAAAATAAAATCACTGTCATTTCAATATTAAATAAAAATATGGCGAATAATGTATTATAAAATCTTTCAACATGTGTTTCAAATTTATTGAGTTAAACAATTTGTTTAAATTTCATAAATTTATTCGCATATTTTGACTTTGATTTTGTCATTATTTTAGGGTATTATCTCGTAATAATATAAGGACTTGGCTGCGCTCAGTCAATTTACAATATTATCAGTCATGTTTCCATTTTAATCCACTAGCACGAAACAAGTCACTTGTCGGAACTTGTATGAATTTACCCAAATTATTTCCTGAAAACGTTTTTTAATAAACAATATTAATCACATACAAAACTACTATCTTCGAATCAATGCTTTCCTTGCGTTGAATAAGCTTTTCCAGGTGTTTCAGTTTTGCAATAGAAATTGGAAACAACTTCCATAAAGGCATCGAAGTTTCCTTAATTCACTTCAACACCTGTCTCCTTTCGCGACGATTTTTACTTTTAAATAAGTTGAAAATTTTATATTTGATTTTGTAACCTACTTTTTGTTTGTACCTGTCTTTGCTCTAGTTTCAAAACTACATTGAGAAACCTTTCTTTGAACAATGGAAAAAAATGTAATATGGTATCTTGTCACGTTTATTGATTGATACATTTATTGGAAATAACTTTTCTTTATGCTTATATTTGAAATATTGACTTACTCATTTAAGTTATAAAAACTATTATGTTTTTGGTTTTTATTATTCTTGCAGCTGTTTCGGCTTCCATGCCTATTTTTAAACTGTGTTTAAAATACTTGCAGAAGTTAATGATAATATATTATTAAATTTGTTTTATATAATTTAAAAAAAACTTTCTAAAAATTAATCACAAAAACAATTAATAAAAAAAATATTGAAGCCCGTCTACGAAAATATTTACTATCAATTCAAAAAATGCACTGTAAATTCCAAAATTTGAACTATCAATGTCAAAATTTGTACAAAAAATGCCAACATTTGAACTACATATGCCAAAATATGCACTATCAATGCCAATATACGCACTATCAAAAACAATAACATTGATTGTGTATATGTTGGCATTGCTAATATATACCAGAAATTCCAAAATATGAACTATCATCGTCAAAATATAAACTATCAAATATACATTACGCATATGCAAATATGAACACGCGTGTATTCGGGTATCTAGTAAAAACCATTATTTTATTACAGTTGAAACGTCAGAGTACATTTCGCCTCTCGAAACCATGCGAATATTCTGTAAAAATAGTGAATTACAAGTAGGGGAGACCTAGGAGAGTTGTGACAATTTTCAATTTAAGGTATATATCTCGCTCAATAAACGTTCCACAGTTATGACCTTTGTGAATTAATGTAGCACCATTCCTTCCCTTTCCAAAACAATTATCAAAATTAATAAAAGTATTACAGTTTCCTAGAAAATCAACAAAAAGAAAAACTACTCCCTCTGTCACAACTCTCCTATCACCGAGGTAAGTTGTGACAGGTACCGAGGTAAGTTGTGACAGCTTTGTATTTAGACTATTTAAGTTATAAAAAATACCATTACACAAATTATAAATAAATAAAAAATGTTTTTTTTTGCAAAAAGTAATGTAATCATATTTTAGTACATTCAGTACCAACAAAAACAACACATGGCATTCCCATAACAAGTAATTATATCTTATAAGTAATTATGGCATGGCTTTGAGATCAATCATATTATAAACAGTGAAAGATCTTAATTTAAACTGATAGGCAATTATGGCAAATGTATTGCAGCTCGCCTCCAGTACAATCTACGTGTGACCAGCCTTTGCATTCTAGGCATTGCACCCACTCCTCATTCGATCTGCTGTTTGCATAGGCTTCAAGGCAAACCAAGCAAACACAATTATTTTCTTCGGCATTTCTTTCGTCATCACCTGTTCTCTTCTTCTTATTAGTCTTCATGGTTTTTTTAGGATTCTCCTTACCGTCGCTTAAGACACGCTTTTTCACATTCTTCGATTTCCTTTTGGCTTCTATAGCAGCTATTTCATCCTTATTAGGTGTGTCGGTAAGCACAGCAGATTTGACTTTGCGTCTGTTTGGTTGGCAGTTTTTTCGTGGCGGAGCTTTTGGCAACGGCCTAACTAATTCTGGTGAGAACACATTAGAAACAGTGGCAAGAGGAATATGGACTGTAAACGCGGAGGCAACAGGTTCATTAGCATCATTGTTCAGGACTGGGCTATGTGTTGAAGAAGTGGAGGCAACCGATTCATGAGCATTATTGTTCACAATTGTGCTATAGACTGTAGACGTGGATGTAATAGGTTCAATGGCATTATTATTCAGAACTGGGGTATGGGCTATAGACGTGGAGGCAACAGGTTCATTGGCATTATTGTTAACAACTGATGAATTGCTAGATGGCATGGTCAGATCTATAGATGCACCTGGAGTAATGGATCTTGCTTCAACGTTATCAACTGTGCCGGTGTTGAGATTTGGAGTTATGGTTCTTTCTGCTGGATTGTCCAAAATTTCTGAAATGGATTGCTCTAGTTCTGGGTTGGGACGATCAGTGACTTGACTTGGCAGGAAATCGGCTTCTCCAAATATGTTTGTGTTAACCGGCCATGTTCCAGTTGCAGCAAAACCAGCACTGATATTCCTTGCAGTGATTGCTACATCAAATGCAGACTTTGTTATAGATGGGATGTCATAAATTGTCATGACTTTCCCGGCATTGCTTTGCATCCAATTGTCACAAGCTTTATTAATTGCATTTTTAAGGGGCACCAAAAATGGCACGATCCAGTGGCTGTAGCTTGTGTGTACAGTGTGGGGGAAATGTGAGCAAAATTATGCAATTTTCTCTGCGGAATTCAATGTTTTTTAGAGCTGTATGCGAGGCATGATTATCTAGGAGCAAAAGAGCTCTTTGCTCTTTTGATGGTCTAACATGATTTTTAAAATGCTCAAGGAAAACTTGAAAATCATCCTCTTGCATCCAGCCTGATCCGTTAGCTGTTCCGACTGAACCAATTGGGCCGTCCCGAATGAAATGCTCTTGGAATCGTTTACGAAGAAATATAAACATAGGTGGTATGTAATTACCTATTGCATTTCCAGCTAAAGCCAGTGTGACCAAGGTCCCTCTTTCTGCCGATGTCATGGCACTGACCTGTTTTTCTCCGCGTCGCGCAATTATCCTATCAGGCTTTTGGACGGTAGTTATTCCAGTCTCATCGACATTCCAAATATCTTTTGCATCAAGTTTATATTCGCTTAAGACGCCTGTGTAGTTGTCAAAAAAAGTGGCCACATTTGTTTTATTGAAGCTGGAGCGCGAGCTATTCTAGTAGATTGAGGCAATCTTAAAGATAAATTGGGATGTCGTTGCATAAATAGCTTAAGCCACACTTCTCCTGCCTTTTTATATTCCTCCCATGACTTTGGAATTTTTTTATTATATTTTTTGGCTAACTTATATGCAATGACTCTAGTTTCTTTTGTTGTCAGTCCATAATTAGCTGCTGCACATGTTAGCAAATAGTTGCTAATATATTCTCCTCCTCTTGTGTAAATATCGTCGGACTGGTATAACCCATAGATGGAGCCTCGCCTACTGGGTTTGCTTGATAATCAACTTTCTTCTTAATATATCTTGATAAAGACATGTAGTTCAGATTGTAAGAGGACGCGGCATCTCTTAGACTTTTACCTCTTAACGTAACCTCTTCAAAGGCAAGTTCGTATATTTCGACACTAGCAGTGCCTTTATCAGTCTTTCGTGTGTAGTTATTAGGCATTCTGTAACAAAAAAGTAGTCATTTAGCATGCAATATCAGACCACAAGACGAAATATTTTTTTATCGAAAATGAATTTTTAGAGACATGATTTTATTGCGGACTGTACTTGCAAGATTTGACCTTAATACACTAATGCACAAACACATATACAGACATCGCAAATTAATTAAAAAGTGTCGAAATAACCCAGCAGAAAAATTAAGTCGAATAGGAGAGTTGTGACATGCTGTCACAACCCTCCTAGGTGCTCAAAATTCCGACTTGGTCCGAATAATGATTCAAATTTTCTAAACACGATGCAAACACAAAATATCAATGTAACGCTTTGAGACTTAAATAACCATACAACTTAAGAAACGATAACACAACAACGCACATGTAATAAGACATGCTATAAATACAATCAAAATTTTGAATAAAAACTTACTTTTAGCTTTTTTTTACACGCAGACGTCGTAACTACGCGACCGCTTCTCGTGCGCCACCGGCGTGTAGTGAGTGAAGTAGCGCTTCTCTAGAGCGACAAACGAGCGTTGTTGCCATCTCGCTAACTATTATAGGTGGGGAGAAATCGTCATTGTCACAACTCTCCTCTGTCACAACTCTCCTAGGTCTCCCCTACAAGTATGTGTTCATGAAAGGCTCATGTAATATGAAACATGGATTTTTTATGCGAATACATCACAAGAATCCCAACTGCTTCCAACCGTCTAGAATTGTGAGGCTGAAGTTGGGAAAGTACCTATCTACTCATATCTAGTCACCAAATACAGACACAGCCATTTCAAGTGACGTTTCGAAAATATAATATATTATTTTTAAATAAATTATTTGGGAAAAAACACAAATTAAATTTAGTCGCACGCCGGGATTTAAGGGGTTATATACAGTTAGAATTAAAAAAAAAAAAACATTTTTTTTAATTTGATTTTTGTAATTAACATTTAACACAGAAAATTTCAAGTCAATCCGGCTATTATTTTTGAAGTTACACGCATATTTGTAATGACGTGTCAGAGCGGAGCGGTGACTCCAAAACGTATTCGGGGGTTTTAAAAGCTGCACCTTACGGTGATCAAGAAGTTATGAAGAGAGAATATATTGGACACGTACAGAAGAGAATGGGCACGTGACACCGAGATTGTGTGAATAAAAATGTGGAAACAGTTGATAATAAAAATGAAAAAAAAAAATCTCTGTGGAAAAGGCAAACTCAGTTTTAAAATTATCGATAAGTTGACAGTTTATTATGGCTTAGCAATTAGGAGAAATTGTAATTCCGTCGAAAAAATGTATAATGCTATCTGGGCCACATATTATCATTATTGCTCAACGGACAAAAACCTCAACACGAGTAGTGCCCGATCGGACCAGAGTCATGGTGCAGTAACGGGCAGTAACTGCCAATGAATTACCCACTTTTAAGCATGATCAATGATCATCCGTCATTCCCACAAAATTTTGCTTCGGATATACTTCCCATTTATACAAATCTCAGCAATGAGAAATTATTAGAAAGATGTGTGGGTGGTTTCACCCAAGACAACGACGAGAGCTACAATCAACTGATGGAAAATCTCTCCAAAAATAGTTAGTGCCGGTTCCAAAACTGTAGAAACTGCTGCATACATAGCTGCTTACAACATCATTATTATATTACATGAATGCAATAGGGGTTTTACTTAGGCCCAAAGCGCATTCATACGCCGAAAGAGAGGATAAACAGCGCGTGGCCGTCTCCGACCGCAGAGCACGTGATAGCACACGAGAGGGAAGAATGGTCCGCAGACAACACCAACTCGAGTTATTAGAAGCTGCCGAAGGGGCGGAGGGTGTATTATATGGCCCTGGAATAGACGACTCGATATGAGTTAAAAAAATATTTTTTTTACTCTATGTAAAGGGCTTTTCAAACTTTAAACGCGTTTTTCTCAAAACTGTGTTTATAAATTCGGTGACCAAGATTACTCGGAAACGGCTCAACCGATCAGTCTCAAATTTTAACACAAGCTTTTTAAGTATATTTTAGAGCTATTGATCGAAGACCTGTTCTCAACGATAAAAACATATTTTTTTATAAAAATGTAAGGCCAAAATTTTGTTAAAAATTCGTTTTTTTTAAGAAGCCGCCATTTTGTCAAAAAAAATATTTTGCTCTGTTCTTCGATTAATTAGAGGAATATTTACTATTACAAAGAAATCCGTTTGGTTTTTTCATTTTAGATGATCCAGTCCAGAGATATGATGGTCACCGCAAGATGCCTTTTTTGATAGGAGCTTCTGGAGATCAGCTATAGCAGCTTTCGAAATTATTATTTTTTAAAATAAAAATTCTTTAAATACTGTTTGAAGTTACCATAATATGTTTACGAATTTTAACTTTAATAAATTAAAATGTTTTCTCAGGAAAATTTTTTGAAAAATCCCGTTTTTTGGGCCCCCTGACTGTATATAACCCCTTAAATACGCGACCTCCAGCTTGCTAGTCGAT
The DNA here is from genome assembly GCA_026573805.1 of Hesperophylax magnus. NCBI lineage: Eukaryota > Metazoa > Arthropoda > Insecta > Trichoptera > Limnephilidae > Hesperophylax > Hesperophylax magnus. The sequence goes on along the minus strand of JAIUSX010000210.1, from coordinate 349,795 downwards.
AGCCGTACCCCTTTAAACACTTGCTGTTTTGTTTCACAAACAGTTGGACGCTGCCACGGATAGAGTCATCTTCTTCTTCTTGCGGTAAAAAGTATTAGAAATAAATTTTGAGAAGATATGCGGGTCAGAAATATTTTTCCAGTCGTTGTCAAAGTGGGTAGATCAACTGAAATTTGACCAGCTTCAATCAGACTAAGATTTATCTGTGAATAATATTAAAATGATTAGGTATTATTATTATATAGCTACCATGTTAAGTGATTACCAATACCGAGTTCAAACCTTTCAATTTTAGTTTATTTAATTTTATTGAACGCCAAGATTTCTAACAAAAAACTTTATCAACTTTGCTGAAAGAAGATTCACATTTGTCAATATGCTTTCAAGTGCCCAGTTGATCAACTAAAATCGAAACGTCTCAACGCACTATAATGTTTGGCGAAAAAAATCTACATTTCGAACACGTTTTTCTCACTCCAAAAATGAAAACTAAGTAATATTTTACAGTAATATGTAAAATATAAAATTATTTTTAATTATAACGTAATATTAGTGTGTTATAATTTAAAAAGAAAAAATATTTTAAATTTCCGACATTATGTCCGGGTTAAATCTTCCCCATCGGAAAAAACTAAGCCCTTCCACACACTTTTTCACAAATGATTATCTAGTCAATCCACATTATGCAAGTGCATTGTATAAGCAAAATAAATACAAAACAAAACAAGAACAACACATCAACTCACCAGAGAACAAATGGGAAAATAATTCACTTACTCCAGATATTTTTATATCAGAGGGTTCAGCTCGGTAGAACTCCTAATAGGGCCTATAAATCCTACTGATCCCTCAACATAAATATTTAAAAAATCTTTCGTAATCCTACATGTATTTAAAATGACTTATTTACTTAAAATATGATTTCGATTAAGGTTTTGATTAAAATTCTTCAATTTTTAGATAATTTAATTAAGTTTAATTTAACCAAGCTAAAATGTAATAATTAATTTTATATTTGGTGTTATTATGTTTGGTATTATTGCAAGTCGACCTGCAATATATTAGATTGCAATAAATGTTTTCCAGAAAGTCTTTACAAACCGATAGTGAAATATTACAGTCGAAAAGTAAAAAAAATGCGAATATGATTTAAACCTAACCCAACCAAAATAACACGTTACTCTTATTATGGTATGAGAAAGCCGATCAAACGCTTGATTTTAGTCATATATGAGACTATGTATGAATAGGAATGAAACAAGCTGTATGTACCACGACATACTCGTAGTTATCATTTTTTCATAATATTTTATTTGTATTTTGTGCAAGAAATATGCCAATTTTCAATGTTACACAAAGAAAAATAATAATAACCTCTCCTCACAATTGAGTCAAATCTCTCGTCTTTGTTTATATGTCGGTTCATATTATCCCAGCGGTGAAATGATTTAAATACCAGTTTATATAAAGCCGACTGGGAAAAATTAAATCGGTTTTGATTTTCAACTTCTTTCTATACAATGAACGAAGGCTCACACTTTTATACATTATATTCTTTCTTAACTATTCATTTCTGAATAATTAATGTAAGAATGAATAAGATGATTCCTCCCAGCTTTAAAATCCAAGCTATATCTCCATATATACGAATGGCTAGAAAAGTTCTTAAATATCTCCGTAGGCGGATAGCATACGAGCTTTTACTGGAGTCTGAAAATATGGAAAAATGTAAAATAACAGACCAGGAAAAGAAAAGTTTTAGGTATACAAGAGAGAAAATTTGCGGTCGGCAAGCAAAGGTAGCTAGGAACTGCAGTGAAATGCAGCACATTAGGAGACCTAAATTCATTTACATTGACTATAATGTTTGAAAATAAATTAAAGATTTTCCGCTTTGTGTTTCGTTTTGTAAAGTTCCGAATGTTAATAACACTTGCTTATTAAAAATAATGTTTACACGTGTAGCTGGGAAGAGACAATTTTTTTATGTTGTTTTAATTCTTTAGAAAATCTCCGATACTGAATTTAAAATTGATCTCATAAGATTTTTGCGTTCTGCCCCATAAACTGCAGTAAATACTTGTTGAAAAACGGTGGTCGATAGTGTTGCCTTTCTCGGACCTTTAGGGTAATTTTTAGCTATATAACATAATTTTAAATATTTAGATTAATGGGGTCCCCTCACTGTCAAAAATCATTCAACGTAGTAAGTAAAATATCAATATCCTCTTTGTTCGAAAGTATGAAATATTTTTTTTTTTAAAAATCAAAATTTATAACGAATTATATTGCTTTTAAGCACATTGTTCTATAATGATTTGCATCCCGAAGTTAAAAGGTTTTGCTGTAATTTGAAAAGCTTTAACAGAGCGAGGTCACCAAATAAATCTAATAAATCTGGTTCAAGGCCAGTATCCAACAAGACTTTTGAATTTAGAGTTTCTTTGAAGCCATGTCTTGCATTCTTAGAAGGATTGTCCGCTGGGACTAACTTGTAAGTGGTCAGTGACGTTTCCAGCTTGTCTCATGTTGGCCTGGCTACTTTCACAGCCCTCAAAAATCATGATTTGATCAATTAATTGATCCAGGTCATGCGTAATGGAGTTACGTCTCTTTGCTTTGATGCGTGATGACCCTGGCCTAATCGAAAAATTTGATTAAACTTTGAATGAATCCGCTGCTCCAAATCCTGGTTATTCATATTTCAATTCAACTTAATGGGAATGAAACTCTTAAACGTAGGTAGCATCATCAAGAACAACCAATATAAATGAAATATCAAGGGAACATTATTTATATAAGACAAGTGTAGTAAAACTTCGAATTTAATAGCTTCAAAATCTACGTAGGTAACTTGTACGAGTATAAGCGCAGTTCTAATAATTGATTTGGGGTGCACTTAGCAGTCGGAGATTGTCGAGTTAAAAGCCAACATCTTAATGATTGTAACAAAAGAAGCAGGTAGTTGCATCACGAATGGATACTTTAATTTTACTTCTTCCATCTCATTTCAACTGGTAAGGTAGCCTGGATTATAATTATGACAAGTACGTCCAGTTTAGACCGGCATTACAACAGAGGTTCCAGGGATCTGAAAGCAAATGGAAATTAATTAGTGTCGTTTTATATGCAGCGAAAACCCATCTTCTGCGTTTATTGTCAATGTGCCAAGCTGCAGAGGAAACATGCAGCCTCAATCTTGGAATGTGTTTGAGACATGATACGCGGGATTAATGCACGCCTGTGTTATGCAACAGAGATATGATAGGCAGGTAGAATATAGTGTAAGCTCTTAGGATTATAAAATAATGCACATGTACTTGGATACTTTGTCGTATCTAGTCCAATAATAAATATATTCCACAAAACAAAGTCAATTCACTTTATAAATAGGTACCAACTCAACCTTGAATATTTCCTTGACTTATGTTTAAGGCGATGCCATACGTAGTAATGCAAAATCATGTGTTTTTGGTTTGAAAATTTGGTCGCCTAAAAATTTTTCAGATGCCTTAATTAAATACTGCGAGTAGAATACATCTTGGCCTTTTTTTAAGTCTTTTTATACGCCCAGAAAAAAATAATGTATAAGGCCTATGAAAACTGCTTTAAAGTTCAAAATCTCCTACTTACAAACTCATTTTCGGTTACGATTTTATTGTATATTGTGGCAAATTAAGTTATTTATAAAATGATCGAAAAAAAATTAAACATTTATGTCTGAACATACACAAAATAAAATAAAAGGTAGTTTTTGGCAATGTTTTTTTCTTGCATAAATCAAAATAGGCTTATTGTGTTAAGCGGGATTTTAAACCTTATCGCCATCTACATAAGGGTTGTTATTTATAGCGGCTCAATTTAAAATATTACACGACGTAGTGCATTGCCTTAAGAATTACTGGAATAAAAATTTCTCCTCGGTCTCGACTAGCTTGAGGTCGTGGGTTCAAATCCTCGTGCAAGTAAATAACATCGTGCGCAAGTAAATTTTATTTGATTAATTTGTGAAATAACACCTATTTTTGAGGCACGTTCCAGAGTTGATCCTCTCAGTATTGCCCTGGTGTAAGACCACCATTCAGAATTGAAACGTCAAGTACTTCCCCACTTTCATCTTCCCCATAACCTTCCCATAACCACTATTTTCAACGTCGTAGCATACCCCAATTGAAGATGCCATAGTCTCACTGGCTCCAGACGGTTGGGATTAGTTGGGACTCTTGCGCCGTTTCACAAATGTTCTTTATTTTTTTACTTTTACACAACGATACCAGCATTACGAATTCCTATAACCATCCCACAACACTGGTAAATTAATGTTTCATCGTATAATAATAATTTTTACAACAATTTGTCTTTAAACCAATCGCTTTAAATAACGGGAATGAGACAAATAAATTAAAAGAAATCTTTGTTAAAATCATTAAAACAAATATATTCCTGTTTGACAACAATTCTGCCCACTTTAGTAATAATATATGCACTGATAATAATTTTCGTAGCTTTTCAAAAATAGTATATTGTAATAGTAATAAATGACGCCACGGGGTGTTTTTTTAACTATTGAGGAACAAATTAATCACAAGTTCAAATGGCGCGAAGTTATCTTTAAAAATTATTTTTCATCTGTAAGCATAAAAAAATTGCCATCCTATATAAGCATACATAAATAATAATTCAGGATAAAATTATTAATAAATAAAATTGTTTATGAAGATAAATTAAGACGAGCCGCAAATATACTAGAAATTATTTTTAACGAATAAATTTTGAAATAACACAAAATAAGTAAATAATATATATACCGGAATTTAAACCCGCGATCTTCTGATTGCTATTTTAGAGCCTTTCCCGTTGATCAAGGAGGCCCTAGGCAAATTAAGAAGGCGTTAATATTCATTTTAACGTAATTTTCCTAATTAATAACAAAAATAAGTCGATAGTCCTATACTTAATTTATTTTGATAATTCCCGCTAAAACATTCCCCCTACCATTACCTACCACCACCTACTCCAATAAATTGTCTCCCTCTATTCCATTTATAACTTCCTTTATCATTGTTTTATTTGTATATCTGTATTTAACTATAATTGGTTGATACACAATATATGCTCTGACAAAGGTTTAGCTAATATAAACCCTGTCGGCTGTCTGCATATTGAATTCAAGAACTTCGTATATAACGATTTTTTTTTCACTTATTTTAATGTCAAACCCCAAAGTTTTTGCTGTATTTAAAAATATTATTTTTAATTAAGAATAATCAACAACAAAGCTTATAAAAAAATACAGTATTCATTTTTATTATCTATTATGGAAACTACAAAACAATGAACACATCCTTTGAAAAGCTTCAACATTCACCGAAGCTATTTATCTTTTGTGTAAAAGAGGCAGTGTCTAAAATTTCGCGCACAACTATTGTTAATATTACAACTTACTCCCTTATGGCCCAGGGGAATCTTTTGAACGACGTCCCCTAATTCTTTTTCAGTTTCATTTTATAAAAGCCAAAGCTTCCTAGACAACCATAGATATTAAATTCACTAGATACACCCATTACCTGTTATTGTATTGTTACATAGTAAACACTTAGTCATACTTAAGACAGGGGATATATTACACCCAGAGCAGGATCAGCAAGAAATTTGAAACTTTAGACGAACTCGATAATTGCATTTGAAAAAATAAATATTGCTTCAGAAATCTCATATTATCAGATAATTATTTGTACTAAGCGAATGGTAATCATAAACTATCAGGAATACCTACTAATAATATAATCATAGATAACATAGACATCGCAGTGGTTTATTTTTTTCCTTTTTATTTGTTTATAAATAATACATGATATATAACACAGTGTTATGTTTAAAAAAAGGTAGTCTAGCAAAACTGTCACATGGCTGTTTATCGGCCGGTGTTACCTTCTATTTTACAGTCCAAAGGATAAAAAAATTTTCCAGTCTACTGAATTTAAGACGATTTGTTAAAAATAAGAAACTCTTATTAATTTTTTTATTTTTTTATTGATTAATTTTCGTTTAAAAATTACTTGTTTGGCTTTCTCTTTTTTAGTCAATATTTCGAATTGCATTACGGTGTTCATCATTAGGGCAAACATGCTGATTTGCCACTATAACGATGTACGAATCGTTGGATAAAGACATTTTGAAACATTTTAATTCTTATTCTGCTCTATCAAAACTCATGTAAAATTAACACCATGTTTTATTATATCTTACTTCGAATGATATTACAACAAAAATATGTTTCTTTAAGCCAGTCTTACGTAGTTTACAACGGAACCTCACCTACGTCGAAGGCCCGGCGTTCCGTCGACCTACATCTCGTAAGACATAATGCTATGCAGCGTTGTTTGGAGCGGTCGATGCGTCGAGCTTACTGTCGTATTACGTCGACGAGACCCGCTGACATTATTTTTCATCAGGAGACGTCAACCTTAAAAATGCCATGAAAAAATTGTTGTACGTTTTTCAGCATCATTGATGAATTACACGTTAGCAAACTAATTTATCAACCTAACGGTTTGACATAGTAAACACCAAATTTAAAAGCCTTAATCTGACCTATCATTATCCACGACCTAATTGCCAAGTGTTAAAATGCATTAAATTTTGTCAGAAATAGACAGATAACACATTAGCTAGGGGGAAATGAAAACACAAATGACATAAGTCTAATTATTTTCGTTAAAATGTTACGCGATCGTAAACACAAAGACCAATTTGGTGACTTATAAATAATATTATGCATCACATTATTTCAAATATTTATAAAGGTGTTTTAATTCTCAAAAGCCACATATGCTTAAATACAATCATACCTGGTGTCAAGTGTAAAAACAATTGTATTAGCAATTAAGAGAATATGCACCTGACTAGATTTATCATACTATTATGGAATTGCAATAAAACATCTTGTGGCACTTAACAAGTATCAATCTATCAATCTCCACTATATACCAATGTAAAATAGTACCTATTATATCCCATCTATGGCTTGTAAGTTTCTCTCTTCCTATAATGAGTTTCGTAACTTATCGGGATTGCTCTAGCAAAAAATTAAAATAATAAAAAAGAAGGGTGTCGGTGTGGTTTTGCGTATTAAACAAATTTACATTTTTATTCCGTTATGAACTTTTTCTGGTGATTTTCTTTCAGCCATTGCGCATTCTCTCTTTTGGTCGCAATTGATGTCTGATTATTTGCACTTATTCGGTATAATTTTAGAATTATTTATTGCAATATTGCCTTTTCTATTTTCACAAAATTGTGTCTTGCTAAGCTCACCCTTGTACTACCGAACATTTAGAAACATGATAATAACATATTTTTGTATGAGGACACTAAAGGATATAGAGTAAATCTAAAAAGTATGGTAAATCTTGTAAAGAAATCTATGGAAATGCAAATAAGTGCACATCCATTGTCAAAGAAGAAAAACTGTCCGAAAAAACTGCAATCACCATTTATAACTCCATTATTGCTCCACATTTTAATTACTGCTCAACTATCCTTTTCCTGTGTAACGACCGAGAGCAAAATAAATTTCAAATTCTCCAAAATAGGGCAATGAGAACAATACTCAGACGAAATAGATATTCAAAAGTAAATAAAATGTTAAACGAACTAAATTGGCTAACGGTGAAACAGATGTTGACCTTGAACACGATGATATTTTTTCACAAAATAGTAAACAACCTGCTACCCAAATATTTTTCGAATAAAATTGTATACAACAAGGACATACACCAACATAAAACTAGGACGTGCAATAAAATCAGGCTACCAAAGAAGGACAAAGCGAATACCCAGAATAGTATATTTTATAAAGGGATGAAATACTATAACGCGCTGCCGGAAAACCTTAAGTCTGCCCCAATTGAAAAGTTTAAGAGGTTGTGTAGGAGCCACACCAAGAAAGAAAAAAAAAAATAGTATATTTAAATGTAATAATTAATTAGTCATTTGTAATCTTAAATGTACAAATTACTAAAATAAAATCAATAAATAAATAAAAGAATGGCTCAACCAGAACCTTCTAACTCTGAACTGTGAAAATACTATTTATATTCCATTCTATAATAACAAAAGGGCGGCACACTTAACTCATCTAAATATAAGGTTTCACAACAATACTTGCAACCCTGTTTCGTGTTCTAACTGTGTAGAAATAAGTTCGGGGAACACAGTTAAATACCTAGGAATTATAATAGACAGCCAATTAAAATGGACAAATCACTTAGAAAAGCTTGTAAATAAACTTAGGTATTTAACTAACATTTTTAAATAGTTAAATAATATAGTTAAAAAACGAAAATCGCTCCAGCAGTAGAGTAAATGCATTTGAGGTTCCCCTATGCAAAACTAGGCTTGCGCAGAGATATGCTTTTTTCATTGCGTCAAAAATTTACAGTGCACTCTATCAGACTGTAGAAATTAGATGTAAAAATATATCGTCTTACAGCGTCTACAAAAATGTAATAAAGACTTGGATAGACCAATAACTTATCTGCTATAACATCCTTTTTTTTAATCTAATCTAATTTATAATCTTAACTGCATAATTAAACATAAGGATACCCACGAACTAGCGATGCCTATGTGGGATTTATTGATATTATACATATATGCATACTATTGTATTATATTTTCTCTTTAATTGTATAATTTTTTTATATCTTATATATACAAATAAGATAAAAAAATTATAGTTATTTATTTTTTACTTAATAAAAAGTTTATATATTTATATGTATTTAACAAAAAAATTATTAATAAATAAAAAAAGATTAGTTTTACATAAATTAGGTTCGTTTAATGAACAGAAATTAAAGTCCTTGTAATAGCCTTGATAGGAGTAACTTTTTTGTTACTTAAAACAGGACGGAATAGCGGAGGGAATATGAAATAACTCTGCTAAAATCCCGGGCAACGATGGTAACTTTACCTAGTACCTACGAAAAATTGAACGAGCATGTATAAAAACACATAAAATTTTGAGGGGCAAGTAGTGCAAGACGTACAAACCAGTCTAGTTTTAGTCGTGACATTTCGGCGTCATAAACATCACTATTATTACATATATATTATCTAACATCATACATACATCCAACTACCTGGGGGTAAGTGCGTAAGCCACCCCGCAGTCTCCGCGGGGGTAGGCAGATGTCCCCGGGGACGGTCGGATGAGTTATGAACCCTACAATTGATGTCGCCTGATGGACTGCCGTTTTGGAAAGCGGAGGGGTGTCGGAGAACAAAACGGAAATGTCACGAGACTTAACAGACCGTATCAAATGCGTTAACATTGAAAAATTGCTGCGGCGGAAGTGATGTCTGATGCAAGAGGGTGGAGGGAAGATATATAAAGAAATCATGCACGTAATATTCTACAATTATTAAAGCATTTCATAATGCCATATAGTCTTTCTGTGAAAGAAAACTCACTTTAAGCGTATTGAGCTCTAACTTCAAACTACAAATTTAATTTATTTTATTTTTAAAATAATTAATGAAATTATAAACAGCCCTGATTTACTGAGTTTAATCACCCCAAACACATAAACAAGTACTACTCGATCGAAAATTATTTTTAGTTGCAACAATTATATCAGTACTGAGTCATTTAGATACTAACTTGTGCCTAGAATGCATGCAGTTGGCAATACTTTGCAGAATATAGTTACAAGAAGGCAATAATAATATACTCCAGAAATTAAAAAATATGGTTAGCATAATACTATTACTTTCACTGGGTTTTATATATTTTTAAATGCCAATTTTATTTTTGATTACCGTTCCACTGAATTATTATGTATATTTTATCACATGTGTGTAAAAACCCACAAGGGCTTGTAATGAATAAATAAATAAATATGCAAAGATTGTTATTAAAAAAAAAATAATGTGTAAAACGCTACCAATTGTATTGAAAAAAAAAGAAAGATGATTTTTCTATGAATGCTTTAATTGTTATTGAAATGTTGTCAAGGCTCTGACGAACGCACTTTTTGAGCAACAAAGTATTTTCCGCAAAGAATTCCTTATTGTTGGTCAAGATTGCGCAAGATTATTGTGTATTGCCTATTCTTGTTAAAGTATTGCCCAGTTTTGACCGTGATTCCGCTCGGCTACCAATATTACAACAAAGTTGCCGGGCCAAATCTAATTTCTTCTCGCTCTATTACATAATAATATTAGGTGCATGTCTGTCCGCCACCTACCAGCTACCAAAACAATGGTAATTTTGAACGCGATTAATCATATTAAATAATTTCGCCATATTTTTTCAATTCTTAAATAACTCCAAGTTTGGCAGAGTTCTTGTAGGAGCACGTTTTTTGTTATTGTGAATTTGTCAAACACATTACGGCGATTTTGACGGGACACGACAATCTTGACGGCAAACACCTTGCCGTGCAAGACTTTTGACAGCCAAGACAATTTATTGCTCGGTAATGGCAAAATTATGAAATTTACTTTGCTCGTTTATCAGTGACTTTAGCATTGCATAAAATTGCTTCAAAACTTTAAATAATTCATTTCTACTGTGTAACAATATTTTAAAAGTATAAACATATCAAAACTAGAATAATAACGGCAGTGGAAAATATGTATGTAATTAAACTGACTATGTGCGTTTTTTTTAACCAAAAATAACGTTAAATATCCAGAATCGCCGGACATCAATTATTTTGTAAACAGTATCACTGCATCGGGTTAGTTACAATATATATCCAGAATCGCCGGACATCAATTATTTTGTAAGCAGTATCACTGCATCGGGTTAGTTACAATATATATCCAGAATCGCCGGACATCAATTATTTTGTAAGCAGTATCACTGCATCGGGTTAGTTACAATCCGGAAAAACTACTTCAGTCTCCGGAAGGAAAATAATGCATTTCAATATCGATCTAAGGTTTTTTATTGAAGCCATGTTTAAAATATTAAGAATATTAGTTTTTAAACTAAAACTAATAACAAATTTTAGTTTATTAAGTTATAAGTATTAAACTGACTTAAAAACCAAATTTTTCTTATATTTGTTCATTATTACAGGCAGAGCATTGCACACACCGCTCTGTCCAGCTGAAATAAACATTATTATTATTATTATTATTATTATTAATGAATGAAAGATAGCCATCAAGTGAAAAGGACGAATTTATCAATTTAAATTTTTACGAAATAGCTATTTAAATGCTGTATTGTGCTACACCGGCTACTGAAAAAGAAACTCCTCTGTTCAGAGATTGTCGATATCTTCAAATTGAGTTAAACGCTTTACCTATGAGACTTTTTTCTTTCACAATTATAGATAGCTTAACTTTAAAAAACTTACCGACAAAACAAAAATGATTGAACGGATTTTGGCATCTGAAGTGTTCTATTTGTAAGTACAGTAATCAATGTTAACATGAAAAGAAACTAATATTCATGTGTGGGAAGTGACTAACTAACAAACTAATATTCATGTGTGGGAAGTGACTAACTAACAAACTAATATTCATGTGTGGGAAGTGACTAACTAACAAACTAATATTCATGTGTGGGAAGTGACTAATTAAAAAACTAATATTCATGTGTGGGAAGTGACTAACTAACAAACTAATATTCATGTGTGGGAAGTGACTAACTAACAAACTTATATTCATGTGTGGGAAGTGACTAACTAACAAACTAATATTCATGTGTGGGAAGTGACTAACTAACAAAATAATATTCATATGTGGGAAGTGACTAACTAACAAACTAATATTCATGTGGGGGAAGTGACTAATTAACAAACTAATATTCATGTGTGGGAAGTGACTAACTAACAAACTAATATTCATGTGTGGGAAGTGACTAACTAACAAACTAATATTCATGTGAGTACCTTCTGTTGGGGATTTGTCCACCAATAGCGAAGTGATAACAGACAGAATATTTTCATTTTATGATTGCCAAGGCACTATGCTTAGGGCTTCCATGTTCGCTCACCACCTTCTTGTTTAAATATAAATATTAAATTATTTGTGTTAATTGATTGTAAATATAACTGTTTGTAATTTTGATATCGTTCTTAGTTGATATATGACATCACAAACACCCATACATATAAAAGTTTAACAAAAGGATTCCTGTAACTTTCTGATATGCATTTACGAAATAATTTAATAACGGAAGGATTTTTTGATAGAAGGAAGGAAGGTTTGATAGATTCCCCTATCTTAACAGGCGGATTGCAATCTGTAGGCGTCAGGTAGATAAGCTGTCCTTGTTCTACCGGTATTACAATGGAAGATGCTCCAAGGAACTAGCGTTATTAATCTCTTTGGAACCGGTGCATAATCGGGAAACACGCCAAACATGTGCCCAACATTTGTACACGGTTGACATTTGTCACACGAGAACGGCTTTCTTCTACGACTCGTTCTTGAGTTTAGCTCGTCTGCGGAACGATTTGCCGCCCTCTGTATTTCCTCCTTTCTACAATATGGGTCTCTTCAAGACCCATGTATACTCCTTCTTCTCCTCAAAAAGACCCTTCAGAGATGACATATGCACTAAGGGAAATCATTTTTCTCAGGGCCTCCTTAATATAAAAAAAGTTGAAAACAAGGTCATTTTTGATCTTTTTTTTAACCTTTCAAAAATATTTTATTTACGAAAAAGAGTTTTAGTAATATTAGCAATACACACATTTTCTTACAAATAAGTACGCCGTGTTTTCCAAACTTTCTTTGGCTGAAAGTGAAAGCATCGTTCAGAAATCATTTGCTAAACTTTGTTGTCAGCTCATAACCAAATTCTCTAGCTGAAAGTCATTTGTATAATAATTCTTCATTAAGGCAGAAATTTTAAGCACGTGATTAAGGTATTTCTCATCATTTTATTTTAATTAGAATAAGCAATTTGGACAAAGACTATTTTCCATGAGTTTTTTCCGGATTAAAAATGTCGTCGATCCGCGGACCTTATTCTTTTTCTGTCTTCAACAAACAGAAAAAAAATATTTTCAACAGTTTTCGCAGAAATTAATATCCGCCGGCAATATTTTCATTAGTTCATCTTGCCTCTTCAAGCAGGAAGGTATTATATCAATGGGGAGTACTTTGTTTTACGAAATTTTATTTACACTGAAACTTTGGAATAAATTAACTTTGCACGAGGAGGCAAAGAAATTTTTTAACATTCCAGGAAACTTACATATTTCCCCTTCTTGATTTCAACCTATTATTTACCTACATAGTTTCTAAATCGAAAAATGGCAAAGGATATAAAACCTTTTTTAAATGTAAACAATCTTCTGTTATTGATCTTTAAATATTGTACGTGTGCTTTACCTTGTACATTCGTAAGTTAACAACATAGGTACATACAGATTTACAAGCAATATTATTCGTACAATTTTTTAAATTTATTAATATACAAAATAGATATTTTTTTTAATATTAAATTTAACGTAAATCTAATTAATTAATTAAGTTCTGCAAGTATTTTAGTTTTTTTTTTTTAAATTATTGTTCTGTTTCGACTTTCAAGACCATTTTCAAACTGTGACGACTTATGTATATGATTCTATTTACTCCCACACAATATCATTTTTTTTTAATTATTGTGCTGTTTTGACTTTCAAGACTATTTTCAAACTGTGACGACTTATGTATATGATTCTATCTACCCCCACACAATATCAATTGTTATGATGTATAGATGATTTATCAACAGTTAAATCGATTTACTGAGAAATTACTAAATACTGTAAACTTTCTCTAAAATAGTAACATATAAAATATAAAGATATAAATCATTTTAGTATCATAAAAATTGAAAAGAGTTAGGGTCAATAGTATCATATAAAAAAAATCGCCTCAACGTGTCGTAAGCACAGTGTTAAAATGGCATTGAACGCCAAAATAGCGGTCACAATAATAAATAAACTAAAATTCTTGCTAAAAAAATTTGATAAATATATAATATGAAAAAATAAATTAAATGGAGTTTTACGAATCAAAATAAAAAAAAAAACAATTTATAATTAATTAGCTAATTCATTGATATTTTCTTCTCACTTGGGTGTGCGAAATTCTTTTACAAAACTCTAAAAAGTGCATGCATTTTTAGAGTTTTGTTGCAACTGGCTGCAGTAACTGCAATTAGGTGAAACGTTTCTGTGATGATTTCGAAACTCAGCCTTGGGTCCAACGTATAATTAGTACCTATAGGTATGGCCAAATATCACAAAGAGCTTTTAAACATTATCGTAGATTTCCCCCTAAAATAATGTATTAGAGTTAATCTTTATTTATAAATAAAATATATCTAAGATGAATCTTCAAAGAACTTACTAATGCTACTGTGCGTAGCGAAGTCCCCTTTGAACTCGACCATTCTAAGTCAATTAACTATGCTTAGCGAAATCCTGTTTGAACTCGACCATTGATCTGTGTGTAAATTTATTTGTTACATTCCGGTTCCGGTTCAAGATGGTGGCGGCTTTAATAGTAAACCAAAGATTCCCTTTTCAAATTTTTTCGACCGGTCGGTGGCCGAGTTGACATCTCGCTTAGGTCCCACTCAGGCTTAGTGTGTTCAATTCCTCGGCCGGCTAAGTCCTCCATCACAACACAAGCAACATTTTCAGCTTTCTGTGGTGGTAGTAGGAGATTTTCAAATATTGTCATGTTATTCGTAACCCGGGAATGTTTGTCTTTCTTTAAAAAAAAAAAAAAATAAATAAATAAATGCGAAATCGTCGTGTTTATTAATTAAATAGGTAGATATTAAAGTACCTACTTACAAATCTTACTAAATACCTACTCGTATGTAGCTTAAATAGAAGATCAAGCTATAAGAACGCATACCATAGGACATAAAATAGGACAACACAAAGTCACAAATGGAATTGTATTATCTGTCGATTACAAAAAAAATCGTTATCACTAAACGACGTACCGACATTTAATAACGGTATCTTTCCTACGTATTATTAATAATTATTACAGTAATGTGAAGAGAGTTAGTCACTTAGACATGTTATTATAATTATTAGACATATTAGCTATATTCCAGATCTCGCCCCAACAAACACTCCGCTTAATAGGAATTCCATCTCCTGGTATTCAATGTCAGCATTCTATTGAGTATATTAATATTGAATAATAATAAAGCAATTTAAATTCCATATCACTGATACAATCGGTCTGTATTGATCGTGAACCCGCTTTGTGTGGATTGTTATGGCCTAAATTCGTGACCAATGGAATGTATTACATGGGATGCAACGTGCATACTGATATTGATCTCTGTTTATTTATATCTAATTTGTTTTGTAATGGCAGTTTCATACGCCACAAATTAAAGGCTGGAAGCTGTACAAATCTCGTCTTGCACCGCAGTAGGAGGGATGGAATCATACGTCGGACACTCCTGGACACGTTGACCCCCAGATTCCTACCCACCCCTCATACCTTGTTCTTTAGCAGAACTTCTTCTTCTTCCTTTTCCTAAAAATTCCCTCCACACAACATCTCCAAAGATGACACTGGCTCCGAGCGAAATTATTTACCTCAAAGCCTCCTGTGTCTTGTGTGGAGCTAAAGTATTTTTTTTGTATTCTACATATAATCTATTTTGTATTATATTTACATACCATAACAACGCACTTAAAACAAAGCATATAGCTACCTACGAATTAATTTTATTCATTTAATAGATTCTTATTGGCCATGAAGTGGTGAATCATTTAAATTTAATGTTATTTATACAAATAGAACTGCGTCATATGCGCCTCACAATTTTTACCTGATATGGGTGTTTAAAATTTTTAATTGTTTTTAATGACTCAGAGGCCTTGTATTTTATCGGTAGGGAAAATTTGCCTAAAAACCTTACTAAAATTGCATGATTTGGAGCATCATATTCTTCAGCTTCAGCATCACCAGCAACCAACAGTGGCCATATACCACATACGTGTCTGTTTTTGTTATGTTGGGATCGGTAGGGAAATTCTTATTTCTTACCTACGAATAATAAAATTATAAAGTAGGTACAACATTTAATGTACAGTTTTGCAACCTGTTTGCTAAAACTTTTCGTGAAACATAAAAAAGATTCGTCTTTCAAGTGTTCATTTATCAGATTTCATTAAAATTTAAACAGATCTTTTTTTCAACTTTTCTTTGATCCTTTTCCCCAGAATCACTTTCCGAATTAGATTTTTTATTCTACGGGAAATGTAATAGGTTCATTTTCATCTTAGATATTTTCATATCATTTTAAACCGGCTTAGCACTAAATGGCGTTTAATTTGTTTTTTTTTTTTACAATTGTATAATCTATGGACCGTTTTATCTTTGCTAAATTCAAGGAAATATTTTTGTCTTTTCCGCTAACTAGTTAACGGAACAACCTGTCACTGTCAATACAACTTACATTACATTTTTTACTCAAGAAAATTGTGAATAAAAAATATGTATTTTAAGTCCAAATATGTATGTACACATAAAGTATTATTTATACAATCGTTTGCAGGAGACTTTTGAAAGGATTTTAAATCATTTCAGTGAAAACACCGTCAATCACCGTCAATTCCTAATGTGATGAAATTCTCAAATCAATTATTTACAAGCAAATAGCCAACACAAAGGAAGACGGATTGATAAGATATTATTAACAGACTGATTACAAAATCTAATGCACAGATGGAATGTAGGCATGCTTAGTCTGTTCTACAAGTATTTTAATGTAGCCTGCTCTAAGGAGGA
The DNA here is from genome assembly GCA_026573805.1 of Hesperophylax magnus. Taxonomy (NCBI): domain Eukaryota; kingdom Metazoa; phylum Arthropoda; class Insecta; order Trichoptera; family Limnephilidae; genus Hesperophylax; species Hesperophylax magnus. The sequence continues at coordinate 333,010 of JAIUSX010000210.1, read as the reverse complement.
AGCATCCTAGAAGGACAGGAGCGGGATACCCATTCACAGAAATTGATGTTGGCTTCATGACAAGGGGTCGTTTCTTTGAATTGTTTTTGTGTAAGTCGGCTCGTATGTGGAACGAGCTACCAGCACCTGTTTTTCTGCCTTTATATAATCCGGGTATCCTCAAGACTCGCATTAATAAATCCCTTACTACAGCCCCTACCTTAACTCGCATCACAATGCTGCCCAACTGGGTAGAGACATAGTTCCTCTAACTTTACACTGTGTGGACCGGTGAGCTCTTGTAAGGTAAAAGAAAGACTGAACCTCTGCGCTTAAGGATTGACATGCATTGTGTACGAGTGTGTACCTATATTATAATAATGTATTATACACACTGTATATGGCCAAACGAAAAACATAACATTTTATGAAAAACACAGTTTTTTTGTATCGAAAATAGCTAAAGATCTTAAATAAAAACAACGAATTTGATTTTTTGACTTGTACCAAGACTATTTTTCTTCTAAGAAACTTCTTAATGTAGTAACCGATCATTACTTCTAAGAATTAATTATCGGTAGGCAGCTATAAAGCCAAAAAAAACTGTAAGTTTTTCTTTAAAATCGTCAGCATTATCAGCATTCTTGCCTTCAAACACAGAGTTGGAATTCATTAGAAGTTAATTAACCAAGGTGATTAATGAATTTTAGAGCCTCGGGCACAGTGAATATTATTATTTTTAATTACCTACTGATTTTTTTTTGCGAAAATTTAATTAAATTAAGATTTTGGTAGGAGTAAACGTTGCGCAGTGTCATAATATATTTAGGTGGTTGGAAGAAATTATTCAAAATAGAGCAGTAAGAGCAATGAGATCTATACTAAGGAGAGGGAAATATGCACAGAATAATCAAATGAGAGAGAAGCTGAATTGGATTCCAATTAAAAGAGATTACTATATAATGTGTTCATTTTTATACGTGAAATTATGAATAACCAAATGCCTAAATACTTTAATTATTTCATAGTATTTAGTAAAAATGTTCATAATTATGAAACCAGAAATGTTTATAGAATAAGATTGCCGCAAATGATAAATACAGAATCACAGAATTCCTTAGTGTTTAAAAGATTAAAGATGTATAGTGAAATGACTGAAAGTCTAAAGAACGAATGTATTTTAAAAATGTTTAATTCAAAAACATAATTAATAACATGAATTTTATTGCGTGTAAATAGTAATTTATAGCAGATTCTTCAAAAGTAACCAGCTGCTAACCCTATACAAATCTCAACAATTGAATTTAGGAGCCACCTCTGGGCTGGAGCCCCACAATACTTGATAAACGTATTTGCTTCTGAGCAATGGAGGGCAGTCCGTCTGATAATCGTCTGTCCATCGTTAACAGGTCGATTGACATCTCTAATGCCCAGACGCAATGTGGGCATGCTAAGTTTGTTCTACAGGCATTTTAATGGAGCCTACTCTAAGGAGCTAGCAGCATTCATTACCCGTTGCACCGGTGTGCTTGAAATTTGACGTACACGAGCGGAACACCCGTTGGCTTCATGAAAACGGGACGGCTTGTTTTAGGAACGATTTATCTGTTTTCCCTTTTTCATATAATCTGGGCCGCTTTAAGCACTTGTTATACGCCAGCGGATTTGCTCAAACTGTCAAAATGTCTTCATTTTTTGTCGCTAGAGGGCGGTAGTTGTACATTAATGAACTTGTTCAAATACAACGTCAAATGTGCGTTCATCATGTAGCGCATCATGAACGTACGCAATCGGAAATCGTAAATATTAAGTAAAACAAACAACTTAGTAAAAAGTTATGACTTATTTGCCGAACCTACTATTTTGGTAAAGCATTCAATTTGTCATTTTTTATAAATGTTTCATCATTCACTTGCTGTTGTCAAATCTAATTAGATTTGAATGGCTTTTAGCTTTATGAATCGCATTTGAGAAACATTTCCGATACAAAGAAAGTTTGTTTTACACGGTGTTCGGAAACTCGTGGTATAAACGGTATAACTTGTGAATGAATCTACCTATCATTTAAAGTCAATTTCGGGTTATGCCTTTTTTATTTGAGCTTTCGTTTTCGAGAAAATCGAAGGTGGATTTTTTTGGTAAATTTATATTTTTTATATGTGATAGAATATCTATACATATTAATAACATAATTAATAAAAATTGAGCTAGAGAAATAAAATAAAGTTTATTTTTTTATTTAACCTTAGATAACTAAATTGTTTTCATTGTTTCATTGTAACATACCTTTCGTCGAGTGGACTATACAATAAAACACTAGAAATAAATCAAAAATATTTAATTAAGATAGGAACTTGTTACATGGCATAAAAGTAAGGTTTATAATGAACAAATTCATATCAAAATATCACTTATTTATTGTTTTTGTGTTTAATTCGTAGAACTCCATTTAATTTTTTAAAAATTTAATTAAAATCCAATTTAATAATATAATTATTAAATTTTTTTTAAATTAAATTTAAAAAAAATCAAAATATCAGTCTACACAGTGACCACACATGTCAACATTATGTGGTGTTATAAATTGGGGTCCTTAGAAATAATAACTCAGATTCTTGAGAGTTAAATTGAATCACTTTTTATTTGACAATAAACTTCCAATTTCACAGGTATGATTAAGCACTTTTTAATAACTACTCTGGGTACCGGTACTAGTTCCCGTAGTTATTTCGGAGAGGTGAAACCTTTGATTGTTTTTGAATAAGAGCGGTGTTTTTAAGCAAAGACCACCTTTTTATAACCTGACAAAAAGACTGTTGACATTCAAATTCAAAAGGCCGCAAAACAGAGATCGTCTTTGCTGACAGAATTTAATCAAGCAATTAGCAGAGGCGCGAACCTTTCATAAATAATATAATTTAGCTTTCATAGATGTCACTAATGGTACATAATTACCCTGAAAATTATACATGCACCCCCCGAAAGAAACTCAATTCACCAATTAAGGTTCTTTCTAATAAAAGAAAAATTATATAACTACATTAATATTAACCAAAATAAAAAAATTAAAAATTTAAATTCTAAAATCATTGAAAGAAAAAAACAAAATAAATATAAAGGATTCAGTTTTTAACAACACAACACAAATCTTGATTGGCTTCATCTTCTAATTCCATCTGGATGGGTTCCTTGTTATGATTTCCATGAGAATAACCTTGTGCACGAGGGGTCATCAGTTTTGCACGAGGATTCATCAATTTGAGCCAGGGTCATCAATTTGGTTACATCAGTTTGTGGCGTGCAATGAAAAAACATAAATTGCACGATCGTGGTGTTTTTTCATATCGCCCTTTGTTGAACGAGGCAGTCATTGGCGTTCAAAGTTGTCCTCTACGGGTAGCAGACAGATTTTTGTAATTGGTCGCACGAACGTCCCTTGTGATGTCCGGAGGGTGACTACCCTTGTGATTCCATCAGTTCCAGGATGGCAGGATAGTATACGAGCCATTTTCCATAGAGTGGGGGGTAAGTTATCTTCCTTCAAAATAACTAGATCATTTTCCTGGAGGGACCTCTGGTTGCTGGTTTGCCATTTGTTCCTCCGTTGAAGCTCTCCCAGATAATCCTTTTTCCACCTGAACCAAAAGGATTGAATTAGTTCTGTCATTTTTTTATACTGATTTAGTCTGTTGTATGGTACATCTCGGACATCTTCTTCTGGAATAACAGATGCATTTGTGCCCATAAGGAAATGGTTAGGAGTCAGAGGATTTAAATCATTAGGATCGTTAGACAGTGGTGTTAAGGGTCTGGAGTTGAGACAGGCTTCGACTTGACATAGTACAGTATAAAAAAGCTCAAAAGTTAAAGATGAACAATTAGTAATTCTATACAAGTGATATTTGGCAGATTTGACTGCGGCCTCCCACAGACCTCCTTGCGTTGGTGCGCGTGGAACGATAAAATGCCATTCTATTGACCTATTTGCTAAATACTCCTGAATTTTGTCATCATTTTTTCTCAAACTGGCATAAAGTTCCTCCAGTTTATTACATGCTCCTTTGAAAGTAGAAGCATTGTCGGAATATATTTTCTTGGATTGACCTCTGCGAGATATAAACCGTTTCAAACAATTTAAAAAAGTTTCGCTAGATAAATCTGTTACTAGCTCTAAATGGACAGCCTTAGTAACAAGACAAACAAAAATGCATAGATACGATTTAATTAGAGGAGCTCTCTTCAGAACCCCACTTTTGATTTGGAGCGGACCCGCGTAGTCCAAACCGGTTACAGAGAAAGGCCTGCTAGGGGTTATTCGGTCCATAGGCAAATTACCCATAATTTGCTGGCCTACGACGGGGCGGCATCTAAAACATATTATACAGTTATGTAATATTCGTTTCACTGTGTTTTTACCGAATATCGGCCAAAATTTTAACCTTATTTCGGCTAGTAACGCTTGTGCTCCTGCATGTAAATTCGCATAATGATAGTGACGTATTATTAATTCTGTCAACTTATGCCTTGCAGGTAAAATAATAGGATGTTTTTGTTGAAAAGTTAAATGTGTTGCTGTGGACAATCTCCCACCAACTCGTATTAATTGGTCATGTAAAAACGGGTTGAGAGCCTTTAAAGAACTATTTTTATTTACACTTCCATTTTTTATTAAGGCTTCTCGTTCTGCCTGAAAACTGTATTTTTGTGACGATACAATTAAATATTTCAAAGCTAATTCAAGTTCTTCAACGTTTAAATTTCCGGATATTTTGGTCTTTAACTTATCACAAATATTTATAAATCTTAATACATGGGCAGTTACACGTTTTAGTTTAGTTAAAGAAGAGAATTTCTTAAAGATGTCCCATTCATCCGGATTAGTTACAATCAAAACATTGTTTCCTTTAACTTCCGGAGGGTTTGAACAAGATATTTTCGATAGCGGCTGTTACGTTAGCGTTTAGGCCATGTAATATACTATAGGTGTGTTACACAAATAGTCATCGCCGCACAAGCCGGCGGCAAAGCTTGATACTCCAATCATTCAGGGTGTGGATTATAGTCAATTTCCCAATTAAAACAAGTCTCTTGTGATGAAGGTTTATTATACAGGTAATACAGGTTATCAACAGATCTACAAAGGTTACATAGCTTTTTAAGGCCTAACTAGTTACTTAGGCAATCTATTGACTCTAAGGGCTCTGATTGACAAGGTATATTATGCGCTCACGTGTAATTTACGGCGGATGCGGTGAGACGGTCGGCAGGGGCCATGGCAGGTGCCAGGCAGGGTGCAGGACGGGTGCAGAAAGGCGGCCACTAGGGCACACCACGCTGGACGGCAAAGGGACGCCAGGGCGGCGGCCGGAGTCGCAGAGACGATGGAGCAGAACGGGGGCACTGATTGGATGGCCAAGGGGGTCCACACAAACAGGCTAGGGCGGCAGACGCCCAGGGCTGAGGCCGGGGTCTACAAGTTCACGATCTCAGCCTGGGGTCGACGGTAGGTGGGGCAGCTAGCATCACAGGGGTACGAGGTTGGCGGCGTGGTCAGAGGCATGACCCAACTATACAACATAAGGTGCTGGTGGGAGACATCGGCAGACGGAGACAGGACCCAACTATATAACGTAAGGAGGCTGTGGTTCTGAGGGACTGGCGGCACACATGGTGAAACAAATCAGGCCGGTCCATATCTATGGCGACACCAATTTCGGCGGCGATGGTAACTCGGAACTAACACATTGTGTTGAGATCAGCGGGGTCGGCGGTCAACTGGCGCGTGGGCAGCTAGCCGCAAGTACTTGACCTGCGTTGGTCCTCGCTGGGGGGGGGCTTGTCCCACTCTTTGGCGCGTGCCCCATGCCCTTATAAGGACACGAAGTACATGATTGGCTGTTAACCCGCGTGATCGTGACAAGCAGAGAAGCGGATGTACTTGTATGTATTGGTGATCTAACACGCCATCAGTGCGTGGTTCGTTTCCTGCAATCGTGTGGACATACATAACTTTGCAGTTAGCTCTAGCAAGCTTTGTGCAAACATAACACTACCCTCCTTGTCGATGAAAGAAGATCCCAGGCAACGTGGCTGAAGCAGGGCAACGTCCTCTTGTTTGCCGTACGAGAGGTACAGAGCTACCTCATTTCACAAAGATTTAAACACTCCCTAACGAGCCAAAACAAAAATTTAACTACCTGAGAGCCAAGTTGAACAATCCCTAACAAATACACTGAACAAGGGTTGCCAAACCTCTTTCAAAAATAATTGCAGAAATGATCTCCAAGGCGCGATACAAAACACGCTATGATTTACATACACAACTTTTTTCCAAACAAAAAAATACACATGGCCTTCTTCCCAACAGAAAAGAATACTCATCACCTTCTTTCCAAACAAAAAGAATATACCTGGCTTGCTTTTTTTTTTCTCAAAAAAAAAGACAATACCAAAACAACAAATGTAGCATACAATGTGGTATTACCGAATGGATGTACACAATTTACCACCAGGCCTACACTTTCCATCAAACCACAAAAGAAGAACAATTAACAATGTTCACAATTGTACAATGTTATACAAAATGATATTCTGGTTAGAGAATATTATACGCTTATGCGATTGACCAAAATCAACCCATATTTCGCGTTTTTTACAATGAAATTCTTAAACTATACATGTTTTTTTTTTTATACACAAAATTCCTATTATGGAATGTGTACGCTGATTATATCATGCGATTGATCGAAATCAACCCATATTTGCGTCTTTAACAATGAAATTCTTGACACTATACAACACAAGTATCAATACACATGTTATGTTATTTCTTATTATCCATTGATAATTTTGAAAAACGGAAAACAACAAAAATTCTACTCAAGATTTTAACAATATATTCTCATTTAGTCATGGTTTGTCTGGTTGCTAATAATTCTTAGGCATATAGACCAATCCTCTCGTATCGCATATTGATTATACATGTCAACGCTACCAAGACCTACCATGTAATTAATTATAAGGCTAATATTATCCTATGACATTTAACGATTTATTTCCTATAAACCGTACAGCGCTGTACCAGGTGTTAACAAGAAACACCAGCACGTCGTAACGAAAACGTTCGACAAAATTTTCAGAACACTCATAAAGTGTTCTCACCAAATGACCAGACAAAACCCAAAATGACCTTAAGTGCAATTATCAACCCAATTCTTTGGTTAAGATTCAATAATGTCCCAAAATGACATAAATATGCAACCACCATTTGTCCTTAATGACCAACAATTTTAGATTTCCAAATCTAAGACATAATTACGTTATCTTTACAAAAACTATTTCTTCTTACCGGGTATATATTATAATTCATCTTTCTATGAGAACATACACACCACACTTGACATGGCGTAACACATATTACAATTACACAATTTTATTTCGTCACGACTTTATGAAGGACTTTACACGTTATTTCTTTTTATTGATACCGAGGCAATCAAATACGTGTTTACAACTAAAAAAAATTTACACCATAATTGACATGGCATAACATATAATATAATTACACAATTTTATTTCGTCTCAACTTTATGAAGGACTTTACACGTTATTTCTTTTTATTGATACCGAGGCAATCAAATACGTGTTTACAACAAAAAAAAATTCACACCATAATTGACATGGTGTAGCATATAATACAAAAGCACAATTTATTTCGTCTCAACTTTATGAAGGACTTTACACGCTGGTTTTTTTTTACCATATTGATACCGAGGCAATCAATTACGTGTTTACAAGAAATTACAATACACAACCCATAACCAATTAATAATTAGTTAGGGAACAATTTACACAATTATAATTTACAAACATATTACATACCACTCAACAACTACTGTGTGTGATAATTCAATCTCTGTTATATAAGACTTATTCGAGTCTTTTCAATTTAAAAATCGAGAACTACATAATCCGATTTCCAGAGATTGACTTCCTTAAAAATAACGACACGTATTCACTACGCAAGAAGGAGAAAAGAAAAAAAAAATTCCAGAAAAAAACAAATAATTGGTATGTAACCAATTAAATACAAAAACATTTGACATAATTTTCTATATAAGAGAATGTCTGAACAAAAACCACATACGGGGTTTCTCATTTGAACTATACAATTTATAACACAAGATATTTGAGTTATATTTACAAAATGGGTTCCTAATCTACCACTGATAACTTTAAGTGATGAAGAACGAAATCATCACTTCAAAAGTACAGGACATTTCTTACGCCGTTTCCTGTCAACGAAAAGAAGATTATATATACAAATATAACCTTAATTTGTACTAAAAATTGGTATATATTCTTAGTACAATAATTCCACGAAATATAAATTAAGTTTATTTTTCGGTCCCGGGCAGGATATTGAATGCTTAAGGCGGTTTTTTCCTTACTATAATAAAAAAAATTCCACTAAAACTTAAGGTTCTTGAATTTAACCCTCAATCAATGTAACGTGTCGTGTTTCGTAACGAAATATATACAAAAATGTATATTTTTAAATATAATTTTATATAACTTATGTAGTTACTTCATAACTACAACTTATATCTTCTATATCACAATACTCACTTATTGTGATAAATGTGTTTGATTTTCGATTTATTGTTATTTGCTATTTTAAAACGAGTTTTAGTTATGGAAGAGAGAGAAAAAGACATATCATGTATTTCTACAAGAATTCTGCTAGCTAGACAGAAACTCCCAGAAAACATGATAAACCAAAACAGAGAGGTTATAATGTCAGCCAAAACAGATACACTCAAAGATTCATGACGTCTTTGAGTTATAAAAATTGAATGACACCACAGCTCCTGTTTATTCAAATAATATTATTAAAAATGCACGAAATATATATGTTATTATATACATATTATATTGCATTGAACTGGGTGCGAGAAAAAAAAAAAAAAAATAAATAAACGTATTAACTTGAATGCGGTGACCTTTGATCGAATTCATATTTATTATTATTATGCGTAAATATTGTCTGTTGCGACGCGGGAATGGATCCTTTGTCGGTATTTTTAATAGACGTGACTTATTAAGATATCTCAAGTTACTGCTCGTAGCGTGTTTTATATTTTCTACCAACAATTTATTTTCTATGTAATATTTTTGTTGCGAGTTTTTATTCTGTTCAATGATTTTATTTTCTGTAATATAACAACAAATTCAACCCGATTAGTGACACTTATTAGGTGACATTGTTACCTAGTTTTATTATGTCTTTAATGTGAAATCTCCCTACGATTTTTCCATTTAAATCTTCCAGCTGGTATACCGTGCTAGAGATTTTTTGTTTCACCCGATTTTCTACAAAACGGGGTGCGAGTTTATTTGAGAAGTACGTCCCAGCTTTCGATTGTGCAAAGTTACGTCTCCATACAATGTCTCCAATTCCGTAAGAGGCCAACTTGTGTCTTGTATTGTACCGAGCGGCACTTTGTTTATATGCTTCCGCAAGAGAATCACTAACTTGGTCATAAATAGCTACTAGTTCTTGTAATTTTTCCGCGTATTCTGCTACTGTATCTGGTTGTTCGTCATTTCGACTACCAGACGAGATACGCCAATGTGAAGTTCCGTGTACTGTCTTCTCGAACCCGTGCATAAGAAAAAATGGGGTGAAACCAGTCGTAAGATTGACAGTATTGTTTATCGCCGCTTGAACCGTTTTGACGTGTTTTGACCACTGACGGTGATCATTGCCTACTAGAATAGCCAATGTAGTACCGATTGTTTGGTTATAGCGTTCCACTACATTATTCATAGGCGTATAGAATGTGTTGTAATAAATATCTGGGACGCCGTACTGAGATAAGAAGGCTTTAAAGGTGTTTGATATGAACTGTCGACCGTTGTCCATTATCAGTGTTCTAGGGACAGAGATTGGTAAGAAAATATTATATTCTAAAACTTCTATAATGGCTTTAGCCGTAGCATGGCGTAGTGGGAATAACCAACAGTATTTAGTGAAAACGTCTACCACACTTAAAATGTGAAATTTACCATCATAACCCTTGGGGTAGGGACCTATCAAATCTATACTTAAACTCTGCATTGGTCGGTCGACGTTCTTGGGATGCGACATGTACCCTAAGGCTGGTTTCGTTGAATGTTTATAAGCCTTACAAGTATTACAAAGAGACACTAACTTTTTCACATCATTATACATACCGGGCCAAAAATTTCTTAATGACAATTTTTTAAAGGTTTTAAACACACCAGGATGTATTGACGCGGAAGAATTATGACAATCCGAGATAATAGCTTGCCGATCTTCTACAGGGGACACTAATTTCCATTCGTAGTCTTCTTGTAAAGAAAAATCAGCTTTGCAATGTTTAAACAACTTATTTTCTTGTATCAGGAAGTTAGGACAATTTTGTGGGGTATCAACGCATTTTTTATAAAGTTCTGTGTACCATTTGTCTTTAGTATTAGGCGCGCTTAATAATGAGTCTAGCTGAGTAATTTCTATACGTGAAAGTGCGTCCGGTACTATATGCAGGGAACCTTTACGGTGAATAATATCAAAATCGAATTGAGACAAACGAGTCGCCCATCTAGCAAGTCTACCTGAAGGATTTTCTAGTGACATCAACCACCTTAAACTCGAGTGGTCTGTGACTACTGTGAACTTTGACCCTTCGACGTATGAGCGAAAGTTGTACACGGCGTCCAGAATAGCTAATAATTCGCGCTCTGTGGTGCTATAATTTTTCTCCGCCTTTGATAATACTCTCGAGTAATATGCTACAGGGTGCTCTGCGTCTTCGAATTGTTGAGAGAGACATGCACCGATTGCAAAATTTGAGCTATCGCATTGTATTATAAAAGGTAATTTAAAATCAGGACAACTTAATACCGGTGCCGAAATCAATGCATTTTTCAAGGTGGTAAATGACTTTTCTACTTCATCATTCCATGTATAATTAGGTAGGTTCTTCTTACCCCCAGTTATATGAGTTAAAGGTGCGGCAATGTTTGAAAAATTGTCAATAAAACGTCTGTAATAACTACATAAACCTAAGAATGATTTCACCTGTTTTGTATTCTGAGGACGGGGAAAATTCTTAATAGTTTCAATTTTCGCCGGGTCTGTGCGGAGACCTTCCCTGTCTATAACAAAACCTAAGTATTTTAGTCTTGATTTACAAAATTCAGATTTTTCCATATTTAATGTTAATCCTGCATTCTTAAGTATACCACATACTTTTTTAAGAAGTTCAATGTGTTCTTCAAAAGTTTGCGAAATAATAATTAAGTCATCTAAATATGCAAAAAGGTTTGGTTCAAATTCTGGACCGAAAAGAGTGTCTACCAGACGTTGTAACTCATTTGGAGCATTTCTTAAACCAAAAGGAAGTCTTACAAACATAAACGTACCTCTACCTGGTACCACAAAACTGGTTTTCTCGCGAGACGACATGTGCAATGGAATCTGCCAGAAGGCTTTAAGTAAGTCTAGCGATGTAATGAAATTTGCGTGACGAAGGTTGTCCAAAATACGATGCACATTTGGAAGTGGGTAAACCTGGGCTTTGGTAGCCATATTAAGACGTCTACTATCAAGGCAAAACCTTGCAGTTCCATCCTTCTTGGGTACCAGTATCACTGGATTTGACCAAGGAGATTTACTTTTTACTATTACGCCTAATTCTAACATTTTGTCAACTTCGTTTTCTAGCTGCTTCAACCTCACAGGAGATAAGGGGTAATAGCGCTGTTTAATTGGTAAACCTTCAGTTTCAATAACATGTTCGATTAAATTCGTTTTACCCAAACCGCATTTAGCAAAAGATATGGATTGAAAATCCTCCATTACATCACTAAGAGATTTCATTTGTTCCGGTGTAAGATCGTTTTTAGATTTTACAACATTAACCTCTGAGATAGAAGTGTACGAAATATTTTGTTCTGACGTGAATAAATTCGGAGCTATGTTGAATTTCTTCCAGAAATCGATACCTAAAATGATCTTTTGACCCAGTGAGGGAATTACTATGAAGTCTATAGTTTGTGATATACCGTTATAAATTATTGGTAGTGAAATTTTTCCCAACACTTCCTGTCTCTTGTTATCTGCCGTCGTAATTAACAAGTTGCAGGGTGACAACGTATACGAAGAGAAATGTTTGTGTAAATTTCCTCCAATACACGACAAAGATGCTCCCGAATCTAATAATCCTGATAACATACGATTATTGACATAAAATGTTACATGCGGTCGGCCATCACCGCTGCATTCCACGCTTCTAGGGAATCAGTATACGAAAATAATTTTACATAATTTAGCCAGTCATTCCATTCTTTTTTCCTAGTGTTTAAAGATGGCTTTGAATTAGAATGACCGTCTACCAGTTTTTTTGATTCCTATTACATTGAAACGGGGGTGGTTTTGACAAATCCGGCATAACATTTGCTCTGTTGTCATCCGGCTTTTTCCATCGCGGGCTACGGCGCGGGATACTACTATTGCTAACTGCATTACAATATTTTGCAAAATGGCCATTTTGATTGCATCTGAAACAAGCACGGTTAGCTAAGTCAGTCGACCTTTGTGTAATCATTGCTAACTGAGAGTTTTTATTCTGGCCAAACAATCTATTTTTGTTACGTAGTTGAGAATTATCATGATGAGTTTCATCCATGAGCTCACAACTTTTAACTAAATCGTTACAAGAGCTAGGTGCATTGTACGAGAAAAGTTTATTATATTTGTGTAATAAACCATTTTTAACTGTTAAAGCCAAGTCTTCCTCGGACAATGGAGATGTTAATTTATTATTCAAAGACGACATTAAATTTACATATTGTCTAACAGATACATTATATAACTGTTTGTAATGGTGTAATTTAGATTTAATTCTGGAATCACCTTCGAGAATTTTAGAGGCACCGAGGCAGTATCGGTCTCAACATAACTCGAGACGGAATTGAATTTAATCTTGTCCATCTCGTCACATAACGACTGCAATTCCGTAACATTAGAGATTTCACGACCGATTTTTAATTGCGCATATACCGGCAGGAGACCTTTTGTGATTAATGATAGAAGTTCCGATTCCGGAAGAGGTATATTTAGTTTAGAATTTATCGCTAATGCCTCCAGAATGTAGTCTGACGCCCTCTCATGAACTTTCTGACTTAAATTAAATAACTTCGACTTCTCAGTTATTTGGAATGACGGGTTTTCAAATCTTTTTAAAAAAGCTATCTTAATTTCTTCCCATTTCAGGTTAGTCTTAAAAATTTTCCTGTAAAATAATAAAGCGGAACCGGTCAGCAAGTCAATGAACCCTCTAGCTAGGTCTTCCCAATCCACGCCTCTGGCATATTGTAACTCAGTAACTCTATCCAAAAAAACACGAACGTCCGTATTGCCATCAAAAGAAATTTTCCAGTTCGTTAAATTTACGATTTTCCTTTCGACGTATCTTAAATTGGTTCTATCCACGTTCTGATGCACAACAATCGGGTTTATAACATCGTGGGAAACGGAACTACTTGCTTTAGGTGTCGTACTAACTTCTGGCGAACTTAATGATATAATTGGAGGTTCTGTGCTCACATTTATTGATGCATTATATGCCACACATTGATCTCTTAGAGATGACACAGCCCTTTTTGGAACTATACCTCTTTCTATTAACCACTTTTTAATTGAAGGCGCTGTCGCTTTTTCAAAATTTAAAATTCTACCAATATTGGGAGGATCCATGATTTAATAATGGTAACAACCGGTAAGGTCTACGGATCTTAATTAAAAACAACCAATACGTTATTTATTTAATAATGTGAATTAAAAAACGATAACTGAATTTAATCCGACGGAGAATTAATACTTGGAAGTTCTTTTGAGTATTTGAATTATTTCAACTTATTACAATGAAACAGATAAGCAAAGCTTAACCTGACAAAAAAAATTATTTCTATAACGAAACAATTAAATTGCATTCCAAAATTGAAATAACACATCTATCTCTCGGAAACATCCACATTTAACATTTATTACGTCGTAATTTCTCGTATTTGGTTTATTACGTATTTAGTAACAGAATGTATTTGCTTCACGCTTCCGACGGCACATTCGTATTACAAACACTCCCGGATCAGAAATTGAATTATAACACACAGCTGTGGGAAAAAAACATTAATATTATAGTAAAACATAGCAACAAAAGACGTATTTTATCGGGCTAATTGACTATCCATGCTGTGGCGCCAGTGTTACGTTAGTGTTTAGGCCATGTAATATACTATAGGTGTGTTACACAAATAGTCATCGCCGCACAAGCCGGCGGCAAAGCTTGATACTCCAATCATTCAGGGTGTGGATTATAGTCAATTTCCCAATTAAAACAAGTCTCTTGTGATGAAGGTTTATTATACAGGTAATACAGGTTATCAACAGATCTACAAAGGTTACATAGCTTTTTAAGGCCTAACTAGTTACTTAGGCAATCTATTGACTCTAAGGGCTCTGATTGACAAGGTATATTATGCGCTCACGTGTAATTTACGGCGGATGCGGTGAGACGGTCAGCAGGGGCCATGGCAGGTGCCAGGCAGGGTGCAGGACGGGTGCAGAAAGGCGGCCACTAGGGCACACCACGCTGGACGGCAAAGGGACGCCAGGGCGGCGGCCGGAGTCGCAGAGACGATGGAGCAGAACGGGGGCACTGATTGGATGGCCAAGGGGGTCCACACAAACAGGCTAGGGCGGCAGACGCCCAGGGCTGAGGCCGGGGTCTACAAGTTCACGATCTCAGCCTGGGGTCGACGGTAGGTGGGGCAGCTAGCATCACAGGGGTACGAGGTTGGCGGCGTGGTCAGAGGCATGACCCAACTATACAACATAAGGTGCTGGTGGGAGACATCGGCAGACGGAGACAGGACCCAACTATATAACGTAAGGAGGCTGTGGTTCTGAGGGACTGGCGGCACACATGGTGAAACAAATCAGGCCGGTCCATATCTATGGCGACACCAATTTCGGCGGCGATGGTAACTCGGAACTAACACATTGTGTTGAGATCAGCGGGGTCGGCGGTCAACTGGCGCGTGGGCAGCTAGCCGCAAGTACTTGACCTGCGTTGGTCCTCGCTGGGGGGGGGGCTTGTCCCACTCTTTGGCGCGTGCCCCATGCCCTTATAAGGACACGAAGTACATGATTGGCTGTTAACCCGCGTGATCGTGACAAGCAGAGATATCGCGGATGTACTTGTATGTATTGGTGATCTAACACGCCATCAGTGCGTGGTTCGTTTCCTGCAATCGTGTGGACATACATAACTTTGCAGTTAGCTCTAGCAAGCTTTGTGCAAACATAACACGGCCAAGTGTTGTTTTCTCTAGTCAACCACTCTGGCCCATGCCACCATATTGAGGAATTCACTAGTTGATCAGCAGTAGCTCCTCTTGATAATATATCTGCTGCATTGTCAGAGGATGGCACATGACGCCATTGTTCTGGGTTACTAAGTTCTTGAATTTCAGCGACTCGATTCGCTACGAATGTGTTCCAACGTGCTGGTTGACCTTTTATCTAACATAACGCTATCGTGGAATCACTCCAATAAAATGTATCTACTTCCATCATACCTAATGCTTGTTTGACATTTTTTATTAGTTTTGCTAGTAATACAGCGCTACATAGTTCCAGCTTGGGTAATGATATGCATTTTAATGGCGCTACTCTGGATTTGGATGTTATTAAATGAGAATGTTGCTTGCCATTGTGATCCATTGATGTGATATAAATGCAGGCTCCATAAGCCTTTTCAGAGGAATCACAAAATCCATGTAATTTAATATTACTAGCGTGCTTGCATACAATTTTCCTTTCAATCTTCAATACATTCAATTGGTTTAATTCATTTATATAACTTCTCCATGGCATCAGTATTTCATTTGGTAATACTTCATCCCAGGAAGCCTTGGATTGCCATAATCTTTGCATTATTAATTTCGCCACAACAATAACTGGTCCAAGTAACCCCAATGGGTCAAATGTTGATGCTATGCTTGACAATATTTGGCGTTTATTTTCACTATGCTTTGATGGTTTTGTTATAACATAAGAAAAATAATCTAACTCATTATTCCAGATTAAGCCCAGAATTTTTTCATTCTTGGGTTTGTCAGATAGAATTTTTTCACAATTGTTCTGTCCGGCAATTTCAGCTTGGCCCGACTCGGATGACAAATCCAAGATATTAGATCTCCATTTTCTTAACCTCATGCCTGCAGACAGCAATATGTCAATTAATTGACCTTTTAAATTTCTACAGGATTCCAAATTATCGTCTCCGGTCAATAGGTCATCGATGTAAAAATTGTTTTTATGACTTGACTAGCTTTAGGAAAAGTAATTTTGTTATCCATACCAACTTGTTGTAGGCATCTTGTAGCTAGGAAAGAGGGAGGACTTAACCCGTACGTTACAGTTTTCAGCTTGTAATGCTGAATTTCATCTTCCGGTGATTCGCGCCAGACTATTTTCTGCAAGTTGCGGTCAGCTGCACTCACGTTTATCTGCCGATACATCTTCTCGATGTCAGCTGTCATGACATATTGGTGTTTTCTGAAAAGTAACAATTGGGTATATAAATCCTTTTGAATGACAGGTCCTACCATCAAGGCGTCATTCAAGGAAATTCCTTTGGAAGTTTTGGCTGATCCGTCAAAAACAACCCTCACCTTCGTGGTGGAGCTCGATTCCTTAATGACGGCGTGATGTGGTAAAAAATAGGAGTTATGATCTCCTTCTAGTTTATCACATACCTCCATGTGACCTAGTTCCTGGTATTCTCGCATAAATTGTACATATTGCGATTTTAATTCTGTATTTAAAGATAATTATCTTTCTAAGTTTTGGAATCTTTTCTCCGCTGTTGTCAATGAGTTTCCTAATTGATCAATACAAGGACGGCGTGGTAAAGTTACTGTAAATCTACCGTCTTCTTCTCTTGCATGAGTAGCTATGAAATTAGCCTCGCAAGCTTTCTCCTCATGATTTTGATATTTCATGGGGTTGACTTCTTCAAGATTCCAAAATTTTTCAATTTGATTGCTTAGTTTATTTATGGATAAGCTACAGAATTGTGATACTGGCCTTTGGTTGGGATATACGTTGGTCGGTCCTGAGACGATCCATCCCAGTTGTGTTCGTTGAAGTGTGGGACCGGTATCCAACTTCATTCTATCATTGGTCAGGATGTCCCAAAAACCTTCAGCCCCCAACAAGATGTCGATAGGCGCTGCGATGTTGAAATTGGGGTCTGCCAATTCTCATCCTTGAGGCAACTTAATCTGGTTTCTCGGTATTGATGTTTGCGGCAGACTTGTCGTTATTTCCTGTAATATCAGACAAGATATTGTATTTTTATAGTTGGTTCTTAAAGAATTAAAGTCTACCGACACACTTTTCCTTATGTGTGTACCATTATTGTATAAGCCCGATACCGGCTTATTTATGTGATTAAATTTTAAATTTAATTTTTTTGCAAAATCCTCTCGATTCTAATGCACCTTTGGCCGTTGCCATTAATGAATAATATTGATTTTCAAATGATTCTCTCTGAGAAGCATTTTCGATTTTATTTACATCTGAGATTTCCTCAATTTCATCCTGAATAACTTCAAATTCATCAATTATAGATTTAATTCTGTCATATCTTAGTGTTATTTCGTGAGCTGAAAGAGTATTCAATGCATCATTGAATCTGGTTATTTTTCCCCTTAAAACTCCGCGTTTCTTTACTAATCCTTTCAATTTCTCCATCGTATTATGAATCGCGACAATAAATTTCCGATAATTAAATGATCACAAAATAATTCACTAAAACTGGTAAATTATTCGCGTATTAATACTCCAATTTGAAAGAAATGATGACAAAATCCTTACAATGTTTACTATTTTCGATAAAATCTGCACATAAAACACGTAGCTAATATTGTTATTGTGAAATGTCATACAAAATTAAGTTATGACTTGCAATTTTTATGATGTTGACAAACAGTAAATCGGAATATCTTGTAACAAATTATTTCTAATATTATTATTTGAATAAATAATAAAGATATTTTGGGAATTCTAGATGTGATAGGAGTTGGATTTGGAAGGATTGGACTTATCTGTCTGATGCGATGGCGTGTTTCCAGGTTCTCAGACTTCCAGCTACTTCCAGCTTGATCTCTCAAGGATCTCTTCAATATTTTTGGCCGCTTGGTTTTTGTTTAAATTTCTGTAATCTCGCTTGGATTACAATATCCGGATCGCTAGGACCATGTTATAAATTGGGGTCCTTAGAAATAATAACTCAGATTCTTGAGAGTTAAATTGAATCACTTTTTATTTGACAATAAACTTCCAATTTCACAGGTATGATTAAGCACTTTTTAATAACTACTCTGGGTACCGGTACTAGTTCCCGTAGTTATTTCGGAGAGGTGAAACCTTTGATTGTTTTTGAATAAGAGCGGTGTTTTTAAGCAAAGACCACCTTTTTATAACCTGACAAAAAGACTGTTGACATTCAAATTCAAAAGGCCGCAAAACAGAGATCATCTTTGCTGACAGAATTTAATCAAGCAATTAGCAGAGGCGCGAACCTTTCATAAATAATATATTTTAGCTTTCATAGATGTCACTAATGGTACATAATTACCCTGAAAATTATACAGAAAATTAATTATAAAAATTTAATTAAAATCATATTTAATAATATAATTATTAAATTTGATTTAAATTAAATTTAAAAAAAATCAAAATATCAGTCTACACAGTGACCACACATGTCAACATTATGTGGACCACATGCTGCACTGTTTACTCAAATTAGGAAGGTAATGAAAGAGTCAAAGTCGGGGAGCGGGGGGAAGTAGGTGATTTCGAATTTCGCCGAGTAGCGCGTCGTCGCCTCGACGAGCGATTAGTTATGGGGTTAAAGTTAAAAAAGGAATCATGTTGACTAATACATTGGAGTTGTTTAAAAAAATAATCGAATTGTACTACTCTCTGCCCTTCTATGCAAATGTCATCGCTTTCTTCTATCACCTCTTCAATAGTAAGCTCCTGCTCTGATTCTTCACGGTTCCATCCTTGGTCTTCGGTCTTCGGTAATTTCGCCAAAGAATTTCTGTTTTTTTGCTCCTAAACAATATAGATATAAAAACTGATTACCATAATAATAATAATGATAATAATAATTGGATAACTTGTATAGCGCGGTTTTTGTGCAAAATCACCTCAAGGGCGCTTGTTATTCAATCTGATTTTGAGATTATTATTAAATAATAAAATTTTAGTAAAATACAAACCTATTATCACGATGTTGGGAACACGCGTCATAGAAATCATAAAAATTCTCGCCTTTCGACAATATACTTCATAAGTGCTAAAGCAGGTGCATGTAACAAGTGTTCCGATAAATCAGGAATATAGGTAAATAGGTTATGAGAAATCGTCTTTTCAAACTTTGACACCTCATATCTCAGAACAAGTTAAGTGAAGTTAGAACCCTATCCAAATGAGGTGACGAATAGTAAATGCGAGATATTTGAAGTCAATAAGTATAAAAGTACCTTTTCGACAGTAGTGGCTGATGAACCAATAAGAATATCCTCGTGGTCTAAAGTTTGGTCCTTTGTGTGCAATATTTACAGTAGGCTCATTTGGTTCTATCGTATGTGTTTTTGCTGTATTTTTTCCTAAATAAAAAAGCAAAAAAAAATAATATTTTGATGAAAAATAATAGTCCATTAATTGGTATCAAAAATATGAAGTCTGAGAATGACATGCAAAAGGTAGTATTAAGCCGTTTTAGAAAGCCGTTTTCCAGCAAATCACCATTGTGCCTTACAACCCACTCTTAAGACCCGCATTAACAAATCCCTCCCTTTAGCACCTATCTTAACCCACCTCACAACGCTGCCCAACCGGGTAGCGACATAGTTCCCCTGCCTTTACACTTTGCAGACAGTGGCGCTCTTGTGAGGTGTCACATAAAAATTTAATAAATTAAAAATTACTAATGTCCGATTATGTTGAAACACAAATTTGTCGTTTGTCAATAAAAAATTCTACCCAAAAACGCCCTTTGCTACATTATTAAAATGTTTATTTATTTATATTAACACAGTCGGTATCATAAGATGTAAAAAAATTATAACAATGAACTCACAAAATAAAATCATACAAAATTCATTTATTTAATGGCCCATGTATCTCATAATAAAAAACAAATTACTAAAATACCACAGATCCGTTTTAAATATTTGTTATTCCTTTGGGTTAAAAAAATATTCAATCTGGTTGAATATTTTGGCCTCATTTCTAAATTTATAATTCGGGTTCTTAAAAAATTTATTTTTATTTTATAAAACTCAGTAATTAACAATTCAATAAAATACATTAGCTGGACAATTTGCCTGCATCCTAACTAATTCTCACAGATTAACATAGCAGCCAATAAACCTTTTCAAATATTTAAAAAATAAATTCAACAGAAAAAAATAACGTACCAAATTATATGTGTTTGTAGAAATCACTGTAATCAATATTTTTTAACTTTTAAAATTGACAAAACTTGAGATAGCTTAAATTTATAAATTAATCATACACACTGAGGGTCGCTTAACTTGTGCACTGCAGAGGTTTTCTTAACAGAGTGAATGTATAAAAAAAATGTTGCACATGTCACTGATATAAGTAATACATACTGTCAGACAGGGACGGGCAATTGGGTGACAGGTTGGGTGAGGGAATGCAGGAACATATGTTAGAGGGAGAAGCATATAGTTCAGTTAACAATATATATATATATATATATTATATATATTAAAAGAGAAAAAAGAGAGAAAGTGCACAAAACAATTGATATACTTTGACAAATAAGTTTTAGAAAACAGAGGGAAGAAATAGTTAAACAAAGAAATAAAAAAAGTTCGTAATGCATAAACGAAGTATAATAATAATTTTTGGATGATTTGTATAGCGCCGTTTTTCACCGTTTTTTCAAAATCACCCCAAGGGCGCCGTTTAAGTTGTGGTTTTTTATCATGTTTTAAGCAGCAATTAATTATCTACTAAAAGTACTGCATGTATCAAACAAATACGTCGAAATTATATTATATATTATTTTGCTTGTCTAAATTTTTCACGCAATCAATTCCATTTCGAAAATGACCATTAAATGAAAAGCAAATTACGAGTTCGTTGAACCAGATTTCACGCAGGACTAACGAACATCAATACCATCGAAATAAGTACGGTTAATCAGCAAGTCAATAAAAAAGTTGATTTCATTAAATTAAGAGATATTCCAAAAACATAATAAGAATGTTCGTAATTTGGTACTATTTCAATACTGCCAACAAAATATCTGTAATGCAGGTATAAAGAGTGTAAGTGAAAAAAAAAATATTTCATTTTTTTAACCGCTGTGATTTTTAATCTTCATGTGGTATCAAATGAAAAAATCTGTAAAATATGTTTCAATTATAAATGGGCATTTGTTACTTAATCACCCAATAAAAGTAATAGCAGATTTATAAATTTGAAATCGCTCTTCTGAATAGTTGTTTTTTTTACTTGTTCTGTTTGTGCTTAGCATGATATCTGCTTTTTCTTATAAGTTAACATCATAATCTTATATTTTGATCTACAAACTTATTTTTTACATGCAAATTCATATTTATAAATTCATAAATTAGATAAAATAGCGTTTTTATCGAGACAATATTTTTTGTTGTCCAGGCTTTCCTACTGCCCCTTAGATAAACTGCACCGTTCTGTCGGACAGTGTCGTAGATAAGTATAGGGTGGCAATTAAGTCAGGGCACGACAATCATCAAAGGCGAATCAAATCCCAGGGGACAGTGTGCTACAAAGCGATTCATTTACATGGTCTGATCATTTACAACAGGGCTGCCACTAGAGTTTTTTGTATTTATTTTAATTTTATTTTTAAATATTAACGCTTAGTTATAATTTATTATACATGAATTTAATTATAATCTATTTACCTTATATTATTATGTACTAAATGTGTCTATACTTATTTACTTAGTGTTATTAACTTGCAATTATCAATTATTTGTAATTTTTGTAGCGGTAGCTACTAGAATAATTCATAGTCATTGATATATTATTAGTCTATGTTCATAGTACATCGAACGCTCTAGATCTTGGGGAGCAGCATAGTGCTTATCTAGAATTACAACGATGCCGCTAGCCTATCTATCGGGGGGGGGGGGGGGGGTTATGACATTCGCTTTATTATTTATGTAATAACTAATTATTTGAAAATTTAAATGCAAATATGTGTCTTTATTTATATTAGACCGCGTGAAATGGGTCTGTTTTAAGTGCAATAAGTAAATAATTAAGGGGGTTTAGGGTCAAAGGGGCCAATCTCCAAAAATACAGTTTTGAGATAAACGCAAGTAAATATTAACTTATATTAACTAATATGCCAAACGATTAAACAAGTACGATACAGAGCTTTGTGTCACTAATAAATATGATTATGGCATTACCGAAACGAAGCTTAACTCATAACGCGAGTTTATGTAGATAGGCCCCTGTGATCCTTAGCTCCTGAAATGTGGGTAGAATTTTGTACTCAAATCAAAAAAGTTGTTAGCCATAAAAATAATATGGGAAATAATAAATGACTCTGTCAGTCATTTTTAAAAAATGATGCACGAGATTGATGAAAATAACCAAAAGTAATGATCTCAGTAGGTCAATTAGTAAAGAAAGTTGTCCCGGCATGAACTGGGTTTGTGCCCTAGATTCCTCTGTTGCCTTTTTATTTTCTGTCATCGTCTATTTTAGATTTCATTTAGAATTGATATTTTTGTCTTTTTTGATTAAATAATAAAGTTATTGCATTCAATTTATTACTTAATAGGCAACTTTTGAAAAAGGTAACATGTCTGATGGAATTGACAGTACCATTAACGTGTTTTCGTTTCGAGTTTAAAAGCATTGTATTTCTCATTTTTCCAATTCGGGAGCCTTGGTTGTAAGTAAAAGTCGGGTAGTAATAATTCCATCGTTGTCTATCCAGGGAGCAGAATAATAATTGGAAATTCTGATATCTCTGGTTACACCATGAGTAATTAAGCAAAAGCTTGCAGCAGCTGTTTTTGTAAGTTTTCAAAGAATGGAATAGCAGCCGAATTCAAAAAGTGGAAACCTTTCATATTTAATATTGTTTATGAATTCATTTTCTCTTGGTAGCCATAAGGTGCGTTAGGTATATAGATGCAATTTTACGTTGAATTTAACAAATATTTCCCATTTTATTTTATGTAATAAATATATATTTTAAATTTGTTTATTTAGTTCAAGATATACATGCTATACATTTTTTAATTGTTTTATCGAAATTAACGTATTACGTATAAAATGTTAATTTTCTTATTTTGAATTGAACGCGAAAATTCATACACTTGTTGGCCATACAATTTTTATAGGGATTAGATTCCATAGAAATATTTTGCTTTCCCTATGAGTTTGGTGAAATATAGTAAATATCTCAATATCAAATTTAACAATGAAAATTAGGTTTCAAATAATAGACACCCTTCTACATAATTATTTTGGAATTTTCATGGACAGTAATTTCTAAAACCTAGCTCTACACACTGCACACTGCAGTACAACTTAAGGTAGTCATACTTTCACTGGACTGCAAATGTAGTCATCGCACAGTAGGGGTTAATGTCCTAACAAAGGACGCCACTTCTAAAAACGAGCTCTCATTTTATTGAAAAGTTGTAGACATCAGGCGTCGAATTTGCCATTCAGTAATTTTACTGTAAGGAAAATATTGAAGGGTAAATGATAATTGTCAATAAAAAAAACTATATACGATAAAGCATTGGCAGCCCTGTAAGATTTGTGTACTTAATGTATGTACGAAGCACATATCTAGAGATATCTACTGACATTTCCAAGGGGCCGAATAGTCAAAGTTGGCTGTAGGCACTGGCCTAGCACTAGCATTAGGTGGTGTCAGGACTGTTGGCTCAGCTTGATTAATTAGTTTTCTGGCCAAGACGTTGTTGGCTCCTTGAGGAGTGTTGTGATTGATTGTCTAATTCTGTTGTTTACTAGACTCGCTCTGAGTGTTTCCTCACTAAGAAAATATATCAAGACATTAAAGAGATAATGTCTCTGATTTGAAACCAACTAAGATACATTGTTGAAGATGTTTTTGTAAATCGTGGATTATGAAACTTTGGGATTTGATATTTAGTAAAACAAATTCGTTATCATGGTACCTAGTTCATTTATTACTTGATTGAATAATGTTTTTTTATATTGTCATGCAGAAACTACTTAATTTTTTTGATTATAGTGATATTAATTCGAAGAACTTATTTTTTCTTTATAAATTACAATAAATCCAGAATAACTACATGTATCAGTATTTTCATGTTTTATTATTTTGACAGCTATTTTGACGTTAAAACTTATTACCAAACTGTGGTTTGTGTGAAACACCTGTCACAGTAAAAAAAACTAAAATTAGAACTTAAAATTTATTATTAATTTACATTTATTTTGAGTTATAAACACATTTGACTGAGCATAGCGAAGTCTTATTTAACTCAAGCATTTTGCATTTCGTCTGTCTGTTCATTTGTTTGCGTGTTCCATGCCCGACCGATTCTGTCAATATGGAATGTCGTATAGTACTTTTTTACTCCACCAGAGTTCGCATGAGCGTTACGAGCTTTCTTATCAAAATAATCGAACATTAATAGAACTAATAAATAACTCTAAATTAAAGCGGTATTTGTAAAAAACCTTGTTTGAAAATTTGATGTTGCTATATTTCAATAAAGTATAAAAACACTTTTATAAATATTGTCACAACTTTATGTCTCCAGTTCCATTTTAATACATTAGACTTCTGTCAGAAGATGCCATAGCGGAGTTGTTATCATTATTGACTTGGCTAATAAAATTATATGCATCTCCACCAATGAAATATGTTGTGGTTCTGAAGAAAGTGGAAACGAAAGAGTAACGCAAATGAAGGTTTAGAAGCTACTGCTTAGTCAGATCTATTTACTAAATACGGCCATGGCCATATTGTATGAATAGTTTAGAACATAAATTTCATAGTGTTTAAAAAAAAACAATTCGATTGGTCCTTTCAGTATGCACTCAATAAAATTAATATACCTTCACGACTTAGGAACACCGAACAAAATAATGACTGCTGAATCATTCCTTTCTCTTAGTCAATTAAAGTTAGGGGAGATTATTCTAGTATGTAGTATGCAACTAATTTAGCTCAGAGAATTCGTGATGTGGTTGGTGGGATGCATTTTATTGCTTATAATAAGATACTATGATTAAATGCAATGGAGATAATTGCTTGCAGTGACGTGACATTATGTTAATTAGATAACGCATTGACTGAATTATTTACGAAGAATTTTGTGTTCGTTATCAAAAAAATAAGTTGATATTTTGCAGAACTGCGAAATAATGTTGTGAATAATTGTGAAATTTTCAATGCTAAAATAACGCTTCAATTAATTTAAATTATTCGTTAACTGGTGGATTTAAAATTTATTCATGTTTTAAAATCACATAATATACTTAATTATAATCATAGAGAAGAAATGTTTTTGAAGAAAATAAATAAAGCAAAACGTTTTGCGTGGTAAAAAGTAATTAGGTACAATCAAATATTCTGTGAGTATGTTTGCATTATATACTCACTATTATAATCGTTTACCTTTTCAAAACATACTTGAATCACTACTCCAAAATTAATGCAGCTAAATATACTTGAATCGCTATTTGGAGATTAATGTAGAAATATATATACTTGAATCACTACTCTGAGAGAAATATATAGCAAAAGAATTACTACTCCGAAATATATGTAGTAAAATATACTTGAATCAGTACTCCAAGACTTAATCTAGCTAAATATACCTGAATCAGTACTCCGAGATTAATGTAGCAAAATATACTTGAATCACAACCCCGAGCTTAATGTAGCTAAATATACATGAATCACTACTCCGAGATAGATGTAGCAAAATCTTATTTTTATACGTTTACATTTTACGCATAAAACAATATTAAAGAGACAGTTTTTTACGTCATAATCAAATATGTTCGATAAAGGGTCATACGAGTTAGTTCGATATAATGTGTGATGAAAATTAAATTTTGAGAAATTATAAATATATTTTTTTGGTATATAATAATGTAATGTTACACACCGTTATACCCGCAGGCACATTTTAGATTCCATTGATTTTAATAACTATACCCATTTGTAGTGTTCTGATAATGGTAGGTAGACCTAAGGAAGTAATTTATAACATTATCATAAAGTTTCTGTGAACTCCAATCTTGCGTCTTGGGGTATCTTCATCCCGTAAGGCTCATATTACATAGTGTGCACCCTTGAGAAATGCACCCCTAAATTAATTTGAGATAGTTCAGATAGTAGCACGATTCTAACCTAAACTTGTATTACTTCCGGTCGATTAACAATAAGGGTGTTGGGCGATTTCACCCTTGAATTCATTTCGGGTGCAGTGATTCCCACCCCCTAAGCCCAAACATAACTACCTTGCTCTGGATAAGGGATGATAACATTGTATTAATCTTGCATGATCGGTTGAGATAAGCGGGGAAGTTTGATGGACAGGAAATACTAGTTTGTAGCATTAATTATTCACAAATGATGATCACTTGGGGCGAGCGGGCTATTGGGCGTGAAGTAATGTCCACAGTGATGAATATTGATACAAGATATGCACCCACTTTAAAGAGGCTAATTTGGCAGATTAGAAAGTTCAATGAACTGTTCACCATCTCATATTTTGAAGAAAAGATTTTAGATTAAATTTGGCGTCAATTAACATAAAACATTTAGTATTTGTACTTACCTGTACTAACATAATTACTATTTTGTACTAATTACTACAAAAATACTTACTTCTCATACGAGTATTATATTGAAACCGCTGTATACAATTTTTACTTATTTTATGGTAAAATTTAAAATAAACTCTTGTAGTCACTCTAACGGTTAGAATAATCTTAAGTGTTTTTTTTCTTATCTTTTTTTATTTTTTAGTTTATTTTATTTAGGAAACAAACAGTCGTTTATATATTTAGCATAAAAATGAATTATTTACAATATTGGACCAATAATGTTCCATTAATTCTAGTAGTTGATTCAATATTTGCACCTATACAATATATTTATAAATAACAAAGAAATATAAAGAATAAACATTATCAGGAATTAAAAAGTGTTATAAGAATAATTAAACAGAGTTAGTAGTAATACAGTTTTCGCATGATTATAATAAAAATACAATAAAATAAACTAAGATGATAGGATTATTTCACAAAATAAAAAAAATTAAGTTATCAGTTTAGTAAGTTGCATTTTATATGTTTTCAAGTTACACTTGAAAATGTATACATCTCGTAAGGCATTATTAGTTTTTTATTTGTTAAATTATATTATTATTCAATTTATAATTGTAAACAAGTTACACTTTGTATTATTATTACGCTTAACGTCAACAGTTTTATAATGCCTTCTCAAAGAACTATCACGCGTAGTAATAATTGCACAGCAGAACTTATTTGAAAATAAACTATATTTTTTTCAGTTTTTATTAAAACTAGCTGTACCCTGCCACGCGTTGCAGTGGCTCAGTCTGTCTGTGCAGATAGAGAAACAATAGCGCCTGTTGCTTTTACGTCCCACAGATGGCGCTGTTTATAAAATAATCATGTTTTTACCTGTCACATGTAACATTTATATAATATATGTATATAAAAACACATGCCTATTGGAATGCAAAGTTGTGTCGAAATTTCAAAGCAATCGGTGAAGAACTTTTGGAGATTTAAGATTTTGAACAAACGAAAATTATTTTTTTATGTATATAAATATAAGAAAATATATACCTATGTTATATTCGACATATTATAAAAGAAAAAATTAATTGGAGTCATACAAATTAAATTTGATTTCAATAAATTGTTGGAATAATCATAGGAAAACAGATTTGTTACACCAAAATTCATTGTAAAATTAGTCGATGGGCAATTACATGTGATTGTTTGTATCGAAATTATTGCAACAGAAAACTACACATCGTCATAGACGGCCCCGAGTCAAATGGCACCTGGCGGTAGTAAAAACCTCAACGGCACTATGTTAGGTGTAAGGTTATCAGCGCCTTGGCTCCTTAGTTCTTTGGTGCCTAGGGCGCCAGGGACAAACTGCTCCAATTGTGCCTGCACACGACCGGTCCTACACATCGCTAAGTTTGTGTGTAGTGCTTAGTAATGTGGGCAAGTAATTTGATATTATTATAACCTCGATTTGTACGAAAAAGAATTAAATTTTTGAAAACACGTTCTTGATTTGTAAACCAAAATATGACTTGCCTTCAATTTCTCATACAACACATTCCTCATTTCAAAGAGTTTTCGAAATTCTGCTCTAAAGAGTATCTTGTTTTGGTGGGAATTCTATGAAAATCTTCTGGGACTCTTTTGCAATTAAGTATACAATTTGGATCGTACTCCCAGAAGTAGGGACCGGGTAAGTGTGGTATATTTTATTAAATGTCACTGCATAGTGCATAAGGACGGAGAGGATTTAATGTTCTCACGACCGCGGAAATAGGTAGGCATTGCACTTATGGACTCTGGTTCATGAGAATTATGACTCTGTGACCTACTTACCACATAGTCTCTCCAAAATATATATTTTTTAGTATAAACTCTTTTAAAAGTACAAAAAAGTAAACTCTAAATGGTTTTTATGTATTTTTAAGATATTTATTTATACATATTTTTATAAATTCTACCAAACGCAGAACAATGCTAGACGCAATATAGCCGCAAAAGAGATAAACTTTTCTAATAGAAATGTATTGTGGGCGTGTCCTTGCGTTCGAAGAAAGGTCGATTTTTTAAACTTTTTCGTGGAAATTAATCAAATGTTTTAAAATTAAGATACTCTTACTAGAATTATAGACCTAGTCTGTCTGGTGCCTATGAGTCGATGTGTCGCACGCAGATATTATTAGTCTTATTTAAAACACGTATAGATGAAACTTCTTGTGATTTTCTGTACAGTGAAAAAAAAAATAAAAAAAATAAAACACAGAACAAAATAATTTAAAAAAAATTAATGCTTTTAAAAATCCTATCAGATTTCTTTACTGAATATTATCAAACGATTTGTTAATCATTGAAAATCTTCGAGCCCCTTTGATTTCCAGGACCTGAAATGGGATTTAAATTCTCATTCAGTGGATATTTCCTCTTTATAAACTGAATCCTCGTCGCAAACAAATCCCAATATCAATTTTGCTTTCGTTCAAAAGAGTGAGGACATTTTTTTACTCTTTGGACTTACTTTCACTTTGGAGTTTTTACAAGCTCTAATTGCGTCAGCCGGGTGAAATCGCTTAGCGGTCGCAAATATCGCCATTCTAGCTGCGAAAAGTAAGATTTTCACATTTATTTACGCACTCACACTCATTTTTCGAGAGATTCTTTTGGGAGGAATATCAACGGAATAAAGCGCTGGTGATAAACCCACTTCAGGGGTGCACTGCGAATATATTTTTTTTACAATTGACAAAAGGTCTTTGTTTAAAACTACTTAAGACGAAGCTTAATGCAAAATTACTTTTTGATTAATTTTTATAACGAATTGGTGTACATTATGACTACCAAAAAATATGCTTTGAAGGTTTAAAAAATGAAGGTTTTCTTGAGTAGAATACAAATAAAAAAATACATTACTCAATAAAAAATATAAGTTAAAAAAAGTATGAACGCGTAAAGAAAACAAATTTAAAAAATACAGTATTATAGCTAAGATTATCTGTGACAGGTTCACTTGATTTCCTTTTTTTCGTCTTATAAAATTATTTACAAAATCAATAAAAAACAGTTTTGTGCTTGAAATCGAACGTTTCTAGACTATAAGGTATACCAAGAATATATACATTTTTGGCTTGTAGCTTCCTCTTAATTTGAATTATACAAGTCAACTGGGTCAACCTTTATTAGGACGATAAACATATAAAGTTAATAAGAGTACATAGGAAGATTGTAAGGTAAATAAAAGAAAAAGCATATAAGAGAGGGAGAGATCATCAGGAACAGGCTGGTAGGGAGGGGGGGGGGGGGGTAGAGGAGCAGGGTAAAGGTGGGGATTACATAGGGAGAAAGGGAACAACTTTGAAGTATGACTGTCGGTTATTTCTAAATATATGTTTAAAATTGGGAAATTATTTTATTTTTATTTGATTTCATATTTTTGACGCTTCTAAATTATACCTATTTTATTGTTATATATTATTTGGACTCTTGTATTTTGATTAAACGTATGGTTAATATCAATCAAGTTTTCGTAGAAATCTGAAAAACTAGTAATTGTTAAACACTTTAAGTATTATTTTAATTTAATATTTACAGATATTTATTTTTTAAATATTAAAGTAAAAGAATACTTAATTGTTAAACACTTTAAGTATTCTTTTACTTTAATATTTACAGATTATGTATACTGCCGATAATATATTATAAATCGGCAATATACATCGCCGATTATATAGATTGCTGGGCAATCGTTACAATTAAGTTTGTAGATGCGAGAGTGGCTTAATATATCTCCTTTATCCTTACAATAATTTAAAATTTATTATTTGCACAGAAAGCCGGCCCTATTTATGATTCTGAAGTTTAGATGTGCAAAGGGAAGAGAATTTTTTTTATAGTACATATTACAAAAATAGTAAAACCAATAAATAAAATTGGTAAGCCTGATCCGAGCGAAGACGTAACTCTATGTGATGTCTGTACTAATGTGGATGAGTGGAAGCGAGATGGAATGCTTGCAAGATCTTATAAAAGGCGATGCACGTTAGTTGTATGCCTCTTTTAATACAAACAGCTCCCCAATAAATACCAGTACATAGATCACCTAAGAGTATTATTGCATACTACCCGACACGCTACAATAAAGGAACGATAATACTCCATACATTATACTCTATTAAAATAACAGTTGACACTGGACGCGCGTGCACATGTATTGCGAAAAAAACGATGTTTTAAGACGTATGCCATATAATTTTTTTAATTTAAATTTGCTGAGTTGGTGGGTAGGTTATCGCATATTATACCAGTACAGCCCTGAAAACCGTGGATCCACTTTATTACTTTTTGCACAATATTGTCAGGGTGACTTGCTGAGGCTTGGATAAACTCAAATAGGAGATTTCGTTCCTCCGTTTGTCTCCGCGAGATAATGTTAGACGTGTGCCGGCTTTTGGATGGCTTATTACCAAATGAAATATGCCATCAAATTAAAGCAAGGAATTAAGGTTCTGTATTCAAATTCCTAAATCTCGGCGACGTGTATTATTTTTTGTGGGAGCTGTTTGAACCTTCAACACGCTTTGTTTTTTCAATAATCAAATTTCTCGAGATTTAATATAAAACTTTAAATTCTTATTCTCGACAGCATATTTTTCAATGTTTTCACTTACAACTGACGAAAATAGCTTTTTCTAATATATTTTCAACTGTGACTTTTAAGTTAAAAGTATTGCCCTGATGAAAAAACATCATTCGAAATCAAAACTTTGATTGGACTGGCTTTTATATGTTTTTTTTTTAAATTAAAAGTATTGATAAGTACATTGTTAAACAGTGTTGTAAGTAATAGAATTAAAATTAAAAAACTTTTTCACTTTGTTCCACTTATTTATTATT
Source organism: Hesperophylax magnus (assembly GCA_026573805.1). Lineage (NCBI taxonomy): Eukaryota > Metazoa > Arthropoda > Insecta > Trichoptera > Limnephilidae > Hesperophylax > Hesperophylax magnus. The sequence goes on along the minus strand of JAIUSX010000210.1, from coordinate 301,152 downwards.
ACCAGGACCGGTTTCATCCTACTACGGACATTTTCAGACTGGTAGTTGAAACTCTTATGCTACTGATTTTATACAAACTTAGGCAGGGGTACACAACATTGTTTATATATAATGAATGATTCTATATTGTTAATTTGAGGTAGGTATTATGAGTTATTTTGTTAATTTAGGGTACATTAGGTAATTATAAAGTTTATTTTTACAAATTATGAATGATGTTACAAAGCAAGTAGATATTTATAGTTCATATAGTTCATATAGTTTTTAATTTTAATTCTATTACAATGGAATTCCACCACGAATTAACAGTGCAAAAACTAGACTCAGTGTTGTAAGTAACAGATAATCCCGAAGGACAAAGCCTGTGCGGGGTATTGTTGTAATTATTATCATATTTCAATGGTTTAAGAATAAATATGCATTTTATTTAAAGATAAATTATTTAAAACAAGGTTATAAAAAATGAAAAATGAAATGAAAACAACAAAAAAACATAAAATGTGATATTTTCAGCGGACTTTTAAATAAAACATAAAAATATTGTACCTACTAGTGTTTATAAAGAAGAAGTTTTAATCAAAAACAATGACATGGCTTGAAAAGCCATGTACATACTTCCCAAAAGTCAGCGTAAGGGCACGATGAATTTTACGAGATTCATGAAATCACAATAAACCATCTAACAAGTCTAGTGGAAAAAATTGTTGTGCTATAATGACAATAGTGACTATAGATGAATGGCCTAGTACTTTTCAATCTAACCTTTTCCCATCCACTTTTCTCCTCTCCCGTCAACCTCATAACGTACCCTTATTAGAAATGACATAGTCCCACAGGCTCCGAAGAGTCCTAATAAATTTTTAGATTGATTATGTTTAAAGAAATTATTAATATAAATTATGCTGGGATACTTATACGTTTTTCTTACTTGTGTTAAAAATATTTCTCTCATGTCGAATAAAAACTTAGCAATAGGTATTTTTAAATATTTAACTCAAAACAGGCGGCCAGAGGGAATTCATCGCTCTCAGAGCAGATTATATAAAGGGATGCTGTGAGGTGGATATATTTGATGAAATAAAGGAGCAAACATTGTTCTTGATGAGGCAGATGTTAAAAGAAGCAAATCAACCTGCACAACTGATTTTAAAATAAATTGAAAAATGTATCAATATTATCTATACTGATATTATTATTAATTTATTTATTAAGACGTACACAGTACAATAAGATACAGTTAGATATTTTTAGTTATTACATAGTTGTAGTACCTATTACGTATGTCCATAAAATATCATTACGTAATTTCGCCTGAGATTGTTATAAAAGGAAGTGTGTGGATAGATAATAATAAATGAATCGAAAACAAGAATTATAATAAGCTCACGAATTGTAATTGACTATTAATACATAGAAGTTTTGAAAAATGATGGGAAAATATTTTTGAAATATGTCATGCTAAGAAATTTAATAAGTTAGTTTTGTATGTTAGAAAGGAATCATGAATTATTAAATTAAATTAAATCTGATATTATTTTTAATAATTAACTAATAATAGTAATAGTAATAGCACTAACAAAGCCTTTCCTACAAAAAATAAAGTTGGTTGTTTACAGGTGAAAAAAATATTATAAGCAGTAATTGTTGACTGAAGTACTAGTACCTACATATTGAATTATTTGTCGGGTTGGAAATAAGCCGACATAGCTCAGTGGTTCAGAGCACCTGACCGGACATCTGTTGGCGGCATTTATTTTAACTCGGGAGATATTTTCAATTTGTATCGATATTTCATGCGACTAATTATTGCTTATAATTATTTTACGTTGATATTGTTTATAAACACATTAGTATCCATTGATTGAATGCGTGTAATTGTACAAATATATCTTAGACAGTTTTAAGGCATCTTGTGTGCCTTTAAAATTGTGTATGCCTATCAGTAATTTGGCTATATTATATTTATCTGCCCTTGAATTGTAAGTCTTTGTATTGTAGTCACTTGAAATGTTATTCTTCTGCATATATATTTTATGGAAGCTTTAAATAAAGTGTCTACAAAACACAATAATTTGTCTACAAAATAAAGTGATTCAAGATCAAGAAGATTATATCAGAAAATTAGAAGCATTGATAAAAAAAGGAACAAATGAAGAAAATAAAAATTAAGTTAAAAGCTATGCAATGGTGGTAAGGGAAAAATTTCACCCAATACCGAAAGCAAATTTTGCTCTACTAATTACTTCAAAAGAAGACAAACCTGCAGATGAAATCGAAAAAATATCAAAAGACAAAATAAAAGTATCTAAACTAGGAATAGGAATTTCTGGACTAAAAACATATCAAAACAAAATAATAAACGAAATCAACAAAAAGCCGGATATTGGAATACACGCTAATGAAATAAAGAAAAAAAAAACCATGCATTATCATTAAGGGGTTGATGCTGGCTACAAGGAAGAAGAACTCCTAACAGATTTGAAAAATCAAAATGAAGATCTAAAAAATGCCATGACCTCGGAAACTGGCAATGAACCAATCGTTGTTAAAAAAAAGCTGAAGAATAAAAAATCGGAAAAATTTCAAATTACAAATTTCATCATAGAAACAACTGCAAAACTGAGAAAAATAATAATATCTAAAGAAAGGATAAATATTGGATATACAAGAGCACACGTAGAAGACTGTAATCCACTGATGCAATGCTATCATTGCCTTGGTTACGGACACACCTCACTGAGATGCCTCGAAAACATGAAGAATCCCAGATGCCTCCACTGTGCAGAAGAGCACAAAATACAAAACTGCACCAAAAAACAAGAACCTGCCAAATGCCACAACTGCACAAACAGAAAGGGGTATCAAAATGATCACGCAGCCAACAGTCACTTATGTGAATTCCGCAAAAAAATGATACAAAATGCGCAAATGCGGATTGAATATGAGTGAGTTGTATTTCGTATAGGTACTTATTTCCTTATTTCTTTAAAAATGAATAATTTCTTCACATTGAATCATCAAAATGCGCAAATGCGGATTGAATATGAGTGAGTTGTATTTCGTATACTTATTTCCTTATTTCTTTAAAAATGAATAATTTCTTCATTGAGGAATTAGATAAAACCCTTAATATTTCGGAATATATTTGTCACACTTTAAATGATTGTAATAAAATCGTGGATAAAATATCAAATTTATTCTCAGTACTCCATTTAAATATCAGATCGATGAAACAAAATTTCAATGAATTTTTACTCTCAATTAATTTACTAAATCATAAACCGGACATCATAGTGTTAACTGAAGCATTCACCAACGAATACAATAAATTTTGCATACCAGAATATAGCTACTTCGTAACATCTTGTGCTATTAATAGAAATAGTGGTATTGTTGTATTTGTTAAATCTTGCTATTCAAACATTGCAGTGGAAGAAGTACCTATGCAGCGAGTTAATTGCTTAGATATTAATCTAAATGTAAATAAAATATGTTTTAATATTATTGCAATTTACCGAACACGGATCAAACGAGTATACATTTATGGATGAATTAAGAAGCATTATATTATAAAAAAAAATAAACAGAACATATCAATAATCGGCGATTTCAACATAGATGTTTCAAACGAAAATAGTAACAAAATAAAAACTGAATTTATCAATTTTATGTCGGAAATGAATTTTATATTGTGTATAAAAAAATATACTAGAGAAATTACGGGTCAACGTCCATCTTGTATCGATCACATATGGAGTAACACTAAAGATACCGAAAAATTACATACGATAATATTAAAAAATAATATTACTGATCATCACACTTGCATCTATATACAAAAACTTAATATTAATACCATTAATCTAATAATATAATTACTTTTAATCGTATTGATTCAAAATGCAATACTGTTACAAAAAAGTCACTAGACCATCATAAATTAAGCCTAAAAATAAAAGCAGAAACATGGCGTTCCGTATTAGAATCAACATGTGCTGAAACATGCGCAAATATTTTTGATAATATTCTATGCAATTATATTACAGCATCAACAGATGTTAAAACTATAAAAAATTAATCAAAATTCAAAAAAATAAAATCATGGACTTCACATGGCTTAATCGTGTCTATTAGAAAAAAAGAAGAATTATATCGCTTGACAAAGAAATTTCCCTTAGATAAAAAAATATACACATATTATAAAAAATTTAGGAACAAATTAACCTGTTTACTAAAAACAACTAAAGAAAACTTTTACAAAAATGAAATTGATGTGGCTAAACAAAATGTAAAACATATATGGAAAACAATAAACTAAATAAATAGTAGAAAAAACAAAAAAACTCAAATTAAAAAAAATGAATATCGGAAAAATTTCTATAAATGCTATAATGGAACCGACAAAATGTGCTAATGCCTTTAATAAATATTTCGCTAACGTCGGTCAAAATTTAGCTACACGGATCGATGAAAATTATAAAGTAGATAATTTCGAAAAGGACTGTCTTAAACAAAATAATCTGTCAGTTTTCAAACCGGTATCAACAGATGACATAAAAAATATTATTTGTGAATTAAAATGTGCATCTGCACCACGGTTTGATGGAGTCACAGTAGAAATATTGAAAAATTATAATGATTTATTAAGCATTCCAATTACACACATTATAAATATTAGTTTAAATAGTGGAATATTCCCCTCCGTTTATAAAAAATCTATTGTAACACCCGTTTTTAAATCTGGCAGCCCTGAAGAAATATCAAATTATCGACCCATATCTCTTGTCTCAAACATTGCAAAAATTTTCTAAAAGATCGTAAAAAAGCAACTTTTGTACTATATTGAAAATAATAAAATAATTAGTACTAGCCAATTTGGATTTAGAGAGAAACTAGGCACTCATGATGCCATTGCAGAACTAACTTCAACTATATTTTATTTATTTATTTATTTATACGCCCATAGGGCTTTTATTTATATACCGTGCATTAGATAAAAAAAATAAATGCCTTGGCATTTTCATTGATTGAAGGCTTTTGATAGTATCTCTCATACAAAATTAATTAATAAATTAAATGATATTGGTATTATTGGTAAGGTAAGGTATTGGCTGCAAAGCTATCTAACTCAAAGAAACCAAAAAGTAAAATGAAATAACTCACTAAGCGTGGATGAAACTTTAGAATTTGTAATTCCCCAAGGGACTGTTATTGGACCAATTTTATTTATAATTTACGTTAACCATATGTTTAAATTATCACTTAATGGTAAACTTATATCCTTTGCTGACGACACTGCAATAATTATCGAAAAAAAGACATGGAACGAAATTACCAATGCAGCCAATCAAGATATGAAGGTTATAAAAAATTGGTTCGATGGCAATTTATTATCACTCAACACAGAAAAAACATATTGTATTCCTTTCACTCTACAAGAAGATGTGCCAAATAACCTAATTAACATAACAATTCATTCTAAAAATTGTGTAAATGACGGTACATGTAATACGGACTGCGCGAAACTAAATCATAAATCTAATATAAAATATCTTGGTATCTTAATAGATAAAAATGTTAAATGGAAAGACCATATTAATCTCACTGTTAAAAGAATAAGAAAACTTATCTATATTTTCAATAATATACGAAATATTTTAAATAAGAAAACTATCAAAATTGTCTATTATGCATTAATTCAATCCATATTGCAGTACGGGATTATTGGGTGGGGAGGGGCTTTTAAGGCTTCTTTACAGTCCATAATTACAATTCAAAGAATAATTATAAAAATCATCCTTAGGAAACCATATGACTCCCCTACTTTAGAGATATTTCAGGAATTTAATGTACCATCTATCACAGAATTGTATAAGAGAATCGCCTTATATCAAATTTATAAAGAATATTTTATTTATAAAATTCACCCCTCAGATAGCATAAGCAATAGATTTAAAACTAATGGCTTAATAGCCATTCCTCTGCTTGGAACGACCATGGCTTAGCACCACTATTCGTATTTAGGTGTGAGATGGTATAATATATTATTGTCCAAAAATAAAATTAGTGTAACCGAAACTGAGAATTATGAACAATTCAAAAAGTTAATTAAGTCCCTAAAATTGGATAATGATATATTGTACCCCTAATTTTCTTACACTTACTGTAATCTGTAAAACATATAAATATTAATTTAATTGTCTTTAAAAACTATTTTTCTAATTTGTTTACCTGATATATTGTACCCTTAATTTCCTCACGCTTACTTAATCTGTAAAAAGATATATTAATTTAATTATCTTTAAAAACACACTTTTCTAATTTGTGTACCTATGTTAATATTATGTTTGTATTTATATCAAAAGTTTTTGATTATTGTTTAAAAAATCATTAGAACAAAAGGTAAATACTCCTCCCATAAACACGAGCTCCTGGAGCTCAACTTATGGAGTAGTAGAATAATAACGAAAAAATTATATATATAAGTCTGCATATTGTTATCATTTATAATGTTAAATAATTTACAAGTAATAAATAAAAATATTCTGGATTCTCATTATGTGTGCTTTTGTTTTATAATTAATACTGTAAACAAGACTTGCTATAAATTTGTTATAAAGAACAAATAAAAAAATTAAAAAAACGATTTTGTAGGAGAGAGATTTCTTACATACCCATAAAATGTGCAGTCGATCAAAACCTCCTAAAACACAAGGCCGGGACACTAAATCAAATCAGCCTCCTGACTTGTATGGGAACCTCCGAAAAATGTATTTTTGTACGAAACTTTGAAACAAAAAAAATACGGTGTCATCTAGGACGTGAACCCGGGACCATCGACATGCCGGGGCGTTGTTCTACCTACTAAGCTAATGGGACCCTATTTCCCTATCACATTTAACTGTGTCATACTTCGAATAAGAACCACCAACATTATCTTCATTTTTTTAAAGTAAATTTTTATTGGCTGTTATCTTTATGTATGATAATAAGAAACTAAATGAAATTTAGATTAGGTTTTGGATAAATACATCCTATTTTCATTTTAATGAAAATTAATATTATTTTGGAGGTTATTTTTCGAAGTTTGATACAGTTTATTATGACCGAAAGAAATTGGGTCCCATTAGCTCAGTTGGTAGAGCAGCGTCCTGGGCTCAAGTCTTTGATTCGACCGAATCTTTTTCTGTTTCAAATTTTCATTAAAAATTTGTCAATGTTGTCTTCAATAATAACACATTATAATTGGAGGTCTTATTTACTAAGTTATTCCAAAAAATAGAATATTTTGTTCTGTTTAATAACTTTTGCTACAAGAGCTGTTAAAGCATTTCTGTTACACACAGACTGAAAACACAGTAGGTAAGTATCTACCAACATAAAAACAGTTAAACCAAAGCCGCTTGCTAAACTTAGGGGGATGATTCGAGTCTGCAGGCTCACGATTTCGATGCAAATGCATAATAATATTATTATGTTGTTACCATTTAGCTACGGATGCCGCCTTATTAAGGATTGAAGATGTTATCTTTATTTTAATTAACTTCACCTTATAATAATTTCATATTTTGCACAGAGATTGCAACAATACGCATGGGTTAGAAAATGTAATATTTACGGGGCGTTTATATTATTATGAAAGTATTATTAACCATTTACTGATAAGTATCACACTGGGAGTTGATACGGCACAGTACTCGGATTTGTGAATTCTTTGCTTACTGCATGTCTTAATTTTGTTATTTGATAAAAATTCCACAGGAAATGTTTTTTTTAGTTTATAAAATAATAACAAATATTTATTTTTTTAATTTTCGAAATAGATGGTCGTATTAAATGTACGTTCCTTACATCGCCAATATCATTCGGAAGACAGCAAGACACAAAAACTGTTTCTCATTTACGCTTCGCAAGGATAATGCAGTTAAAAGCGTAAGTACGTACACCTACACATATTTGCAATCCAAGCATAGAAGGTTGTTTGCATCAAGTATTAATATAGCTTATTGGTTAAATCCTTCACGCTTTAGTTTTGTCTGTCAGAGGACTGATCATGCACATTTATTATATTTGTCGGCCTCCGTGGTTGAGTGGTTACGATCTTCGACTACGAATCCGGAGGTCGTGGGTTCAAATTTCTTCACGTAAAAGTAAATTTAATTTTTAATTATTTAAAATAATATTGGCGATTTCCAAACGACAATCTGAAACAGAAAAATCAGAAAAGTATACGGTCGCCCCGGCAAGGCAAGGGTCCTGGGTTCGAGTCCTAGATGTGACCGTATCCTTTTCTGATTTTCGTTTAGAAATCGCTAATATTGTCTTCAATAATTAAATATTACAATTTGAGGTTTTACTCAATAAAGTTATTTCAAAAAAATTATTTTATTTTATTAATTTGTATCACTTCACAATTTATTAATTTAAAATGATACATATTCAGTGTCGCACGGAGAAAGATGGTCCTGTTAAAAAAGTGATTTGCAAATTTCCTGATAAATTATAAGTCATTCAGAGTATATCGAGAACTCGTTTTTTTATTATAAATATAATGACGGATTGTAACAATATTAGTATGTCAATATCAATGAACACGTGTTCCGCCGTCCTCATAAAACATTCGTTTTTAACTGATACTTTGGTAGTAACTCTGTCAATTCATTCGTTAAAGGATTGCAGTCCCGTTATAAACAGGTAAACGAATGATTTGAAAAGTTTTTAATAAGTTAACAGTGCTATATATTAATAAGTTTTCTCAGTGCGATCTTAAAAAACCATTCAGAAAAAAGAAAAAAATAGTCCATTACCATTATATCAAACTACATTATGTGGTTGTATAGCAAATTATTATTATTATTATTAAATATTCTCATATCTCGGTCCTAAAATATATAATAAAATCCCCTTTCAGCTGAAACTGTGTGAATTGTCATCCTTCGGTCCAAGAGTGACAAAATGGTTGTTGGATCTAGGCAGGACTGATTCCGAAATGATACTAAAAAATGTAATTTGAAATCACGAACGCCTCTATGTATCTTTATGTATCTTTTTTATGTATCTTTTTTATGTATCTTTTTATGTATCTTCGTTTTAACATACTTATTTTAGCTAGTCTTAAATCCTGTATTCGTCTAGGATAACTTGAAACTTGTAAATTTGACTGTCCTGAAACGGGAATCCTTCCTAATTAGACAGTCAAAATCATAAAATGTAATCAATATTATATTATAAAAAAATAAATAAATAAATGGAAAAGATGCTTGAAATATGCTTGATGCTTGATTACTACGTATAGCATCGCCTTAATCAAAAAGATCGATATGTTTCGAAACCAATGGTTTCTTTAAATATAATGTTTATTCCAACGAATAAACCATTTGTTTTGAAACATATCTATTCTTTTTGATTAAATAGTGGTGTATAAAAAGTATTTTATTTTTATATAAATAAAATGACGCCACAAAGTAATTTAACAATAGTTGAAGAGATGGTTATTCGTTAGTTAATCAAATGCCACCATATAGGGATCCGAGGCTACTGCGATTTAACAACCCTGGAAAAGTTTTTAGAGATACACTGAGAGTAGCGCATTCAAAATACTGCCTACCTAAAATCAGTTAACCTTGTTACCAGAGGCGGTTCCTTGGTACGTGCATTTGTGCATTGCACTGCTTGTCTTCAATCTCCACATAACAAATTACAACGACATCTGTGCCCCAGTGATCGATGTAAGAAATTCGTAATTCAAGTCAGGTCATTATTTGAGCTATCTTCTAGTAAAAAAATCCCGCTCAAGAGCAAGCGGTCGTGCATACCCCGATATGCACAGAACCAACTTTTACCATACTACTAAAACAGCATCGGGCGGTATAGAGACAGCCCGAAGTAGCCGAAACGGTGACATGAGCGAGACAGATTACACTCTTAACGTCAAATTACGTGTTAGAGCAGTGCAGATACATAACCCATCCGTGCATTATCGAAGTGCTTTGACGGCGAGTGAATTTTGCATCACTTTGATCATGCGTAATCTAATGCGTTTGGAATGGATTCGCTTAGAAATACTAATGTTCAATGTTAACGCAACAACATTCAAACATTGGAACTCGTTCGCGGTGAAATCAAACGGTTTCGCTATATTTTCAACGATGAATTGAGTGGCCTTTATTTTCAAGATAATTTTGTATTATTTAATCAGTTATTTTACAAATATAACTTAGAAGATAGAATGAATTGCAGTAGGTGTTCCCATTCATTAATTTGCTCCACCTAAATTACAGACTAGGAACATTTTAAAAGTGAAATGCACTGCTGGTAATTACAGTCACGGGCCGCGTCTGCTTGTTACAATACTATGGAAAGAAGAAGCAGAATAAGTGGATACTTATCACTTGGAATGGTGAACACTTCTCTCATCTCCACATAATATTATCCTCTTATGAACGAATATTTCACACTTTTCTGTCCGTGCACGTAGCTTGATTTGAATTGAAAAAAAAACTTTTCCATGTGTTTTTATTTCCAATAAATGATTTGTACTATGGAAAAAGCTGACAAATTTAGTTTAACAGAAATATATTCCGTAGAATTTTCCTAAGAGGAAAAACTCGTAAATGTTGCGAGTTTTGCAATCGGCCAATTTGAGAAGAACATGCCGAGATCATTATAAAATGTTTACGAAGCGCATTGTAAATCCTACTTGTAAGATCTTGATTTCATAAATAATAATTAAGTTATATTAGCCAAAGCTCCATACACATAATAAGTTTATTGTGGTTTTACTAACGATGTAAAATATTGAAAGAAATTTTACATACAGCAAACAGGTAATTTTGCAATGAAATCTCAAAGTCACAAGGAACAGATAGTTAACATTTTAGTTGGAATAAACTTTATCCTTTAATAATTTTGCTAGCTCTTCGTTGAGAAAAAATAAAAAAGACAAATTAGAAAATAATGTTTATAAAAAAAACAGTGAATGTATCAATGATAAAACGATTATCTGTGATTGACCAGTCTTTAATATCAATGGCATTTTTTAAGCAAGCTCTATAAGTATTTTTTGTCATGTTATCGAACTAGTTTTCGATACATTAGGTAATTTGCGGGGTAATTCAATAGGCAGCTTTCGCCCTTTGGTTATAATTAAGGGACTCCTTGTCACAAGATCATTGTCAACAAACATCACGCTAATGTAAGTGGGCCATTACGTAATGTGTCTGGGCCAACAAACAAACATGACACAAAGGGGTCAAGAAATGATATCAAACTGGAGAGAATTCGCAGTAGCATGTCCTTGGGATGTATACTGTATAGTTGTGGGGGTGGGGTGGACGTGAGGTTTGTTTATTTTGTCGCAGACAAGACACAGATTTGTGCCACTTTGGTACAGCTTGAGAGATTTATGGTGAGGTAATAGTTGGCCGAAAGAATCTTATATAAATAACTGTTTACTAAATCTACTACAATTTTATTTTTGAGTTTACAAATATTGTGGCTTTGTTTTTTGAGTTTAATGAATACATTTCTTATGTTTGTTTCGTTCACGATAAAGTAGTTTCTACCAGATTTTATTCGATCTTTGCAGATACAACGCCCTTTTAGAATATCTTTTTATATCAAGCATTTTGAAAATAAAGTGTTGGTCTCTTTTTTAGGGGATAATGGATATAATAAAACTTCGAAATAACGCTGTAAGCTGATAAATTCTAAAAGAGAAGGCTAATTTTCTCACCGTTTGAGATATTTTGTTTTTACACGGCGAAAACTGATAAATAATAAAGGTTTATGAATGTTCAGTTAGGTTACTAAGTTTTTTGACACTAGGCCTTGGTTCTTTTTAACCGAGACAAATAAGAGAATTTATTTATTTTTTGGAAAAACTTAGTGAGCAAAACCTCAAATCGTAATATTTTATTTTTGAAGACAATATTAGCGATTCCTAAATAAAAATTTGAAACAGAAAAATCAAAAAAAGATACGGTCACATCTAGGACTCGAACCCAGGACGCTTGCCTTGCAGGAACACAAGACAATGTTGGTAGTTCTTGGTCGAAGTATGATACAGTTAAAATATGACCGAAGGAGATAGGGTCCCATTACCTCAGTTGGTCGAGCTGAGCCCCGGCAAGGCAAGGGTCCTGGGTTCGAGTCCTAGATGTGACCGTATCTTTTCTGATTCTTCTGTTTCAGATTTTCGTTTCGGAGTATTGTATTCAATAATTGAAAGAACTTATAAATATATCATAATGGTTACTTTGTCTTTCGAATAATTCAATCAAATGCGTTTTATTTGTGTAAATCATAATGTATCTTTGTTGTTAATAAATTAATTGTTTAAAATCAAAAATGTGGTGCTTTTTTTAAAAAAGAAATGAAGGATACTAAGATCTGTAAACGAAAAAGAGGGGTGGGTAGGAGTCTTGGGGTCAATGTGTCCAGGACGGTTGCCTTTCCTGAGTGAGCCTTGCTGGAGGGGTAAAAAGATCACCCCAACCAATCTTTCCAAATCAGGCCCTCTATGCAGAGGTGGGCAAATGAACCCGGGCACCACTGCTAAATCACCAACCACTTGGACTGACCAATGCAGAGTTGTGGATTATCTACTAATCCACCTCACAAATTGTGTATGGTTTTCAATTACAATTGTTATAATCTAAACGATTAAAAATAAATAAGACAGTTTTCAGTTTTGATCATAACCATTAATTCCACCTCACGTTCAATCTAATAAACCAATTTACCCCTTTAAATGTACATACTCTGTACCAACATTTGCTTTAATTTATTAGGTAAATGTATGTATTTTATGTGCCATATTAATTACTTTACGATTAAACGTTATTACGGGTATTTATTTTCCGAAATTAATTAACAGAACTTATTTTGTTAATCAAGTTGGAATTTTGGTGATTTTGTGCCAATTGCTTGTTCATTCTTCAATCATTACTAAAACATTATTCAACCTTTCATAATAATTAACTACCATATTAATAAAAAGAGAGAAATCTTGGCAGAAACCCATTTCTCTATCAACATTAATTCATCTTTACGCCGCAATCAACTACTGATACAATTTTTAAAAAATATACAGTTTGGTCTGGGCAGACGTCTGTGCGTACTAATTGATATATTGACTGAATGCATTTATAGAATTGAGCGTAATCTTTATATATTTACCAGCACTTTGATGAATCCTTCAAACTATACTAGGAAAGGTTATGTAATTTTAGAGATTTGTATTGTGTTATTTTCGTTTGGTTTTCCATTACTGCCAGCTGATTGTATTATTTTCAAGAGTTCTTTGTAGTATATTCTGTTCTTATAATATATGTTATAACCCAGTTGGGCGTTGAATAATTTAGTCGGTTTCAAGGTAATCAAAATAAATTATCGATTATGCCTAAATTCTATTCCAAAATTACATAAATCTCATAACAATCACACTTTTTTATTGGATTTACACTATTCGAAGCTTTACACCTCAATCTGTCTCATACCGAGGGACGAATCACCAGTGTCGGTTCTTAATAATTCTCACAGGAAACCTAATAAAAGAAAGAAAAAACGGCTGTTGCTTTGTCTACATCAAATTGAATGAATTCTTTAACCATTAAAAAAATTGGCATATGCACAAATAAAATGTATAAACTAGTAATTTATTCCGGATAATTACAAGAGACAGGCGTCCGCTCCGCACCATGTTTTGAAGCTTTCCATGGGGGAGCGGCGATCATCCAAACCGACGTCCAAGTCGTCGCGAGTCCATTTATCAGTGCGCTGAACTTACCGCACACATGGAGACAATTCGAGACGTCCCTTTAGGCATTTTGGTTAATTTTTTGCGTTTCTTTCATGGTCGTAAGTATGCGCGTGCTTATTTGTATGTTTATTTCGAATACCGCGGGGACAATCCATTGAATCCCCTCGTAACAAAATACTACTTGAACCCTTTGTCTTAGTTCAAGAAATTTTCGTAGTTTAGATATGGCATTATTCTTATTAATCTGTATTATTATAAGTTGGTGTACATCTACAGACATTTTAATTTATTTTGTGTTTAGACATCTGAATAGGTGGCATGATATTTTTGTTGGAGAAATTTAATGTTATAATGAGCCGGGTTTCGCTAATCTCAAGCTTTGTCGGGGCTTATTATACGAACTAAAAACTTAAAGTTAATATTATAAGCCCTGACGAAACTTAATATAAACGAAACTCGGTTGGATGTCATTATTAATTCAAATAAAAAGTGGTGTAATTCAAAGTATGTTTTTTTCATTTCATATATCATGTCACACCCCGAAGTGTTTGATTCCTTCAAAAATATAAAAAAAACGGCGCATCAATACAAATACATACAAATATACAAATCATCAAAAGATTACTAATATTATTGCAAAATTATTTTAAATAATAGCATAAAACAATGTCTTGCAAATGATACGTTACAGTTTGATATACATGTGAATGTTTAACTCAATATTATTCTGCTTGACAAGAGTGGAAGTTTTTTTCCATTAGCGTGTGAATTAAAAATGAAGAAAATCAAACAAAAATACCCAAATTACTATCTTTGACATTGTCCAGTTAGATTGGACGTTCCACACATTTCTTTATATTCCAGAAACAAGTTTTGCAGACTGCGAAATTTACGTGGGATTAAAACAGATTTTTTCATTCTTTTTCAACGAGCGGACAGAAGTAGTCGATAGTCTTGGGGCGGAATTTTTTCAGCTCAGCATTTTAGTACGGGCCCAAAATAAATTGGAATGTTGGACCTTACAAAGGACCTTTGAGAGTGGTTTCTCTGAAAACGTTACGGGGTACAAAACACAGAATGGACCTGTGTTAGGTTTTCGACGTTTTATTCAAACATGAATCTTTTATTTATATTTAAAAAATCTATTGTTAAAATGTTTCTGCAATCCTTTATGTTTGTGGATCATATTTCGTTGATTTTGCAGATTTCTTAAAAAATTGCAATATAATTACTTTTTGAAGTATTTTTTTAATTGTTTATTATTCTCAAACAACGTTAAGCTATTGCAGTAGTTGGTTAGCAGGAATATAAGCCCCATACTTATTTGCGAGCTATAACCGTAACTGCAACGTTACATTACTAAAAACCATAGTGCGTACGTGGCTTGTGAGGCGACATGTCAGTTGGTTTTTGCAGCGAATCAAATAACGCTCTAACTAGTCCCAGTGAGTCTTGTTTGGAAATGAAAAAGACAGAAGTTACTAGAGCGATGACTCTACGTACGGTCTCTCGCTGGGACTAGTACATGCCAGCTTACGGTAACTTTGGTATATGGATATAGCATACACACTGTAGCCTGGTTACCGTGTTTGCAAAGCTTACAGTTGGGGTTTGAAGATTAGTATGTAGCTTACGAAAATATAATACATAAAATTAGTATGCAGCTTAAGAAAATATAATACATAAAATTAGTATGCAGCTTAAGAAAATATAATACATAAAAATAGTATGCAGCTTAGGAAAATATAATACATAAAATTAGTAAGCAGCTTAAGAAAATATTATACATAAAATTAGTATGCAGCTTAAGAAAATATAATTCATAAAATTAGTAAGCAGCTTAAGAAAATATAATACATAAAATTTATTTTTTATTTATTTATTAAGTTAAAAGAAATTTAAATTTCATTTTCTTAACTTAAATATATAACATTAAATAAATAGTTTTCTAATATTGTTCTAATAAATTAAGATTAAAAAGATTTTTTTCATACAATCAGTATGCAGCTTAAGAAAATATAATACATAAAATTAGTATGCAGCTTATGAAAATATAATACACAAAATTCAAAACTAAATTACAATAATTATGAAAAAAGCAGCTCAATAATTGAAAAATCAATATTAAAATGGTACAATTTTTTTAATTATTTTTTTGTACGTAGCTGAACTGCCCCTGCAACAATATTGATGTGTGTCTTTATCTTTAGTGATAAATTTAAAATGTTCACTGAAGAATCCACATTACAGTATCTATAATAATAATATTATGGTAGAATTTCATTAATTTCTCCCAAAATTTCTGCGATGAAAAAAAATCCCGACTCTAGTAATCTAGTATTGGTGGAATTGGCGTAGTGGAAAGCATAAAAACATGTAAAATACCCCTAATTATCAAGGCACTCTTTCCAATTCCTTTGAAATTTTATTAAGTTACATCGACAACAGATTTTTTCTTTCATGTATTTTTATTAATGAGAGTGGCAAAGTCCCATTTTAATTCGACCTTTTTGCATTTCGCCTGTCTGTAAATAAGTTTGTACGTTTCGCTTCCATTTCAAGTTGGTAGCCGCTTTAATGGTTCGGTAAACATTTTTTTTAAATGTGAAATCGTCGTTTTTTTGGTGTTTGTTATTGATATTTTCTTCAATATTAAAAATTATACGATTGCTTATTTAAAATTAAAAATAATGTTACATGAAATATAAAATTTCATTACATTAGCGACAACTGCATTCAGTTCTCCATTAAGTGAATTGTCTTCATTCCTCTTAAAGTCAATATCTTTATCAGCTCTCCCATCTCTTGGGAACATTCTACCTAAGTATCTATCCAAACTCCACCGTTTATTCCAATAATTTTCCTTTACCACTATTATAATAATATAATATATTACTTGCATAGTGTTTCATAATCTTCAAAAGTCAATACGTTATCTTATCTAAATATGCCTATGAGTGCGTGTAATTATGTTGTGTGCTTTTCAGTTTATTTATGCCTGTGATGTATGTGGACTGTGTTAGATCTACCTACATAATATTTTATGCCTTACACTGTATTGAAGTTGGTTAGGCACCATAATATTTTGTTTTTATCGGTTAGTTTAAAAATTTTCTAATATATAAATAAGTACCTTAAAGATTGTGTTTTATGCCTCTATGCATTTATAATGTGCACTAATCTGGTAAGTACTTAGCCAAAAGCATGACAAATGGTTTTAGTCTATGCTTCAAAAATAAAACTACTTGTCATTGTGCTTTTTCGCTGCCTATTGTCACTTTCTGTTGTTTGAAATTTGGCATCTGCAAGTTTGAACAATTTTTTTCTCCTCACAAATTGACTAACGTGCCACCTGGTAGAGAATAATCTGCTGCACATATTGCACGGGCCAGGCGTGAGGAAAGGATCTACAACAGGCTATTGCACGTTTTTACTATACATTTAGGCGATTTTTGACCGTTATCTTTAAGGTGAGAATAATTTGTCAGTTATAATTTCTTTGGTATGTAGCCCGTTTTTTGCTGGAGCTATTTACATGCTTCAATAGTAGTCACTTGAAATGTTATTATTCTCTATCTATTTTCTATAACGTGATTTTTTTTATGTGTGCTTTATTTACATAATTATTATTGTGAAATTGACTTTCTGACAAACTGCTCTTGCATTTTAGCGCGTGTTTGTAATGATGAATAAAAAAATGACAATTCAAAATTCGCTGGGTGTAGTGGATTTATTAATAAATCACTTGGCTTTGGATTTAGCACTTAAGTATAATAAGGTAAGAAGTTTCTTCTCTCAACCGACAGTAAGTATTTGTATAAATATTTAAATAAAAGAAACGTTAAGCGGCTAAATTTAGTTTCAGATCAAATGCCATGATAGCAACAATGTCAAATTTAAAAATTCTCCGTATCAAAGAAAAAAAAGTTAAATGATCAATAAAATTATCTTCAGCTTAAAATAGACACAGTTTTCCTCACGCATTGAGTATATTTTATTATTGATTTTCACATACTGTATGAATAATCAAGCCTTAGTATCTGTACCCGAAATAAAAGACCTGGGGATAATATTTGACACCAAATTAACATTTATCTCCCACATTAACAATATAACCACTAAAGCGATGCAAATGTTGGGTTTCGTATTAAGAACTTCAAAAGATTTCAAA
This sequence comes from Hesperophylax magnus, assembly GCA_026573805.1. Classification (NCBI taxonomy): domain Eukaryota; kingdom Metazoa; phylum Arthropoda; class Insecta; order Trichoptera; family Limnephilidae; genus Hesperophylax; species Hesperophylax magnus. The sequence goes on along the minus strand of JAIUSX010000210.1, from coordinate 283,219 downwards.
AATTTAAAAACTTTAAAAATATTGTATTCATCCATTGTCAGAAGCCATTTAGAATTCAACTCAACCATTTGGAATCCATTTTACAATATTCATGAAAAATCTATCGAGCGAATCCAACATAAATTTTTACGGAACATAAATTATAGATTAGGTATTCCTATTGAAAACATTAACTACACACCTCACTGTTGAAAGTCATGGGCCTTTCCACATTAAAAGAAAGAAGAATATGTTCTGATCTCTTTTTTCTTTATAAAATTGTTAATAACATGTTTGACTCCACTGAACTCCTTAGGTTGATCGACTTTCATGTGCCTAGTAGAACGGTTCGTCAGAAGGTACCTTACCATTGTAACATTGCAGGTACCAAAGCAGAAATAAATTCAGTAATGAACCGACTACACAGTGCAGGGAATAAATATTGCGTGAACACTAACGGTACTGAATGTCTATCAGCCTATAAACACATTATTATTAAATCTGTATGTCAAATATGAACTTGGCAAACATTAAACGGAGTGTGCGAACTATTTCTACTACTCTACAAAATACGTTTAAATAAATAAATATTATAATACTTAGTTTAATATTATGGTACTTAACTTAATATTATAGTACTTTGTTTAATGTTATGATACTTGACTTAATATTGTAATACTTAGGTAAGTTTTTAGATTCTCACGGCCAAAAGCATTTTTGTTGTTTGTTTTTGGGGTGTTATGCCGTGTTGCGCTAACTCCTTCTTTAGCCGACGTTTCGGACAGCGTTGCAGTGTCCATCATCAGGGCAGATCCGGTAGATCCGAAGATGTGTGAATTTTGGTTGTAGAGTTTGTGCTTATTTATTTGTGGCCTGGGCCCATCCAAGTGCGAAATGCCAACGGAAGTGGCGACATCTTGTGGCGAATTCTGAAAGCTCAGTATTTATGTTAGCCTGGGTCCCGTCCAAGTGCGAAATGCCAACGGAAGTGGCGCCATCTTGTGGCGAATTCTAGAATTAGAAAACCGATTGACAGCGATTAGAGTAGATGTACCCAGTATCAAGGTATAAATGCAATGGTTTTATATTGTGTTATTATATGGTATTGGAGTATACTTAGACATGTTATTTGCGTTTAGCTTTGGTGTAGCCGTCAATTACCGGATACCAAGAGCTGTTGAGCTTAGCTCCGTCGTCTCTATTGATATTAAATGGATTTTTGTAGATTTCAATTGCCTCCATAATCAGGCGTGATCTATAAGTTTTGGGTCTTCCCAGGACCTCGGGAGCAAATCCAAAGTAATGGCCGGTTTCAATTAAGTGTTCGGCGATTGCCGATTTAACTTATAGATCACGCCTGATTATGGAGGCAATTGAAATCTACAAAAATCCATTTAATATCAATAGAGACGACGGAGCTAAGCTCAACAGCTCTTGGTATCCGGTAATTGATGGCTACACCAAAGCTAAACGCAAATAACATGTCTAAGTATACTCCAATACCATATAATAACACAATATAAAACCATTGCATTTATACCTTGATACTGGGTACATCTACTCTAATCGCTGTCAATCGGTTTTCTAATTCTAGAATTCTCCACAAGATGGCGCCACTTCCGTTGGCATTTCGCACTTGGACGGGACCCAGGCTAACATAAATACTGAGCTTTCAGAATTCGCCACAAGATGTCGCCACTTCCGTTGGCATTTCGCACTTGGATGGGCCCAGGCCACAAATAAATAAGCACAAACTCGACAACCAAAATTCACACATCTTCGGATCTACCGGATCTGCCCTGATGATGGACACTGCAACGCTGTCCGAAACGTCGGCTAAAGAAGGAGTTAGCGCAACACGGCATAACACCCCAAAAACAAACAACAAAAATTGTAATACTTAGTTTAATATTATAATACTTGGTTTAATGTTATAATACTTAACTTAATATTGTGATACTTGGTTTAATATTATAATACTCAACTAAATGTTTTTCTATTAGACTTTTTGTCTATTCTTATCCTAATCTTGCGTAATAGAGATTGTTAATTAAAGTTACATAGTTTATAGGCTAATGTGAACAACAATTTCATCCTTTTTTTATTCAATTGATCTGGAGGATATTGGCAGATCATATATTTTTATTTCATTTACTTAAACTTCATGTTACCTACGTTTCGTAAACTCCTGTTGCATGTTACCTATATTTTGTTAACCTATGCATTGTTAAATCTTATATTTTATGTATTCTGTATATTCTCATATATTATGTAAACTCTTTATTGTTATTGTATTTAAAAAACATAATTGCATTGTATGTAAAAGCCCTACGGGCGTTTAAATGAAATAAATAAATAAATAAATAAATAAATATTTATTTTTCGGAATAACTTTATTGAGTAAAACCTCAAATTGTAATATTTAAATAATGAAGACAATATTAGTGATTTCTAAACGACAATCTGAAACAGAAAAATCAGAAAAGGAAACGGTCACATCTGGGAGAAAAAATGAAGACAATGTTAGTGGTTCTTATTCGAAGTATGATACAGTTTAAAGTGACCGAGGGGGATAGGGTCCCATTAGCGCAGTTGGTAGAGCACTGTCCCGGAAAGACAGGGGTCCTGGGTTCGAGTCCCAGATGTGACCGTTTCCTTTTCTGATTTTTCTGTTTCAGATTGTCGTTTAGAAATCACTAATATTGTCTTCATTATTTAAATATTACAATTTGAGGTTTTACTCAATAAAGTTATTCCGAAAAATAAATATTCATTCTAGACTTGCAGAAAAGTCAACAGATGTCGCACATTAAATAAAAAAATAAGATAGGTTTATCTAAAAAGACGCTGTCTGGATTGCATTTAGTTCGGGTTGAATCTTGCGATCATACATAAAGATAGTAGCCAATAAAAATGTGCGGTGAAAAAATGAAGACAATGTTAGTGGTTCTTATTCGAAGTATGATACAGTTTAAAGTGACCGAGGGGGATAGGGTCCCATTAGTGCAGTTGGTAGAGCACTGTCCCGGAAAGACAGGGGTCCTGGGTTCGAGTCCCAGATGTGACCGTTTCCTTTTCTGATTTTTCTGTTTCAGATTGTCGTTTAGAAATCACTAATATTGTCTTCATTATTTAAATAAATAAATATTGGAAGAGTATTCGATCTTCAAATTTTGATTCTTCATATTGCAATCTCTTTTAAATCACAGGTTTCTTAGTATAGAAATATTTTGAATAATACGAAAAAAAGAATTGCTCTAACTCGAAGCAAGATACTTCATAATTATTTACTCCGGTACTTTTATTTGTTTTGAATTATGTTATATAGGCCATTTAAGAATTCTAATTAAAATGGTTTTAGGGAGCAACTTTGGCATTTGTTTGTGAGTTAACCCTAAGTATAAAAAAATAATAATACCTTACCTACTGTTTGAATATAATGTAAAAAAATTGTAAAATAAGCGTTTTCTTTGATTCAATTTGAACTTATTTGTGTTCCTACGAAAATCAGTCGTTTGTAGTTTAATTTTATGCCTACCAAAGTGCTTATTAATCCTTTTTTTATATGTCATCGTATTTAATATAGGGAGATCTGAAATATAAAATATACTGATATCAAACACAGACTAAAACCGAATCTACTAAACTGAACTATACAAAATAACACCATCTTACTTATACTAAAATTATTTAAAAAAAAAGAAATTATGCTACATTATATGTTTATAATTAAATTCATACGTTACTTTGTTGTAATATTAATTTCTTATTATTAAATTATAATGAAATAATATGCAAATGAAATCCTCAGTACGGGAGATCCCAGTGAGGTTATCATTATCTCTATATGTTACTAAGAAAAGAAGACAATAAATCATTATTATTATTATTATTATTTTTAAAGAAATTAGAGGAAAATCAATTTTTAAATACTTATCACTAACTCACGAATAATTGCCAAAGAAAGAAAATTTAGAGAATTCATTCTACTCGTGAAAATTTAAATTTTTTATGACCTTTATTTTATAATACAAAACACAGATAAATAGAGTAGCATATGTACTTGCTAGATATTTGATATTATTGTGATTAAAAACAATGTTTCAGTTTAGTTGGGTATTTTGGTTTAAAATCCAATTTTAAGTTTTGTATGGAAGGTGCCGCATAGCCGTTCTCTTAAGCGAAATCTTTAAAACGTATAAACACCGATTGAAATGGAATGAAATGATTAAACTATCTTCCAGCTGTCTAGAGAGAGCTTTAAGCGTTACTTCACTGAATCTTGCCAGTTCCACAGCGAGAAAGCTACAGTAAAAAGTTTGCCCGTAATAAGGTTGCTTCCTGATTTCATCCCCTTACTTTGTCCTTCGCTACGACTGGTAATACCCTTTGGGAGGCAATCAATTATAAGGCAATGATTCCCGTATTTGGTGTTGATGGTGCTCTAATTGGCACCCCTTAGCATTAGGAAGCTTTTAGTAATTACTCTGTCACTTTGGACCCGGTATGTTAGTGAATGTGCTTTTTATGGAAATCACAAAATATTAGTAATTATTTATTAGTTAGTTCAACCGTGCAGGTCACGTGGGCTCAAATTTTATCTTTCAAAGGTTATCTTGATAAATCTTTGGTTTCATATTTTTAAGAGTTTTTACTTCGTTGTTCACCTGAAGCCGCAAAATGCGCTGAGCCGCTTCCAACTAGCAAAAGGGCATAATATAATGTTCGGAACTTCCCATACATGATCAAGTTTTCATTAATTAACCTGCTAGTTTATGCGGCTACGTGCGTTGTGCGAGCCTCATGTGGATGGTAGCATTGATAATGATTTAAGAATGCTACGGATATTCCGTTTATACTCCTCCACGGTGGACCGAAGAATGGTAGATACTTTAAGTATCACCCTGGTGAAAGACCACCATTCATAGTAAAAATGTTACTTGAAATCAGTTAGGCCTTGTTTAGTTACCTGATATAAATGGTCTGGCACTTTTTTCGTGTTTTTTCTCTGTCTTTCTTTACTCATTGACTCCGGTCAGTTGAGCCTCTTCCACAGATTAATTTAAAACACACTTGTTGAAAGCTGTAGTTTTATATTACTTTAAACAATAAAAGCTTAGTTTTTCACAACCAAACGAGTTTTGATTTTCCACCCTGGTGAAGCGTTGGAGCTTAACAGTCAGGCTAAAACATTTGTATAAATTTAGCTGTAGTGAAAAACTAAAGAAAAAATTGTTTGTTTTAAAATGTATTTTTTAATTAAATTTCTCAACACCATGTAATAAAACTCGTTAAGGGATATTCTAGCAGGTATTCGACCTAAAAAAAGCTATCAAATGGAATGAACTCCTAAGGGATCCACTCGACTCAGAATATCTTGTGCCTTCGGTCGAGTTCCTACCCTGATTTAATTACCTCTCGTAAAACCTTTCTCGAAATGATTAGATGTTGGCTTTTTTAAATTATTAATTATTGATCAGTCATGAAATAACGTTAAGGATGAAATAGGCACTATCAGATGTTGAGAAAATTAAAGAAATGATATAAGCGGAATAACTGAGGAAAAATCGTTTTTAACTATTATGTTCTTACTTGGAAACCTTTGGCACGTTCTGTCATGACTTTTTAAAAATGAACGATTAAACAAATTAAAAAAAAATTTCTAACCATTGGATCACCAACAAAGGTCTTGTGATAAATAGTAAAAAACCCAAATCTAAATTAAAAATCTAATCTCATTGTTGTTTCCAATACCATTATGCACTGAATTAATTCTATCAAATATGTTTGGTCCCAATTAATCTTCTATTTACCGATTGTTAAAATAAAACATATGTACATAAACTAACTTCCATTGACATCGGATATTCCCTGTAAGACAGGCACAAACATGTATAAACCCTACTATTATAGATGTAACTAGTAAATAAATAAATGATTGAATGTTTTAGAAAAAAATTCCGTAAATAATTAATTTATTAGTATAAAAATATGAAAGTTTTCATTGAAAAATATATTTCAATAAATATTGTTTGGTTAATGCGACATAAAATTGAAATTAAACTTTAAGCTTTAATTCATATATTTTTCGTTAGTATGGTACGTAAGTAAGTATTTACGAAGAAAAATAATAGTACGTAAGTACAAGGTGGGGCAAAAGTAATCACCCTATTGAAAAACGCTATAATGGCGCCAAATGTCAATTCGGTTTTGACATTTGTGAAGTAAACAAACGCAGAATACAAATCAACAAGACATGAATAGGATTACTCCGCAAGAACGCGGAATAATTGTTTCCATTTTTTTGCTCAACAATTCTTCGGTTGTGTTGGCGCAGCGTGAATTTTAATGTATTCGTTTATTTATTTGTTCACGTCTTGAAGTCTTTTACATGTATACGTGGTTATAAGTAAGTTGTTTATGAGTACAATTATAAGTGAATATATAGTACGTAATACAATAGACCTTCTGCTGAAAGAATTTAAAGTCAAATAACTAAATTCACTATACTTCTACAATGCAATATTACAAATACAATATTCTAAATAAAACTGCACCTTTTAAAAATAATAGAAAACTCAAACAAACGTCAATTTTCCCAACTCTAAAATGTAAAAAACAATGGACATTTTAACTGTGTTTATATCTTGTGCTATTTTTTTTAATTCATTGCCAAAAAATGACAGAAGTATAAAAAAAAAAGAAATAATAAAGATTATATACTAAAATAAAAAAACACACTGAAAATAAAAACCGAATAACACATCCGTATGGACACAAGCCTAGCTTTATTATGGATGTACATCTCATGTGTAAAACTATATTTTTTAACATAATTTTTTTAATAAACATTTAAAAATAAATATATTATAAAATGAGTATGAACAATACAATCAGGTAAGATACACATACAAACACACTGCGTTTGATAAACACAAATAAATTATGATTTAATGATAATGAAATAATATTTCATTGAATTGAAACAGTAAATTAATTATTTTGCGTCCATATAAAAATAGACGCCTGAAAAGTTAAGTCTTATATAAGTGGAGGTAAGAATTATAGCCGGGGTAGTAATAACAAAATATCAATTAGATTTTATTTCATCGTTCGCTCAGTACAATTTACTAAGCAACATAAACCCATGAAAAAGTAAACGCCATTATTTGATGGAAGAAAACACACTTAAATTATTTTTGTATTACATTCGTAAGCAATAAAGACAATAAAAACCAATTCATAAATAATAGTTCTATCAAAGGAAATGTTGAAAATTGTACTTGAAAGTCGTGCATTGACCATGTTCTTATTAATTTAATAGAAAACTTCGATAACTAATGATTACAAACACTGAAAAGTTAAACATGAGAAGTGTGTTTTGGGCGTGTTAGTGTGCCTGACGTTTGTTCAATGTTGCCTTATTTCTAGTATGTCTGTATCTAGTGTAATAATTTGTCAATTAGATACTTTTTAAATAAGTTATAAATTCTCATTTTTGATTTTAGTGGTCTGTCTGGCGTCTAAGAGTTCAAAGGTCTTGTGAAATTTGGCGACATCAGTTTTCTTTTAAATCTGTATTAATCAGATAAACGATTTTTTTGTTCAGTGATCGCACGCACCACATAGATTTTTCTCCTTTGTGAACTTTTGTTCTTACATAGGGATGATCCTTCCGAATCCAACCAGTGGATCCAAAGTGGGTAAAAAATGGTTTGTTTAGAATGTTAAGTGTATTATTATTCAGATAGTGGCAAACCTGATTTTACTGAAGATATTTTTTGTTATGATGCATTTTTTGTATTTAATGAATAATCAGTTCCAAAAGAGAAACTAATGAATGAAAAATCGGTATATTTTATGTTTGCAATTTGTAGTAGCTGCAATATTTTTGATGACGACTGAACTTTTTTTTTAACCTTTGTAATAACGTTTTACCTGGTCTCCATAGCTTCCTGTTCTACTGATTTCAATGGTTTTCAATCAAGACTTAAGAAAAAATATTATAAATAATATTATGTTTTAATGCATGCATAATTTATTTCTTTAACACCCAGAGCATATGTACATATGTTTTACAACTTGAAAAAAAAAACAAAATTTATTTACATTGATTAGACAGATTTACAAAAAGACAATACAAGGTTTAAGAGTAGGGCTGAAATGAGTTATTAGTATGGCTCACGGAATTATAAAAGTTCATGACACATATATAAAACAATTATTGGTTTCCCATAGTGTGAAATTGCTGCATCGGGAAATGAGGAACTTAGTTGCGCTTGGGTATGATGCAGTAGAATAATGATGTAATTTTGTAAAATCATATAAAAAGGTATCATTGCCTACATATTGCATATTGTAAACATGATGTGCCTACACAAAATAATAATAATATATACCTTTGTATAATCTTGAGATCATATTTTTTTATTTTTTTTTATTCGTTTTCTTTATCCACTTGAAAGATTTTCGGCATATTATGCCGAGTTCGCAATACGTCTAGAGTGATCGCACGCCATAATATGCTATTTTTGACTCGCAGTATTTGGGCATTTACGAATTTTTAATATATTTTTATAATACTAAAAATGTAGGTGAATTAATTGGCTATATAGCACTATAATCAGTTTAAATGTCTCCGTATTAAAACCAGAGGTATGATTGTTTTAAATGAGGTCGCGAATTTTCCAACACGAGAGGTTATTTACTGATTCTATTGCATCTGAACCTGCAAAAGTCAAATTAATTACCAATATTTCTATAAATATAATCATAATACAGTGAATTTAAGCCAAATAACGCATTAACAATATAATGAATTTCGAGGTAATTATCGCCACAATACAACGAATGAATACTTAAACGATATTAAGCACTTTCAATACAGTCAACATCCTTCTTTTCAAAGATTATGTATACGATAAAAACCAACAACTTGCTTCCAGTAGGTCAATCCTTCTTCTGCTTTTTTTTCAAAACAAATGTACTCAAATTTTCTCTATGTTCTTGCCACTGTTCCGAATCTCAAACACGTTTTGAGCAAAATAGATACGTAGAAACAGAGTTAATAACATTCCGGTAGTAACTATGTATATTCTCATTTCAAAACCAAACAGACTCAGTCCCTATTCCTCATGTGAGAATATTTATTCCTTGCAAAAAACATCGAATCTCATCATAAAGAGACATTTGGATCTGAAGATAAAAATAATGGATTGAAACAAACATATTTATGGGAAAATAATAAACCCGAATGAATTTCCTTTTGTCTTCCCACGATCAGTCACTAGTAACCTTAATGTAATTGGTTTTCGAGATAATTGGCTAGCTAACAATTGATCCGATTCTGAAAATATAGTATAGAAAAACCATTACGTAATAGGTATACCTTCTTGGTATTTTGTGGGAATTAACTAATCTCAGAGATATAATAATATGGAATTTACTATGCTAATATGTACCTTAATAACTGTCGTAAGTCAATCTTCAACAAAAAAACAATATACGACTGAACGAATACGCCTGAATAATTTAGAAGCTTTGGAAATTTCTAAATCAACTAAAAATAATTCCCAAATTTTAAATAAACAGATAGAATTAACTAACAGCCCGATTTTAAAGTTGTTTCCTTGCTCCAACCTAACCCGTAACCCCCACCCTTCCTTTGGTCCTCCCCCAACCCCTCCCCCTACCCCTCCACCAACCAGTCTCTGATGTTCTCTCTCTCTACTACATACTTTCTCTTTCTTTCATGTTTACCTTGTACCTTGCTCTGTATTATAATTTAGTATTATATTTTATTGTCCTGATGAAGATTGAGTCCAATCGAAACCGGTCGACGAATATACATCAAAATAAAGTGGTTTAAAACTAAGTGTTTGTTTTCATTTTGTAAAAAAACAATAATTTCATGTAAAAAAATGTACACAAGTTTTCTCTCTGAAAGGTTAACTGCGGCTGTACGTCCATTGATTGGATTGACGGACTCCGTAGTCGAGGAGTAAGGCTCTCGAATATCAATTCTGTTCAAATCTCGACGTTAATTTGTGTTATTTTGCAAATTACTCTTTTAAAATAGTAGAGAGTAATAATATACACTCATTACCGCCTCTTTGTGAGACCACCATACAGAATTGAAAAGTTGCTTGAAATTGCTTTAGCAGTATCTGGTGAGTAAAAGAATACATAATTCCAACCTCTCCAGCAATTCAAAATGACAACACGGCTGTTTGGCGAAGAGTCCGTTTATTAACTTTTATAAATAACTGTGAGAAACTGTTAGGCAAGACGACAACCCTAATCACCAGTATATCCATTAAACATCTAATAAATGTCAACGGTCGAGAATATTTGATGGGTGCGGTGACGATTTCACTGAGCTGGGTCGCTGTCATGATCTGTCAAACAAAATTGACAAAAAATATTTTAATGTCCATCAAAGATTTTGACTTACTTAAATATTTAAGAATAAGCACAAATTATTATCTTAAAAAATACCTGTTCCATTTTCTGACGTATTGTGAAAGATAAAAAGATAAAAATATGCCCAATTGCCCGAAAAGATAATGTTATTTATTTATTAAGAAAAATACACAAGCCAAACTTGTATACATTCTTAATGTGCCTTATGTCACCACGAATACCGGTAATGGGCAATAATTTTTTGAATTTGAAAAGATTCCTTCAATTTGGGAGGCGGGTTTAGGTACCGCCGCCCCGGGAACAAGTGGTTCGTTACGTTTGGCAGTAGGGGTGTGCGGGTTCATCGGGTGAGGTGTGTTCAGGATGCGCCTGCCAACCAGCTGTGTGGCGTGCCAGATCAAAAAAGTCTGTTTTGGGGAGACCCTTTGAGCTTTCCGACTGGTCTCTCGACTTAACGCCTGGACACACTAATCTTTAGATTTCTACCTAACCCTCATACCTTTTGCCTTCCCAGAACTTCACCTGTTTCCTTTCCTTAAACCCTGCACGTGTCGGGTTAATGTAAAAGAAAAAAAAAATAAGAAAGAAAAGAACGAAAACTGTCACAGATAATCTCAGCCATAAAATCTTTTTTTCTTATGTATATAATATATGTCTGATGAAAAATTTTTTAATTTTTTTTATATTTTTTAAGTAATTAAAATTTTTATTTTTTTAACTCTTCTCAAGTGAAACGATAGGAAAATTCAAGTTATTCGAACCCTTTTTTTCGTATTCGTGACGTTTATACGTTTAGAAAAGATTAATCGAAAATTGTAATTTCACATTAAGCTTGAGACCTACACTGATTATTTTTTGTAATTTGTCAAAGCAGACCAGTTCGAAAAATGATAATTTGTTTACTTTGAGACCTTCGTATTTCCTTTTGCCAGGGTTTGCGTTTTATAAGAGTGAAAGTTTTTAAAACGGGTTCAAAAAATTGAAGTGGTTTTTCTTGAAAAGGGGAGGATTTGAGAGTACGTGATTTGAATTTAAAAAAAATAAATTATGAGTTCACAAATGAACCATTATTGAGTTACAGATGTTGAATAGTATTTGAATTGAATATGAGATTTTTTTATTTGAATATGCGTTTTGAATTGAATAAATGAAAAAAGGATTTTTTTTATATTTTCTCATAACTGTCTGGAGCCAGTGGGAATATTGCATCCCCAATTGGGGTACGTTGTGAGGCTGAAGGTAGCGGAGAGGGGAAAAGGATTGGGAATATGAAGATGGAGAAGCACCTGGTTATTGAAATCTGGTAACCAAACAAGGCCAAAGCCATTTCAATTCAGTTTGGTTGTCTTACATCAGGGCCATTCTAAAAGTACCTTCCACTAGCTACACAAGATGAAAAGCGTTTTGTTCAGTATTGATTTGAATGGTTTCAACACTGGTCTCCTTGTTTTTTGAAATACTCTTTATAAAAAACATCCGAGTTAAAATACGCCTACATCCATGATTTAAGCACAGGAGTAAAATCCATATTCCCAAGGCGGAACGAGAGTGTCGTAAGTTTATAAAATACTGCTCTAGCCAAACCAATTCCCTCCTTTTCCGCTCTCAAACTTTACTCCGTAACACAAGCCTTACATTTCTAGCAAACCAGTGACAATGCATCGGAAATAACAATAGAATCACTTATGTTTGTACCTCCATAAAGATATTTTATGAAGTAACCTACTTCAATTTATTCAACTAGATCTTAATCAAACTAGCAAAAAGCATACTTAGAAAAAATATATTAATAGATCTAAATTTATAAAGTACGCATAGAGTATTAGAGGTTGTTGATAATATGGCGGGTAGGACGCGCGACTAGTAGTCGGATGGATTGTGCCCGGATCACACACCGAACGGAGAAAAATGATCCTGTTAAAAAAGTGACAGCATGCCAACTTCCTGATAAAATATCAGTCGTTCGGAATTACGACAACAGAAGATGTATTGAGAACACATGTTCTTTTTCTAGTAAATATCATTACATAATGCAACAATATCAGCATGTCAATATGAATGAATATCTGATAATATTATTACTCCAGCGTCTGGACGGTGTAGGCCCTGTGATTGGTCAAATTCAAATTGTGTTTAAATAAGACTTTAAAGATTAAGACACGATTTCATACTGAAATAGAATCGCCACATGTAATACGATATTTCTTAAAAAATATCGTTTCTGCTCATACGATTTTTGGATAATATCGATGAAAATATGTCTTAGAAAGTTCATAATCCATTGGATTAATTACATTACAGTGAAAATTATCCACAATTACGTGATTACGTTTGACGTTTGACGAAAAAAGCACGCGTTAATTCAATATGGCCGATACCCGATACGCATCGCGGCTAGGTGGCCGACAGAGCGCCCCTCTGGCGGTGAAGAAACGAATCAAATGACTGGCGCGTATATTTAAATATGCAAAATTACTTGAACATCAAGCGTTTAATAATAAGATTTCTTCTGGAAGTTTAGTTCTACTTTGCAATGGCATTTTTCATTATTATTTATAATTTTTTTTTGCTTATTAATTACATCTGATTTTATATTGACATGTTTTCTAATTTCTAAAATTTCTAAATTATTTATTTGCGATGCTTTAATCCTGAGTGAAGTATTTTAAGACCTGAATTTTTATCGAAAGTGTGATTCAAAAGATGATTTGCAAACTCATATTCACTATTTCCATTTAGAACCCTGAGATGTTTTTTAGTTCTGACTTCAAAGTTTCTATTGGTTCTACCTTTGTAAAATAAATTACAATCCAGCCCAATTGAGTTTATAAACTCCTGATTTTTTTTGTTTGATTTTCGCAATCTATATTATTAAGAATATATTTATTCATTCTGTTATTAGTGTAAAACGCCGGTTGAATAGTACCAGGAATGTTTATATATATAATTTTAGAAGTGTCGTTATCCACAAACAGAATTCTACGCCATTGTTTATTTATATCTTAAGAACTAGGGTAAAAATACCGTTTGAAGATAATATGTTTAATTATTTTATTTAGTATTTCAACTATCAATTTATTAGAATAACCGTTATTAAATGTTATTTGTCTTATAAATATATTGTTTTATGGTTATATGCAAAAAAAAATTTCAGGTATTAAAATACTTCACACAGGATATAAAGCATCACAAATAAATAATTTCGAAATTTTAGAAATAAGAGAACATGTTTATAAAAGTAGATGTAATTAACAAGAATTTTTTTTTATAAACTCTCTTTTAAATATTTTCCCACTTAACTGGTCTTTCATATTGTAATTCCTAATTCTTATAAACCCAGCCTACTCTTACCCCTCCCCCCTCCTTCCACTTCTTTTTTCCAATTGTAATCTATATTTAATTTTTGACTTCGGTGTATACTTCGTTCATGAAACATGTATTGGTTGTATATAATAAAGTGAAGTTAAAAAAGTTATTTGTTTTTTAATAAAATAAAGTTTAATCGGATAACATTATTTTATCTATTTCCATTGTATATCAATGCATACGTACATAATAAAATGTAAACATTATATTTATTTATTAATTGGACAATTTGCATGGCGCCGCTTTCGTGAGATATCACCTCAGGGGCGCTATATTGTAATAATCTACCTTTATATATAGATTTTTACTCTCCTGATGAAGGTGTATATATAATCTAACTTTAAACTTTATTAGATACAGTAACAGTTTTAGGAAAAGAATTACCACCAGTTGGAGTAAAATTCACACCTTTTAATTAAACCGACTGCTAATCACATTGCACAATTACCCTCCTTTTATCCATAAACACGGGTACAATTAATCAATATGTAATAATGTATTATTTCAGTCAACTTTGTTGTAACTATCTTTAATTGTTTTGACAAACTATACGATATTGATTCAACTTATAGACATTGACGGTTGTAACACATATTTAAGCACTGCAAGTCTCCTATGAGCAAATTATATTAGGTACCATAACAGTTAATATCAGTTGTAGACATGTAGTCAATAATAGTGTTTCATTTGAAATAATCCATCACAAATACGTAAAATTTCATTTATTCAAACAACTGTCATTCTTATTATGCCTAAATTGAGCATGTTATTATTCATTAACTCCTTCCTGTTCCGTGTTTTAACAATATATACTCACCCTCTCTCTGTGAATGACCTAATATCTATCTATTAAATGTAACTGTTGAGCGTTGAAGATATTTGGAGAGCTACCAGAAGAAATAAAATCAGAAGAAAACATAAAAACATTTAAAATTAAATTAAGAAAATATGTGATTGATTCATTTTAAATGTGTTACCATAATTATATGTATATGTATATAAGGATTGTATTAGGACATAGATAACTATGTACCTACTTAAAATACCACAATAAACAATAAACAATAAACTGTTGTTAATATCACTTAAACTGGGCGCAGCCCAACCAAGTGCCGCCCGCAGGGCCTAGCAGCAAAAACCCGCGGAGCGGGTTTTTAACTGCTAGTCTGTATTATTATGTACACGTGTTCTGCCGTCTTCATAAAACACTAGCTTTTGACTTATACTTTGTGCAATGTTAAATAAACCTAATATTTCATTTTACATTGTTAAATAAACCTAAGAACCTTATATCTGAAAACAGATTTTCTTTAATTATTAACTATCTTCTACAATGATTCAACTCACAGCAATAATTTACTAGTTTTTACTTATGCTTACAGAGTATTTTTTCTATTTTTTAAATTGACTTAATTACACGGGCATAACTCCAAACACGTATTTAAATGTAAGTATGTTAATTGTCAGTCTTATTCTTACTTTAAGCCACAGTTGTCATTAAGTCAGTAGTAGCCTTAGTCAATAGTCAATAAATATAAATCGTAGGTGTAAGTTATTAGTTTTAAGTCAGTAGTTATGAGTCTTAGTCGTAAGTCACTAAATATAAGTCTTATAATAAGTAAGTCACTAGTTATAAGCCTCAGTGGTCCTCAGTCACTGAACATCATTCTTAGATGCAAGTTATTATGAATCCTAGTTTTAAGTCAATTATATTGATTATTCATTGCATATATTTGTATAGCGCCCCTGAGGTAATTTTCCATGTAAACAGCGCTGTATGAATTACCAAATATTAACATTTTATTATTTTTAAAATTGTAGCTTTTTTATTCGAAAACGCTCTTTATTAATTAATACTAATGTTTAGACTTACTAAACATCTTTTTGGTTATTCTTTGTAAGCGATATCGAGTTATGCTATTTTCCCGAATGTTTTCCAGAAACAGACAGGGGTTGTAAATTTGAATTAGCAATGGAAGGATTCCTATATTGAAGACTTAACATCCCTTCCTACCCCCCACTCCCTGCTCGTAAAAATACACCGGTCATTTTTATGACAGTTTTATGACGAGCCATAAACTATTTTTTGTCATAAATAAATATACAACTTGTCGAGGACAACCATCATATTTTCAAAGTGGAATCGATTGACCATTTAGATAAATTTATTTGTATTTTCGTATGATAGCCGTGGATCAAATATTATTGTTTTTATTTGCCCGTTTTTTACATGATATTTAGATTGTGATGATGTATGTGAAAAAAGTTTGCATAGTATGAATATTTTAGGAAATTGTTGGTATAAATTAGGAATTTTCATCTAAACCAATAACCATCTATGGTGTTGCTGGATGGATTCCATACGGCACCAAAAATATTGATGGAGAAAACTTTGCACATTCCATAAAAAAAAGGAATCAATTTTCAGGATCGACCTAGTGAGAGAAATTCATTCAGAGTCAACACGCTAGGGATCGGTATCGAATAGTATAGGAACGTGCCACAAGTATTTTTTTTTATTTTTTATTTTTTTTATAGTGAATACCTCACAAGAGTCCCAACTGCTCCCGTCTGGAGCCAGTGAGACTATGGCATCCCCAATTGGGGGATGTTGTGAGGCTGAAGGTAAGTGGGGAAGGGAAAGGGGAAGGTGGGGAAGTACCTGGCTATTCAGATCTAGTCACTAAACACGGCTAAAGCCATTTGGAGCAACGTTTCAATTCTGAATGGTGGTCTTACACCAGGGCGATACTGGTAGTATCTTCCACTCTGGAACGTGCCGCAAATATACTATATATTATTTTAATTAATTAATTGTGAAATAACACAAATTAATCAAATAAAATTTATTTGCGCACGCCGGATTCGAACCCGCGACCTTCGGAATGGCAGTCCAATGCGTTACCACTGGACTATGCCGGCCGTCTATAAAGTTCAATCCATTTCTAGCAGAGTTCTCCGTAAATGCACCAATTACAATAAGTCAGTGCTAACTTGTAGGATAAAGTATTAAAATTCCATTGAGATCGATAACATCCAATTATTATATATAGAAGAGGAAATAAAAATAAAAACACTTCGAACCAGGTCAAAATTTGAAGTACAGCGCTCAGACCGTAAAAGTTTCGGTTTTCAATAGCATAAATCCCCCGAATTGCTAGTTTATTACTATTTAGATTCGGCTCTACATATTCGATTACGGTTTGGAATTTATTCTCTACCGAATTTGAAATATGGAACAGAATGTTCTGAATTCAAAACGAAGCGGTCGGGGTAAGGAATTCTCACCCTCTGATGAGGTGAATAAATATTTCAGCGCAAGTCGTAAAATTTGAGGGATGCACCGCGGCAAACGCGTGTACGAAATAAAAAATAAACTACAAATTTCACTCGATTTTCAGTTGATGTTTCTAGTAAATTTAGCATCCGAATGAATTTAGAAATGTATGTAGGCGTTTTGTCTGTGAAGGATTTTTGTTGCTGAAGGATTCAGGTGTGAAGAATTTTGTTTTTGATAGAAGAGCTATTTGGTGTGAACCTAATCAAGTTGGAATTGAAATTTTTTACCTCCAGAAGCATTGTGATAGATTTTGATATTATGCCCATTGAGCCTGCTGATGAACTGTCCAATGAAGCTAAACGAGATGTAAAACCGAATTATTCCCAAAAATCAATCATGAATCGATTCATTTAACAGTTGTGTGAGCAGTTTTGGACGTCGAATTAAGTGTCCTGTCAGCATTTTGTGTAGGATGGATGTTAGAAGCTTTGTCGTATGCGTTGCATACCCACACTTACATATATAGAATGCTTAGATTACTAGAAAGATTCACTTAGGTACCTATTTATTTAAGATCAGGCTGACTTAACCCCGCATATGGCAACATTTAATTCAAATTGTACCAGTCTAAAAAAGCTTGATGCAGAGAAAAAGCTATTTTGTTTTAAAAAAATATTTGGAACTTAGTGCTCGAGGAAGATATGGCACGACAAAGTGAATCAATAATTCGGTTAGTCATATGTAAGTCGAGTCATGTCAAGAACCAGAATAACAGAAGAGTATGTATGAGACAATGTGAAAAAGAATGAAGCCTGAAATGTGTAGCGAGACAGAGTGAGGCTGTCTATCCCCTCTGCCTACCCGTGCGCGAAACGGCGTAGTGGTAAATTTGGTAGTTGTTACTTTATTTCCCTACTTATACGAACTATGCTAATTAGTCGCACATTTTATTGAAGTTCGATACAGGCATCTGAAATTATGTGTAAATTAAGTGTATTAGTCAGAAGACTACTGATATTATTATAAATATATTAGTCACAAGACAAGGGAGTTTATTACAAGTCAGAAGGCTACCAATATTATTGAATCTTTTAGTCAGAAGACTACCGATATTATTATAAATATATTAGTCACAAGACAAGGGGGTTTATTACAAGTCAGAAGGCTACCAATATTATTAAATCTCTTAGACAGAAGACTACCGATATTATTATAAATATATTAGTCACAAGACAAGCGAGTTTATTACAAGTCATAAGAAAACCAATATTATTGAATCTCTTAGTCAGAAGACTACCGATAGTGTGTTATTTAGCTGATTAACTTATTAAAGTATAAACTTCATGAAAATATTTTATAGTTTTTTTAAATTTTTTTTTAATTTTTTAATTTTTTTTTTTATTATTTTAATATAGATCATATGGGTTACATTAATACATACATATTTTGCAAAATATAATATTCAGGTTCATAATTGGTCATGTATACCTTATCAGAGAAGAGGAGCTCTTGTGCCTGATAAGGGAGCCACGATTCAAAAAGAATTACAATTCTCAGTTAAAATGTGAAAAATAAAATAATTACACTTAAAAATTTTACAAAAAATAACGGTCGCATCCAGGACTTGAATCCAAATCCTTTAGTCTCAACGGTTACATGATCGTTAAAAAAATTATTTAAATAACAGCAGTTTTCTTCAATACTTCACTACTCGAGCGTTTTAATTTTTTTTTAACACTAACCCCACGCAGAGGCCCTGAGATAAAAATTCTTCTTCATATCCTGTGTCATCTTTGGGGATGCTTTTTGGTGGTTTTTTTAAAGGATTGGAATGAGAAGAAGTTCTGGGATGGAAAAAAAAGTATGGGCGTGGGTAGGAATATAGGGATCAGTTTGTCCAGTATTGACGGACTTATGAATGTATTCCTCCCGCGGCGGTGCAATGCGATGGGTCAAGAGAGACCAGTTGGAGAGGTAAAATGGTCTTCCCAAACCAGCCTGTCCCGACCTGGTATACCACGTAGCTGGTGGGCAGGTGCATCCTGAACACTCCTCACCTGATGAACCCGAGCACCCCTGCTAAATCACCAAAAGTTTCAAACCACGTGGGGTGACCTATGACAGAGGTGTTGGTTATCTAAGATATGGAACTCGGGGCGACGGTACCAACATCGCCTACCAAATGAAGTCTTTCAGTATTTTTTTGTTTCGTTCCTGTTCCGATAAAATGTGGTGGTCGTTTTGTTTATCAATTACTAGGTACATATTTTATTGCGTACTTAAAAATCTAAGATTTCAGAGGATATTTTGATTTTTTAAATAAGAGAAAATTATAAACACACTATTAACTACCACAACACGGGCATTAGTCTAGTATGGTAGTTAAAAAAATGTAAAAAAATGTAACATGTAAAAATTTATTAAATAATAAATTTAAAAAAAAAAAAAAAAAAAACTGTAATGGACGCGAAGTTTACTGTTCATAGAAGTACTAGTTATGACGGTATCTGTAGACATTCCGTAGAGATGCCAGTCTACAGAGAGGTGGTGATGCTCTACGCCGTAGCTAGCAGACAGTCTGGCGTAGAGCACACAGGGGTGGAGTGTTTTGTCTAGGGCGAATACCGCAGCCTCTGAAGGCGGAGCGTGGCGCTTTCTATTACAGATGCCTCCAGTCGCTGCCACTCGACTCAGACGTATATTATTGGAAAACACTTTACTTTAAGATTCAATTACTACCCTGAGTGGTTGAACTTTAATAATAAAATCAGGGAAATTATATCCGAGGATTAATAATTATTATTATGAGCATGAGATCGGCACAGTACAGATTAAGTATAATTAATTTTTGGTGATTTTGTTCACTTTCGTTTATGATATTTAGGTACCCACACATTTTCTACATGCGGAATGATTTCGGACATACCTAGATTCCCAGCTGCTTACGATCCTCGATTGGGGGTATGTTGAGGTAATGGGAAGGGAAGGAGATGGGAAGGAAAGGGAGGAAGTACCTGGCAATTCAGGTCTGAAACAACACGATCAAAGCCATTTCAAGTAAAGTATCAATTCAGTTTACACCATGGCAATACTGAGAGTAGCTTTCTTTTTATCAACATTATAATAATACACTAACTACGGCTCACAATTTTTTTTTTCGAAAATATTAAAAATAATTTTCAAGCAAATACCATTTTTGTTTCATATTAATTTCTTTGACATTTTACAGGGCGCCGGCGGGTGGAATACATTAAGTCTTCCAGTGATAAAAACAAACCGTTTTTCACTCACTATTAATATTAAATATATTATGTCGCGTCCTGAAGACGAAAATTTTATTTAGAAAATTCAAATTATTTAGGTTTAGTACAAATGGGGTAAACACATTTTAAATAATGTAAAAGTACGAAATACGAGTATATGAATCAGATACTCGAGTCGAGCCATGACAAAAATCAGAATAATAGAAAAATTTTTATGAGACGATGTATGATTGTGAATGAGGCAAGAAGTGTGTGGTGTGACTGAGTTGTTTGGCAGTCTGTCCTCTGTGCCTACCCCTGCGGGGAAATGGCATGATGGTTAGTTGTTATTTAGTTTGCAAGTAGTTTTTTCCTTAATTTATCTGATAAATATTTTAACTCCTTCAGTCTTATTTTGACTGGTCATTTCAAAGCTGATCTCTTCGTTGACTAAAAAAAATGTCGCTTTTCTTTTGACGTTCCAGACAGATGCAAAAATATACAAACTTCACAAAGTCATGGCAAAATAATAGAAATGACAATATTTAAACATTTTGTAGTGAAGGTTACTGAAATAGGTACTGAACGAATGTGTGAGCCTTTTTCTTGAAGCTTTCAAGTGACGCAGTAAAAAAATATTCAAATTATTTAATATATTCAGAGCGTCCTGGAATAATTCAAGATTTCATCTTCTAATAAAACATGTCACCGAAAATTATTGGCACTTCTTCCGATACAAAATTTCCGGATAAGCGTAAAGCTTTCAGTGTGTAAAATGTAAAGTGGCCAAGTTCCACGATAAAACCATAAATCTGCGGACTTTTAAAAAGATTTTCCCTTTAAATAATAAAGGTGGAGCCTATCGGAGCCAGAATTATGTTTATTGTTGCGATATAATGGTAATCTATCATAAATCTACGGAATACAATCCAAAGCCTCGAATGGATGGCGGTCACTCCATACTCTAGACTTAGATTACAGAACTTAGGAGAGTTGTCATTTGTGGCAACAGAAAATCTGGTTCAAAAATTTCAACGGTTCTTTTTAAAAATAACAGAGAGCTCCACTTACGTTTACAATAATCTTAAACTGTACAATCATTAAGATAATTATACTCAGATTTCGCCGTTCCTACAAAGAATTGTAATATGTCCGAAATCTATGGAAAATAATCAAGTTTTATTGTTGGGTGGTAGTCAATACATAGCAAGAATCTTCGATTATGTAACTTAATATTATTTTAAACCAATAATTCTGCGTCATAATATTACTGAAATAACAAACCATTGTAAAATTTTGACAGGATTAATTGAACTCTATTAAAAGATTTGTTACGTTATGTCCAGCATTTTTATTTGTCCGTGCTCTTATTGTAGCCTTATGGAATGTTTTGTTTACGCTCCAGTTAGTTTTATTTTTCTAAAAAAATTTGGACTTTGATGGTTTGTTTATTTACAAAAGTGAACTCATTTGGTTTACAAAAACCATTGCTGAAAGTTTTGTGAAATGTTTACTTTGGTGAATTCAAAACAAATTCATTTAACTTTTATTGCACTGCAGTGCGGTCAATTACAATTATCTTTACCAAGCCGATAAAATTGAAAGATTGAACCGAGTTTGAAAGAGTTCAAAACTAGTTGATTCCAACACGTTTTTTTCTGCTTTAAAAATACCTCAAATATCACCAGAATCTGGATTACATAATACATTTTTTATAATTTTTCTTAACTTACGATTTGTATCCTCCATAGTTCTTTCATCAGTGAGTCGCTACATACCCTGGACTAAACCAAAATAAATGGACTTATAAAGACATTTACATAAAAATAATAACCCCCGAAAGCGGGTGATAGAGGGTTATTGTCCGAGCTAATATTCGCAGGGATTCTTGTAATTTAGAAGGGGCAATCTACTATTATTAAGGGTAAGGTCTGTTTGGATATATAACCATTTACATATGTATTGGTTTTTAATACACAATTCACTGATTTGTTGCCACCCTAAATAGAATGGGTGTCAAGCTCAACCAGGCCTTTGACAACCATGACCTTGATCTTTAGGCTTCTTTTCGTAAGAGAGAAAAATGTTTGGCGTTGAGACTTCGAAAGACGCCCGGCGATTTTAGCTAAATATTTGCTGTTCGTCAGTTATCATTTTTAAATTTACATAAAACCGTCTTACTAATTAGATTTTTACATGCCAGAGAGTGTGGTAAAGCCGGCCTTAAGCCCAGTGTAAGGCCATTTTAACCATACAAACGCCGTGCTAATAAATCTAGTTATTAGCTGCTCTGACCTTACGTGGCGCATTATACTCGTATTTAAACCGCGTTTATTTATTTCTTCATGTTCTTCATAAAACGGTTATACATCAATATATAACGGAGAAGATTACGACTTTGAGATAAATGTAAATATAAAAGATCTTGGGGGGCAGTTTTACTATTTTGTGACATGAGTCAAAAGATAGTTATTATTTTTTTATGATAAACTAATGTTTATATGACAAGGTTTTTATGCATAGCACAAAGGATAATAAATTATTATAAGCAGTACATTAAGTACTAGTAAAAATTGAATTATTTGGCGGGTTGGAAATAAGCCGACGTGGCTCAGTGGTCCAGAGCGTCTGACCGGACATCAGAAGGCGCGGGTTCAATTCCCGTCGGCGGCATTTATTTTTACTCGGGAGATATTTTCAATTTGTATTGATATTACAGACGACTAATTATTACTTAAAATAATTTATTATCAAAAGATAGTTGCTGAACTGTCTGAAAATGTTGTTGGTCAATCCATTGTTGTGAAGTAGTTGAGTCGCTCTGTTGATTGGTGCGTTCTGATGAACATAAAAAGTGCATGGGATCTCCCATGACTGTACCTACTTGTTAGGCATATATTAGCTATTTCCAAATAAGTGAATAAGGATTAGTTACAGACAAAGATATTAGAAGAACGAGATATGCTATGTTGGCCGCCGGACCGTAGGCGGAGTACTACCTAATTAGGGTACTTTGAATACTGTCGGGACGTGTACGCACAGAAATCTGTTATATGTATTAGTGCGGATACCTTAGCGTAAGCGAAGGTGTGCAGTAGTATTGGTGAACAAAACCGGCGACACTCGGCAAAACAATTCCACACAGTATGAACTGCTCGTAGCACATCTCGTTCTTCTAATATCTTTGGTTACAGATTATCTTTAAGAAAATGTTCACCTAAAAAGCTTCCTATTAATAACAATGATGGATAGTATGTATATTTTTCATATACATGTAACACATAAACCTCTTTTGTAATCTTTCAATTTCTAGGATATGTTCTCATTTGTTCTCCATATTGCGATTCAATTCATTTATCAATGTGATCTGGGGAACAGGAATTTGTCTTTTGATCTTGTAAATTTTGATGACACTGCATTTTTGGAAACTGTTCAGTTCCGACCATTAAAATGTGCTTTAGAGATTGAATTAAAAAAATTGAATTTCTTTTGAGTGCGATTGATGGAATACAATTGGGTTGACGGAGTAATAAGGATTATTGACTTATTTAAAGTGGTATTAATAATGTCATTATTAATTTCGATCAATATTTTTATAGTCTGAGAATTTAAAATAGATAATCTAAAGAATTTGGCATTCTCAGACTATAAAAATATTACCATTTGTCATTTCGGCTACTGGCATTATACCTAGCTCTCTCATTCAAAATTTAGGCGTATTAGATCTGTCAAAGAATTTATATATAAAAATGAAAAAATTAGTCATTTTAAATACATGTAGGATTACGAAATATTTTTTAATATTTATATTGAGGGATCTGTAGGATTTATAGGTCCAATTAGAAGTTCTGCCGAGCCGAACTCTCTGATAAGAAAATATCTGGAGTTATTTTCCCATTTGATCTCTGGTGATTTGACGTGTTGTTCTTGTATTATTTTGTATTTATTATGCTTATATAATGCACTTGCATAATGTGGACTGACTAGATGATTATTTTTGGAAAAGTGTGTGGAAGGGTTGTGATGATTCTAATACTCACATAAAATGGACGAAGTGAATGTACTCCAAAAAAATTTTTGTTTAGACTAACGACCTAAGATTTATTGACAGGCGGGCCTTGAAGTAAAGACGTTCCCACGGGAAGGGAGGAGAGATTGCGGGACAGTCGGGTTTTGAACTTGGATACGTTGACAGCTCCGAGAAATCGATGCAAATCAGAAGTGTTGTGTGAAATTACAGTTAATTAGTGAATTCAGATGGTGTTAGAAAGCTTTCTTGAATATTGAATTAAAGTGAAATATTATTGAACCGGTGTTTGTGTGAAGTGAAAGTGGTTGTACTCAGTGAGGATAGAAAATCGGATAATTTGTAGAGCGCCGTTTTGTGAAAAAAATCACCTCAGGGGCGCAAGGTGTTGTGCAATCACGATTGTGTTATAAAGTTGTGTTGATTTAAGCGTGATTTTTTATACAGTTCGAACTAGATTGCTTGTCTTAAAAACATGGAAATAATAATGATAATGATTGCGTTTAAAACAGAGTGAACGTATTTAAAGGCAGGAAGCGTTTGATCGGATTAGGGAGGAATTAACGATTGACGAGATGGCGTTCTACCCACGGAGACCGTAAACCAGAGAATCAAACAAATCATAAAACTCGGGTTCGAATCCTGACAGAGATTAGGGAGGTACAATTGTATTTACAGAATTATTTAATTACCCTTTTATAGGCGTAGGGAGGGGACCAAAATTGAACAAATTGCAAGGATTTCGCTAAAAGGAGGAAGGAATGCCGGTAGGGAGGAGACCGTAAAACTAAACTGATTTAGCTATTTAGTGTGTAACCAGGTAGACTTCACGCTGAGAGTGGGAGATGGCTAACTGGGTGAGTTTTTTTAATATTATTTATTAAATTTCAGAGGACCCTTAAGGACGGATGCAATAGAACAACAGAAACAAGCTGAAAAAGGGAGACGGGCCAATGACCTTTTCATATATAGGCCGATAATATTTGTTTTAGGGGAATAATAATAATAATAGTTGGATGACTTGTATGGCGCCGTTTTTGTGCAAAATCACCTCAAGGGCGCTTCGGACCGAGGGTCATATTGAGAATTTACCTACTGCCGTTCTGTTATTCTTTTAAAAAACTTTACGAATCAAATCGTGGCGTTGTCCCTGCGATAGGTATTGAATAGCCGACGAAAACATTAAATAGGTACTTATTACAAATTAGGCCAACCAATATAAATTCGCAGTATAAAAAAAAAACACCTATCTACAAAGTACCTACCAAAACACTGGCGTACCATTTAAAACGGCGATCACCACCAGCCGGGACAAGGCGCGGTGTACAGTCAGTCGAAGGAGCAGTTTTGCTAGCGTATGATCGCTCGAATAGAAAGCGATCGGATGCAACCAGACAGAACAAAAATTAATACTTTTCATCTGTTATTTGACTTTCTAATTTAATACTTTTTATCAATTGTTTGACTTTCTAATTTACAAATTGCAATATACAGGAACAAATCTAGAGTCAAAAGGGGGAGATGGTAATCTCCGAAATAAAACTACCATCCGAACAACTTTTCTCAACAGGTTCCTTTCGAGAGGTAGGCAGCCTCTTTAAATTAAATGCCAAAAATCAAACCAATTGTCCGTTTATACCTACCTGAGAGGATAGGTATTCAATAGAAGTTACCCATACCTAATACACGAGGATGCTAGTATCCTCATGAAATAATTACTGGAACCAAATATTAAAATACAGACAGTCCTCATCCTAAATTTGGCATTTCGAGTAAACCTTACATATATCTCACATGATAATTGGCTGAATGGGTAGGCACACAACCTATCGATAGAAGCGGGCTAAATGTCGACAAGATCGTCGTGTGTTATCTATGTTATTGACTTAGAAAGGGATGTAAATTCCCGACGACGAGGAATTTACAGCGTTTTCTAGAGGTGGCATGTAACTTAGGACCTTACGTGTCACACTTTCGCGACTAGATTCGTGACAAGGGATGTCATGGTTTTCCCCTTCTACACTCAGTAAAGTAGATTTTCCTGGAGATGCATTGAGGTTGGGGCATTTCTGAAATTGGTGAGGAGACCTGGTTTTCTTTATTCTGGCGTGACGGTTGCCAATTTGGAACAAGGGGAGACCCAGCCGGTTCGGATATCCAGACACGCAGATATCGATTGCCTTGTTCAAATTATCATCCATCGGTTTTGTTTGGCAAAGAGGAGGAGCCAACTTTAGCTTGAACAAATTCATTCCCGTTCCTCTCCCTTCCCTCCCAAAATATATACATGGATGGCGCCGACAACTAACACCATAAATTTATCGTATGCTTATCACATATATTAAATCTAACACTTTATTATACTCACATTACCCTATGACAGGTAGAATCACGTAGCTAGTTGAAGAGCAGGCGACTCAGAAAAATAAGGTTTATGAAATGGCTTTAAAACATAGCGGTAATGGATTCAACTCACTCTATCTCAAAAGAACCGAGGGGTACCACACACATACAAAGATAACTAGGTTTCTATACCGAGAAACAAAAAAGCCTACACAACGTTCGGTGAAACCTTTTTATACTGAACTGTCACGTGAAATGATTACGTTTAAGGTCGTAAACCACGTAGACAAACTATGATGCACACAGTTGAAGGAGTGTGTAATAAAGAGAGGGGCAAAGGCTTGTAAAGACGGCAGGGTGGATATTCCTACCCCGGATATATACATAACCAAAGCCTTATGGAAAAGTTACCTATGGGACTTAAAGAAAATTTATCGTAGAAAGAAGAGAAGGAAAAGTTTGAAAAGGGCAGATCATTACAGGGTTTAGTTTTTCCTGTGGGAAGATTTAACCCGGACATAAAGTCGGAAAACATTTTTAATTTCGTTCAATGTGTAGGTAGGGGGGGCACTATGTGACGAATAAGCTATTGAGGAAATAACAAGCTAAATACTGATTGAAAATAATAATCTAGAATTTCCATCATATTTGCTGTCAATAAAAATCATGTGATTAAGTTTGTCACAGCCGCGGCCTTGATCAGTTATCGTCAGACCAAAATCGAATGGGTCTGATATTATATTATTCCCTGCCTCTCATGTCACCAGTCAGTCAAGGTCTGACCAATTATTACGGTAATTTTTTTAA
Source organism: Hesperophylax magnus (assembly GCA_026573805.1). Classification (NCBI taxonomy): domain Eukaryota; kingdom Metazoa; phylum Arthropoda; class Insecta; order Trichoptera; family Limnephilidae; genus Hesperophylax; species Hesperophylax magnus. The sequence goes on along the minus strand of JAIUSX010000210.1, from coordinate 255,753 downwards.
GTAAGTAAAGTCATGTTTTTTTTTTCAAAGATAGTGGATTTTATTTTTCTCTCGTATTTTTTTTTAAATATTTTTTTTTTTTAATGCGTAAATACAAAAAAGTTCTACCTATTCCCAATCGTCTGGAACCAGTGGGAATATGGCATCCCCAATTCGTGTACGTTGTGAGGCTGAGAGTAGTGGAGAGAGGAAGGAAATGGGACGAGGAAGGTGGGGAAATACCTAGCTATTCAGATCTGATCACCAAACACGGCCAAAGTCATTTCAACCAATGTTTCAATTCTGAATGGTGGTCTTAAACCACAGTTATAATGAAAGTATCTTCCACTCTATAAAATGTCGCAAATATTCTATATTTTATTTTAATTGAATAATTTGTGAAGAAAATTAATATATAAAATTTACTTGTGCACGCCGGGATTTGAACCCGCCACCTCCAGCTTACGAGTCGAAAGCACCACTCTTTAACCACGAGGCCGTCAGATGAGTTGTATGCGGTGAATGATCTCTCCTGTAATTTAATTTATTAGTAAGAGTAATTTATTAGTTTCGCAATACGTAACCCAACGAATGTTCATAACGTTGAGTCAATGAATCTACTTGTGATTTATCCTGTGAGATCGCAGCAAGAATATTCATCTCCTGTACGGTCACCTAATTATACTTGTAACTTACATTGCTTGTAAGTTTCTTAGATATGTTTAATATAAGATAAGACAAACTGTGATTGATATCTGTTAAAAACATTAAAATGTAATCTAAAACAGTAACTAATTTCAACCCGGATAACGATTAATGATATTCTTATATGTTTAGTCATTTTTAATACATGTAGGATAACGAAAGATTTTTAAAAAATTTATGTCGAGGGATCAGTAGGATTTATAGGCCCTGTTAGGAGTTCTACCGAGCCGAACCCTCTGATATGAAAATATCTGGAGTCGGTGAATTATTTTCCCATTTGATCTCTGGTGAGTTGAAATGTTGTTCTTGTATTGTTTTGTATTTATTTTGCTTATATAATGCACTTGCATAATGTTGATTGACTCGATGATCATTTGTGGAAAAGTGTGTGGAAGGGTTTAGTTTTTCCTATGGGGAAGATTTAACCCGGACATAAAATCGGAAAAAAAAAAAAAACTGAAAAGTATCATCGATTGCTCTCAAAAGTTAATTGTTATAAATATCGGTGTCACTGTTAAATCTACTCAATTCCACAATCTTTTCCACTGTGACAGCCAGTACCATGATATTTCATAAAAGTTAAAATTCAACACACCTTTAAAAAGTCATATAAAGTGATGAAACAAAAACTAGGTTTAATATTTACCTATGTAACCTTTTTAATAGCCTTTTAATGACTTTATATCATATTATTTTGATGAGATACCCGGTCACCGTGACAACCATAGCACTAGCTATTCGTGTTACTCACCACTAGCCCGATTTCACCGAACTGCTACCACACATTACACAGATTTTTGACACTTTTCGATACATGCAAAACCTGTCCGTTGTGAAATAACTTTTCAATAATAAAAAGGGAAACACTTTGTTTACAGTCACTTTATTGATATTGATCAATAAAGTGACTGTAAACAAAGTGTTTCCCTTTTTATTATTTAAAATGTCAAGTCACAATGTGTTTGCTTCTTTTGAAAAAAAAAAAAAAATAAAAATAAATAACTTTTCTTTAACTGTTGAAGGCTATCCCTATTAATGCAATTTGTCATTGAAGCAGAAGGAAATACTAACAAATTATATATATTTGAATATCTATTTTTATTTTAGTTTATTGTTTTTGTGTTTATTTCGTAGAACTCAATTTAATATATTTTTTTAATTTAAATAAAATAAAATTTAATAATATAAGTATTAAGTTCTGAAAGTATTTTTTGGTTTTTGTTATTGTTCAAACTATGGTTTTAGCCACGTTGTTACATAACACATTTAAATGAATTAATAGCTGCTACATCATTATAAAAAAATTAAGATAACATTAATGTGGGGAAAACAGATTTCAAAATACTCCCACAGAATATGAAATCTATTGTCAGAATTATTTTATCAGTAAATCGGTTTAACCGGTAATAAATGATTTTAAATTGGGAGGGGGTAAAATAGAATCATATAAATAAGTCGTCTAAACGTGGCTAAAACCACAGTTTGAAAATGGCCTTGATAGCCGAAACAGCTGTAACAACAACAAAAACAAAAACCGAAAAATACTTGCAGAACTTATTAATTAAATTTGATTTTAATTAAATAAAAAATGAAACAATACAAAGAAACTGGGAATCGAACCCAGATCACTGTTTTACCGGTACAACGTCTTCATCCACTAAACCATTGGGACCTAAATTTCATATGTCATATTTGTCAAATTCAGAATTAACAATATTATCTTAGCAGTATTTTTTCCCATCCTTTTGGCAGCTATCTTTTTGAATGATCACATAGTTCCAAATAATTGGTTTTTATACTAGATAGTGTCTTGGAAAAATATATCTGATTTTTATTTATATTTAAAACCTATTGACTATTTATAAAAGTCTAAAAGAATATTCAATTTTTATTTAATTAGTTATTTAAATTTTATCCGATTGTTTTCGTTTCGATTAGATTTGTTAGTATTATCTTCTTCAATGATACATATTTTGACTGATGCACGCATGAATTTGAACCTACGACTTCTGGATTCGTAGCCAAGTATTGCAACTATTCAACCTCAAAGATGTTATACTAATTGAGGTGAAAATATCGAATTTTTGATATTTTCAAGATTTAAAATAAGTGTTTGAAGACTTAAAACAAGAGTAGTGAAATGTATGGAGTATTGTAGCGGGTGAAGGTAGTACACAATAATGATACTTGATCTGATACTGATATTTATTGGGGAGCGGCTTGTAACAAGAAAGGGACAATCCTAGTATGCATCGCCTTTTATAGCATCTCGCAAGCATGCTATCTCGCTTGCACTTACACACATTCATACAGACTGCACAAGTTGTAAGATTTAAAATAAGAGTTTTAAGAATAAAAATAACAAAATGTTAGAGATCTTTTATTTATAAAAAACTAATATAAAAACGCAGAGTTACAAAAATCGTACCAATATTCGAAGGCAGCGAATTAAACAGGCGCATTGAAAAATATACCTAGTATAATAATAATCTTTTAAAGGCGAAGCTATACAAAATATAATTTCATTTGTTCACTGATCTTGCTGAACATTTGAAAGAATAGTTTGAAATATACCTCTAGAAGTGAATTTATTAACCCATTAAGATTTCAGTGTTGTGTCAACGTTTTTTTGTCCCTTACAATTTATTTATAAATTAACTGCCAAGAAAAGTAAATAGAGCCATAGAAATAACTTTGGGGCAAATAATAATAATGGGCAGAGCACGACACAAAGGCACAGCGCGGCGGACCGGTGTAGGCGTCAGGAGGAAAAATCGCGTGACATGGTCACATGGAAGTCCACTTTCCTCTTTTATTAATCGGGCATGGGAATTTTTTAACCCCTTCACGTCTAGTTTGTAGTATAATCACAATAAATATTTTGTGGTAAGTTTTAATACGGTTTTTTTTCTAATTTCAACTAATCGTATCATTTCTTCCGATGGAAAATAGTCACAAAAAAATTATAACAAATTAAAAAAAAAAATCGTTTTGATCTATTATTTATTTAAATATGAAACAAACAGTCATACATTAAGATATAAACAATAATTATTAGCATGTTCTTGACTAATAAAGTTCCATTAAGTTAAATTATTGATTTAGTATGAAAAAAATAAGTATTATTAGGAAATATATAATTATATAAATAAGTACAGAAATACAGTTTAAAATGGTCACAAGCGATAAATAATAAACTACGGATAATGATGGAATAATTTGTACGTAGTAAAAATATTTTAAGTTATCAGTTTAGTGAGCTGCATTAAATAACAGAACAAAACGTGTTTTTAAGATACACCGTGATTTTTTTATGCCTATAACATATTAAATAACATAAAAAAACGTGTTTTTAAGAGACACCGTGATTTTTCATGCCTATAACAAATAACAGAATAAACTTTGCGATTTTTTTTCTATCGAAGCAATTTCATATATTAAAGTTTCGGCATAACAAATGTAAAGATATTATTATCAAAAATAACATATATTTTTTTGGAACTTAAAAACTTAAAGATCTGAAGAGAAACTTGTTATAAATCGGTAGAAATTGGGTTAGCGGTTCTAAAAGAGTTTTGCGCGTATTTGGATTTACAGTGTGATGTTCTAAAAAGGTCGTTCGATCTAGTGCTGTGTTTGGGGCGACGAAATGCAATCTTTTCTAACGACATGATGAAGTAACAAGACACTTGAAGAAATACGATATGGTAATCTGAACTCGAATGAATGAATATTGTATCAATTTATCTTTATCAGTTAATTATATTTAATATTTTCAGCCACTGATATATAGTTCAGCTTTTCAAAAGCAGTTGCTCAATTTATACTTTGAATGATTCAATTAGTTTCGTTAAAATATAACAAAACGATTAACCTTAATTCACGACGGAATTATTTGAATAATTGGCAAGTTCAAGTCGATGCAAGTTTTTCGAAGTTCCTTATAAAATAACAAAATATGCATTATTAATCAATTCCTGGATTCAACCAATGGATATTTTCAATAGCAGGGTTTTAATCAAATCGAGGTTTATCAGCTCTCCACACCACTGACCAAATTCTTGTGATTTTTTTTAATGAAAACTACGATCTAACCGTCTGGAGCCAGTTAGACTATCACATCCCCAATTGGGGTATGTTGTAATGCTGAAGGTAGTATGGGGAGGAAGGAGATGGGGAAAAAGAATGTGGGGAAGTACCTGGCTATTCAGATCGGGTCAGCAAATTCAGAATGGTGGTCTCATATCAGGGTGATACTGAGAGTATTTTCCGCTCTGGAATATACTATATATATATTATTTTAAACTAATAATTTATGAAATAAAACAACTTTTTAAAATAAAATTAACTTGTGCCCTCCGGGATTTGAACCCGCCACCTCCGGCTTGCGTGTCGACAGCCTTTGACCATGGAGATGCGTCGTATGCGGTAAATGATATCTCCAGTAAAAAAAAAAATCCAAAGGATGGGGTGAATATTTTTGAATTGTGAATTTACTTGCGCGCGTCAAGATTTGAACACTCTACCTCCTATTCTCTAGAACATTTTACGAATATGACAAAAAATAAGTACTTTAAAATAAATATCCTTAAGTTTTCTGGCTACTCCAGAGAGCCGTCTGATTTGAATACACTCTTTGTGTCATTTCACACCCGGTGGAATTTTTTTTGATTTCTGGCAACTGGCGGGTTGAGTGAATTTTCATGTCAAACTTCCATGTGTGACTGTACCATACAGTGTATAAGGTAGATTACTCGTATAATAATTATCACACTACCCTTAAAGGCGTACAAACATTACAAACCCAAAATGTAGCACCAACCCATACTGAGACTGATAGCGGCACCTTTTTATAATGCGTGACACTACTTTTTGTACCTGAGGGACTATTCTGAATGACGTGGTTACGAGTTAACTTGATATCATAAATGATCTACATATTGTTAATTTTTAATTACGTAAAAACGTGTTTTTTAGTAAAAAATGCTCGGATCGCAAAAAATACACGACATGTAATTAACCTTACCTTACTCAAATAGAGTTGATCATCATTTCGAATAATTAAAACAAAATATACAGCATCTGCTTACTTTAACAGTAAGTGGATACTTACTGTCAAAGTAAACAGTCTAACAGAGTTTGGGCTCACTTTATTAATAATTTATGCACATAATTAAATAAGACAATTTCATTTTCCGTACAATGAAATACCTACTGCTTTGCGATTCTATCGTTGTTGAATTTGGAAAAGGCGTACGAAGTGTTAAAAAAATTATAATTCTTTTCAGATCCAAATATATGATCAAGTACTTACTTACCACTACAGCAATTTGTGTCATATGTATACATTTACCATAATATTTAGTTAATACCGTTCCTAAAAATATTCATATGGAAACTGCTTACTGGATTTAAAGCCAATGAATCCGCCTAGATTGCACAGTTTATTCGATATTTTTAGGTTATATAAATTTTGCACATTGCGGCAATCGATGGCTCGAAACATTTTTGCATACTTGGCATAATATGTACTTCGATGTTTTACAAAACCTTACAATGATAAAATATAATCTAACAATCGAAACATTGAAGCGTAAAATGAAATGCGGTGAAAAGGTTGTAACCAGATATGAAAAAGTGAGGTACTTTGAAACCTTCCCTTTTCTTCTCTTATATTTACCGAGATGAGAGATACTTTTTAAATTTTTTTATTTTATAAATTTAAAAAAATTAAAATTTTGGTGATCTTCTTAACTAACATATTAGGCTCATGCCCGTATTATGGTATTGGTACATGATTTATGTAAAAATAACAAAATTATATTTTGTAGAACAAATAATAAAACACAAGGGAAAAAGGACATGTTATGGTAAAACATAAATTTGAAAAATACATATTACTATAAAAACCATGTTAAAAATAAAAATCAATTTTAAACTGATTGATATAAAGTTTTTTTTTAATAAAATAAAAAAGTAAGATCAAAAGACATGCAAAATTAAATTAATTATTTATCTTTTTTTTCTTTAACACAGTTTAACGTGGTTACTTATCTACAGATATGCCTATATACGGTCACATTATATTTGAATTTAACGATATAAAAAAATAAATGATACAGTGTAAACTTTTTTAAACAGTGTTTGTTATATTTCCGCTGGCTTACACGTAAAACAATTACTAGCAAAACCTCGTTGTAAATAAATATTAATACACCCTAATTTTACCAAAACACTCATGTAATAATACAGTAAAGTTGTCAAATTCAAAAAAAGTATAAACACTTGATTTCAACAAAAATCTAATGGAAACAACTATTTAAGTCGGAGGCTTAAGTAAACACGCACATAATAGGTTTTTAGGTTGTTAGTTTGGGTTATTTTAATATCTTATGTTTATTTCTTAACGTTTAAACTTAACTAAGATTCCGAAAAAATGAAACTTTAACGCATCTCTTACCATCTCCACCGGCATAAATTGTTTTTTTTTGTGGTAAGTTGAAACCAAAAGCTATTAATTTTTTTTGCGTATTAAACATGCAACAAGTTTATTAGTGTTTTCAATAATATTAACAATACTTTATTATGCAGTTTTATTTCACTTTAAGTTTATTTCCAAAAAAGTATAGAGCATTCTATTATTTTATTCAAATTAATAAAAATATTAAGAAATGGAAAGAAAGACAATATTTTATAATATTTTTCAAGCAACATCTGGCGTTATTCAGATATAGATTTCCGACTAAGCTTTCACATCCATTTGCGCAAATTAGTAAAAACTTTTTTCCAAAAAAAAACACTCGGTATTAAGTAATGTCACAGCAAAGCACTCAAATATTGCGTGTCATCTTAACCTAACTACGTCATATTTTACCACATTCTTCAGTACAGCACACCCACCCTCCACCCCCAACAACTACCCCATCACTGTAGCGTGTTTGATTGAAAAGTCACGGGGTGTCAAATTAGCTAAAAACGCCTGTTATTAATTACATGGAAGGTGTTTAGTTTTATCGTGAGGAATAAACACGTTAGGGTAAAGTGGCGTTAGTAATATTATTATTACGCCAGTATAATTCGTCACGTCAAATTATGTTTAAACAGGTAGCTACAAGCTGGAGTTGACTAATGAATATTTTAATGCTTAACCTCAATATGAATAAACCAATTAGACAAATTTGTTTTTAGTGTTCGCTTTGGTGAACATGATTTTTGTTGGCTTTCCGGTGGCATCATTTTAAAAGAGAAGTTTAATAAATATATTATTTTCCCTAACTGACATTCATACTTTTCGAATTAAACATTTTTTTAGTTTGTAGAACTAATTTAAAAAAAATATCTATTTGAACTTGACGTTTGTTTTCAGGAATGAATAAATGCAAATCTTGCAAGCAGAAATTAACCCATTTCCCAACAATCGACCGAGTGGAACTCGTTGTCGATGAAAATGCACTCTATCAACATTTGGTGGCAATCAAGTACAAGTTTTAGCAATAATTTTTTTTTAACTTCAACAGGAGGCCCTGATGAAAGTGATTTTCCGTAGGGCCTAAATCGTCTATGGGGATGCTGTGTGGAGAGTATTTTTGAGAAGAGGAAGGAGTGAACATAAGTCTTGAAGAGACCCATGTTGTAGGAGGGAGGAAACACAGAGGCATATCGTTCCACAGCCGAGCTTTTGAAATCGAGAACGAGTTGTAGAAGCAACCCGTTCTCATGTGACAAATGTCGACCGTGTACTACGCACCGGTGCCGAATCGATCAATGACGCATGTTACTCGGAGCATATTTCATTATAATACCAAAAGTACAGGGACAGCATACCTACCTAACGCCTGTGCTCTAAGTATTGCAATCAGTTTGTTAAGAGAGGGAAATCTATCAAACGGACCGTCCCTTTTCTTATGTGTCTAATAGTGAAGTTTTACCTACAATGGTAAAATTATGTTAGCCTCCCCTTGGTTTAAAAGCATCTCTGTTTCTATCCGATTTGGGCTTCTCTTTTTCTCTTAACATTTTTCAGCATTCAAATTTCACGCCATATGCCGCGCGATTTAGTCCATTTTTGAACTCAACCACTGTCGCAAATATCTAGTGTACGCACGCGATGCCCCGAGGTCATCTTCTTTATAATCTCACCAGACAGGAATATTCTTAATAGGGAATGCAACATAATAAAAATAGACACTCGCGGACATTCTCTGGAATTGGATGACATTATAGCAGCAGTTAAAATACAAAACAAATGTCAGTCCTACCTGATTTTTTGTGAGGCTTTTGGCGCTGTTGACTTCAGTCTATGGGAAGAAAGGTACAATCCTCAGTTATTTTTTGATCTTTTATGTTTCAATCTTTGATGTGGTATATTTGTGGTTTTATTATATATGTATTATAGTAAAAAGAAGCAATTTTATACGGGTTGGTTTTTATTTGTACTTTACTCAAGTATTGCGAAGGGCAAAGTGACGGTCGCGCGGGTAATTTAAGTCAACCTTCGTAGTAAAATGTGCCAAAAAAAACCTCGCAATTTTTAGTAATGAAAAAAATATGTATCTAAGCAATAATCTCCAGCGATATTTCGTTTTGTTAGAAATATATAAGCAGGCCAAGGATACAGATCAGTGTACGATCGGTCTAATAATACGTTGTATATTTATAAATTCATCTGGGATTATAGGAAGTATTTAAAAAATAAATTAATCCCTTTTCTAAATTATTTGAACACTTTTCAATGAATTCTTAATTCAGTAGATATAATACACATTATAGTATTAAGCTTTTTCTTGTTAACAGATGATTACACGCATTTAAAAAATTAGATTTTTATCTTTATTTTTCAAATCTTTAGTAAAAAATGGCATTTTCGAAATTCACCAAACATCTTATTTTTAAAGATCACACCTTCAATCAAAATAACAGTGCTTATATTCTTCTCAAAAATATACAATAAATTGTGCAATAACAGATTAAGTATGTGATGAAAGGCTTAAATCACAGTGAAACCAGATAAACCATAGTTCCCACTTCGCGGATTAAAAATATACGAAGTATTTATGAAAACGGACATGCTAACGACATCTGGCGGAGAAAGAATTGATCCAGCTTGCTTGCAGTAGACACCTGTAATAGTTGGAATTATATCGAGGTTCTAGGACGAAAGCAGAGAGGTCGTAAAATCGTCTAGGACGACTGGGACTTCCCCTGTCTAGGCCTAAAAACAAATATTGAAGGTTGTCGACCAATTAGATCTGGACGAGAGCTATAAAATTTTTGAATAACCAATCAGTGAACGGAGAGGCGTGCATCAACTACAGACAAAGGATTGAACTTTGGACCGGGCGATAAAATAGATAATTAATTACATTTCCATTCCCACAGAAATTAGAGGCGAACGCACTATAGAGTAAACAATCGACGTTCAAGGGAACAAATCCTGGGAATGTTTACAATAACTGAGACATTTAGGTGATAGCGAACCATTGAAATCGAGTGCTTTGAAGATTTTACAAGTTGAAAAACACACACACGAAAATGCAATGGAAAAATTATGAACGTAATAGTATAAGAGAATGCGGAAAAACCTAGGAAAATCACTGGCAGAATTTTCAACTGTAGTGCAATTAATTATGATAGAAGTAGGGTGTCAAGTTCGATAGAAAATCGTAATAAAGGAAAAAGAAAGTGTTAGGAACATTAGAAACTAATCGTTATCAATTTAAGATGAAGCGGACCTATTGGAAAATCAATTTGGGAATAAAAATCTCGCATTAAAATAGACATTTTAGAAACAGTGCAGAGACTGGGCGAAGGAAAATACAGAGATTTTGAGCTGCTACAAAGGTCCTAGGGACATGAAAATAGGGTACCATAGGAAGGCAATAAAACTAAACATATAGCGATAGATTAAATTCAGGAAACGTAGGCATTTTACATGATTATCAGGGTAGATAGATATTAGAGTTACACAAGACTGCAGAAGAAATGAGACAAGATAAAAGGTTGACGATCTCATGTGTATTTTAGAGGATAAAAAATCGAAATTCGAACATGATTTTTGTTTACGTTAAGGTAATAAACGATTAGAAAACCAATAAAATTTAACGTTGGGCTTATGAGATATTTATTTAAAGCAAAAGATATTAAAATTAATAGGTTTGAAATTAAATTAAATTTACGAGTCTAGTACCAAAATTTTAAACGTAAACAGATGTCAATGCGGATATTTTATGTGATATTTTGTATGACAAAGATAGAGAATGGGGCGGAGATCGAGTAAGATAATAAAAGTGACAGATATCACAGAGTCAAATAAGGTATATCTCCCATGGAAGTGTGGAAAACTATATATTAATTAATAATAAATGAAGAATGAAATTTTCCTGGAGACCACACACATCGGGAAAAGTGAGGAAAAGATAAAAGAAAGGGTAGGGAACGGGGATAAGGAATGATCCAAGTGGAGAAAAGCGATACAATTCTAAGTTATCCGTAAAATTAATAAATACGGCTTGGAATATAATTAGTTAAAGAGTTATGAGAAATAAAATAAGAATAAAGAAGAAAATTGTGCAGGAAAACGTCGCGAATAAAAGAAAATCCAAAAAAATAAGGAAAAACTCAAATCTGCGACATAAAGAGAGAAAGTACTGGTGAAAATGGAAAAGCTCACATAGGTGACAATAAAATTAAATAGAATTTAGACAAATCGAAATTCAAAAATGCATAGTAAAGATTTCGACATCTATTTAATCAATTTTCGCACAAGATGCATAAAATTGAGATCTATATATATGTTACTGAGGACGGACCTATCGCGAATTGAGAAAAAAAGGAACGCAAAATCATGATATTTTAACTACATTTTGTATGAACCATGGGACAAAGGAGGCTTGGGCGATTAACGCAGACTTACCCGATTCGGACCCTATCGATTTAGAGTCGCGAGATAAAAACTAACCGCCACCCAAAGCCGGACAACAGAAGATCGTATGTAGGAACGATCGAAATTAGGGGAAGGGATGTTCGGATTTGCGAGTTGTTAAAAGATAGAATTGATTATCAAAGAAAATTCAGATACGTCTTTTGGAACCTGAGAGGGGTATAAAATAAAGGTACACACCAGTTTTGGGACAGTCGCGCCGAGGATTTGAAAAGTTGTTACGTGGCAGTACTACGTTCTTTGGTAGGATTAACAGTGAAAAATCTTTAAGTGTTAAATTTTAAATAAGCCCCTGGACTTAGAGAATTTAGTGAAGTGTACGAGTACTAAAATCAGTGAAATTTTAATAAGTCAGTTTAATTTAATTAAACAGTGAAAATAAATACAGTTTAAACTCAGTGCTTAACAGTGTTAAAGTGTTAAAAGTGAATAGTGCAAAAAGTGAACGTGTTCGCGAAGTGATATTTAAAAAACATTACAATTTAGTATCAATTTTGTTTAAAAATATTAATCGTAAATACTGACATCTTAGTTTAAAAGAAACACAGAAACAAAAAGGAAACAATAATAAACGCTCAAACCTTTGTTCTAAAAGTAACAATTCGAAAAAAAATTAATTGTAGATACTTTAAAATATTGGTGAAAACAGTGAAATTTAGAAGAAAGTTTTAAGCAGATATTTAATTTATTCAGAATCGAAATAATTAAAAGTTTGCGCATTTCGGAATGAATTTTCTTATAAATTTTTATAAAAAATTAAAAAGGAATGAAAACAACAAAATAGTTCGACCTAAATAATTTATAATTTTCCGGCACATCTATATCACGAATTTTAAATATCAGCTAATTTATATGAATCGAGCAAGAATAAAATATTAAATAGGAATAAATAGTCGAAAAGATTAATTTTGAAATTATTTGAAAAATACCGTTAATTAGGTAGGATTTCTTTGACAAGATTTGTTGTGTACAACCCAACCGGAAAAATCTTGAAGGGGGTGAGTTTTCCTTTTATAAATAATTTTCAGGACCTAGGAGTGAGGAGATACAGCTGATTATGGTATATCAATTAAATTATTAAAAAACAACAAAACAAAGCATCACACATTAATATATGTATATTATGTATTTATTTATATAAAATAAAGTAATATATTGTATATAAAGAATATATATATGAGTAATGTATTTATATAAATGTATTTTATTTATTAATCAAAACATCGGAATGGTAACGATTTAAAATACCTACTCATGGACATATCAATATTATTGAAAAAGAAAATATGTATTTATTAATATTCAAGACTATGTAGATTCATATATTTTATATTTATTTATTAATATATGTACTCTTATTTAACATATTTTGACAATCGAGATATGTGTACTTATATTTATATTTATTCTTCACTTAACCTCTTAGTAAATTTACTAAATTCGGAAAATGAAATAAATAGTTTAACTTCAAAAAAAGGAATTAAAAATATTGAAATTAACTATGCACAATAAAAGGTAACATAACTGAATTATAGGGAGAGGTAGAAATATTTCTTAAATAAACAATCTCACATTCGGGTTAGTGTGTCAAGAGATGTTTACATTATCGATTTATTTACAAATAAAGTCACTGGAGTTCTGGGTCAACCGCATAGTTTGAAAACGACCTTGGCCGTAACTAGATAATTTATCAGGGTTATAAGGATAATCATCAGAATGTCATTGTGCAATGTGCAGCGATATGGGTCATTCACAAATACCTATCAATCACAAACGACAATTGAAAAATCACGGGTTAGCCAGATTTATATCGCATAATTACATGAAACATTTGAATACCATTGATTAGATAGTCGCATAGATTTTATTAATTACCTGAAACAGCTGGAAGCTGCGTGCTCACAAATACCTATCAATCACAAACGACAATTGAAAAATCACGGGTTAGCCAGATTTATATCGAAATATTATACGAAACATTTGAGTATCATTGATGGAGTGTTCGCATAGATCCCATCAGTTGCCTGAGACAGTTGAGAGGAGTGTACCCTCTTATGTGGCAATCAATTACATGAAACAGTTGAAAAATCACGGGATAGGATGAACTAAAATCTAATGTTGAACCCTGGAGGTAAATTTAAAACAAATACAGTTCATCCAATAGGAGGCAGTGGTCGCTCCTATAACAAGACCATTAACCAAACCAAATAGAGATGGCGATTCTCTTAAATAAAAACGTCAAAACCAAACAAAAAGCCTGGAGTTCGATAGCTCTCCAAAACAAACTATCAATAAGATCTTATTCTACTAGTATTTTTTTAGTATAACCTTATTCTTACGTATATATTCGGTTACCAAGCCTAGAGTTTCGCAGAACTCTTTGTGCGAGATCCGAGCTTGGAATGCGAGGTAGATAGCCTCGTATTGCAAGTTATAAACCTTTCCCAAACTGTATGTATACATATATTTATTCGTATGTACTGTTTACTGGAGAGTGCGGACCTGCATACAGCTTGTATTTTAGGTCCTCTGGACCATTCTCGCATTTTCTCTTAAACGTGGAATGAGGATTCACGACCCGTAAGTCCACACCAACCGTGAGTATATGATTGTTTATAGGACGAAACCGGTTCGCCCTTAGTAAATTGTAGTCCAAGGAGGGGTTGGAATTTGGGGGTATCGGGACCCGAGGGGAAACTTGAAGGCAGTGCATGATGACGTGGAAGGTTCTTTGGGACGCGATAACTTAGGTATCAATCAAAGAACCGTGTCAAAAGATTGTGCGAATTTCTCGTTAACTCACGATCATCTCGTTTACTTGTAGGAGGATAGGAGCCAAATTTTGCAGGCAAAGGGCTATTCCGAGTTCGTCAAATATACAATTAACTAATTACATTAACCTACTAAATCAATCTTTACATGTACCTTATAGCAGCAGAATCATAAAGGAGTGGCGCCAAACAGACAAGAGTTAATCAAAATCAAACTTACTAACAATTAACCATTTGAGTTATATTAAATTACCTGTCCAAATAAACATGTATAACATCCTTTATCAGCGTTTAACTACGACTTTGTTAGGGTGTAGGAAATCAGAATAGTTACAATAGGAAAGCTAGCTCATTCAGAGAAATCATTTAAGTCTAGGTTTGCAATGGAAAGACCAAGTAAATTTTGAAACTCAACGCCTCGATCAGAACCAAGAGGGTTACCACAAAAATGAAAGTAATTAAAATCCTATATCATAAATCAAAAAATTACACAACGTTTGATGGAATTTAATTACAATATAAATACGAAAATATTTGCGTTCAATTTCGTAAATAACGTATTAATTAGTTAAGTACATATGTCTATAAAGATATACAGTACAAGAGGGCTTTAAGTAGCTTTCTGAAGTTATCAAAGAAATTAAGGGTCCAATTTTCATGGAGGCTTATGTGTTGTAGGGGAGGAATTTTCCATCCCTGCGAACACATATGCAAAGCCTTAGAAAAAAAAGAAGTATCGGTCATAGCCAAGAGAGAAGAAAATTTTATATTGTTTAATATAATAAAAAGCAAGACCATCTTCATCAAAATATTACAAGTAATTTAAACCAAAAGATTGATTTTTTTAAAACTGTTTTAACCCTTATGTACAAAGGAACTGTATATAGTGTAAGCTCAGAATCGCCTTCCTCAAATGTTGCTGTAAAAAATAGTTTTATTTTGTGTATGCAGTTTCTTTGTAGGCCTTGGAATAAATTGTATACGATTTTTGGCGTTTCATTTTTATCTCAATATCACTGGCGTCATCATAGTCAACAATCAATGAAGTGTGACAAATAGCCCTGAATTCATTAAATTCCGACTACCCTTTAATAACCTCTTTAGTTGACGCTTTGTCTCTTTCGATATAACCCATTATGTACCTATACATTATCTCTTTCTGTTACCATAATATATATATTTTTGAAATTTATCTCACTGTTCGTTTATTCTAGGTTATATTTTCTCTCACTTGTATTTTATTTAAGCACACACCACGGCATTTTTATTTGTGTTATGTTTTACCCTAATGATGCATGCATTGAGCGAAACCGGTCGGTCGTAATAAATAAAATGAATTCGTGGTTAATAATAAAATTAAATCGTTTAAGAAGAAGATGATACGGTCAAAAAAAATGTTACGGTCGCAACTGGGAATCGAACCCTGGATATCAAATGATTAAATATTACCATGATGGGTATTAAAATCAAAAGTTATTCCAATGTAATAATTTTTTATACAATATTTATTTTCATATTTCATATATTTTGAAACTTTACCTCTTTTCTTGTGATTAAAATGTTTTATTCTAATTTACCTAAAATTCTACCAGGCGTATCGTATAAAGGACAATACTTAATTGATACAGCGTCACTCCGTACAATTGACAGTTCGAGCGAACAAAACTGACACTGAGTTGTGAGGTTTTGCTTGGAAATTCTGAAAAAAATCCCCAAAATCTACCCCAGCTTAACCTTTATCAGCTCCGTTCATCGTGGAATTAATTTTCGCCTGTTGTCCCCGGGGGTGTATCTTCCTTTAAATTACGGACGTACTACTTTTGACAGCTTAATGCCCCATTATTGCATAACTTTTGTGCAAAAATACTATCCCTTTGACTCCAATAAACCGATTAATTATTGAAATACATTTAGTTATAAATTTGTAAAGGAACTTGTTTCCATGACAAGCTTTGTAATTAATGTAGGTCACATTTAAATATGGAGGTGAATAACTTTTAAAAATTTAAACCATATTAACTTTTTATGTCTTAACCACACCAGGGTTCCAACTGCTCTCAGCCGTCTGAAGTCAGTGGGTTTATGCAAAACCTTCTAGATCACAAGGTTGGGAGACCTATTCAAATCGGCCTGAAAATGAAGTTAAGAGGCGTATTTGAATGAGCGTATTGGCCTTGTGATCTAGGAGGTTATGGTTTATGGCATCTCCAATTGTGAGGATGGAATTTAGATCTGCTCACAAAACACGGCTAAAGCCATTTCAAGCAATGTATACGCTACGCTACGTTTCGATTTCTAATGATGGTCTTTCATCTGTGCGATTTTTTTTAGGGTATCTGCCATTGCTGCAAAAAATGAAAAATATTATTTTAAATATTTATTACTTAACAATAATATTTATCAAAATTTCTATGGTGAAAGACCATATTTATTTGGACTTACTAATAAAAGTGTTCTCAATCCCAAACATCACACAAACTTTTGTTATTTCTTATTTGCTCCTTCCTAATGAAGTGTTTTAAATTTTACTCAACTGATAAATTATCTATTATTTTTTTGGTAAACTAATGTTTAAGACAAGATTTTTTATGCATAGCACAAAGGGTAACAATTATTTTATAAGCAATAATTGTTAGCCTGAAACACTCATCCACATTGAAAAATCTCCTGATAAAAGATACATGACGCCAATCGAAAGGACACGGGTTCAAGTCCCGTTGGCGTCATGTATCTTTTATCGAAAGGACACGGGTTCAAGTCCCGTTGGCGTCATGTATCTTTTATCAGGAGATTTTTCAATGTGGATGAGTGTTTCAGGCTAACAATTATTGCTTATAAAATAATTGATAAATTATCATTTTTCCTACCTTAATTGTTTTTTATTCTACTTTAATAGTTTTTTATTCTACCTTAATAGTTGTTTTTTCTACCTTAATAGTTGCTTATTCTTCCTTAATAGTTGTCTATAAAAGTGTTTTAAGGTTTATGCGAATGATAAACCATAAAGTTAGGATAAATGGTCATTTATCAGTTGAGTAAAATTTAAAACCCTTTATTAACAAGTGTTAATTCAAAGTTTTTTCAATTCAATTCAATTAGTTTATTCCTTTAAAAACATTACAAAATTACATTTTAATTCGTTTTTAAGTACATTTGTAAAACGGTATTACACAATAAGTAAACGGTGTTTCAACTATACCAGTATCAATGGAGCATGAAATATGTCGATATCCGAATTGATTCTGCTCAACAGCAAGACTGCTCTCCCCACCGGTATGACCATTGGCAAGTTAATTCTGCAGGCCGGGAGATAAAACAGTCTATGTTGTCGGTGATGGAGATAACCATCAGGAACACAGAGACTAATACTCTCCATGATAGTCGGATTTTCAAACCATCCACGAACCAGTTTAAAGAAGTGTGATACAATATGCACATATCTTCTGAC
The DNA here is from genome assembly GCA_026573805.1 of Hesperophylax magnus. NCBI lineage: Eukaryota > Metazoa > Arthropoda > Insecta > Trichoptera > Limnephilidae > Hesperophylax > Hesperophylax magnus. The sequence goes on along the minus strand of JAIUSX010000210.1, from coordinate 237,911 downwards.
CCGTAGATGGTTAATACCGAGCATGCCCAAGAGAAAGTCAGTAGGATAGAGCCACGGGAAGTAGCCATACTCCCTCAGGTAGAGGAATCTCAAAAATAAATCTCAGAAAAGTTACTTACTTTTACCTCTCAAGCTTGAAAAAAATTAAAATAATTAGGAACAAGTTTTTATGTGGAGTGCTCATAAAAGTTACCTAATTGTTCTAAGTTAAGAATTATAATTATTGTAAGTATCTAAGAATATTATTAATTTTTCTCTGAAAGTTTTTATAACCTTGTCTTCTTCAAACAAAGCCCACACATTAATTTATTATCTTGTTTGCGTTACTTTCATTGTTTTATTTGAAAAAATAATGAAGTTTTAGAATTTAAATCAATTATTCAAAACGAGTCAATAAAGAACAATCTAATAAAAAACGTTTATTTGAAATCTTTCGTAATTTGCGAGCCAAATGCTTTGATAAAAACAAAAAATTAAAAAAAAAATTATAGGCAACCAGAGAAGTGCTTCAAAAAAGTTCTAGAAGGTCAAATTGAAAAAAGCTTAAGACAAATAATTAAAGATAAATGAAAAAAAAATAAATAACTAAATAATTGTTGAGAGATTTTTGTTTTACTTTAAAAAAAACACGTCCATTTATTAATACGGACTTTCAAATAGGTACCAAAGGAGATTAAAAACTTTTTGAAAGTAAATACATTAATATTTTTAATGATAAAATAATCGTCAGCACGGAAGATTTCAATGAGGATATCATTATACCTATTTGTTACAACAACAACAAAAAATTATTAAAACTTCTTATTATTATTATAATTTTTACAAGAAAATATTTTTTATGCATAGCTCAATTTCGCCAATCATATCCACCAAATTGTAAACAAAAGCATGAAAACACTAGGCTTCGTATTAAGAACAACTAAAAACTTTAACTCCATACAAGCCATTAAACTGTTATACATATCTCTAGTTAGAAGCATAATTGAATATAACTCAGTAGTTTGGTCTCCCTCTTACAAAATTCACATTAATAACATTGAGCGAATACAAAAAAAATTTCTGCTTTTTATAAATTTTAAATCAAATATCCCACTAGAAGACTTACAATATCATTTCTTATTAAACACTCTAAAAATACACACATTGGAAGAGAGGCGTAAAATAAACGACTTAACTTTTTTATTCAAGATTCTAAACTCTAAATTCGACTGTTGCGAACTTCTGCAACTCGTAAACTTACGAATACCTACAATAACAACACGACAAAATACACTATTCCACTGCAACACACATAAGCGCAATTACATTGCGAACTCCCCAATACAACGGTTTCACACCATGGGAAACCAATACATAGGTGATGTCGATATATTTAATATTAACTTTGCAAATTTTGTGGATTACGTAAAAGACATATTTCAATACTATTCCTAAATGGAAGTTATATTTTTGTAAACCAGTCAAATCGCTGTATTTTTCAATTTATGTTCTTGTTATTTTTAATTTTGTTTCTCGCATATACTTATGTAATTTTATTTTTATTATTTCTTTCTTTTCTTTCTTATGTTTCAAAACTGTCATTAAATTTGTACCACCCACATTGTAAAACCCCTCTGGGCGTTAAATAAATAAATAAATAAGAAATTATTGTATGCAATAATTATTAGCCTGCAACACCCATATAAATTGAATAACTCTTCCGAGAAAAAATACTGGCCGCTGACGGGAATTGAACCCACAGCCTTTTGATTGCCAGAAAAATGGACGATTGATGAACTTGTCACATGTAAATTTCTGCGAAACAACTGGGTGTTAGTTTTGCACGGGTGAAAAAACAGAATTCAGAATAGAAATTTTACATTAAATGGCAATTGTCTTAGATTTGAATAGCCAGCTAACTAATTTCCAATCATCTCCGTCTCCTTCTTCTATCCACTCACTTCAGTCACATAACATCCTGGGGATGCTGTAGTTCCATTGGCTATGGAAAATTTGAAGAAGTTATGACTTCTTCTGTATTCTCATACAAATGTAAGAACTAACAAACAAACGAATTATTATAAAACATATTCATTTTTTACCGTTCGTTTTTTCACCTGCCACTAATTATCAATATTTTCTCTGTTTTTCTTTTATCTTCACAAAATAATTCATCTCTGAGAAGTTTAACTTTCACAAGCAAAATAAATACGTTTTATCAAGGTAGAATAACACGTTTTCTGGACAATTTCTAAATTCCCTTTGTAAAAATTATTTCGAAACACGTGTCCGTCAGAAGGCTTTCGAATTGTAGCGTGTCAATAAGGCTATTCCAAAGCACTATAATGGTAAGGCCAAAAATTAAACCTTTATTGAAATCACTGAATAGATACAATAATTTATTATTCATTTTATATTAAGAATTTAGTCGACTAGTATTTCTGAGAACCTTGCGTTCAAAAATTATTTGTTTCAAATTTAATAAATCATAACAAAAATTTGCGCTGAAATCGTAAGATTTGTAAGTACGTACTTAAATACCCACCTTCTTAATTATGAATGATATATTTCATGTAGCATTTTATTTTTATTTCAAATAAGTTGTACCAAGAAATGCCCATATCTCAATTATTATTTTATACCCATAATATTGATTATTCTAATTTGCTCGTAGATAAATCAATATTCATGTGAACTCTGGCCGGATAAAAGGGCAGTACCCAACATGGCCACCACCTTGAAACGGATACGGAACGTACAAAAATTTTTACGGACAGACGAAATCTAATACGGTTGAGTTAAAACAGGACTTCGCTATGCTTATTCAACAAGCCGAAGAGTTTTAAAAATAAGCGAGAAGAAAAATATTGAGAAAAAGTGTTTTGTTTGAAAATTTGAAAATTTAAAACAATTGAAAGCAGATAAATAAATTTGAAAATTTAAAAAAATTTAAGGTTTCAAAATTTTACAATTAATTATAATACGAAATACTCATTTCATATTTTTATACATAATTTTTCAACACATATTACTCATTTTTTCATATTATTTTTATTTTACTATTTTTTACTAAACATTTGGTTTATATATAAATTGTTAATTACCAGCCTCAGAACATATACTTTGTTTAGTGAGGAGGGTAATGAAAAAAAAACATCTGTACAGAACCAACCTTAAATAAACGCCCGGGTTGCCGGCACTGAAACTGAAACTTATACGAACATCACAATCTTACATAGACATTAATTCTTATCTAGAGTGAGACAATTGAACATAGTTATACAGAAATCAGCCAGTCAACAAGTTTTGCAAAAGTAAGATAACGTTGTCATCCTAGGGAGTAACGTCAATTCTATGTTCCACTGAAACCAACCAGACCGCGTTCATTAAAAAACATTATAGTAATCGCTTTCCGAAATATTGGTGGATCGAAAAATACAGTTTAAAAATGTGCAGAAAGAATAGGACTATTTCTCAAAAGATATTTATCATGAACAACCTGAGTTAACTGATCAATTTTAGTAATATACCTTACATTCGAACAATGTAATTTAGCTAATCAGCAGAAAACGTTCGTGACGTTTGTAATTAAGTATATTATGTGTTTTTGGTAACTCTGGCAGTTTTCAGACAGCTTATGGCAAAGCATAAATTCATTATATTTATTCCTTAGAAAATAACTAGACCTGAAAGTACACCAATATCTTTAAAAATATTTTCTTAAATACACTTTATAAGTTATGAAAAATCGTATCTATTTACCATTTATATTTTTTAAACTAAGAAACATCAGGTGTTGTGCAGATTTGATTATTTAATCTTTAGACAAAAGTGCTTTAATCTCAGTTTGAGTTTTTTGTGGCTGGCTGCCTTCTGCATAACTACGTTTAATTGAACACCAGTCGTATTAGTGGAATTTTTAAAAGGAATTACCCTTCAATGGTATTAATATGGATGACGAAAATGATTATGGTTGAGTAAAATCAAATTTTCGTTGATAAGCATAAAATTTTCGATTATCAGTGCCATCTTTAATTATTAAAAACTATGCACTTCCCGTTATATGCCATTCCGCTAACGCACCAAGTGTTTGCATTTGAAAAATTTGTGATGAATTGTCAAACATAATTAATGTTATTAACTGTTTTATTTATTGGCTTTTTTTTTAAAAAGTCTTGTCTCTATACCTTCCAACGTTTAACTCACATACTCCTTAGTTTATTATTTTTTTTTGACGCATATTAATGACTGTATTCATGTACGGTCATACTTGATACGTAAATTATACTTTGATTTACTTTACCATTTCAAGTACTATTATTTAAATTCGATATTTATTACGGCGTTGGTATTTTGCCATTACTTATTTGTTTTTTTTTTCTATAGATACAACAGACATTATTTTTCTTATTTTTTTTAACATTTGTTTTATAATACATATCAGTATATTATATAAACTTATTTTCTACTTACCTGACGAGTAAATTATTTTAATGTTTTCAGTCTTACTGGTTTTGCAACAAACATGAATAATGAAATGCATGTATTAATTTTTTTTTTAAATTTATTTTTAAAGAAAGACAAACATTTCCGGGTTACGAATAACCTGACAATATATGAAAATCTCCTACTAACACCACAGTAAGCGGAAAATGTTGCTTGTGTTGTGATGGAGGACTTAGCCAGCCGAGGAATTGAACACACTACGCTGAGTATGAATGTACAATGTACGTAATTACTTTATACTTTTCTTTATTTACAATATTATTTTATTTGGATTTTATGTTAATAGTATTAGCATTTGATTTTTATCATTTTTGTATTTAGTTATGCTATTATCCATGTAACACTTACATACATAAACTGTCAATTTACCCTGTAAAAGCCCGATAGGGCGTTAATAAATAAATAAATAACGTACATGTTGTATTTATCACAATTTGTTCAAAGCTGGAATGCACCTAGATCGAGGTTTAACGGGGAGTAATCAAAATCAAATTTTCATAATTACATTGATTGGTGATTTTATGTTGATTAAACGTGATGAATGTATGAATAACCCTATTCTAAGTTATCAAGAGCTCAACAATTCACACATTAGTTGCCACGTCTGCGGACAAGGCAGTCGCGATTTCAAATACGAGATGACTTGTACAAATATGTGAAGAGTACGCAAACTGGCATAACTTGTTATACAATTTTAAAAGTCAGTCATCGTCGTTTTCAACACAACAAGAAGCAACTAAATATTCCACTAATCTGTCTAGAAGGAAAAGAACTGCTTATAGCCTCACTGTTTGAATACCTCCAATCGCAAGCTGGGGCATATAATAATAAAATAAATTAAGGAAATTGAAGATATGGAACGACACAGAAGACCAGTTTTTAGGTACATGGGCCAGAATGCTCTCTAGGCGGTCCTACCACTGTGGCGATAATGTTTGAAAATTACTCTCTAAGACACGTTGCACTACCCCGTATATATCTGAGATGTGTAAACAATACCCACCAACGCAACGGGACAAGCTGAAGATGTGTTACAACAACGCATACAGCCAACTTCTGCAACAACCAAGGTTCTGCAGTGCCTCTACAATATTCACGGAAGGGGAGTGCATTCATTCCCCGCTTTATTTCGCCATCGACTTGCCAACTTTTGGGGCAGAAAACGAAAATCAACAGGTGAGATGAGGCGATCTTTCTGAAGGACGATCCTTAAATTTTAATTTAATTAAATGAAACTCATTTTAATTTTATGTTATCTTTAGTTTCTTACCTTTAATGTTTTTTTTTCATTTTTTTTCTTTTAATCCAATAGTTAAATACATTTATAATGTAATGTGGCAGTTGGGGATTTCACTATCCTCCAAATACTGTTGTATTTAAAGCTTAAATAAAAAATAACCAAGACCAGGCAGAGAGTTTTTCAACGCAACATTAGTTTTATTAGTGTTGCCATCCGAAGGAGAGATTACATTTGAGAATCGATTCGTTGGCGTTGCTTTAAATGGATTATTGCATTAATGTTTGGATCCGCAAATAAAATATTTCTAATATTGTAGGCTGGTGAAATCCATCACATTATGAAGACACTAAAAAAAATCAGGACTATAAGTTTTGACCTAAATAATTATTGTGATAATCACGTCACTTTCACAAAACAGTTGTGACAAAACAAAAAACAAAACAAAAAACTTGTTATGATGTAAACTAACTAGGCCAATCGGTAAATAAACAATTAAAAAATTATATGTGAGTGTGTTTTTCTCAAGACAAACGCCCGTAGAGCAAAAGAATAATTAACATTTGTACAAACGACAGTGGGCGTAAAAGCGTTAAGACGGGGAGGCCGTGTCTACGAGGAACATAGCGCTCTTTGGCGGCAAGAGCTACAGTACCGCTACGGTGCTTCTACGACTGAGGGTAAGTATACTAAAAGCAGGTTGAGCTTAATGGTTGTCGGTATCCAAGCTAGCTAGTGTTTATTACTTATTAACCCGTTATATTAATTCATTATTTTTTACTAGGAATAATACATAATGAGAATTATTTTCATATGAAATAATATACTAAAATACTGCAGCTATCACTTTTTTTCCTCGGTGGAGTAGGAAAACAAATGGACCACTTCATAACTCCTTCTTAAAAATATATCCTTGCATCATTCATATTTATTTATCAAAGAGTATATAACTGATATAAATAACTAACCAGGTAGGTAAAATTCCAATTTTTAGGTTTTATTTTAAATATGATTTTTTTATGTTATTTCTCACAACTATATCGCTACGTGGTTAGGCAGCGTTATGAGCTGGGTTAAGGTAAAGGTTGCCGTTATTACCTTGCTTCTCAGCTTTCAGATGAAAATTTGAAACATTTTTACCACAAAATTATGAAGGTGTCAAAATCCATAAAAAATCATATTTAAGTGATTTGTATCATGCTTAAGGTTCGAAAATTTTAAATAAAAATGAAATATTTTATAAGTTGATTGCATGAGTCTTTATCGTGGTGAAATTCATCCGTACACACTACATAACTGTTTGGCATTTTAAAAATTATGCGATTTAAGAAACTTTAATCGTCGACAGCAGAATGTGGGTTTTACCTGTATTTCAAATACGGTATTTTTAAAAATTCACATGAAGAAATATTTTGGTAAAGTTTATATCACAGAAACGGTTTGTTACATTTTATAGATGACCCCTCAATAATGACTCGTTTTTATAAACTCGGTCAGGTAAATTACATCACAGCGTCAAGATCCATATTTTTCCAATTATAAACAAAATGCACTATGGACGATTACGCTAAAAATAAATTGACAAAAAAAAAATTATATATATATACATATATTACAAAAACCAGTACACTGGTTACCAGGAGGCAGAAGTCAAGCTTCTCAGCGTAAACCCCTAACTTCGTAGGCGTCTACGCCTTGCTACGACGAGCAATTAAGTGAAGCGGTTCACCCAACGCCTCTAGAATTTGCCACTTGTGTGCTACAGAACGTGATGTCATCCAAGCAAATTATTTTTCCACGTGCACGTACCTACTTCGTAAAATGAAATTCATATTTTTGTTAAAATTTCACTGTTACCATAATGCAAAGGTTCCCAATCTTGTTTGGCTCACCGCCCACTAACCAATTACATTTTTCTTCAATGCCCCCCTTCCTCTCCATTAAAAAGTGTGACAGCATAATATAAATAAACGTTGCAGGGCAAAAAAATCCATGACAATTACATGTTTTTGGATGTCAAGACCAATCAGTTAGTAGCGCAATAGTTATCGGTTCCCACTCGGGTGTTGCGGGTTTAATCCCTATGTTTTGTCCTACATCATTGCTCGATGTGAGTAGATTTTAACCATTATGAGATCATTTGTAACCTGGAAATGTTGCTTTCTATATTAAAAATTAGGTTTTTGGAATTTTTTTTTTTAAAATAACATAAATCCATCAATAATACCAAATCACCAAATGAACGGTTCTTATTCGAGATTCGTAAGATATTTGAATTTATTACGATGTATTTTTTTTAAATTCATCTGACCGCTATTTCAGATTTTAACGTCCTCTTCTAAGCCTATCACCGTTCCCTGCATTTTTCCTCGAGGCCACCACAGCCTTCTAGATCTTACCAACGCCTAAGGTTGGCAATATTTCACACTTTGAGAATCACTGCCCTGAAGCTTTAAACAGTTTTTCTTAAATAATAACAATTTCTGTTAAACAAAGAGTTTTTGGAGAACGTTTCTTTTTTGATGTCTTTATTTCAATTAATTTAAACTTTGTTTTAGCTAATATAATAACATCAAGGTTCAAAATGTTGTTATTCCCATAAAAATAAAATCATCTATCTTGAAATATTTTCAAAATAATTACTTTTAAAGTTTAAATGGACTGAAAAGATGACTGAAAGCAATGCCGTGTAGAAAAAAGCTTAAACAATTTTCTTTACAAAACACGAGGAAAACACACTGAAATTCAATTCGCGGAACAGATTCAGGTCAAACGTCACATTTTGCTCGGTGACGGAATGCGGAACTCTTGAGAATGTCAAAACCCAAATACAATCACATTATCTGACTTATGTGATTATTATAAATTATTCTTTGCTTGTATTTTCCTTATACGTGACAACTTGTATCATATTCAGCACATAGGTTAACTATTATAGGTACATTCTATTTATTTCGGGAACCACGTTTGATATAAATAATGGTAACTATCAAAATATGCGTTTACGTTTAATGATAACACATTTAAAGGCCTCCATGATCAAGGGATAAGGCTTTCGATTAGTAATATTACAGCCCCTATGGTCAAAAGGTAAGGCTCTCGACTAGTAATTTAACGGCCTCCAAGGTCAATTGGTTAGGCTCTAGACTAGTAATATGACGGCCTCTTTGGTCAAAAGGTAAGGCTTTTGATTAGTCGCATGACGGCCTCCATGGTCAAGGGGTAAGACTCTCGACTAGTAATATGACGGCCTACATGTTCAAGGGGTAAGTCTCTTGACTAGTAATATGACGACCTACATGTGCAAGTGGTAAGACTCTCGACTAGTAATATGACGGCCTACATGTTCAAGGGGTAAGGCTCTTGACTAGTAATATGACGACCTACTTGTTCAAGTGGTAAGAGTCCCGACTAGTAATTTATTTATTTATTTATTTATTGTAAGAAACAAACAGAAATTTTATACAGGTTTAGTTATACAAGAGGTTAAATATGAGGTAAGCCAAAATAGTTTCTTATGCTAATGTTGGTTAATATGATATAATACAAAATTGTAACTGGTTATAACCATTAAGTGAAAATGAAATAAACAAAAAAGAAATAAAAAAAAAATCATATAAATATATTAGAAGGAAGAAGGAATAGGAAAAGGCAATAACAAAGGGAAATATGACGGCCTACATGTTCAAGGGGTAAGGCTCTTGACTAGTAATATGACGACCCACATGTTCAAGTGGTAAGACTCTTGACTATTAATATGACGACCTACATGTTCAAGTGGTAAGACTCTCGACTAGTAATATGACGGCCTACATGTTCAAGGGGTAAGTCTCCTGACTAGTAATATGACGACCTACATGTTCAAGTGGTAAGACTCTCGACTAGTAATATGACGGCCTACATGTTCAAGGGGTAAGTCTCCTGACTAGTAATATGACGACCTACATGTTCAAGTGGTAAGACTCTCGACTAGTAATATGACGACCTACATGTTCAAGGGGTAAGGTTCTTGACTAGTAATATGACGACCTACATGTTCAAGGGGTAAGGCTCTCGACTAGTAATCCGAAGGTCACGGTTTCGAATCCCGGGGTGCAAAAGTAAATTTTATTTAATTAATTTGTGTTATTTCGCAATTTAATCAATTAATTATACGTATTATATTTGCAGCACCTTCCCGAGTGGAAGATACTCTAGGTATCACCCGGGTGTATGACCATTATTCAGAATTGAATAATTTTGCTTGCAATGGCTTTAGCCGTGTTTAGTGACCAGATCTTAATAGCCAGGTATAATAAAGTTTTTCATATAATGTACCTATGTACTAGTGGCGTGCAATCCTTGGTGGCTCAAAGCTGTGCCTACCATAAAAAAACATCAAAATAGTTAAGTACAAAAAACGATATTCAAATTGCTAAGAAAGTATTAATTACGCGCATTAAGATGATATAATAAAGTGGCAGTTTTTAAACATTCAATGAACAATTCTTACTCGAACATGAAAACTACATACAAACTACATTTGGTCTCAGAGCAATGCACGCCGCTGATAGGTACCTACTCTTATTTATCCTTTCTATTCAGAAAACTTGGTGGAAATCTAGTCGTATTCTTTGGTTAAGACGTATGTTACACTTGTGATATTTTAAATTCTCCTATCTCATCTCCTCTACTTCCTACCCCGGAGATTAAAATTGAGTTTGTGGTAGAATGAATTTAAAGTATTAAGTACGTCTTTCTGCAGTAGTTATTCAAACCTGAACAAATCTACAAAACTTTTGAAATATTTCTACAAATTTATTAAATTTTTGAAAACTAGTAGACACATTATTCATTTTTGATAGTTCTTTAAACTTTCATATGGTTATGACAATTTTCGTACGCCAGGCAGTATGAATATAAAAACAATAATAAAATAGTATTTAATAAAAATTGTATTGAATCACATTATTGAGTTATATTGGTCGACCGGTTTCGTTTTCACTCAACCTTCTTCAGAACAATGGAAATATAAACTTTAATTATATATAAATTATAAAATAGCTGAAAAAGTTTGAGTGAAACCAAAGATTTTTTTTCATTTATAAAAAGTGAAGGGTAAAGTACGCTAACTTCTCGATGTGATTCTACGTGATAGTAAAAGTAAAACTATGAATAAGTTTTTTCGAAATTCCATTGTTTTTCCCACACAAAAATATATTTTTCCATTGAAGAATATTTATTAACCAATACAAACATTCAACTTTTAACCTAAAAACTATCTTAAAACATTGAAATTTTGATAAACTTCAGTAATCTTTTTTACTCTTAAAATATACGACATACCACCCGGATATACGGCAAAGTGAATTATAGTGATATTTTAATTATTTCAAATTATGGCATATAATAACAATAAATATCAATCTACGTTATCGTAAATATCCACTACTGAGTGCGGTCAAAATTGGTTGTATTTCCAAAAACCATGTAGAATTGTTATTATTATTAACTCATTTCATTTATTAGAAGTTCTATTAGAAATTTTTATTTACATATTATTAATCAATTGTTTTGAATTACGGAAAATAGGTAAAAAAAACTAACAAATTAAAATCACATTGGATGCCTAATTCGAGTGCTGATGGCCTCTATTTACAGTAAATCCGTAACTCTGATTTTGATTCCTGGACATATTGGCATGATTCATTGCATTGGTAATGATGTTGCGGATTCTTTAGCAAAACAAGAAGCATCCAACCCTATTATCGTAAACCGCATTCCCCTATCCGACATTTTTTCCATACTCAAAGATAGATCCCACAACGTTTGGTCAGAGTATTGGCACTTTGCTAATCGATTCAAATGAGCCTGCTATACCTCAATACAAAGGATTATCCCAACAAAACCTTGGTTTGAATAATTCTCTCTTTTCTCCAAAAAATAAATTTTCTCACATATTCGAATGAGGATTGGACATTGTTCCGTTCCTTCTCACCTTTTTAAAATGTATGTGCTTGACTCCTCAGATTGTAAATTCTATTGTCTAGCAGTGTGAACTTTAGTTCCTCTCTAAAAAAAATATCTCCATTCAACATCTCACCTCTTCTAAGTCTGAATTTGACTCGAAACTTCCATATAATTTTGAAATTTTTCAATTTAATTTAAACTAAATTAATATATAAATTCCCCTTCCCTTTCTCCATAATTAGAAATCATGTCCTAGAACACCCTTGAAGGGTGAAAGCCAGAAAAGTTTGAAGAAAGAATATAATAATAAAATAATAATTCAAAGTGGTAAACAGAAAGCGATGAATATTCCAAGTTTCAACCATCTGTTCAAACATAATTATTTTTACACTTGCTCGTAAAATAGTTTCCGCTTAATTTTTCTCACGTCTTTCTCCCTGCTTAATAAACACCCATCATTTGCATAAATATAATTGGAAAATATAAAACAGTGTTACTGCTTGCTTAGCGTATAATAAACATTCCCGTCTCATCCCTTAGTGACGGATAACTCTCGCAAAGACTTGCTATAAACATTTTATGTCCCGTGCTATGGATGTGTGTGCCAGTAATACATAATGTAAAAGAGGCTGTGCGGGGAAGCAATATCAAAATACACAGCATAAATCCCGCTTAAAACGGTGGCTGACTGAGTTTCAATTCAGAGAATATAATCTTCGCCTCCGGACGGAACGGCAGTGTTGATGTTCCAAAGATGTAATGTGTTAACTCTTTACTTTCTGAGATCCGGATCCACATAAAAACATTTTGATCGCGCGGCCGACGAAAGCCAAAATATGATAATAATCCCTCGAAAATAATAATATGAAAATATTATTTTTCGCAAAACAAAGACAGGAATCTTTTTATGTTGACAATCCGTTCCTATTTGTTTAGTCTGGGGATTTGGGAAAGGATTTTTTTACATTATTATTTACTATTATTTGTGTCTTTTGGGCTTTGAATAATGTTGACTTTTTTTGTGGCAACCGATGTTTGATCATGTCGTTCCCTAGATCCCAGGCATTTTATTTTGTAGTAAAGCCATGGCAGCAATAAAGAAGGAAAGTGTTCTAGTCTCAGGATGATTGTTTTGATTCATTACAATGTAAGGCTTTATTTTGTGCAAAATACGACGAATTACATCAACCTACACAAAGCAAATTTGGAGTATGTTTTTCTTCTAGGTACTGCCTTATAATCCTCTTGTTATATTTTAACATACTAACAAAAACTTACTTTAAAAAATCATCATACTTTCCAATAAAACTTGACCTAATTAATAATTTGTACAGAAAACCATGTACAATGTGACCTTAGAACGGGCACCCAAATAAGATCACACTCATTTTGAATTTAGTAAATAAAAAATTTAAACATTTTAAATATTTTGTTCGTTAAGTAAAATGTGTAGTAAAAATAAAAGATTTAAATTGAAAAACAACATTAAAACATTATACTTGCCAAACATTAACTCCCGTCAACTTAAAATAATACTATTTAAGGCACTCTGCACATCACTGTACACGTCAGAACTGTGGGTAGATATTACACTGCATCCCAATGGCATTGGCCAAAATGTACAAAAATATTTATCGCTAAAGATTCCGCCTACCTTTTCTGTTTTCATACTATGTATGTTTTGTTATTTTGTCAGTTTTTTATTAATTTATAATCTGGGAGGCGGGTATGGTTACCGCCAACCCGGGAACCATTTATTGGATAACTAACACCTCGGCCATAGGTCACCCCAAGTGGTTCGATACGTTTGGTGACTTGGCAAGGGTTCCCGAGTTCATGGGGTGACGTTTGTTCAGGTTTTTACGATGGATGCATCTGCATCTGGGATCAGGTGAGGCCGGTCCGGTTTAGGTAGACACTTTATGACGTCTTCAGTCGGACTCTCTCAGTCGTCACCTTGAATTGCAGTGGGAGGGATGGATTCATACAGCACTCCTGGACATATCTTTTTCCTTTCCAGAACTTTCTATAGTTCCTTACCTTAAAAAGTCCCTCCACACAGCATCCCCAAAGATGACATAAGTCCAAATCGAAAGTATTTTCTTCAGGGCCTCCTGTATGGGGATAATTTAAAAAATATATGTATTTCGATAAATGAAATGTATTGCATTTCACTACCCCTGCATACATTCTGGAAAAAAACTATTATTATTAAAGGAAAAGTGCTAGTACCTTCTAAGAGGTTTTAATTCTTTTTAATAAAATAATTGCTTTTACTAAAGTAATAAGCCCGATTTTTACAAATTGTACTAACCGAGAATTAACTATTGTGTATAAAACTGTAATTATTATTTACCAATATTTACTCATATTTACCACGTTTTTTTATTAATAACCGCCGTTAATGCATAAAAATAGTCGCAATAAAATGGAATTCCACCATAAATTAATGGTTCAAAAAATATAAATAACATTAACTTCCTGATAATTAGTAATTTAAAGTAAAATAATCTTTGAATTGTTGGGGTGGTATATTTTTAACTTGTAGGAACAAGAGAAACAAATAGACATAAAAACTCCATTACTCCTGGGAATCAAAGTGTTAAAAGTGTGAGAGTTAACTATAAGACTGAGACTGGCGACCCCTACCTGGTGTCACGGAATAATATGTATGGCTGGAAAGTAACGCCATAACACAAAGAGTAAGCCTGGTAAAACTGAATTTCATTTTCTCCGAACGTGTACGGGAACTTTTAATACCCACGTTCAGGTAACTTTCAACTTCTTATGTATTCCTGTACTCCGGGTAGCTGCGTTCTACTTGTTCCACCGCGTTCCGGACTGGGACTGGTTATTCATACATTCAGACTCGCGAAGATCATGTTGCACTGAATTTATTATTAAGAATATGCAGCGTGAAATTATATTAAATTCGATAATGTTTTCAGGGAACAGTTTATATTAAATTCTGAAACGAGATGAAAGTAGAGTACAAAATCGTACAGTGCAAACATATTCTCACATTAATATAATAAAATCACAAATAAATAAAAAAAATTCTCCATTTTACATCACTTTATTTATATACATTTTAACAAATAGTCAACTAGTTTCGGTTATAACTAGCCTTTGTCCCGAAAAAGGTTAGTTATAAATGAAGCTAGTTAGATATTGCTTTCTTCGATAAATGATAATAAGAAATTGTGGAAAATTTTGTATTGGTACATCTACATGTGCATTTTAAAATAGTATCTCTTCCGGTGTTAATTATAGTTTAACAAAAGATTCAAGAAAATTAAATTATGTACTGAAATCCTGCTACCAATTTCAATGACTATTAGTTAACCCTCCCGCACCGGACGGGGGGAACACACTTACACTAACGAGAGTTTTATGCTATATCTAAGTTGTTTTTTACACCACATACTCTGTAATTTAGGTAATCCTAAAAAAACTATTTGGTCATCGATCTGCATTTAAAAAAAATATATTTTATTTCTAGTTTCTTAGATATTAAATAATTTGTACAAAATTCCGGCGAAATTCCTGTCCCCTGCCCCGCACCTCAGCTTAGTAGCATCGGCTAAAATTCCCCCGTCTCTATCCCCACTCCCCGCTCTTCACCGAGAACGATCCAGCTAGCTGCGAACTGGACCGTAAAAGTTGCATTTTATGGAAAGGGCTAACTCCCGGTCGCGTACACTGCACTACTGGTATTTCCTTTTGCGATGCTAAAATGTTCACTTGCCGGACTAAGATCGGCCTCTCTGGGGTGCATCCGGTAAATTTTTCATGTTAGACAACATTAAAATTATGTCTTTCTCTGTTTCTCACATGGAAAAGAAATCGGTCAGAAAGAGACACATATTTTGTGTACATTTTTAAGTAATTTGAAGGAACTTGAATAAAAACAGAGAACTATATGGTTAAAAAGTCTATCGCAAACGTGTGTTAAATTGGATATTGGGTTTTAGTTGCTAATTTTCTAAATTTTCGTGGTAAATAATTCTCTGCAAAACCGGACTAGTTTCGCCCTGCTATGGGCATCTTCAGACTGGTAAGTAGTTAATTTATACTTATGAAATGGTGTTTATAAATTAATATCTATTTCAGGGTTGTAAAATATTTATTCTGTACTTAAAATATTAGAATTTATGTAATCAGTCGACATGTATTTATTGCAATTTATTACGGCATATTTACCAATGTTTTAAATTATATCATAAAATTCTATGGTTTTAATTAATTTGTGTGAAAACCGCACAAGAGCCCCAACAGTCCTAGCCAGTGGAACTATGGCATCCCCAATTGGGGTATTTTGTGAGGCTGAAGGTAGTGGGGATGGGGAGGGGGAGGATATAGGTAAGACAAAGGTGGAAGTACGTGCATATTCACATCTAGTTACCATATAGGCTTTAGTCATTTCAAGCAACGTTTGGATTCTACATGGTGGTCTTTCACTAGGGCGATACTGAAAGCATCTACCGCCCTGCAACTTGATATTATATATATTTTTTATTTCATAAATATTACAGCATCCGTTGTCGAGGGGAATGGTTGGGAATGCTCTAGACTAGTAAACCGGAGGTCGCGGGTTCAAATCCCGGTGTGCGAAAGTAAATTTTAATCTTTGTGATATTTCACAATTTACTGACCAGAATTCATTTCGGTAACTAACTAACTAACCATCACGCCGTTTCCCCGCAAGGGTAAGCAGAGAGGACGGACCGCCAAACAACTCGGTCTTGGCACACACTCCTTGCCTCATTCACATTCATACATCTTCTCATACATACTCTTCTATTGTTCTGACTCTTGACATTAACAACATTCTCGGTTGTTGCTTGAAATGACTTTGACCTTGTTTGGTGACCAGTACTGAATAGCCAGCTATTTCCCCAACTTCCTCTTCTCCATATTCTTCCCCTCCCCACTACCTTTAGCCTTACAACATACCAGTACCGGCTCGTGACTTTTGGGTCTACTATTAATTGTAATATTATCACTCTAGTACATCTAAAAGTTACGAGCCGTCACTCCAACATACCCCATTTGGGAATGCCATAGTATCACTGGTTCCAGATGATTAGATGGGAGCAGTTGGGACTGTTTTGTTGTTTTATATAGAAAAATCAAAAACAGGAATATCCGAGGTTACAGTAAAAAATAATTTACTCCACGTTTAATTTCTAAAAATACCTTTTTTTTCACTATATTCGAAAAATTCGTTGTATTTCGGACCCCTCAACATACAAATGAACCCATTATTTATGGTAAGGCAAACACTACGATTTGACCCTAAATGTAAATATACTACATAATATCATAAATTAGGAATTATAACCTTCACTAACATCTAAATATTCCATAATATTCGAAATAACATCCGTACCTAGTTTAGTAGTGGAAGGTTTTTAAAACTTAAAAATATGTATTTATAAATAGATCCATCATTTACGGACCACCCTGTGCAACAAACTAGCTACGCTGTAATCGCCAATCGCCAGTCGAGATTCAGAATCGAGGAGTTATGCTCGTTATCGGCCCGCCTTCCCTGTTTTGTATGGAAAAAGGCGCATTATTATCTAAATTCATTAGAATATTAACTACGACTTTATTTATGAAAATATTTTGATAATGACTTCTGAAACACTTTGAATATACTCCCCCCTAATTATTACTAAAACAAATTACACAATATTATGCCATTAACAACCTTTAATAAGCAAAACAAATTGGGGGACCCTAGTGACCCCCCTTCGGATCTTATGTAATTTTTTTCTCTCCGGGACGAAAAGGTTAAAGTGTAGTCGAGGTTGGGAAATGCTCTCTATTAGGATGGATAAAAAAATATCATATCACAAAGTTTTGACTTGCTGTAACAAAACATGCAAGGAAGAAATTCCTAACACGAGCTTTTAAAGCGCACAAAATGAAGCAATGTAAACAATTTAGACCGAAGCGTAAAAAACCAACAAATATGTAGATTATCGCATATATCTTACTAACGCTTCCAGAGTTACGAATACAACGTTATTCTGGCCTATCTCTTGATTAAATTATATTCGTCAAACCTCATAGACACTAAAGTACAGCATGGCAATTACTCCAACGGAGCGTAGACTCATTTCAGACAACCGTTGAAGAAGAGTTGACTTCAAAAGTAATAATAATATGAAGTATTCCTTTTATTAGGTACATTTGTTATAAAAAACCGTGATTGCTTTATCGGAAGCGAAATTGTTTGGCAAATGAATGATCAGCAATTTTATTTTACTATCAAGTCTAAGCCTGGGTCTTTTTTAATGTTCGCTATTATATATAATGTGAATTCTATCACGTCATTTCGATATTGCTCTGTGTATATGAAAAATTGGTTTTTATTCCCCCAAAAAAAGGTAATCGAAAATCGTGTCTAGACTGTGTTATGGAAGGGAAGTATTATGAAGATGGAATATTTATGAGACAATTCGCGGAATTTTTTATTGGCCAAATTCAATCGAGGGATTTTAACATAAAAATTGATTTGATGTTTTATTCATACTTTTTGTAGATATTAATGCGTTTCGATTCATGGATTCCTTGAATCGCGATTAATGGGATGGCTTAAAATAGGAAAAAAAATGGACATGGTTTGTCATTGTCCAGTGCTCCATAACATATTTTCATTGTGTAATTTTCTAATTGATCAAAAAATATGTTGCACGAGAACAAATCCGATACATGGTTTTTTGACAATATTGGAAATCTGTGTTATATTCTGACTGTATGCAGTAAAAACATCAAAACGTATTTAGGGAGTTCGGTAAATTTGTAAATATATATATATATGAGTTCTGTAAATTTGTATAAATATATAAGCTACATAATTTACAAATTAGATTTTTTCTGTCGTAATATGCATGCTGGAATGATTGATTATATATTACGTGTTTTTCTTATATTTTTTCAAATATCCCGATCAAAACAAAAAGCCATTTTTAGATTATATATTTAGATTCCATAAACCAACCGATTGATCTCCACATTCTAAATCTTACATGAACTTCGTTTATTGCAAAAAACCTAAAATGGCCGTGACTTAGTCAGCTAGGAAACAAGCATCATGATGCAGACAGAATGTTATAATATTACACAGCTGCTGTTCCTTTACAAATCACAAGTGCGCTCAGTTGTGGAATCAGACACATCTGTTGGGCTGGAACCCCAAAAATACTTGAAAATAACTCTTGGGTTTGTGCAGAAACGGGCGGTCTGTTTGATAGGTTCTATCTTAACAAACGGATTGAAATCTTTAAAGTACTGGGCTCAGATAACGAACGCTATCATTGTTCTACCGGTATTACAATGGAAGATGCTCGGAGAAACTAGCGTCATTGGTCCCTTCGACACCGGCGCTTAGTCAACATTTGCTGTGTTTCCTTCCTCCTATCTTATCTTATCCTCATCTTCAAGACCCATGTTCACTCCTTCCTCTCCTTAAAAAGACCCCCCCACGCCTCACACAGCATCCCCAAAGATGACACAGGCCCTATATGACATTATTTTACTTAGGGTCTCCAGTGTGGAGTTAATGTCAAAAGAAAAATTTGCCCTTTACGTGAAAAATTACCTCACGGGCGCTGTACAATTTATTTTGAGTTTCTAAGCTCTGCATAATTTTATTATTTAGAAACAGATTCAGAAAAACATACTTATCTTGCAAGTCACTTCAGATAAAAACACTCTTTAAAAAGTTAACGACTTTGCACGCGGAGGACACTGTAGTAAAAGTAATGAACATTGATTATACGCTTGCTATTTTAGTCTCCATTAATGTTGAAATTACATTTATTAGAAGATTAGTGACAGTTCATATTTATTTTAAAAGACTGCAGAATTTAGGACTCCTTAGGACTGCAGAATTAACACTACACACAGGAAATGAATCCTTTTACCGGTAAAAGGTGCTAAAGGATAGTATCGTAATGAAAGTTCTCGGTTTTGTGTTTATTCGATTGTAACCACGATTGTAGGAATACTTCCATGGTGTGGTTAAAGTAAACGATGTCGTATTTTTAACTACCCCTTTTAGTAACTGGTACTCCGTGGTCTCTGAAGAGATCCCGATTTTTACTACCTATGTTTACTACTCGGTGTTATTGAACGCAAACATTACAAAACATGGAAGTTAAAATAATATTGTTCTAAGTAAACAATGATACCATAACAAGTTTCACCACCATTTTTAAATATGTTCCTTTTGAGTTGTTCCAAATATTACCTTTTAGTATCACTGAAGATATAAGTGTTTGGTGAACGTTTCCTTTTGCCAAAGTGAGGTCGACTGTTCCTTACTTTTGCTGAAATCGGTATAAAATGTTCATGTTTCGAAATAGTTTCTGTACCAGATATTCATTTTGATATTGACCTGTCTCGGGCCTAAGTGTAGAAACGTCTTATTTAAAAATTTCATCATTTCTAATGACTTTATATCACCTTTTAAAGGTGTGTTGAATTGTCATTGTATTGATTTATCATGGAACCCGTTTTAAGATTTTAAAGAATATTAACTTCTGACGCCTATCTCAAATGTAGCTCCCGAAAAAAAAAATTACTACTTTTAATTTAATTTACAAAATATCGACATTTATATAGTTTATTTAAACACAATACGCATGTATTACATAAATATAAAACTTTCAAAAGAAATTTTCTAAACTATAGTAAAAACCCTTCCGTTGGGAATTATGGAAGAACTAAGAGTACAAACAGACAGACGCGGATAGCGACTTTTTTTATACTAAAACAGATTTTTTTTACAAATGTAAGAATCGGTGGATGGATATGTATGATCCAATCCACACGTTGTACTGAAATCGCAGTCATTAAATCTAGCCCTACTAAAGCCAGGTATTACATCTAGGAGGGCTATAAGTAGGGCATTACGTATTTACAACAACTGTATTAAATCTCCAGCACGTGTCGGGATGGCTTCATTAATATTATATTCATAATAATAAGGATAAAATCACTTTGTTTTTAATACCACTTTATTGTATATAATTTTAATATATAAAACCAACCGGTTTTGATTCACCCTTAACCATCATCGGGGTTATATAAAAAAACATTAAATCAATAACAGAGTTAAGGTGTATTTATGAGATAGATATAAGATAGAGAGGGTGAGAGAACATCAATTTTGGTGGGGGTAGCGAGGGGACGGAAGGGGTGAAAGTAGGTGGAGGGGAGGGAAATATGTTTAAAATGGTGCCATTCTACAAGTCCTATTGTTTATTGAGTAAATTGGATAAATTTATTTTTTGGAATTTTTTAATTTCCACGGCTTCTAGATTGTGTAAACCTATCTTATTTCTGTATAGCACAGCATGTACACGAGGATATATTAAACAGTGATCTTTATATATTAGGTATGTTGCGTGGTGAAGGAAGGTTACTATTTTGAACCGAAACCAGTTGGTTTTAAATATTAAAAATATATTTAATAAAGGGGTATGAAAAACAAAGTTATTTTATTCTAATCATGAATATCCATAAAGTGGATCAGGAAATCTACAGCAAATTAGTTAATTTCCTAAGTAAATATCCGGGTAGTATTTATGTAAATTGCAAAGTGTGAAACATTATTAATTGGCAAAGTGTAAAATTTGTGTATTTTTCATAGACACTAATAGACGAGCCAATCAGGGAAAAGGATGAATTCAAATGCGCGGAGCATTGACTAAGCATATAATACATCAATGTCGCGGAGAGCTGGAGGCGGCGTGTACCACTTGATTGATTTTTCAATAAATAAATGATTGTTTTAAGTTATATCACCATTCGGTTCTCGAAAATAAAATCTACTAATTACTAGTTCTTTTTACAATGGCATGCAAACTACTGGTTGTGTAAAAATCTTTGTTGCATATCCCAAATCGGGTAAATGAAAATTCGAAATTGTTTCCAAGATGTGTAATATTTTATTACACTACTTAGTCACTTTTAGTCACTTAGGCACTTTTAAAGTTTTGCTATAATTCCTAAACTCACCTGATTCAATCTTAGAATTCCTGCGCGGAAATTTTCCGCAATGGCCAACACTGCAAACCTTTGTCTTACTTTAGCAAGCATTACTTTTCTGCGCATGGTCTGATTATTTCAATGTGCGTTTTTCGGGAGACATTGACCCCCAAAGAACGCACATTGAAAAGTCTTACAATGGCCAGCACTGCAAACCTTGGCTTTACTTTAACTAGCTTTATTTTTCTGCGCATGGTCTGGTTATTTCAATGTGCGTTCTTCGGGAGACATTGACCCCCCAAAGAACGCACATTGAAAAGTCCCACAATGGCCAGCACTGCAAACCTTGGCCTTACTTTAGAGAGCTTTATTTTTCTGCGCATGGTCTGGTTATTTCAATGTGCATTCTTCGGGAGACATTGAACCCCCAAAGAACGCACATTGAAAAGTCTTACAATGGCTAGCACTGCAAAACTTTGCCTTACTTTAGCGAATTTTACTTTTCTGCGCATGGTCTGGTTATTTCAATGTGCGTTTTTCGGAGGTCAATATACGACTGATTTTTTGTTAAGTCTATTAATTTGAATGTCTATAGTATTTTAATAATTTCATGTTGTTACTACGGATAAATACTTAATCATGCCACGTCTGCCTTGGGCATCCCTGACTTCACTAACATTCACATTTATGTCATAATGTATTCTCCTTATACTCCTTTTTTCGTTCATTTGCTCGACACGCATAAACCACCTAAGCGTCTCTTTCTTAATCTTACTCATTACGCTTACATCAGCCTTGAATTATTTACAAATCTTCACGTTTCTCATACGATCATATTTGGTTTTACCACACATGTTTTTTGAGGATCTCTTTTCAAGAGCATTCCGTGTACTTTCTTCTTTCCTCCGCCAGATCCATGCCTCACTGCAATTCGTCAGGGAAGCTGCAAGCACTTCATTGAGTACTGTTGACATCGCTTCTTTGGACAATTGTTTCAAAATAACAATGAAGCGTAAAGTTTAGTGTTTTGATTTTCATTTGTTAAAATGGCGTTGAAATTATTAAAATATTAATATGTTCTGTGTGGTGACCGGATAAATCATCAAAATGATAATTCATCACATATTTAAAAAGTTATATAAAGTCATAGAAAGTGATAAAACAAAAACTTTATTAACTGGGTTAAGTAGGTTAGGTTAGGTTAGGTTAGGTTAGGTTATGTTGAACCTCTACATAGCATCCCCAAATATGATATAGGCCCTGAGGGGAGTTATTTTACTCAGGGCCTTCTGTGTGGAGCTAATGTAAAAATAATAAAATGTATTATTTGATACATGAAAAGTAAAAAAAACAAAAATAATGGTGAAATCTTGGTTACATAATTTTTCCTCAGTGCGTAGGAGGCTGTGCGGGCGTGACAGACAATAATTAACATTCAAATCGTGACAGTGACAGGAATATTAGAGAACTGAGACAATTTCAAATAGGTTCTGGAATGAGCCAAACACCTCGGAAATGCGTCTCCAGGGGATATATAATATAGGTGGCAAATAGTTCCTTCTCTGGAATGGTAAATTGTTAGGTTCCATCAATCATGTCAGTAACAATATAGCTACCATTGTTGTCAACACAAACTCAGTCAGAAATACATACTGTGCACAGAAATTAGACCGGAGGCATGTGAGATGCTAAAACTAATCAATGATCATTAAAGATTTGACTGAATTATTATAAATTAACATAAATTACAAAAAACATTATAAATTTCAACTTAAACAAAAAACATTTCCACACCAAAGCACTAACATATTGAAAGATTTTCTGTTAATTAAAATTATATAATTATTTCAAAAATTGTTGGTTAGTCCAGGTTGGTTGAAACTAAATTTGTATACAAGCTGAAGTTCTCAGCGTTGCCGAGAGTTGATTATTTTGACAGTCAAGTAGGCAAAATTTCATCAAGAAGAATCAAAATGCAATGGGGTGAGTAAAAGGTATGGGGATGGGTTTCACTCTAGCTTCTTTCCTCCTTTCGTGAAATCTGATTCGAAGTTTACAGATGTAGGTGATAATGGTTTAAATGTATAGATTGACGGCCTCTGTGGTTTAGGGATAAGGCTCTCGACAAGCTAATTGGAGGTCGCGGGTTCAAATCCTAGCGTACGCAAGTAAATTTTATGTGATTAATTTTGTGTAAATTCACAAATGAGTCGGCTGAAATGTATATTTTATTTGCCGCACATTCTAGAGTGGAAGATGCTCTGAGTATTGCCCTGGTTTAAGACCACCATTCAGAATTGAAACGTTGCTTGAAACAGCTTAAAAGATCAGAATAGCCAAGTACTTCCACACCTTCCTCTTTCCAATTTTCTTCCCTTTTGCACTACCTTCAGCAACACAACATACCCCAATTAGGGATGCCGTAGTCTCACTGCGCCAGATGGTTTGGAGCAGTTTAAAATCTTATGTGGTTTCACATACAATTAAAATCAAAAAACAAGAAATTATTCTCTTTTTTATTATTCTCTACACCAGTTTTCACATATTTTCTGAAAGCATATCATTATTTTCTGATTGAAATTATTATCTGATTGTAATGTATTTCAAATCCATTAGGAAGTCTGCCAACAGTCTCTGCTAAGACGCTAGTAAATGCTCTTGTAAGTTCCAAACCGGACTGCGATAGTTTATAAGCTGGTCTGCCTAATGCACATTTGAGCGGACTCCGAGGGTTTTCACGTTCACTGTTCGAAACAGCAGCTCGTTGGAATATTATACATCAGTTATTGTCAAATAATTTCTCTTCTACGTGATAGCCTGCGTTTTGCCTTATGGTGGTAAATGGCACTTTAATGCCTGGCACCGTTGTATTTGAGATATCTACATCTTATTATTATTATTTTTTTATTTTTTATTTTATTTTTTTTTTTTATTTATTGTACGACAGACAGGTAAGTCCAATTATGGTACAATTTTATTATAACTAACAGTACATGTACATATATTTTTTAAAACATGGTATAGTGATATTAAACACATCTATATCCGCTGGTAGGGCATTTAGCAAGGTCATACCTCTTGTCATGCTATGTTGGGCAATGACATCCGTCCGACCCTGCGGTATGCAGAATAGGTCGTGGCTACGATTTCGACAGTATTTATCAGGAACGAATAAGCCACAGCATGACAGGAGATATGGACAATCGATAAGGTTTTTTAGTAACTTTAATTCAAATACCATGAGTCCGGCATTACGCCTGGCCTCCAGGCTTTGGTAATTTGTCTCCTTAAGCAGTTCCACGTGATGCATGAATTTCGGATATATTCCGTATGATCGCATGTAAACATACCTTAGGAATTTTTTTTTAATTTGTTCAATCATATTTATGTATTTAAGTTGATAAGGTATCCAGACAGTACTGGCGTACTCCAGCTTGCTTCTGACCACTCCGTTGAACATGGCGGTCATTGCTTCTATGTTATTGAATTGTTTGCAAGTTCTAATTACAAAACCAAGAGTTTTGGAGCAAGCCGAGGTAAGCTGGACTATGTGGTTTGAAAATGTCAGCTTGGGATCAAAGATCACCCCAAGGTCCTTGATAATGTTTACGCGTGTAAGTATTTCACCATTCATTCTATACTGGCAGAATAACGGATTTTGTGAACGACTATAAGTCATAACAACGCATTTTTTAATATTGAAGTTAAGTTTATTTTCTACCGACCATATCATGATTGAATCGAGGTCGGCCTGCAGTTTCGAATAATCATAATCTGATTCGATTTCCTTCATCAGTTTCATGTCATCCGCGAATAGTAGGCATGAGCTGTGACGTATGCAATCCTGAATGTCATCTATCAGAATAAGGAATAACATGGGACCGAGATTCGATCCTTGAGGAATTCCTGACAGAGCTGCGAACTTATAGGAGTCGTATCCATTTATATTTTCATACTGATTTCTATCTTTTAAATATGACGCAAAAAATGTCAGTAAGGGTTGATTAAAATCTATTTTATGCATCTTTTTTATTAGAATATCGTGATCTACTCGGTCAAATGCCTTTGCGAAGTCCGTGTAGATTACGTCCGTCTGATGCCTACAGTCTAGGCCTTGTGCTACCCGTCGAGAGAAAGAGAGTAAGTTGGTTACCGTTGATTTCTTCGGTAAGAAGCCATGTTGATTACCTCTTAAGAAAGGCGTGATTTGTGGAATGATTTTATCACAGATAATCATTTCAAAAATTTTTGGAATTGTTGACAGTACTGCAACTGGTCTATAATTTCTGACGTCAGTCTTTTCATCAGCTTTGTGAATGGGGCTGACCCTCGTTAGTTTCCAACACTGTGGAAATGTGGAAGACATGATGCAGAGATTAAATATGTACGCAAGGGGTACACAGATATTTGGAGAGATTTTTATAATTATTGAAGGAGGAATACCGTCCGGACCAGTAGCCTTATCAGGTCGGAGATTCCGGATACAGGTTTCTATTTCCTGGATGTTGGTCAATCCGAGTGAGATATCTCCAACGTTCCAGGGTGATGCTGTTGGGAAATTGGTTTCAAGTTTCGGGGTTACTTGACTATAGACGGAATGAAAATAGTCAGCAAACTTATTTACAATTATGTCAGGGTTAGTAAAAGTTACGCCTTCCTCAATCAAGCATGTTGGTGAGGTTGGGTTAACTTTTTGTGACCTAATGTAGTTCCAGAAAAACTTTATGTCGTCTTTGATCCCATTCTGAACATTTTTCATGTATTGTTTTTTAGCAAAATTTATTTCAGATTTTAGCTCGGATCTACTCGCTGAAAATATCAGATAATCGGATTGCTTTTTGTGCAATAGATATCTTTTTCGGAGCGATTCCTTTTTTTTCATTTTATCTATAATGCTCTTATTGAAACATATCGGATATACATCGTTTGTGATATTGGGTTTGTTATTGGGTATACATAATTCAAAAATACTAAACAGTACATTGTTTAAATATTTCACTGCTTCGTCTACAGATTTTATAGTGTACAAAAATGTCCAATCAAAATGCGAAAGAATATTATTGCACAGTTCTATGTTTGCTCGCTTATAATTAAATTTGTAGAAATTATAATTGTGGAGCGAAGGCGGGGGCCCGCGGGGGGCGCGGCGAACGTTTTGGCGGGGTCTTCGTTTGCACCGAACCGCTCTTGATAGTCGCGCGGAAATGTCCAGCGTCGGGTGATGCTGGTCTTCATTCACCAGTGGTTCCTCGCTTCTCATCACGTCACACGCACTTATGTTGCTAAGGATAAGATCGAGAATGTTGTCGCTACTGTTCTTCACTATGCATTTGAATATGTAGTATAGTTGCGCTCAGGTGGGAAAAGTCTTGGAGCAACACACTGCTTGAGCCTTATTGCATGAACGTTACTAAATATGGGACAGAACATCTATATATTTAAAATATTATCCTACATTTTTTGAGAAACAACACTCTGAGCTACTATATTTATTTTCATACATTCAGTTTAACAGTTAAATAAATGATAAGTGCAAGTAACATAAATTTTTTATCCTAATAAACAAGTTATTTAAATGTAAATGATCTGTGATTAAATGCAAATGGATAAGTAGTATTTTTTTGTGAACATCTCACCAAGAGAACCTGTGCTAAGGTGTTCGCTTGTTTTAGATGAAGTGTTAAATAGGTTAATAGCAGTTAAAACACATCATAATAGTATTATTAGTAACAATGTAACGAAAAGAAAAAAAAAGATAGTACAATAACATGATTAATAAAAAAAATCGATACTACAATCAGTGAACATGATTAATAAAAAAAATTGATACTACAATAAGTGAACATGATTAATAAAAAAAAATTGTTACTACAATAAGTGAACATAATTAATAAAAAAATTGATACTACAATAAGTGAACATGATTAATAAAAAAAAAATGTTACTACAATAAGTGAACATAATTAATAAAAAAATTGATACTACAATAAGTGAACATGATTAATAAAAAAAAATTGTTACTACAATAAGTGAACATAATTAATAAAAAAATTGATACTACAATAAGTGAACATGAGGCAATAAAAAAAAATGTTGATGATAATATTGATTATTCTTAGTATTTAAGATACTAACGATTAAGTAGACAACAAGTAAATATAACTGTTGTTTGTAATCTAAGGTTTGTAACAACTGCCAAAATTGCAGCCTTATAAACTGGATAAACCTGATTTTTTTATCAATTAAATATTACAACTCAATATTTTGTAGCGATAAAATGGTGAAAAGCCATTAATTCCAGATCGAT
Organism: Hesperophylax magnus; assembly: GCA_026573805.1. Lineage (NCBI taxonomy): Eukaryota > Metazoa > Arthropoda > Insecta > Trichoptera > Limnephilidae > Hesperophylax > Hesperophylax magnus. The sequence continues at coordinate 209,928 of JAIUSX010000210.1, read as the reverse complement.
ATTAAATTAAAGCATCCTCTTAACGGCAATTGCGATTGGTTTTCGAAGACAATAAAAAAATGTAGGTACCTACTAAATGAAAGTAATGGAACAAAAAAAATATTTTCTATAAGGTTCGAATGAATTAAAAAAATACGATATTATTTCGGAAATGCTTTGTACCCACTGAACAGTTAATTCCAAGAAGTCAAATCTAAAAAGAGAGATAATTGAAGTTTAAAATATTCATAACATCTTTCGATTCTTATACTCCGGAGGCAAATGAAATTGATTTTATTTAAAAGAAGGAAGTTTAGATTTTTGAAAATCTTTGTTCGATTTAACTAGAAGTAAGGTTTTAAAATTAAATTAATTTTATACAAGAGCAATGGACAAGAGTAAGAAAAATATTAATGTTAAGTTTTTTATTTTATTTTTATTTTAACAACTTTTCTTTAATATATTTGAATGTTATGCCCATTAATGTAATGAAATAATTGAAGAAGACGATAATACAAATAAATCTAAGCGAAACATAAAAACAGAACAAGACACAGAAAATAAAAAAGATAACGGTCTCAACTTGGAATCAAAACCAGGATCTCTGTTTTATAGGGAAAACGTTATTCACCACTCGACCTCATATTTCAAATCCATAAATAACAAAACTATCCCAAATTGACAGCTATATCGTTAGAGACGTTGTCCTGGTAAGATAGAGATCCAGGATTCGATTCTCAGTTGGAACTAAATAATATGCTCTTTGATTGAACGAAAAATTAGTCTTTATTGTCTCTTGTAAAGTTTTCAAATTGTGGCTTGAAGCGTTTTACCGATAATATTTACTAAAAATTTCTAAAATCGGGCACACGGACTCACCCACTATTCACTTCTTTCGTCTTATCTGTTCAGAATTCGTAACATACAATTGTAGCGCCGGCGTAGCCTCCGTGGACTTCACAATGATCGCGTCCATTCGTAGTAGCTACAAGCTACTCGCTACTAGGAAGGAAACGGAACAAAGCCCCCCGCACGCGACCACTTCCGATTCATGATTCGTCTGAAGTCGACTTCCGGGTGATGCTTAGCACAAATAGGGCGCCAACATTGATAAGCATTATACTCTCCATGTAGATTGTGTGTAAAAGAGGTTTGATACAAGATAAAAAGTTATCTGATGTATAAGCGGATAATGATGGTGAATTGAGGAAATGGAGATAAAAGTTTATTTCTTATGAACGTCGGATTATCGATTAGTGAAACATTTTTCAAGTTGTGATAAGTAAGTAACGGTCCCGTGATCAGATTGGACCTCTGGGTCCAATTGTTTGCAACACAAATTTTGGATTGTGTTTATTGGTGTAAATTTATACAATTCCGACAGCCAAATATATATAACGCAAGAGTCCCAACTGACTGGAGCCAGTGAGACTATGGCATCCCCAATTGGGGTATGTCGTGAGGCTGAAAGTAGTGGGGAGGGAAAGAAGATGATGTAGAGGAAGGTGAGGAAGTACCTGGCTGTTAAAATTTGGTCAAAAAACACGAATAAAGCCATTTTAATTTAGAATGCCAACGTTTTAATTAAGAATGGTCGTCTTACACCAGGGCGATACTGAGAGAATCTTTTACTATGGAACGTGCCGCAAATATGTTAGGTTAAACGAATAAGTTTTGAAATAATACAAATTAAACAAATAAAAAATTGTTTAATTTAACCCCTTGAGAGCCTTACCACTCGACGACGGAGTCCAAGTGTGTAAGTTCATTGAATTAGGACAACCTAAAGTTTATACATTGTGTTCTTTTTGTATTTTAAAACATATATCTTTTTTCAGTACCGGAATTATCATTTCTGAAGTTAAATAAATAAATTTAAGCATGCTGCATGCAAGCCATGCATCTGTATTAATACTGTGTTCGACTTAACTCTTGTACCGGTATAGGTACTTAACCTGTCTAATAAGCAAGTTTTTAAAAAAGCATTTAAAAGAAAAACAAAATTTCGAATGTACCTTTTCACGCCACATTACTTAGAAAAAAATAATGTTGTTTTATTATAGTGATTAATTTTTGGGTTATCATGCCGTGTTGATTTTCTTCTTTAACCAACGTTTCGGACAGCGTTAAGTATCCATCATCAGTCCAGATGTTGAGATTGTGGTGAATTGTGTGTTTATGTATGTAGAAGTGATACTGGGTTGCAAGCGTTAATGCTCTAAACGTGGTTTTCTGCATTTAATTTTGGTGTAACCGTATATAATAATAAATTAGACATTATAAGCTTCAATATACAAGTGATATATATTAAAAAAAGATCATTTATAATTTTTTTCTTTTGTTTTCAACAACCCCATTTGGATATAATTCACTTAAAACCAAAATGCCATAATTAACATTCACCCAAGCTTCAATATTAACGCAGTAATGTGAATATTTTCGGTGTTCTTGAATCCAGCTACTGGGATCGCAGAAGCTATATTCCTGTTTATTATGAGATTCCAGTATCGAACCGACAACCTCCGATTTAAAGTCTCTACGGCGGAGCATTTGCATCCAAACGATCTGACTTGGCGATTCCCCCAGCCAATGAGTGTCTGAAAAGTTTAGTGCTAACTCACAGAACTCCAAAGGTCCAATATTTCAGAGCGAATGAGATGAGAAGCCAAAAATATTTCAGTTTTAATGAAATTCTTTAGAAATTGGTTACGGCTTTTGCATGGGAACGGGTTTGAATGCGATCTCAATATTATTAACAAATTAAAAAGTTCCAGGTATACAATGCAATAAAATAAAATTTAAAAAAAGTTTAAATTATGGCAACAAATAAACTCATTGCCTCCTTGAAATGAGTCTTATTAAACACGCAGCAACGAACAGCGTTTACATTTCTTAAATGCCGCACCAATTAACAATATACAAGATTATACTTTCTGTAATTAAATTATCCTCTCACGTGGCACCTCTGACACGTGGTTCTTCTGGCAGTTTAATATCACTTTGCCAAGCACGCTTCATATCCAATGTTTAATTCGTCCAAAACATTTTGGAATATTGAGTGGAAAGTTTGTACCCTGGTACCTGACTCAGAAACTATGTTTTTGGTAGTTTTCAGTTTTCAAACGGGTGTTTGAAAACTCGTTCTTATTGATATTATGAAGTCGGTGTTCAGTTATTTTAACTAAACATTGTTATTATATTTTTTAAATTCTTTTAGAAATAAAAAGTACAGTTAATATTGAACAGTTTTCAAGGTTTGTTAAAATCATTACAGTAGTCGGTAGCAATGTCATGTCTCTATGAGATATCGGGAGAGTGATTATATAAATTTTACCGGGCGAATTATTTGAGGAAAAGATAAAAATAAACGGTATAATGTTATTGAAGAAGAAGATAATACTCACAAATCAAAAATAAACGTGAACAATTTGGGTGGCGGGTATGGGTATCCCAACTGTTTAACTACGTTTGGTTACTTAGCAGGGGTGCCTGGGTTCATGGGGGTAAGGATTGTCTAGGTTTTGGCGGCGAATGCGTCTGCCCACCTTCTGTGAGGCGGGATGAATTCGGAGAGACAGGTTGAGGGAGATCTTTTTACCTCTCCAGCAGGACTCTCTCGACCTATCGCCTAGCATCACAGTGGAAGGGGTGAATTCACAGTTGAATTTTTTTATTTTTATTTTTATTTTTTTTTATTTTTATTTTCAATATAAAGTTTCTTTTACAGGTTTTTTTTTCGATGTCTGTCTCACTAGGATAAACCTGTGTCGAGACAGACGTATTTGATACATTAAAAATGTTTACATATTTTTTGATACATTAAATATTTCACTACATTAAATGACATTGTGAAAAAGATAGAAAATAATAAATAATAATAATAAATGATACATTTGTTAATCAGCATCTAGTTGGAGTACATACTTATGTAGGGATTTTTATAAGTTACACAGCATCCCCAAAGATGACATAGGCCCTGAGGTAGATCATTTTCCTCAGGGTCTCCTGTGTGGAGCTAATGTAGAAAATTAACAAAACATTGAAAACAAAAGATAAAGGTCACAACTGGGAATCGAACCCAGTATCTTTGTCTTATAGGGACAACGTCTTTTTCTTCTCGACGTAATTATTATAAGTCATATTTGTCGATCTCACATTTCAAATTCAGAATAAAAAATTTACTGCTTTTATTAATTTTGTACGCATTAATATGCTTTTTTCTTTTGCTTTGTTTACATAAAATACAGGGTTTTCCAATAAGAGGTGTTATTTTGATATTTTTCCCGTAAAAGATCAATGGTTTCGTTTTTTGTGTGGCACATAGCGCCGTCTTGTTGAAAGTAAACGTTGTCCAAATCAATACCATTCAATTCCGGCCATAAAAAATCATTAATCATCTCTTGATAGCGCAATCCATTCACCGTAACTGTTGCTCCAGCCTCATTTTCGAAAAAGTAAGGTTCAATGACTCCGCCGAACCATAAACCGCACCCAAAAGTCACACGTTGGGGTTAGAGAGGATTTTCAACAATAACTCTTGGGTTTTCCAAGCCCCAGATGCGACAATTTTGCTTTTTGACGAAGCCACCGAGGTGGAAATGGGCCTCATCACTCAAGATGATTTTTCGATTGAATTCCGGATCATTTTGACGCATTTCAAGGACCCAATCAGCAAAGACACGACGTTGTTGATGATCGGCCGCCTCGAATTCTTGTGTTAACTGAACTTTATTAGCCATAAGACACAAATCTTTATCCAAAATACGGTGTAATGACGTTTGTGGAATGCCTAATTCCAAAGAACGACGAGGAATGGACAAACCTGGGTTTTCTTCAACACTTTTGGCTACAGCAGCAATATTCTCGACTGTTCTTGAGCGACGTGCACGGGTTTTATTCTTCACATCACTAAGTTGTCCCAACAGTTAGAATTTTTCCACCAATTTCTGTATTGCGGTCCGACAAGGTACTTCATGACGACCCAAAAATATTCGAGTTTTACGAACCGTCTCTGCCAAATTTTCACCATTTTTATAGTGAGTCTTAATAATTACAATGCATTGTTGAAGCATGTCTCATGGCGTAGTTTCTACTTGTCAAATGTTAAAAAATTACAGCTTTTTAATACTCGTATCTACCGAAATAGCGGGCTATTCAAAATAACACCTCTTATTGGAAAGCCCATATTTTCTATATCATTTGTACTATGACTGTTAAGCCGTTAAACTAAATAAATAATATCGCTGATGACACAGGGAATTTATCGACGTTAATAATAATCTTTGCCGAGGAATATTTTGCAATGGGCGTAATGGTGTACGTTTCAGACCCGGCTAGTGATAGTATTATTTAAATGATTGATAATGATTTATTTTTGGGGTGTTATGCCGTGTGGCGCTACATCCTTCTTTTTACACATCTGTCCTGATAATGGACACTGTAATGCTGTCCGAATTTGGCTAAAGAAGGAGGTAGCGCAACACGGCATACTACCCCAAAAATGCTTTTGGCCGTGAAAATCTCAAATGATTAATAATATTGCTTTTAGCTATCACTGTATAATAAATGTTTAAGATAGCCACTGTGATGCGAGTAGCTATATAACAAGAAATCTTCATAGTGTATTAATGTAATCAATTTTTTTATGCCGTGTTTCTCTGTAGTATCATTATTTCTCGTAAGTGTCAGTTCTTTCTGCATTGATGTTAATAAAAAAATTGAACTAGCACTAAAAATTAACTGCCATAATGTCTAGTCTAGCCAAGACCAAAAAGTCAAATAAACGTTTATAATAATCATTTTTAGTGTACAAAAATAATATTGTCACCTTAAAGCAATAGTGGGATATCTTCGAAAAATACACTTTTGAGATAAGTATGCAGTTCGATGTAAAATTTTGAGCTCTATATGATGCATTATTGGGATATTTTGTAAAAAAAAAATTGCCAGTGTTACAAGTAAAATCTCAGTATTGAAATGTTCGGTGACTCAGAGCAACACTGAGATATTGATGTTGTCCCACTGTTGCTTTCAAAAGGTCGTTTAAAATACTGAAATAAATTTACTGTCTCACTGTAGCTCTATAGTTTTCAACAAGTTGGGTGATCTTGGAAGAGAAAGATAAAGAAACTGAAGGTGAATACTGGTCAGGAGTATGTAGAAAAGTCAGGAAAGATACGCAGAGCAAACAGATGTGACCGTTTCCTTTTCTGATTTTTCTGTTTCAGATTTTCGTTTAGAAATCACTAATATTGTCTTCAATATTTAAAACAAATTAAGCCTGTACTGTGTACTAATTGTAAATACAAATGTTCTGAATCTGTTTTGGAAGTTGATGGATTAAAATATTTTAATATTTATGATTCCATGAATGCTAGCTAATAGTGGGTATTATTTTGAGAGAGATGGACATAACATACGTATGTGTAAGATTTTTTTATGGCAACCTTAGATATAAGCAATAATACCTACAAGATATAAGCAACCTTAGATATAAGCACTGCATTAAAAAAGAAAACAGATAGCTTCCTGCAAAAGGATGATTTAGTTGATGGTGTTATGAATCACATCAACAGCTTTAGTAGAGTGGAATCGCACTATTGTCGTGCAGGAACAGCTCGGATCTCCAAATATCCAAAAGATGTACAATTTGTACAAATAGAAGTGTGCCTCGGTAGGTAATGTCTATGTTCCACACTCTACATACAGGAAAATATTCAATACCAAATTATATATATATTTTTTTTTAAACCAAAAAAGAACCTTTGCGCATTTTGTGTATAATACAACTATAGTACTGCAAATGAGATATTAGAAAAAATAATAATATTCTGAACACATTCAGAATGTAAAGCTATCTCAACAAGAAAAAGATAAAAACATTACCAAGACCACTGATGATACTGTAGTTGCCATTTATGACTTTCAAGCTGTTATGCCGTTGCCAAATGGCAAAATATCTATTATTTTATAAGAGCAAGTTAAACGTTATAACTTCTGTATTTACATTACCAAACACGACAGGGCCATTGTTACATGCGGCATGAGGGTGTAGCTAAAAGATGCGCAGTTGAAATGTCTACCTGCGTGTACACATTTTTAAAAGACCTTTGCCAAGGGAAACGGGAAGTGATCTTTTATTTTGATAACTGTGTGGCACAGAATAAAAACAATTTTTAATAAAAACACATAAATTTGTTTTTGACCACGATAGTTTTATTTTCACTCTACCGGTTTCGGAAGATCCCTTCCTTCGTCAGGAGAATATTTAAAACTGATCTACTACACAAAATATTGTATAATATCTACTACATAAATACAAAAATGTTAAGTGTTTGAGGGAGATGTCGACAAAGTGGAAGGGGTAATTACGGGCATTCCAGGAAGAACAGAGCGGTTAACTGGAAATATGTCAAGAATAGGACTATAAGACAGATTAATTTGGTTATTTATTATACTGGAGTTATTATTGATGGATTTTCTGATTTCAAGTGCTTCTAAATTATCTAATTTTTTGCCTTTATTACTACGGTGAAGAATTTTAACCCCTGTATCTTTATTAAAAGTATGATCGGTGGAAATGAGATGATTGGCAAACTCCGAAAAATTATTGTTATTTAAACATCTTAAATGTTCGGTGATTCTAATATTTATATTTCTAGTTGTCTTACCTATGTAGAACGATTGACAATCATTGCAACATAGTTGGTAAATGCCTGAGTGGCTAAATTTGTGATCTTTATCTTTAGTATTTTTAAGTAATTTTCCCAAGTTGTTATCAGTATAGAACGCGGGTTTAATGTGGATAGGCAAATTTTTTGTACTAAGTGAAGAAAAATTGGATATGTATAAGATTTTACGCCATTGAAAGGGATTTATGATTTTATTATTAGTTTCAGGTGTACCAAATAAAAATGTATTCGTCGAAATGAGTTTAAGTTTCTTATTCAGGATTTTATCAATTAAGTGTGTCGAGTAACCATTATTTAGAGCAATTTGTTTTATTTTTGACAGTTCAATTTTGAAATTAACAGCTGATAGTGGGATTTTTACTAAGCGGTGTACCATTGAATGATAGGCAGAATGTTTGTGTGATATCGGGTGGTTTGACGTGTTATGTATAGTTATATCCGTGAATGTCGGTTTACGATAGATGTTAAATTCAATTGTATTATTTATTGAAGTTAGTGTTAAATCTAGAAAATTAATCGATGCATTACTGCCTACCTCTACAGTGAATTGAATTTTTTTATGAAATGAATTTATAAGAAGAAGGAATTTAGTTAGTTGCCGCTCACTTGGAAACGATATGTAGACGATATTTTTTTGTATCTGGACGGGAACAGAGCGGCAACTAACTAAATTCCTTCTTCTTATAAATTCATTTCATAAAAAAATTCAATTCACTGTAGAGGTAGGCAGTAATGCATCGATTAATTTTCTAGATTTAACACTAACTTCAATAAATAATACAATTGAATTTAACATCTATCGTAAACCGACATTCACGGATATAACTATACATAACACGTCAAACCACCCGATATCACACAAACATTCTGCCTATCATTCAATGGTACACCGCTTAGTAAAAATCCCACTATCAGCTGTTAATTTCAAAATTGAACTGTCAAAAATAAAACAAATTGCTCTAAATAATGGTTACTCGACACACTTAATTGATAAAATCCTGAATAAGAAACTTAAACTCATTTCGACGAATACATTTTTATTTGGTACACCTGAAACTAATAATAAAATCATAAATCCCTTTCAATGGCGTAAAGTCTTATACATATCCAATTTTTCTTCACTTAGTACAAAAAATTTGCCTATCCACATTAAACCCGCGTTCTATACTGATAACAACTTGGGAAAATTACTTAAAAATACTAAAGATAAAGATCACAAATTTAGCCACTCAGGCATTTACCAACTATGTTGCAATGATTGTCAATCGTTCTACATAGGTAAGACAACTAGAAATATAAATATTAGAATCACCGAACATTTAAGATGTTTAAATAACAATAATTTTTCGGAGTTTGCCAATCATCTCATTTCCACCGATCATACTTTTAATAAAGATACAGGGGTTAAAATTCTTCACCGTAGTAATAAAGGCAAAAAATTAGATAATTTAGAAGCACTTGAAATCAGAAAATCCATCAATAATAACTCCAGTATAATAAATAACCAAATTAATCTGTCTTATAGTCCTATTCTTGACATATTTCCAGTTAACCGCTCTGTTCTTCCTGGAATGCCCGTAATTACCCCTTCCACTTTGTCGACATCTCCCTCAAACACTTAACATTTTTGTATTTATGTGACAATATTTTGTGTAGTAGATTAGTTTTAAATATTCTCCTGACGAAGGAAGGGATCTTCCGAAACCGGTAGAGTGAAAATAAAACTATCGTGGTCAAAAACAAATTTATGTGTTTTTATTATAAATTATGATGAGCCACAAAGTGAATGCTTTTTACAATTAAAAACAATTTTATTTATTTTCTATGTACATGCATGCACTATATTGATATTGATATACTTGATATTCAAATCATTACCCATATATACCTTATTGTTGGGCACTCAGAGAACAAAGGAGACTCCATTCATTATTGCATCGACAGAGAAAAGGTCAGGGTTTTAAAACAAGGCTTAATATTTATTCCAACGGAGTTAGCGATGATCATAAAGTGTTCCAAGAAGAATGAACCTCGTTTTAAGTTAACAGAAATGGAAACAACGGACTTCATTGACTGGAAGAAGGTATGTGAGAAGACTGGAAAAAATTTCTCAATAAACATGGACAAAAATAAATGTATTTGGAATAAAGTTAAGATTTTACAGATCACTAAAGACGAACCGTCAGTTATCAAATACAAAAGTACCTACACCGAGGATCCATTTAATCAGAGTATTAATGTGAGAGAGCGACTAAAGAATGTTCGGAATGAGAATAGTATAATTCTAGGACCAGCTTATACAGTTCCACCTACAATTCCACCGAATAAAAAATCGTGATTTCTTATTTGTTTGCCAAAGTGGTGTTATACCAAAAAAACCTCATAATTTGTTTTGAATTAATTAATACTGCTAATACAGACTGCGATGTACAAGAAGAAAATAACGATGAAGGTTCATTGTAGGTTTCCAGGGAATCAACACATATTTGTTTTATTTTTTTGTTCTTAAAGTTTTCTGAAAAAAAAATTACATACTTTTTATTCTAAAGATTTTCTGTTATTTTTTATACATACCTACTTTTTATTCTTGGTTTTCTGTTAATTTTGTTACATACTTTTATTCTTAAGGTTTTTCTGTTATTTTTGTTACATACATTATATCACGCTTCTCATAAATAAATTTATAAGCACAAATATTTTTTTTTCATTTTTATTCCACCTTACTATCGTCAATTGTCGTATTGACAAACTATAGGAGTGAGTGGGTGTGTACTGTTGAAAATGTATTTATGATTATAAACATCATGGAAAAACATGCAGAAATAAGAATTATTAATTATTTTAAGCAATTATTAATTATTTTAAGCAATTATTAGCCTGAAACAGTCGTCGCTATTGAAAAAATCTCCCGAGGAACAATTATTAATTCATTTATCCATCTAAACTCGTAATATTATTACTATGCTACACTGAGATAATTTGAGATGATTACCAAACACTCCACGCAACAGTGAGATATTTCCAGATTTACGTATACTTTGTCAAAATTAGTATAAAAAAATTAATTATTTTTCTATTATTACAATTTTGTGTTGATGTTAAATAATTTACCTCTCTTATACCATATCATTAATCTGCAAGATTAGTTAATTTGATGCTGTTAGAGCTCACGCAAACCTAAAAGTCCTATTATCTCAGAACAGCATTTTTCAAGATATCCCACTATTGCTTTAAGGTGACGATATATGTTTTACAAAAAAAATATATGAAAAATTATATTTATGGAAACGTCCGTAATGTGTTATGTTTACTTTCTTTATTTCAAAAATTAAATACTAATTAAATTTCAGATTTACACATTTTATTTATTTATTCAGTTTTATAATATTGTTATTTCAGATGTTTGAAAACCAGACTAGAGAAACAAATCATTTGTATTAAATCCAACAGCAAAATGTTTTACTTAACATAACAAAAATAATAAACAAAGTTTTTGTTTTCGTCCGATGTTTTGAAAAAAATTGTCTCGCCTTTACACACACACACGTACAATATATATGGTCACTCACTTGTTTCATTAAATATAAACATAAATTTCACAGAAATTTTTAAGTGAAACTTAAATTATGGTAATGTTATGTTATTGTGTTTTTAAAAATATTATAATTGAAAAAAGCGAATTCAAAAGAAAATCACTACAATTAACAAGAAGCCGGAAATTAAATAAGTCAATTATGTCAGTTCCGTTCAAAAAGATCCTTCTTTATGTGTTTACGTCGTTAAGTGATTTCTTTTCACACGACCTTTTCTTCAATAAACACAGTTGATTTCATACACGTTACACGATCCGTCGGATAGCGGGGTATCAGGATATCAGAAAGGATAACGGATATAAGGATACAGAACTCAAACGTGATGATTATCTCTCGGGTGAAGGAACCTCTGGGGATGAAATCCCTTACCCTTTACAGTCTGCTGCTTTCTTATATCAAGCGGAATGAAGCCTTCGTTTACAGTACGTAGCGGTTTGCTAGATGCAGGGATAGAACCTCAGTCAAATATAACATGATTTTATAACAAGTTAAACGAATCACTTACTGTCTATGAAAAGTTTTTAATTTAATGTTTATTTTTTCATCGTATAATTATTATGGTTTTTTTATTAATTCACAAAAATTGGTTTAGAACATCGGATACATTCTATATTTAAGTGGTTGATGAAAAGACTATTTATTTTTGCTTCGATTATCTTCAAGCATTTTCTTCACTGCTATTTCACAGTTATTCAAATGTAAAATTGTCGCCAATTTTTTAAAAACTTTGTGTGGTGCCCGTTAAACGCTGATTATAAGTATGTTTCAGCTTTTGAACGGATTGTTATCTAAATCTATGAAAAAATGTCAGCATCTCATATTTTTATTGTGTTTTACATATTCAACCTTAAAAAAAATATTCAATATGCTAAATGTTGTGTCATTGACTTATTTAAAAATTTTCGGGAACGTTTATGGTAATTTTTTTTAATGCAAACTGAAAACGCGGTCTTATCTCTTTCTAACACAGTCAAGATCATATATATCTCCAGAGTAAAGAATGATATAGCATAACTTTACTGAGACTAAGTCCGGGCGGAATATGTATCTCCCAAAAAACATTACCGTTGTTTCTTGTCTATGAAGGATACCTCCCAAAATTGCACAAGGAGATAATCTGTTCCAGTGAAGGGACGTTTTTAGTGTTAAATAAGCATGGTAAATGTCTGATACAATTGATAAACAACCATTTATGTGAAAAACTTAGTGATAGAAACTAAAATAAGGTAGTTCATAGAAAGATGCATTGTTTATCTGTGGTATTATGAACTTGAAATTTATCATATAATTTCGGATTATTTCCAACGTATTTTAAATGCCCTATATATTTCTTCTTTTGAAGATGTACTCAAAACAATTAACCATTATATTGGCTAGATAAAATAACCTTTTAGATTTTTGTATTTGAAATAAGCCTTAATGTATATAAATTGGAATATTTTAATTTAATACATGAAAGAAGTTGATAAATATAAACCCATATATATTTTTACTCTAAACGTCGAAAAATTGTAGAAAATATGAAATTTAGAAAACACATTAATTTTATTTAGGGAATCTGAAAGAAAAGTGTCACTTCTCTTTTTATCTCGTTTATACAGTAAATAAAAATATTATAATAATTCCCAAACAATATCCAAAAAAGTTTGACATTTTGGATTCGCTGTAAGCGCAATATAAATGCTGATTTTCAGGACTTTTATTTACCTACACAAGCATATTAAAAATATCTCTTTCATAGAATTCTTATCAAATTCACGAGGTAACAGTCATTTAAAAAATATTATTAGATGAAAATGAAATATTTGTATACACCACTTTTAATTAATTAAATAAATAATTAATTAATTATGTAATTTAATCTTTTATTTTCATTATCCTGATGAAGAATCCATTGGCCAGATAGATAGGTAGATTATCATTGATTAAAATTGTTATAAAAAAATTTAAATGACGCCACAAAGTAATTTTGCAACTATTGAAGAAAAAATAATATGTCTGAAATAGCCTCAACTTTTTCAAGCCGGGAATTTCAGCTGTGAGTCTGCTGAAATATAACGTTGCCAGCTCTTTCAGAGCAGAGTTAAAGACATTTTTCACAAGTACCAAATCGAATTTGCGCTCATGTAGTCTTTATTGAATGTTTAAATAAAACATCGTTTAGCGGTTGAGAAGCGTCTTTTTCATATTAAGGCTCATTATGTTTATCTAGTTTTTATCTATGACAACAATCAGAACGGTAATTTATTTCGATTTTTATTCATTAAAAAATGAATACTTCGAGTTTGAGGAACGCGTTAAATTATGCTTTCCACTAACTAACTAACTAACTAACCATCACGCCGTTTCCCCGCAGGGGTAGGCAGAGAGGACGGACCGCCAAACAACTCGGTCTTGGCACACACTTCTTGCCTCATTCACATTCATCCATCGTCTCATACATACTCTTCTATTATTCTGACTCTTGACATGGCCCAACTCGAGTATCTGATTCACTTGATCGTGCCATGTCGTCCTCGGGCTTCCTCGACTTCTGCTACCATTCACATTTGCATCATATATCCTCCTTACACTCCTATCTTTGCTCATTTGCTCTGCATGCCAAAACCATCTAAGCGTCCCTTTTTAATCTTACTCATTACGCTTACATCAGCCTTGCACTCTTTGCGGATCTCCACAGTCCTCACACGATCAAACATGGTTTTACCACACATATTTTCCACAAACAGCAAAAATCAAATACTAACAAAGTGTCTCAATTTTTAGTTCTGCCAACAAATTTTAGTTTTATTTCAAACTCGTCAGTGCTCTTCGGTAGTGTTCCTTCACAAAATTTTCACTTTTACGAAATGTGCTAATCATACCCTCTCTGGCTTCTTTCCAACAGTACACGCTCTTCGGATAAACCTAGTAAAGTACCTACCATTGGACTACAAAATATAATCTGTTAAAAACCCTTACCCTGTTCTTACATCTTAATATTATAATAATACACGGTACCTATGGATAAAGTGCACAAACATAAGGAGGTGGTTTTACCTCCTCCTAAAGTAAAAGAAGTACGATTTTAATGCTATTATTAATATTCATGCAAAAAGTCAAACCTACTAAAAACCAGTTGGGTAATAGTTGCAACGTCGTACATCTATGTCTGATCTTTATCCATGGAAACCGCACAGAAACAATAACAAACAACTAAAGTATTGACGTTGAAACTGTATAATAGAAATTAATACCTGAAAAGTATCTAAAAACTAGTATCCTAGTATAGTATCGTAGTATTTGTACGCAAGAAATGATTCGTCTTTCAAATGTTGATAGCGTTAATATTAAATTCGCCAAATAGAAATCCTGAAATTTGAAGCTACTGACTTACAGGAAATATCAAAGTTCTCCAAAGTTAGCATTTAATATTAAAGCTGTCTAGGAATAGGAATAAGGTTGCGAATGCCAATTTGGGGACATTATTCTTAAGTGTGGAAATGAATACCATAAATTTTGAATTCAATATCCTGTATTCACTGTTTGAAGTGTGTTCACAATTGAAACGTTTTTTTGTATGAAGTGCAATAAATAACCAATGTAAACATTAAGAAAAATATGATTATCTGCAAAGCACTAATCTTCGTCTAATAAATACTTCGAATCTATTATTTCGAATCAACTACGTCAAATCAACTACGTCGAATAAACTACATCGGATCAACTACTTCGAATCTACTACGTCAAACCAACTACGTCGGATCAACTACTTTGAATCAACTACGTTAAATCAACTATGTTGAATAAACTACGACGGATCAACTACGTGATGTCAACTACGTCAGATCAATTACGTTGAACGAACTACGTAGAATCCACTACGTCAAATCAACTACGACAAAACATTTTGTATCATACTTAATGCATTGACAGATATTTCCGATTTTATGTAAGTTCGTTCATAAAGATTGATGCACCTTTATTATACAACTACCGTATCGTTAGATCGTCGAATTGACAAAGATTTGTGCTAATGTCTCATATTGTATTTTTATATTCAAACTTGTATTTTTCTTGTGACGTTGCAAAAAATAAAATGCAAAAATAATAAATAAAAGGTTTTTTGTATCTCAATGAAATTCCATGGGCTTATTTTATTTCAATAACTTTTGCTGTTTTTAAAATTTTGCTTAGTTGAAAATACAAAGGTTTTAATAACCGCACATGGTGTTTAATAAATTTTCTAATCGAGAATTTAACATAACACAATAAGTATAGTAGGTACATCTCTCTTACTGCTTGTTATTTATTTAAATAACAAGCATTACGAATCTCGATCAAAACTTTGGTATTCGATTGAAGTGAAATGAAATATTGCATTTGTAATTAGATTTTACTATTAGAAATACTACTGAATTTGCTCTACGAGTTTCGTTAAATATTCATCGCAAAAACTTATTGTTAACTGTATTTTCAGCGGAAACAAATAATTGCAATAGAGAACTTTTACCACCAGCTGGAGAACGATAATGCGTTAATCACAGGGAAAAAAGGTTCAGTGCAAAAATTAACACAAAGTAAATTATTGTTAAAAAATTTGTTCTTTTAATCCCAATTGCTGGATATATGAATTTGAAAGGCCGTTATTAGACAAGAGTGGAAGATAAAAAATTTGTTCTTCTATCTGAAGTTTTGTTTGTAGATACTTCATAAGAGTCCCAACTGCCCGGAGCCAGTGGGACATGGCATCTCCAGGGAGATATGTTGTGTGACTAAAGGGGTAAGAAATCGGAAAATATCACATTCTTGATACCAAGATGCGAAGGTTTTTTTATAAAACTAACCTTTTGTTGTTTTCTTTGATAAATTAAGTACCTATGGTAAATACATTTGGAGGGTCCATGGAAAAAACATGTGAAGTCATGATTTTTACAAATTAATGTTAAGACGAGACAATACTCTAAAGTAAAGCCAGAATCTTAACGACGTAAGTGAAGCAGCTTTGGACATTCAACCTGCGGTTGAATTTACCCAATCAAAACAAAGTGGAAAAAAAGTGAAATAAAGTGGAAATCATAACAAAATAAGTGATGTATTAATCAGAAATAATTAAAATGTGAGCGTTGAGCAACCCCCATTATTAGCCTCACGTCGCCTTAATTAAGTATTTTTTTGTCAGCGGTATACACCAGTATAATATAAATATATATATATATAAAACTAAAAAAACTAAACCAAAAAAAAAAATAAATATATATATATATATTATACTGGTGTAAACATAAAAATTATAAAACTACTTAAGCCTCCGAATTCCGAATTTTTTCTGATTCATAACATTTTTCTTGGACACTAAAATTTTAAGTTAAAAAATGTGCTGTTTTTAAAATGTTATTAATAAATAAATTTGTAAAGCTGATACAATAATAATATAAACTTCCCTTAAGAGAAAAAAAATGCAAACTGTGCTCCAAAAGTTATTAAAAACACATTTTGATATGTTATTTAACGGGTTTTAGGTGTGAAAAAATTCTTCAAATGCAACTAAGGCATTTGTCGATAGCTCTTTTTTAAATGAGTTGTTTTATCAAATATTTTCACCTTTTTCGCTTAATTATTACCGTATTTTATGATTAGCGCTCTTCCTCTAACATTCGTATTTCCATATCTACCTTTCAAAGCATCTTCTTTTTCTTTTTGAAAGCTTACTACGGAGCCTAAATAAAACTCATAAAAAAATGAACAAAAAGTTTTGGATTAAGTTGAATAAACTTGAAATGTCAACATGATACCAGAAAGAAACATTCAGAGTTCGTGCGTTGTGGAAAGAAACATGTCGATTGGATATAAAACTTATTTTGTGTTCACTTGTTGGTATGATGTTTTAAAATCATCTAGAAATAAAGGATGGTTCAATTTCCTGGATCCTTACAGAATTAACTCACATTTTAATTATGTTTGACTACAAATACCGATAACACATACTACGTTTGGTCAACGAAACTTTAAATACTTTGCGACAAGACTCTACAACATTCTTCCAGACAGCATAAAACAATGTGATTCACAAAAAAAAGATAATGTAAAAATTTGGATCAAAAATAATAATAGAGCCTTTACCGTTGCATTCACCCAAATTCGCAGTTATTAAAGTCACCACATTATTGAGAGAATACTTCTTAATACAAGTATAGGTATGTTCAATGGTATTAGGAACTAACACGAAAGAATCTGCCTCAACACAGGCTAGCCTAGTGAGGCGGTATTTGAGAAACCACAACTGTACTTTTATTTTCTTTTTACCTTCACAATATTATGTTTGTATTAATAGTTCTTCATTTTTGTTAATTTTATAACCTTAAATATAAAAGTTACAAATCAATGTACACCATAATATGTATGTATAGTTGTAATGTGTAAACTTTCCTAAATAAAGATATTATTATTATTATTATTATTAAGTCATTTTGCTGTACAACCTATAAAATAAATGCAAGTAAATACATTCTGGCTATGTCAGATTATTCACAGATCATATAAGGAGGACGGGAAAAATCCCCAATAACTAATCAAATTTATAAAACCAAATATACTTTATGGAATCTTAGGAAATACAAACTACCATCTCCAATTTACAAAATCGATTAAAAATTTATTTATTTATTTATTGTTTCTTTACATGCGGTATGATTGTTTACATTTTAATTTTAAACCTCAGTAGAATCGAGGTTAATAATTTTCAAATAATTCAAAGTAATATGTACATAAAAAGAACAATATTTTTGCATAAATAATGGGTAGGTACCTACTAAGCTGAAATAACCTATACTAATAAAATTTTAACTTAACTACTACGAATAAATTTCAACACACATTTTATAAAAAAATATACAATTTATTTTAACTTATTTACTACGAATAAATTTCAACACACATTTTATAAAAAAATATACAATTTATTTTAACTTATTTACTACGAATAAATTTCAACACACATTTTATAAAAAAATATACAATTTATTTTAACTTAACTACTACGAATAACTTTCAACACACATTTTATAAAAAAAATAGCAGCTTTATTAACACTTTGTGATGAGTTCAATGATTCTTTCTTTAATTTCACCATGATCTTGATCTGTGACGGTTTTTATTTTTGGTGACCCGATAACTCATCAAAATGTCAGTCACATATGTAACCTAGTTTTTGTTTCATCACTTTTCATAACTTTATAGCACTTTTTGTAGGTGTGTTGAATTGTCATTTTGATGAGTTATTCGGCCACCGAGAAAATGATATTCCCATGAGAATGAGGGTTATCGTAAGGAACTAATTTGGAAAGCCAAAATAATGGAATTAGAAACAACATATAAGTATATATAGTTTAAAAACGGATCCATTCTAATGAAAGTAGAAAGGCCAAAAAAAATCAAGCAAATTAAACACGAAGATGACCTCGATGTCATTTTGAGGAGTTATCATGGAACAATTTCTTGACTATAACCATTTCATAAAAAAACAATCAAATGGTTTTGAAATTAAAAAATCGTTTGTTTTAAACTAACGATCACTGATTACGCACGTTTCTTCAGTTAACTCTTCATTTGCACATACTCAATAATAATAAGTGGATCAATAACCATTTTTTTAAGCTTCACATTTCTTTAAGATTTACCTTTAGATATTGATACTGATACCCAGTAATTGATTCAGGTAGCAGAATTAATTTATAAAGATTACTTTGATGAAATTTTATCATAAACTCTAAAGCAACATTTAAAATTTATTTGATAATTAGCAATAAGCTATTATCCATTTTTGTAAAGTTAATATTTCTTAATGCCTCAGAAAATGGAAAATCCTCTCTAGTAAAATGGTCTGTAATTTGACTACCGAGGAGTCTGAAATCAAGAAAAAAAAATATATATAGATGAAAGTAGAGTAGAAATATTGATTTAAAAAAAATCTATCCGTA
Source organism: Hesperophylax magnus (assembly GCA_026573805.1). Taxonomy (NCBI): domain Eukaryota; kingdom Metazoa; phylum Arthropoda; class Insecta; order Trichoptera; family Limnephilidae; genus Hesperophylax; species Hesperophylax magnus. Next base: position 190,707 of record JAIUSX010000210.1, on the reverse strand, counting down.
AAAATGACCACAGCTAAGGTAATTTTAAAATGCCTAAACCTACCAAACAAACATTTTGTAGACCTCCAAAAATGAAACCATTTGAGAATTCACTACTGAATAAGTATCCAAAATGCTGCATTTATTATAAATATTTTATCTTTGCAAAGTACCCTGGATGTTAGCCAAGACTACCCTTAGCGTGGTGTTTTCTATAGGGGTAGAGGTTCGGGGTTGGGGTAAGTATTTCAAATCCCGATTCGTCGTCGGTGGCGAGCTCCCGGGCTTATTGAATAATTAATTTGTTTTAAGTAAGTTACCACCCCAGGTAAGTAAATAAGGGTGTTTTCGGCTCCCCGGAATATATACCCCCAGGAGAAGAGCTTCCTACGACTTGTCACCACTCAGTAAATAGTGCTGACAGTCTCGGATCTGTATTTAATTTGATGTTTGACAAATACAAAGATTTTGGAAGGCTCTTATTGTGTTGTATTGTATACGTTTCCATGGTTGTAATTAGCATTTAAAAGGAACTGGGATGAAGCGGGGATTTGTATTGTTTTAAATACATAATTAGCAGAATTCTACTTATCTTCTACTTAAATGTATACCCTACCTTACAAATGGTGGGCTGTAATCAATGCAGTATTAACGCTGTAAACTACAACCTAGTAAAACTTCTCAATCGGTTGAGTACACAAATTTTCTGGTTTTCTGTCAACTTTTCCATGGATTATCAGTAACGTTTCCTTGTAATTTCTAAATTGTTAATTTACGTTGGTTTAGGTATGTCCAAAATATACAAAAATTAAACAAAACCATTCCTAATTTTCTAAATTTAGTTCTCTGTCACACTTGCGAAACAGTTCATTCATCTTAGTACAGGCGCCATACCATCTCAAAGCGATGCTACACTTCTGGAGATGTTTTATAACTAGCATATGAAAATGTCTCTAAGTATTCATATCTAGATTCACGTTAATTGTAATTGGTTGTTCTCATACTTTAAAGGTTTTAATAGATTTTTATTTGAATAACTTTACAATAATTTTATTTTATTTTTTTATTTATTAAAAGTATACAATACAGAATATAGTATATTATATAAAGCATTGTACTCCCAGGAGTTAATAAACTCATTGCAGGGATGATACGCATTACATGAAACATATAGCTGTATGTATTAAATGGACATATGATAGGACATACACAACATTATTATTTCAGATAGTCATTAATAAGATGAAGTTTGAGCATGTTAGTTTGGGTCTTTTTACATTGACTTGCACATTTGATCTCGTTGGGTAGTTGATTATGTTTTGTGTGAGCTATGTATTCTAGGGATCTTAGTCCATATTTTGTTGATTTGATTTTTGGTATATGTAGTTTGTTGTGATTTCTTGTGTTGTGTTGGTGTACGTCGTAATTGTAATATAGTGTAGTGTTGGAATGTGCCGAGTGTTGAATTACTTGTAATATAGTTTTTGTTATTTCAAAAGTGGGAATGGTATTAAAAGGAAGTATTTGGGTGTTTCTGTAGATGTCTTTGACATGTGTGTCCCAAGGTAAACTGAAATAAGAATAACAATTTGAATTTTTATCATCTTTTGGTGAGATATGCCTAGATTAAAAATAACAGAATAAGTGCGTTGTTAGCGTGTTTCGTGATTCAAATATTTGCCTCATTGAGGCTTAAATTTTCGAAAAAATACTGGGATGGATATCTTTGATGTCAGGCGATCGTGTGATGGAGCGCTAGGCTAGCGCTTTTAGGCTAAATCAGTAACTCCCAACAGGGGCAGTGTCGCCCCCATTGAGGCGTTGGTGAAATCCAGGGGGGTGATGGTGGCCTCTAGGAAAAATGGTGGGCGGTTAAAGGCTCCAAGGAGGCGCCGAAGAGCTGAAATAGGAATTTAAAAAAATCTTTTTCCTAGTAAAATAAAGTCGTCAGTTAATCATTTTAACAAAATCTTTGAAAAGAACCGTTCAATTTTTTATTATGTACTATTGTAATACTTTTTTCAAAAATCCTTTACTAATGTATGAACACGAACGTAAGGTTTTTTTATATTTAGTCAACGTTTTGGAAAGCCATATAGCGTCCATCATCCTGTAATGCTATCCGAAACGTTGGCTAAAGACTGAGGCAGCGCAACACGGCATAATACCCCAAAATAAAATCACTATAATACTTTCGGTCGTAAAAATGTCAAATCATGACTTAGAAATACAGCATTTCCGATTTACAAATAAACCAAGAACATTGAAAATTCACTAATTTCCTTCATTATAAGCGAAAAATGTAGCTTTTTCAATGATAGAGGAATAAACCAGTCGAGGATCCAATTTGCAACCCCCGGGTTAATTTTTTTGAACCACTGGGCTAAAAATTTGTCTCCATTCAAATGATTATGGAAGGAACTTCTAGTGTTATTATTTATTTAATAGTTATACCCATTGTCCCGGAAAAACAGAGATCCTAAGCTTGATTCCAAGTTGCGTCAATTACCTTTATATATTCTGCACCTATATTTTTTTTATTTCATGATTCATTTAGATTTAATAATAGTCTTCTTCTTCAATGATTTTTAATGAGTTACTGATAGATGTTAAATAAGCTAAAAACCTTGCTGCTTTTCGTGAGTTATGCCTAAATTCTATAAAAATACATTTTAGATGTAAAGTAAAGTGTTCTTAATGTCAAATAAATAAGTTGCTAAAAGGTTTACACTAGATATAAAAAAATATTTTTTTATAACTAAATAAAAACATATAGAAAAAAAATTATTAGACTTTAAGTTGTTTTTTGTTACTTGATAATTCGTTTTAATTTTCGTACTATTTTTTGTCAGCCAATGATATTATAAGCTGGTGGCTTACCCGCAAATCTGACTATGATCTCATACAAAGCTAAGTAAAATTAAGACGAGACAATACCCCAAAATAATATCAGAATCTGAACGACGTAAATGAAGAAGCCGTTTACAGAAATATGCGATGCGCGGCCCTTGTATACTGGACAGACTTACGGTTGATTTTGCCTTAGTAAATCTCTAAAATAAAGTGTGAATCTTAATTTTTGTAAATCCTTTAATTTTTTACAAATAAGTAACAAACAAATTTTCAGGATTTAAAAAAATACGTATTAATGTTTAAAAAAAGGAAAGTTAAGGAGAACCACAAAGGCGTTGCCTATGCGTGGGTATTATAAATAATTATTAATAAAATCAGAACAAAAACAAACTTTTTAAACAAAATAAAATACAAAGTTTTGCCGTAGTTGAAAACGAGTTTATCACATTTTAGCCTCATTGAAATTAGTGTAATACATTCTGTTCCATGTCGTCGGCGTAAGAAACAATTCATCCTGAGATTCAAAAATTACATAAATCAGTGATACTGTCGTGCAAAAACAATATTCGTCGCGCTACCCAGCGTAATGGAATATTCCCTAGCAAACCTAGAAAATTGATCTTACCAATAGGTTTTTTTTAATTATTTCTGATGAACGAGTTACTAAAATTTCGGATGTTTCATTCAGATCACCCTAAAGTATACATACTATCGTTACAGATTCGTCAGAATTAATTAAAATGTGAGCGACGGGAGAACCCCGTTATTAGAGTATTGTATCTGTCCGTTATTAGGTGGGTGAGATCTGCCAAGAATCTGGGAACATAAGGACATTTTGTGAACTTTTCATATCTCTGGACTTCTTAAGTCTCATAAAGACGAAGTATCATCACGTTACACCAAATTTATAATTTTATTTATCTATTATTTCATGGTGTGAATAATGACTCTAATTCCTCCGTGGTCGAGGGGTAAGTCACTCGACTAGAAAAGCGGAGGTCGCGGGTTCTAATCCAGGCGAACGCTAGTAAATTTAATTTTATTGATTTCTGTTAATACACTATTTACTCATTTAAAATAAGATATTGTTTTTTGCGGCACTTTTGAAAGTGGAAGATATTCTCAGTATCGCCCTGGTTTAATTAATCCCGACATTCAGAATCGAATCGTGCTTGAAATGACCAGATCTGACTAGCCAGGTACTTCCATACCTTCCTCTTCCCCATCCCTACTACCTTTAGTCTCACAACATACCACGAATGGGGATGCCGGAGTCTCATTAGCCCATAAAAAAAATATATGTCATAATCTGGGGTTAAATTTATAAAAAAAAAACATTAAAAATTGAAGAAGTTAACATCATTTCCTTTTTTAACCGTTGATTTAAAATAAAATAACTTCCTAAGGAAACATTGGTAATGTTGTTCGAGCTTAATAATAAATAATCGTAACAATACATTATTAAGTATCACTTTTTGTAAGCTTTGAAAATGAAATTACGGTATTAATTTATGTATCGTGAAATGCGGAATTGTAACTTCGGCTTTCCCGTCCCGACGCAGCTATAAAATAGGCTTTATTAATATACATGTTTGAATAATGAACTTGTTGAATGTGTGGAGAGGCTCTATAAATTATTAAGGCTTTGAAACAGTCAATCCTTTTACCATTAGGGCCTCCAGCGTAATCAATAAGGCTCGACTTTTAAATATCATAATTTCGTGAATACTAAGTTATTGACAAGCTACTCAAATTTTAGCCAAGCTTTACATTTTATGCAAAGTTTCGACTGCCTTTGAAATAATTTAATATTCGTCTCAACTTAAAACCAAACAAAGCGTGGTTTTGAAAATATATCACTTGCCGTACTAATGTATAAATCGAGAAAGTTCGTAAAGTGGGCGAGTTTGTTTAATTCAGGGAATAGAACTAAACCAATGAAACAAAAGGTGCGAGATGGGTTTATTCGGTATTTTACAACGATAAAATCAAAAAATCTCAGTGAAAATTTTAAGCAGATAGATACAGAAAATGAAAAGTAACGGTCGAATATCCCTTTGTTTGTGAAAGTGGCACGAGGATCCGGGACCGAGTCCCAGTTCAGACTGTAACTTTTTTTTTATTTTCTATGTACGCCTCTATCATATTTTCATTGAGAGTTTTTGATATTATCTTTGCCAATCAATGATTAAATATTACAATGAAGTTTATAAGCTTCGGTATCCCTAATAAAATTGACAATTATAAATTTCTTCGACTGCCCGCGGCTCCATTTTCTTGTTTTGCGATGTGTGACTAAAAAGAAAATAACCACTAAATATATATATATATATTTTGAAATGATGAAGGAACATTTAAATGCTATAACTTTTTTTTAATTAGTAGATTATGGTTTAAAAATCGTAAAACTGGAAAACTTAGATAGACTATGAAAATTAAATACGTGCATGTTTAAAAATGGCAAAATAAGGTTGAAAATATAAAAAAATTACAAATATACACAATTATTTTTAAAAATCCACCAATATCAGCAAATTCCACAACTTGTTAGCTATCATGAACTATTTAAACATTTAACTGAACATTTTAAAACGTGATTTGTATCTAATGTACTATCTTCTTCCCCTTGTCCTATCATCCATACGTCAAGACGTCTGTACTTAACCATTAAAATAAAACCATTAGCTGTTAACTATTCCTATTAGGTTTTTGTGCGTGTACCCAAGGCCAAGCTAGCAATTTCAATATCACTGCACCCAACTTTGTTTCGCGTTATTATTGTCGTTGTTTGCGAATTTCAAATCTCCTCGTCGGATGTCTGTCACGAACATTTTGTGCGCAAATGTTTGATCTCTTAGCAAAGTTGATGAAACAAGAAGGGTTCACGATTAATCTAAAGTTTTTGTTTGCACAAGCGAAACTTTACACCTGACGTAGATAAAATATTCGATCACGTTAACACTTGTTCTGTCTCGGTTGCTTTTTACCGCTTGTTTGAACGCCATATTTAAGGGATTACATTTAAATTAAGGCATCTCTTTTACACGAATATTATATCATGTAGGTAACGGTGTACAATGTTTAACAAGAGCTTTCGTGAAGTTGAAATCAAGTTTATGATAATATTTTATTAATAAATGATATGAATTTTACATGTTTATTCTTGCTTTAACTTTAGCCGATTAAAATTTACATTGTAAAGTTCGAAGCTTGTAAAGATTGAAAACGTGAAAGTTAAAGTTAAGGTCATATAATACATACACAAATACGAAGAAAATAATATCAATACGTTAAGTTATTGATTCATTCAAAGCATGAGAATTTTGATTCTTGCATGTTTTTTAATGGGTTTGTAATAGTCTCTACATCATCAATAACGTATTGCCAAATGGTCACCAAAATAACCGCTGAATAAAGGAGTACTAGAAATACACTTGCAAGACAGAAAGACGAATAATGGGATAAGGAGCGATTTGTAGATGGTCGTATTATCACAATCCAAAGAAAAGATTTGCTGGTCACAGTGCTCATGCAGCACAGCCTATGAATGGCCGTCGAAATTACAATATCAACGAATAGAATCTGTATTGAGAAATGAAAGCAAAGGTTGCTTAAAGACACCACGGGCTGAATATAACTGCTGGATTCAGATAGTGGTGAGCCTTAAAAAGCGGAGTGAAATGGAGAAATTTGAGGAAACCTTTGTTTAAAGCTGGACACCAAAATAGTAAGAAATGATTATTTTGATTTTCGGTAACATTGCAACCAATCCTGCATATGGTGGTCCAATAAATCAAAATAAAATTATATACCTACATTTTATTGTTTTGGTAAACTCCGTTAGATTGGAAGAGTACTTTGAGTAATGAAATAAAACAATATGTGGTAATTTATCAAAATATTTGCAATTAAATGTGTGCCTACATTATGTTCCAAATCGTAATAACATGTATTTATTTGGGAACGGATTGGTTTAATGGTGAGTAACAACGGTCCCGTTCGAAATAAATACGTAACCAGAACAAAGTTGTAAAGTTTTTTATAAGAATACGGAAATACGCATATGCAATAGTTATTAAGGACGGGTTGTTTCGGAGAATTTGAACAATTCATCAAATTTCAACTTTCATTTTCGGGTTCTGTGAAAGTCCTAATCAAGTTCTGTTATTATATCATTGTAGGCTAGTTGCTTGACAAATCTGAAATAAAACAGAATTTGAAAAAATCTTTCACAGAACTTGAAAATGAACGTTGAAATTTGATGAATTGTTCAAATTCTCCGAAACAACCCGTCCTTAGCCTTAGCTCCTAACCTTAGCCAGTATTGGCTTATTTTATACCACAAATCAATGTCCAGTACGATGCTTACACTGCATAAATGCCTAACTATGGGTGTGAATGCTCACAGTGGAATTCCAGTAAAATTTAAAATATATATATAAATGTTCACCTTCGAACTTAATACCAGTATTAAGAGTTGATTGGCGGTCCGTCCTTTGCCCCCTCTGCGGGGAAACGGCGCGGCGTGATGGTTAGTTCGTTAGATTTTATGGTTAAATAATTTTTTTAAATTTTGCTTTTTCAAAGCCAGTAAAATACTAGACGTATTTGAAAATATAATTTGATAATGTGGGCCTTATTAGGTGGTTTACCCGTACTGAAGACCCCATTTGACAGTTTAATAATATTTAATAAAAATAAAATTAGCAATTAATCGTGAATGTGAAATCAACAAATCACAATTTAAATATTTAACAAGATTTCCGTGAATTATTTTGAATTAATTTGTATACCGCAGTGGTAATTCGTGTGGTAACAGGTAGTTTCCGCAGCGCAACTTTGAACAAATTTGTCGGCATTATTAATGCACGCGGCCGGCCATACTCATTCGCTCAGCAGCTACCATTGCTACTGGCGACACGCGCGTCGTCATCCACGCCTAGAGCCCACCGCGCTCGCCGCATCCGCCGATGAGGTCCACCGCATCTCCGGCCTTTGCATCCTCCGCCCGCATGGCGTCGAGGACCAAACCACGTCACACTAGAGGATCTGGAAGACTCGTGATTTTCACCACCAGTAATGTAAGTCTAGTCTCTGTCCGCGGGCACCGACTACATCGCTACGACCACACTCCACCACAATTCATCTCCGGTGTTGAGCATCGGTATAGTGGATTCTATTTTACTGATTATCTCCACCACCGGTCGAGCATTGGTCTAGAGGAGTTTATAATTCAGCTTCTGCCCGTCGAGTAAAATACATTTGTATGGGAAAATAATTAGTGAAATTTTGAAACAAGTTATTTATCTTTTTTACTTCTACCATCATGTTAAAGCATCTCCCGAAGTTAACGCACTTTTCCTGCGGATACCCAGTATAATCTTATGTTTATTCTTTCTTTCCATATTATACTACCAATAATGTATATTTAACACGTGCATTAGCCTAGTATGGTAGTTGAAAATTATAATATTTAAAAATCTATAAAATAAAAGAAAAGAAAAAAAAAACGTATGTCTGTCAATAACTATAATGTATGTAAATGGCACTTGTTCCGTTAATTGTAAATAAATAAATAAGATTTTTGTTTTTGTGATGTTATATTCTTTAAGATGTTCGCTGGGTTAAAAAATATAATTCAGATTGAGTGAATACATTACCACAAATATTACTGGTCTAATATAAATATTATAAGTCGTAAAAGGTCACTTTCTGCTTTCAGTTGTATTGGAGCTTTAGCGCAAGATCGGAAATGAATTATAATAGACATAGGACATAATATGTGAATAATCATATTAAATTGCGCTGTAAATAAACCCAATCTGCGTAATACGGATAGAGAAGTGTCCATACAATCACAAATAATTTAGTGTCTAAACCGCACTGCGGCTGCGGAATGTCGCGACGTCTGTAATAAGCCTGAATTAAAGTTTATCACTCTTAAACAGTATTGGCCAAACAATGTATTTAACAAAACAAACTGCGTGTTGAGCGCAGTATGGAAAATGCGGTCGGTTTGATATCAGATAATAGCAATTTCCCTATTATGTTCAAATGATCGAAACGGGAAATTAAGCCTGAATTATGCCAGCAGGCGTAAAATTAATTCAGCAAATTGCTAATCCCAATATGCAGTACCAATACGCTAGTGTAATGTAATTATTATTTTAATGCATCGGTTAACTATGATTTGTCAAAATATAAGTTTGAAAATTTGGGATTGTACCTAATTGGGTTTTAAGAAAACTTCCTGGAGTTTTGCCACCAATTTTTCTACGAATTCGTTCGTAGAAATTCAAACAAAGTGCAAACTATGATGCCGCTGAATGTTCAATAAATAAATGTGAGATTTAGCATTTTGTCGCAGTCCCATGATTGGTCAACACAATTCTTAAAATAAATGTTTTCCTTAAAAAACGTGTCAAGATGCATAAGCGAGATAAGGTGCATAAACAGACAACACATATAAGTATACCGGTCAGTGGCTGAGTAAGCATCGCATTTGAGTCCCACCCAGGCGTAGTGTGTTCAATTCTTTGGCTGGCTAAGTCTTCCTTCACAACATAAACATAAACAAGCTGTGGTGATGGTAGGAAATTTTCAAATATTGTCCGGTTATTCGTAACCCGGTAATGTTTGTCTTTCTTATAAAAAAATTGTTATTCAGCCGTATAACCTCACTGCATACTCCTTTGGGGATATGCAGTGAGGTTATACGGTATATATATATATATATGTATTATATATTTTAACTTTACCGGTGAGGATGTACAGAAGAAATAATTCTTTAGGGGGTCAACTTTCCGAGGGATCAACTGTCAGAGGGAACAACCGTCTAGGGGATCAACTGTCATGAAATCAAATATAATGTTAATATTAAATACAAATACACTACCAATATTTCTGTTCTGTTGGAACTTAATTTTGAAGTACAGATTATATCTCATTTCCACATTGAGTTTGTCTTTTGTGAAAATAATATAACGAACTTTAAAGTCCACCTAAGTAATGCTCTTCCACAACTATTATTATTAATTGAGGTACCTACATTCATAATTATAATGGAAAATGTTGAAACATACTCGGTACGATACAAATTACCCAGATGTGCTTTAAATTTACAACCCTAATTATTATAATGCTTTTAAAACAATTCAGGGTAGTAATTATCATTAGATACTTTCATAAATTGAATCCGGAAAAATGTAGGCACCTGCTTCTTTTTCAAGTTAATATTAAAAAATACATTTTTTGTTTTGTGTTCAACTGCTCCGTACAGTCATGATGTATTGAGACTATGGCATGTTGTGAGGTTGAAGGAAGTTTCGAAGAGAAAAAGATAGGGAAAATTGATATTGGTATTCAGTATGTTCTGGACTATTCAGTTCTGGTCACCAAACACATCTTAAGCCATTTCATTCAAGCAACGTTTCGATTCTGAATGGTAGTATTTAACCAGGGCGATACTGAAAGTGTACAGCAGTAATCTGATTACGTAAATCAACAATAATTACCTCACAGACAGCTTTTTTCCAGACATTCCTAATAATTGTAAAAGTTTAGTATATTTTCGATTTCTCTGACGCAAACAAAAATATAGACACAACAGAAAATAATAATTTTACGAGCACAACATTATAAGAATTTTATTATCATTGTTTAAAAACTTGGAATCTAAACAACAACATAAATCATTTTTGTCACCATTACGAATTCCTTATGGAAAACTTTGCAGTCTGCACACAGGGAATAGGGTTTTTTTTTCTTATAAATGCATTCTTGCTGACACTTTTATCTTACCTCCTTTATAAAAGAGAAAAACTTAAAGGAAGGTGAAACAAGCGACTTAAGAAGTTTAAATAACTAAAGAATTTGTTTGTCTTTTTAAACTTTATATTTTGCGATTATAAACTACCGTCTCTTTAAAGTTGTTGTACCTTTTTGTCTTCATAACATCCAAAACATCTTAAATCTCTAAAAACTTTTGAGCTTATTGTTTGAGAAAGGAATATAACAATTATATATTTATATAAAAGTTTGTTTTGGTATTTGTGTTTGTTATATCGGTTGTCGGTGCATGTATGCGTGATGTAAAATATTTCTTCTTATTCCTGCGTAGTTCGTAAAATTATTCAAGTTCAATGAATTTTTATTTTCAAAATTGGAACTGATAATCATATCACAAAGGAAGATACTCTCAATGTCACCCTGGGATAAGACCACCATTCTGAAATATTGCTTGAAATGGCTTTTGCCGTGTTTGGTGATCAGATCTAAATATTCAGATACTTCGCCAACTTGCTCTTCCAATCTCGTTCCCTCCCCCACTACCATCAGCCTCCCAAAATTCCCCAATTGAGGATGCCATAGTCTCACTGGCTCCAGACGGTTGAGAGCTCTTGTGCGGTTTCATCAGAAAAGCGATTTAGTACTAAGTAGGTACCAAAAATATTTTATTTTAGTTTAATCTTCTACTACCGCAACAGTAAGCGGATAATGTTGCTTGTATTGTGATGGAAGTTTTAGCCAGCCAAGGAATTGAACACACCACGCCTGCTTGGGACCCAAACGCGATGTCAACTCAGCCACCGACCGGTCATTTCTTCATTTTTATCGTAAATGTAAATACGTAGTCATCAGACAAAATAATATTATTTTTATTACGTCTAACATTAATTAAAAAATATATCGTTTCATTCGTTTTAGGCAGGAGGCACTATTTGTGTTGATAATTTGTTTTAACACTAGTAGAATGTTTTTTTTTCTGCCATTTTGTATAAAAATACTATTAAATATGAAAGATAATTTATTTTTCTTCAATTTTGTGAAACATATTTTTTTAAATGGAGTGTAATTTTAATTTATTTGGCTTCAATTTTGTGAAAAGTCGTTTTATATGGAAAGTAATATATTTTTATACAGTTTTGTGAAACTTGTTTTACATTTAAGGCAATTTAATTTTATTACTACATATAGACAAAAATAACATTGCTCGCAACTGCTGTCAAACTTTGCTCTTCCAATATTTTTTTAAATAAAATAATATATTGCGATCATTTTAATAAGTTATAATTTTAAAAAATGTATTACATTATATAATAATGACAACGCGATCAAACTCTAAGCCTGCCAGCAATCCGGAACTTCTGCAATTACTGGACAACAAGTTTGAAGACTTCAAAATTCATTTCCTAGAGAAAACATTTAAGGAATTTAAAAACACTAGAGTCGAAGTCATAAAAAATGAATTCAAGGAGGAAATCAACGAGCTTAAAAAGAAAGTGTTCCATTTGGAAAAACAAATTGAAAGCAACGACCAATTTAATCGTTCAAATAACGTCATTATAAGTGGGATCCCCGAAACCAAAAACGAAAATGTGTACGACATTCTCTCCAAAATTAGTGCTACCGCTGGTTGCAATATCACCCGACAAGAAGTGGATTTCGCCAGCAGAATTGCTCCTAGAAAAAATCATGATGCAAATAATGGTAAACCAAGGAACATTGTCGTCAAATTAACACGCAGGTACCTCAAGGATGAACTTATAGCTGCAATAAGGAAGAGGAAAGGGATGCTCGCTTCTGAATTACAGCTCCCTGGTGCCGGTAAAATATACATCAACGACCATCTAACCCCAAAAAACCAACATCTGCTGAAACAATGTCGCGAAATAAAAATAGCCGGTAAAATTCGCTACTGTTGGGTAAGAAACTGCAAAATATTTACTCGTATAAGCGATTCAACCCCCATAATCCTAATTGCTGACCAAGAGGATGTCAACAGGCTATCAACATTGAAGTCAACACAAGATGCACATTCTACCAGATCAACCGGCCCTTTAGGAAATATTTAAATCTAAGATTATTTAATTACTGTACAAAGTCACTAAAAAACACGATTCACACGATCTGTCACTACTCTCATGAATTATTACAACCTGCTAAGTACAAAAAACTATTACACACCATTGCAAGTAATTGTGTTATGACACAAATGTTATGTTTACAATCAATTAACCTAATCATAAATGAACTTCCTAACCTAGTTCTGTCAATATCTGATACCATAGACAAAATAATTTATCACAAACAAACAAAAAATTCTCATGTTCAAAATTGCCCCCTTTCAAAGCATAATTACCTAATAACACATAAATTATTTTCACATCAATTCCACAAAAAGACATATTTAATAATGCTTAATATATACTTTCAAAATGCATTCTAGCAAAACGGCAATAACATTTTACTATCAAAATGTTCGTGGTTTGAAAAGCAAACTAAATGATTTACACTGCGAAGTGCTCAGTTGCAATTATGATTTAATTTGTCTTACAGAAACATGGTTAGACTCCTCAATCTATGACCATGAAATAGTAGATGATCGATATAATATTTACAGACGAGATAGGGACACATCGAGTTCTTTTAAAAAATCAGGTGGTGGAGTTCTAATAGCCATAAAGAAAGAAATGACATCTATCACAGTCCCAGCACACAGCTCAAAATTTACAGAAGATTTATGGATAAAATTTAAATTGCATGAAACATCTAGGCAAACCATCAACTTATGTTTGGCGTATTTGCCTCCAGATATACCAATCGAAAATCTTTCAGATTTTTTCGAAAAGTGTCAAACAACATATAATAATTTATCATCAGAGGATGTAACAATAATAATGGGTGATTTTAATGTACCATCTATTCAATGCCCAATAAATGTCAATGAAATTCACACCAGACCAGTCATATATAATAGCCAAAAATCAATATCCCTACTAGATTTTCAAAATTTGACTGGACTTAATCAGTTCAATCACGTCTCTAATAATATAGATCGAATTTTAGATTTAGTGTTTTCCAACCATCACCTTGAAATTCAAATTGCTTCACATGTGCTATCTAAAGTTGACTCCTATCATCCTCCCATTGAATTTGATTTTCTAATGTCTAAATACAGAACCCTACTCACCAACCCAGATCACATCAAATATAACTTCAAAAAAACAGACTACACTAAATGCAATGAAATGCTATCACTAAATAACTGGAACGATTTTAATACTCTGAATAGTAATGACTCCCTACTACATTTTTATAACTTATTATGGCTATCAATTGAAAAACACACTCCGCGCTTAAGAAACAGCAACAAAAGGTTTCCAATTTGGTTCAGCAGTGCTTTGATCCACCAACTCAGAGAAAAAGAAAAGTTTAGAAAGAAGTGGAAAAAATACAAAAATCAATGTGACTATGACAGTTTTTCCATCTTGAGGGCTAGAGTAAAATTATCCATACGTACCTGCCTTAAAGCCTATGTAGATTCAATAGAAAATTCTCTCCCTAACAGTATCAAAAATCTGTCAACCCTCATTAAATCGAAAAGAGTTTCTAATTCCCTCCCAAAAATCATGCATCTCCACGACAAATCAGCAACAAATGGCAAAGAAACATGCGAACTCTTTTCTACTTACTTCTCCTCTGTATTTAGCTCACCATCTAATTCTAAAAGTGACTCTAAACTTTCTCTCCCACTCTATAATTATCCACTATCTCATATCAAAATAACCCTAGACGAGGTCAAGGTAAAGTTGAACATTCTCGATATCAATAAGGGTTCCGGTCCAGATGGTATTCCTCCACTATTCATTCGAAATTGTGCAGATCAACTTGCAGCACCTTTACACAAATTATTCGTCAAAAGTCTGAACGAAGGAGTATTTCCAGATCTGTGGAAAGTTGCCCACGTCATTCCGATCCATAAGTCTGGCAGTAAAAACGATGTAAAGAACTATCGTCCTATCAGCCTTTTATCTTGTTTTGGCAAAATATTTGAGTCCATTGTATATAAAGACATATTTAATCATGTAACACACATACTTAGCCCTTTTCAACATGGCTTTGTAGCTAAACAATCCACAAACACTAATTTAATCGAGTATATGGACTTTCTGTGTAAATCAATGAATAAAAAAACACAAGTAGATGCCGTATACACCGATTTCAGTAAGGCTTTCGACAAAGTTAGTCACCCTATCTTAATGAATAAACTGGATAAAATCGGCATACACGGAAATCTGCTTCGTTGGTTAGAATCATATTTATCAAATAGAAGTCAATTAGTTACTGTTAACGGTTTTAACTCTTCCCCAATATTAGTTACGTCGGGCGTTCCACAAGGATCACACCTTGGACCCTTGCTTTTCTTAATCTTCATTAACGACCTTACATGTAAACTCCACTGTAATTTTTCTCTATACGCTGACGACCTCAAGATATATAAAGCAATTAAATCTATGGAAGATTGTGAACTCTTACAACAAGACCTTAACACATTATCTGCCTGGTGTATTGACAATGAAATGGAATTGAATATAGCTAAGTGCAAAGTTATAAATTTCACCAAGAACACCAACAAAACTCTATACTCATATAGCATATGTGGTCACAATCTGGAAACAGTTGAATCGATCAAAGATTTAGGAATTATATTCGACAGCAAACTAACGTTCAACCAACACATAGAATACATTGTAAATAAATCAAATAAAGTACTAGGTTTTATTGTAAGATCAACTAAACTGTTCAAGAACTCTAATAGCCTAATAATTCTATTCAATTCTTTAATCCGTAGTGTTCTTGAGTACGGGTCAACAGTCTGGAATCCACATTACATTACACAGGTATCCAGACTTGAATCTGTCCAAAGAAAATTTACACGGATTTTGTCTTATCGAGCAGGTGTCTACCATCTTCTAAATGGGTATGAACAAAGACTTACATATTTCAAACTAGAGAGTTTAGTTAAAAGACGAAATATAAATGACCTATTAATGCTTTACAAAATTGTGAATAATCGTGTAAATAGTAACTTAGTCAATCAAATCAATTTTTACGCCAGGCCCAAATATACTAGAAATATGAACATATTTTGGACCGAAATTTTTGCCAATAACACTGGTTATTTTAATCCTATGTCTAGAATGTCTCGATCATACAATGATCTAGCTAAAAAACACACTGTCATAGATATTTTTGCAAATAATATAACTTGTTTCAAGAAATATCTCCACGATTTCTGTACTTAGATAAAAAAAAATAAATAAAATAAAAAGAAAAATAAATAAATAAAAAAATTGTTTAGTGGTTTAGAATTTTTTTAATATATCCTCTTTAAATTTTTCTACTTATTATGTGCTTCAATCTTTGTAATTAAGTTTTAAGTTTTGTATATAAATACTGTCATTGTTTTACATGCTTGCTTATGTGAATGTGCAAATGTGATTGCTGCAGACACATTAGTCTAGGGATATTTATAATTATAATTTTTTATTATTTTGTAATCCATAATTAATGTTTTTATAAATATCCTGTTTGTGTCTCGAATAAATAAATAAATAAATAAATAAAATAAATAAATTCAATTATGTGAAATATTAATTTTTATGTAGAAAGAAATTTATGTTTAATTTTGATTTTGTCAACATTAATTTTTTATACACCAAAAAATACTCACTTAAAAATAAGAAACCGGTAGAGCAATATGTTGAATAATAGCGGTTTTAAAAAAATAATTGTTGCAAGCAACAACGTTAAAGCTTTTTCAGAAAACATTATTATAGCTATATATTTCGAAAGGTGCTCCCTTCAATAATCATCTTGAAAGACGACACGATTGACATTGCATAGGTCCATTCATGAGCCATGTTGCACAAGAGCTGTCTTTACTGGTACTGAACATGTCTTTAGAGAAACAGCATGCGTCCTTACTGAGCACAGACAGACATGCAATATAATTATTATCATTCTTCGCCCGGCGAACTTGTGTGCAAGTCGCAAATAGCGGACTAAATTAAATTATCCAAAACTTCGGCGGTCCTTTGTTTCAGTACGTAGAAACATCAGTTCATATAATTTCTCTAGTTTAAAATCAACATGTGCTTATACTGCAAGGAGAAATTCAAAGCAGAATTAACAGTTGGACAGACCATAGGTAAAACTCGTAACAGGTTGACTTCGTAATGGCATATAATCATACCTTAAAAGTACAGGGTTTTCCAATAAGAGGTGTTATTTTGATATTCAATCGTAAAAGATTAATGGTTTCGTTGCTTGTGGGGCACGTAGCGCCGTCTTGTTAAAAGTAAACGTTGTCCCGATCAATACTATCCAATTCAGACCATAAAAAATCATCGAGAGATGTCTCGATAGCGCAATCCATTCACAGTAACTGTTACTCCAGCCTCATTTTCGAAAAAGTAAGGTCCAATGACTCCGCCGGACCATAAACCGCACCAAACAGTCACATGTTGAGGATAGAGAGGCTTTTCAACAATAACTCTTGGGTTTTCCGAGCCCCAGATGCGACAATTGTATTTGTTGACGAAGCCACCGAGTTGGAAATGGGCCTCATCACTCAAGATGATTTGCATTTGATTCACTCAAGTGAATTTTAATAATTTCAATGCGTTATTGAAGCGTTTATTGCACCATTTTTATTAATGGCGTAGTTTCTTCTTGTCAAATGTCAAAAATGACAGCTTCAAAAATAACATCTACCGAAATATTGGGCTATTCAAAATAATACCTCTTATTGGAAAACCCTGTATTATGTTTATTATCGTGCCATTCGTTTCCGCAGTTTTTAATGTGCATTTCAATTCAAATTAATGCAAATTACGTAATTTAATTTTTTTTTATTTCAACTAAACATCTTTGTATTGAATAAGAAAATATATTGGTTGCGAGTGAGGTTTTAATTCGTTTGTTACTTCGTTAACTTCTTTACCGCACCCCCACCCCACCCAATCTCCGCACAATTTCGAGCAAAAGAATTGCGCATCCATATATGACGAACATAGTGTAAAATAGATTAAGCAAGGCTAATTTTGAAAACAACTTCAAATTCAAACCAAAGTACCAGCGGTTATCCGTGACGTTCGGTTTTTTTTAAAATTATTTATGATTTCCAGATTGAAAAGTTAACGGTCGATATTGGTAGTCGAGTGTAGATAAAAAATCCACATGATTTAAGAATGCTCACAGATTTTACAGAATTTACATCTAAATTTAGAATTCATATTTTAAGACGGTCTTATCCGTAAAGTGAGAAACCTTTTACCATCAAAGTCCGCGACATTATGAACAACTAAATGTGTACAATATGAAAACAACTAATGACTATTTCGCATTAAAGCCTAAGTAGAATTTCCAAGCTTGACTTTCATCAAAACTCTCCAATCCTAAAATTGATTAAGTATCTATATCACCTCTTTTGCAAGTAATTGTCAGTGTGCAAGTAATATCAATAGTGCTGGAGGTTAAAATAGTAAATTTAATCATGTAGGTGTTTGTTTATATAGTGCTGAGTGCAAAGTCAAAGCGTAAACTTTCGAATAAAACTGTATTTTTGTAAAGAGAACTGTCAGTAAAGTGTGTTTTCCGTATCTGTTTGTAAATAATAAAATTAGACAGAGCCCAGAAAATCATAATTGTGTAGCTCCTTTGAATTGATTTTTCAGTAAAACGGCATTGATGTGGGAGGAGGGTATGGGTACCGCCGCCCCATTTTTTGGATCATCAACACCTCTGCCATTGGTCACACCAAGTGGTTTGCCACGTTCGTTTCATCAGGTGAGATTTCTACAAGATGCGCCTGCCCACCAGCTGCGTGACGTGCCAGATCGGGGATTGGGTTGGATTGGGGAGAGCCTTTGACCACTCCAACGGTTCCCTCGATCCATCGCCTTGTGAAGGATATATCATACGTTAGTCACTCCTGCACAGACTGATCCCTATATTCCTACCCATCCCTCTTTCATTTCCTTCCCAGAACTACATCTCTTTCATTTTTTTAAAAAGATCTTCACACAGAATCCTCAAATATGGCATCAAATTATTTTCCTCAGTGCCTTCTGTGTGAGGTTAATGTAGAAAAATATTATTATAATACATATTTTATGCAGGAACTATCTATCGCACTAGACTTTGCTCATTTTTTGTTTCCTTTCTTCATAACTTTTGTGGTTGAAATATTTTCAACTTACTCTAGTGTTTTAGATGGTCTGTTTCAAAAAATGTGACCTTTTTACTCAATAATTTGATTGCCTTTGTTTTATTTCCATGAAAAGAGAAATAAAATGATGACATTACATGTCCAATTTAATGTTTATTGTTTTAATATTTAAATTCTTAATTCTGGATATTTACTACCAGGCACTTTTCAATTTCGTGAAAGCTGGCTATGTTCAGAAACGAAACAATTAGTTCTTAAAATGTTTGAGGCATTTATTTGTTTGGAGAGAAGAGCTCAACCAAGGTATTTATAAGTCAATGTTTGCTGAGTACGAACAGAAACTGAATTAATTTCACGAGTACAACAGCTTTAACGTGCAAAACGCAAAAACTGCTGTTTGCCGTCAAACATCAAAGATTTGTCAACCGCCTTAAGTTGTACGTTGGGGAAGCATATTTTGAATGTTGTCCCTAATATTAAGTGCAGTCAAAGTTAGTTTCCTAGAGTTTCGAAAGTACTTTGTCAGGAACTGTTTTGGTTTAATTTGCGGTGAGACAGTTATTTGTGCTGGTACAATTGCAAATGTTGCATATAGACTAAATATGTACCGCAAAGGTTGGGAATGTATCAAAACAAAGGCATATGTGATTTAAAATTTTCGCCACCAAAAGGAGGTAGAGCAACATGGCATAGTACTACAAAAATAAAGGCATCACCATAATTTTATAAATAATAAACTTGTTAGGCTAAAGTTTAAAATGCACGGAGAAATAATCTTGACTTAGGAACATCTGGAAGTGCTTTAGTAATAGTTATACTAACCCTCCGATGGGCAATAAACTTTTACCCCATTAAATGAGCAATGTGGCCTAGCCAGGCCATATAGAAGGTGTGGGCTATAAAACTAGTTTTATATAAAGACAAGTATGAAAATAGTGTGTATGAACGTATCAATATATGTTGTATATATGTTGTAAATGTGTATTTAACCGTACAGATACCCTCTGTGCGCGTACAGTACCAACGATGGCAAGTCATTTGTCATTTGCCATTAATGGCAAGTCGAGTGACATAAACATTTATTGCAGTATACTGTTAGGTCGGTATAGCGATACTTGTCAACTAAATCCAACATCACTCTTGCGCCTTGATTTTCTTCACGATCAGCATCTGGAATTTTTCCGGTGTAAATTTGTCCTATTAGCGTGTAGTTGGTATCCAAATCGCAGATCCACCATGGCCTTGATACCATATGGTGTCAAGGCCAGGTACTTTACTACATGGCTTGGGCAGGCCATGTAGTAAAGTCCGTGTAGTTTTTGTCTTAATTTTTTTTTATTCTACCAACTAAATGCAAACTCATCGGCAATAGCACAATTCGACGCTGCTCGAGTTGTATAGTCGAGTCTTTATGATAGTGTTTGTTTATCTCTTATTTTATCCAAAAAGTTAAAATATTATAATCCATCACGTACCAACCTAACATAAACTTATATTCGTAGTTTACTTTATATTGTAGAGTAGTCAAACAAGTTCTGGCATAGATATTATTTCTAAATTTATACTTCATCGTATTTAATAGCAAGATGCATCTCTAATGCACAGACGCTTTAGCGAGCTGAGTCTATTCCACAGGTATTTCAATGAAACTTGGATTCTAAGGAGCTAGCAACATTGATCATCTATGTACGTACGAGAAGCTCGACGGACACCCAAGTCAATAGTTCACATGTTGGATTTAATAAAAAAAAACAAAGTAATATTAATAAAACATATAAAATGAAAAACACGCTTTTTGGAGAATATGTACCACTTTATTGAATATAAATATATTTATTAAAATAGAAATGATTTATTGTTTGTGCCTGTCAGCGATTCACGGTGGGTTTAAACGACCGCCATCTTTAATCGAAACCGGAACATAAAAAAAAGTACAGAAAGACGAAATTCAGAAATGCCCGAGTTCAAACAGGACTCCGCTAAGCTTAGTGAATAATGCGTGTTTTACATTATTATATAATAAAACACCCCTAAGTTTTCGATGCCTTCCTAAAAAATAGACGTGAAGCATAAGGCATCGGCTTCGTTGACTTGAGCCCGAGTGCCAGCGCGTCAGAATCCAAAAATGTTAAATCCAAATAATATTGAAATATTAAATTATTAAAAGTTTGACCAAGATCCTTTCCGCCATCCCTTCTCGGCACATTTCCATACTCAAGGTTTAACGGGTCAGTGTACGACATCCTGCATAACAAGATTTTGTAATTCCACTTCCAAGTCCAAGTTCCATACATATTTTCACCGAATGAGGCCCCGAGTCGAGTACTCAAAATACATTAGTGCCGAATAGAAGGCCCGGTGGTCGTTTTTCTCTTTGTCAAACTTCTCGTTCTAGTCCTGCGGTGTCGGACCTAATGGAAGTCGGTCTCTCAGCAAAAAGTTGTGATCCTGACCAGTGATATTAATACGACTAGGTACGTAACCGATGATGGAATTGATTTGGACCAATATTACAAACTTAATTTTTTAACCCCACACATTAAGGCCTGACGAAAATAATTTCCTTAAAGGCACATGTCACCTTTGGGGATACTGTGTGGAGGTTTTTTTTAAGGATATGAAGGAGAGTAAGTTCTGGGAAGGTAAATGGTATGAGGATTTGGTCAGAATCTGATATATTCCTCCCACTGCGGAGAGGTCAAAGAGTCTCCTCAAACCTGCCTTGTGGGCAGGTGCATCCTGAACAGACCTCACCCAATGAACACGGGCACCTCTGCTAAAGCACAAAATGTAACGAACCACTTGGTCAAGGTTTTGGTTATCCAATAAATTAACTAAAACTGCATAATATCATACTTTTTCGCCTCATACACAAAACAAACAAAATTTACCATGACCTTGGCACTACAACAAAATAATGTTAATTTGAACAGCGTACAGAAACGATTTGGAATGTATAGCTGAGCAGTGCCCCTTTTGTTAATCGAATCAATGTTACTAAATAAGATACATAAATATGTAACAATGTACTGTCAAATAAATGTTTTTTATTATTATACTGCAAGTAGTTTATGTAACTACCGGTCAGAAAAAGTTAAAACAAAAATCAATTAGTGAAAAGTTTTTTTTATTATAATATATCTACTTTCAATTTTCGGGCTAGTTGCGCCATTTCTTGGGCCAGCGAGTAGTCAATGAATGAAGCTTTCTCCCCAGGGACTGGCTTTTAAACTGCTGTGAACTTATTTTCTAAGTCTTTTAAAACTTATTTTTTTTGTTTTGACTGAGGATTGAACCTTCCTCTCCAGAGACTGTAGTCAACTGCGCTAACAACTGCGCCAAATCCCGAATGAGCGGTAGGACTGATATCTATTTCGTATATTAACTGCTGTAATGTCATCGAATTCATAAAAGTTGATAGAATGCATTGTTATCAACAAAGAGTCTATTTGCTGAGCTTCAGCTCGATCGGATGTCAAGAATTGGTTTAATTTTTACTTCCAAGATGTTCAATAATTCATTCATGAAAAACAAGACTGAAATTCAAAAAGGTATATTTAAAAAGAGCGAACGTTCAGTGTTGTAAAAAAATTAACTACTTATTATTATTATTATTACGTACTAGATATACGCCAATTATACGTTAAAACACTACTAAACTACATTTTTGATAAAAAAAATAAAATTTCAACATACACAAAATAACACTAACAGACCAGTTAGACAAGCGTACAAAGAAAACATAAAAACTCTGACAGTAAATTCAAGCTTTGGACAAAGACACTACCAATACCACGCAATAAAAGCTTTCAACAGTTTAAAACTTGATATTAAAATTGAGGAAAATAAAAATAAATTAACACACAAAATTACAAAATGGATTAAAGAACAAAAAAGACAATATTACCAAAATTTCATAGCATAAAATAAAAATAAAACCTACACGTAACACACAAAACCAATATAAACACACATCACTCACAAACACACAAGATTATTTTCAATGTACAATTTAAAAAAAAAATTTTTAAATATATTATTATGTATTTTCAATGTTAAATGTATAATTTTTCTCATTAAATGTATTATGTGTTTTTTTTTTATATTATAAAATGAAGGCCTCAGCACGGGCAAGCCACCCAGTGAGGCCTACATTACTGAAAACCTTGAATTGTAAAAAATATTGTACCTAATAAAATAAAAATAAATAAATAAATTATTAAATAAACTGAACAGAGTAGTTGCTTGCAGTAATTTATAATACTTGTTATTAATTACTCTAGTGAAGTGAATGGAACAAAAATACATAACAAATCTACCACTCCATATCCACAGGGTTAACCCATGTGGATCAGAGGTTGAATCCCAACAAAACTTAAAGCCTGTTGAATTGCCTAATACAACAGCACTTGAACATTTCATAAAATTTCAAAGTCAGTGAAAGTTTTATTTAAGTTTTGTTACTATTTCAATAAGGGCCAGTTTTTTCAGTTGTGCTTCGTTGCAAACTTTTTATCGATTAGTAGGTGAATTTTTAGTTTTTTTAATTAATTTCTATAGTGTTCACCTACTGAATTAGAAAATGCCTAGAATTGCTTAATTTGAACCAAATTCGAATCGAGGGTCCATTTACTGGTAATCTAAATGCGCGCAGGGGTAAAGCCCCGAAAGCAAAATCTTGCACATTAATATATTTTCATATGAAGCAGAAGGTACTTTGTGATTGAAATTCAAATTAATAGTAAAACAATAACTTTGTTTTAAATCACATTTATTTTACAATACATTACTCGATTAAGTGGGCTCGATTATATTTATTACTTCTTGTAAATCGTTTGTTAGTTTTTCTTTTAATGAATTTGTATTCAATATTAAGAATGAATAGCAAGATTTTTTATATTTCTGTTTTTTTTATGACAGAAATAATGTACCTAGCTTGAACTTTGGCAAAAAAACTAAAAACATGTATAAGAATCTTCAATAGGCCGCTGATTTTTTTTTTAACTGATCGGTATTGGATAGTTTGGACACGGGAAGGCTATCCTGGTGCATTTTAATTCAATGATTTTGGTGTTATTGATTTTCTCGTATCTCAATTGCCCAAAGAAAGATGTGAATTGATTAAAGAAAAAAAAACTCGAACATTAACCGCGTCAAAAAATGAGGAATTCGTGTTAAGTGTTTTTTTTATAAAAGGACTATTTTCAGGTACAGAGGGGGAAAATCAGTAACAGAATCAAACCCTTTTTATGTGGCACATCCAAAGAGACCTCTATTTGTACTGTTTACAACAAGGGGATTTATATCGCCACCCAGTTTAGTGACATTGTGATGCGGGTTATTGAAGGGTTTGTTGATGCGGGTTTTGAAGATGCCTAGATTAATTGAGGAATGACGGATGTACGGGGAATCAATGTCACAAGTTCATCCAAGTAGGCTGAATCAAAATTCAGTACAGTAAATTTACAGCGATGGTAATCGATCTGTCAAAAACAAAGTTGAATTGTGGAATCAGAATCGCCATGGACAACAAAATCTTGGAAAAGTCAATGATATTGCGGATCCTGAAGTTATGTTTGACACCCAAGAAAATTTTGTCAATAACATGCAACAAATAACTAACAAAGGCGTAAAGAACTAGGATTTATAATCAGAACTATCAGAAGACTATTCACATTCTTTCTCAGAATTTGAACAATTCATCAAATTTCACAGTTGAGGTTCTGTGGAGGTTCTATTCAAGTTCTGTTATTATTTCAGTTTTGTGATCAACCTGTCCAATAATGATATAATAACAGAAAATGAATAGAACCGTCACAGAACTAGAAAATAAACTTTGAAAATAATCTTTGAAACAACCTGTCCTAAGATAATAATTTTAAGTTAAAAAAATAGTATATTTGTCGTTAGTACGTGGTTTTATTAGAATACAATTCAAAAGTGTGGTCCCCATACTATATTTAGGGAATAAAAATAAATTGAACGTGTGCAGCATATTTTTTTACGATTTATTAACTTCAAACTTCACATACCTATTCTACACATAAACTATACATTCTCATTAAAGATACTTAAAATGCATTCCCTAGAAAATAGAATACAAATAAATTACTTTACTTTATTTTTTATTTTTTTTTTTTTTTATTTATTTTTTTTTTTTTTTTACTTCCGTTGGCATTTCGCACTTGGATGGGCCCAGGCCACAAATAAATAAGCACAAACTCAACAACCAAAATTCACACATCTTCGGATCTACCGGATCTGCCCTGATGATGGAGACTGCAACGCTGTCCGAAACGTCGGCTAAAGAAGGAGTTAGCGCAACACGGCATAACACCCCAAAAACAAACAACAAAAAAAACTTTACTTTATTGTTTAAAATGATTTACTATGATCTACATAGACTGTTGTGAACTCCTTCACCTCATCGACTTCCAATCGAGTAATTAAGAAAATATATCATTCTTCAACATTAATTCCGGGATTAACTACTATACACATGCATCTATTTCTTGCTCTCAGACACTTGGAAATAAATTCACCTCAAATATCGACGTAGTTTTTATAAGTTTATTTGTATATAAGGAACATAATGATATTTTTAATTTGTTTTATATTATTATTAAGAAGCATCGCATGGGAAATCTTTTTATAAACTTGTAAATGTATTATGTATTATGAACTTATATTATCTGTATTACATCTACAAAGTAAAAACTGGTTTCTGATTTTTGTCTTTCAGTTTTCTCTATTTATTTTAAATGATAATATGTTACATCCATTTAAATATCTCCCGTGCACAATATTCAAATATATTATCAATATTTTTTGAAGTTTTTTATTTATCTTTTGTTAACTGAACATTAAATTTTTTATTGTATCTAAATCACGCTGTACATCGTTTAAAAGCCCATCAGAACGTTTATAATTAATAATTAAACAAAAAAAATAAAAATTAATTAAACAAACTAACCTCTTTCATGTTCATCAAGTAATGTTAATGATTTTTCAACGGCTGTTTATTTTTAAGTAAAAATTGTTCTTTGTAAAAGCCGCGGAGATATTTAAAAATAAAGATAATGTAAAATCCTGTGTATGAATGCATAGTTTGGTACAATTTCATACATTTAGATGTGTGCAGAAAATACTGAAAACAGGTCTCAAATAAAGTCACAAATATTTCCTTTCTGTGAGAAGTTTATCGAGAAACTAATCCACCACAACTTCAGAAGCAGTTGAAAGTAGTGTGGGTTGAAAGTTGTTGAAATATGATTGCTAACATGGAAACTTAATACTATTTAAACGAAAATATGTTTTATACAAGTTTGTAGTTGCAGTCAAATACGAGTATTGGTACACGGAGAAAATTGAATATGACTGGTATATTAAAATGCTGTTAAAAACGTGATGACAACCCATTTACTAATAAAATATTAGTCCAATCAGAATACTATATCAGAACACGTCTTCGTGCAGCTGCTCTTTTCCTGATAAATATATCTAATGACGAAATGCGACAATATTCTAATTTTGATGAACATGTTTTCATGTTCATAAAAATGCATCATAACACATTCGTGCTTTACTTATAGCTTGTTAGGATTTTTTTTTTCAAATTATTCTAAAATTCAAATTAATTTGAAATCCATTTATTACTAATTATTTTCTCCACATCAGTCCCGTCCTTTAACAGGAATTAGAATAATTTGTCAGGATTTATTTAATAAATTAGCAATATTTTATATCAGTTTTCTCCGTGTAAAAGGTAAATGTTAAAAAAATATATTAATTCGAAGATATAATCATGCAAAGTTATTAACAAAGCAATTTTGTTCAAAAAGTGATTACTATGTGAATGTTAAGATATTAGCTTTGAAACTAGACTGAATTCTACTGTCTTAATTATTTTTTACGGATTATAATATGTTGTCAGTTTCTCTACTGATAAGGAAAGAAGTTACTTAAGGTGTCTGTAAAAACAGATTTCTCTCATTGCTTTTGTTATTGTTTTCGTTTGATTTTTTTTTATAAATTCAAGTAGCTTCCTTATAAGTCACTTCTTCTATTTTGGGGCCAAGCCGTCCCTTATCTACGTAGAGATTAAAAAAGCGAAAAGTCAGCTTGTAAATTGTTCTTTTCTAAATATACTCAGACGAATATTTAAAATCGTTAAAAAAATTCTTTGCTGTAGTGAAATCTTAACAAAACTTTGAATTTTAAAATAAGTATTATGCCTGCTCGTTTTCAATATTATCGATGACAATGATGATATTTGAAAATGTTAGTAATACCATTGCGTTCAAGTTTAAGAAATCGCAAAGAATCCGCTAAACCTAGCATTATATTAAACGTTAGTGATAACTCTTTCAGACCAAATGTATATTTGAAAATATGTGTAAAGATCTCAAAAATTTTTCCTCACTATCAAGACCTAATCAAAATTTACGGTTTCCATTTCCAGTTGCTGGCATAACTGACTTGATTGTTGGCCCAATTTTGTATTGAATTTTTAGTTATTGATTCAAGCAGAAGCCATTTTTATATATTTTAAAAGGTGATTTGTGGGTTGAATGTCGATCGATTTTTTTCTATTTTTATTTGTTATGTAAGTTTTGAAGGTATCTTTTCAATATTACGTATTCATGTATTTTTAAATTTTTTTGGTGTACAATGTACAATTTTTCATCATTTGTGAAATGCACTCACTGATACCTAGTTTTATTTGAAATTAAAGTTGCAAAAACTTCCAAACTATTGAATGAAAAAAAACTCCAAAATTCTTGAAACAACTTTACAAATTGTTATCAAGCATCAAAAATGTTCTGACACTGCCAGGTGTATTCTAAAATATCCTTAGACTGCCGCCCTAGAAATCATGATTTGGATAGAAAACACTTCTGACCTTAATCACCCCAAGTGGTTCACTGCGTTTGGTGACTTAGTAGGGGTGACCGGGTTCATGGGGTGAGGATTGTCTACGTCTTGGCGTCAGATGCATCTGCCCACCTACCGTCCAACGGGCTGGATTTGAAGAGACTGGTTGAGGGATATATTTCTCTATAAGTCTCTCTCGACCCATCATCTTGAACCCCATTGGAAGGGATGAATTCATGAATTCAAACGTCCGTCACCCCTGGACACACTTATCCACAGATTCCTACACACTTCTTATATATTTTTCCTTCCCGATTTCCTCGCCTTCATTTCCTTAAAAAAATCCCCACACAGCAACCCTAAAGATGACACGAGAGAAGTTATTTTTCTCAGGGCGTCCTGGGTGCCGTTAATGTAAAAAAAATCATGAGACGAGATTGTCATCCCACCGGGTCGTCAAACACTTTGAGGAATGCAAACGAAATTTTAAATAAAGTGAAATTCTTAAAACCGTTCAAAGTAAGCTCACGAATTATTGAAAAAAATCTGTTTCTTTAAACCGTCAAAACTAATTACAAATTTTAAAACAATTTTATAATATTTCATTTATTCACTTACCTCTAGTTACTAAATTGAAATCAAAATGTTCCTCAATTTTCTTTTTAGTATGCAAATTTATATTAATTTTGTATAAACTTTCACGCGCCCTAATCAAATGTACCTCTCCAGTTTTTTTTTAAATCAATTTCTAAATATTGAAATTGTCCACTGAATTCCAATAATACCTTAGTGGATTAGAAAAATAATGATTACAAAACATAATAATTAGCGTACAAGCTGTCTAATCGAAAATATATTTATATTTATAATATAACTATACTATATTACAAGGAAGAAATCCTCAAAACTATTGAACATCCCAAAATTAAATACGTCTTTTGGCCAGAAAAATCATCATTTCCATTCTACAAAACTATATAATGCCCTCCCAATTGAACTCAAAAACACAACGGAGACACAAAAATTTAAAAACGACATCAAATTATGGCTAAGTAAACACGAAGATGAGGAAATCAATAAAATTATGAACTGAACAAATGTGAAGACAATTTTTTAAATTTTTTTTGTAGAAATTAACAAGGAAATCACGATCTACACCTATACCAAAACCTACAGTCCGCCTCGGAACAGGAATACCTAGTGAGGAGGACTGCGAATAATATACTTAACTTTGTAATTAAAATTGTCGTTAATTAAAATTTAAAAAAAAAAAAAAAAAAAAAAAAAATGAATGATACGTTCACTTAAAAAAAAAATTCCACTCGAATTATTTTCGGCATATTAAGCCGAGTTTGCAAAACGTCTTGAGTGATCGCCCGGCATAATATTCCATTTTTACCTGGCGCAGAATTCGCGTATTATTATTTTTTGATATTTTTTTATAAATCCTAAAAATATAGGATAGACTATAAAATATTGTTGAATTTATTGGTCATAAAGAAATATTCTACGTTTATATGTCTCAGTATTAAAATTTAGAGGTATGATTTTTTTTAAATGAGGACGAGAAATTTCCAACTCGAACGTCAATTATTCTTCTCATATTCCATACATATATTATAATCATATTGTTATTAACGCGAGCACACGAGTGGATTTGAAAAGTTATAGATTTACAAAAAAATAGGTTAGGTTAGGATAGGTTCATACGGTATAATACGCTTTAGAGATAGAAGCTTAAATTAAAGGAATCGAGTAGGCCCGGGCCAAAGAAACCTCGTTGAAGGACATAGGTAAAACAAAAGCCTACTTTGCCAAAATATAGGGCACATGCTTGGCATTTCCGAAGGATATGCACTATACACCGGTAGATACACTTTCAATTCAAATGCAGGAAGAAATATGAGTATTGCTGATTTATAAACAATTAAAAAATAAGATTGCTAGTCATTTCTTCTTCTATTATATTAATTATACATTGAAAAAAGTGTTCATGCACCTGCGTTTGTCCTGATAATATACAATGGCGAAATGCGAAAATATTAGAATTTTTATGACAACGAATTCCAACATCGCAATAACACATTCGTGTTTTACTGAAAGTTTATTAGGAAACCTATTAATTCATTCGTTAAAGGCCTGCAATCCCGTTTGTAACCGGATTATGAATAAATTAAAGAGATTATTAATAAATTAGCAATAATTTAGATCAGTTAGTTTTCTCCGTGTACCGACAAAGAAATCACAAAACTCTCACCTGAAAATGTTCTAAATAATTACGATTCATCTATTAACAGTTTCCAGGCCATGCCCGAACCCTGTTCGGTATGCATTTTTCTTCCAGTTGGCCGACACTTTACTCACCTTCTGTCTTCATCCGGCCGTGTACGAACTCCATTCAAGTACATATTTTCGGCTAATCGGCCGAGTCCAAACTGTGTTCGTGTTTAGCATAATTTTCCTGCCTAACTTTCGTGTCCTGTTCGTGAGGTGATACGCTTAGCGTACGATCAAAGTCGCGGCCTGGAAAGTGTTAAACTCCCGTCTTTAATCCGTAGTAAATTATATGTTTTCATCTTGTTTTATAATACTGTCCATCCCGTGATGAGTTTTTTTTAACCCACTGGGAATAATGGTTAATGAACAATGGTTTTGTTATATTACAACAATTTATATTACATAATGTTATATCCAAGCGTCAACAGATCAAGTCCTAAACTTTTACTGTAATATTCTACCTATTCATTAATAAATAAAATTTTATAACATATTTTCGTAAGTAGGCGTCAAAAAAACTTCATCTGAAAGAGAAACATGAAAGATAGGTATTTACTAATGGAAAACCAAATATTTCCGTTATGAATGAATTTATATACTTATGACATAATTTTATGAATTTTTCAATAGGAACAATGAGTCAATACCTAACTCAAATATTACAGTAACGCTTGTGATACATTTTGGGTATGGAAGTGGAAGTTAGGGAAATTTGCCATGAGGTATGGCCAGGCCAGAGATGCCTACGAACAGTAATTATCAATAAAGTCATTTTATAACCGATATTTTTTTATTTTTTTTGCAAAAATTGAAATGAAACACTATCACCAAATTAACATTTAGCAACATTCTTATTTTTAAACAGCTATCTACTGAATTATAATAATCTGACAAGCTTAACAACATGATAGTTAACAAATAATTAGTCGCCTAAAATATTAATATAAATTGAAAATTAAAAAATTAAAGAAAAAATAAATGCCGCCAACGGGAATTGAACCCATGCCTTCTGATGGCACAGGTTCAATTCCCGTTGGCGGCATTTATTTTTACTCGGGAGATATTTTCAATCCTTATTAATATTTAAGGCGACCAATTATTGCTTATATTTATTTGTTATCCTTTATGATATGCATAGAAACCTTGTCTTATAAACATAAAATATTATTTATTTTTCGGAAAAACTTAATTGAGTAAAACCTCAAATTGTAATATTTAAATATTGAAGACAATATTAGTGATTTCTAAACGAAAATCTGAAACAGAAAAATCAGAAAAGGAAATGGTCCTGGGTTCGAGTCCCAGATGTGACCGTTTTCTAATTTTTCTGTTTCAGATTTTCGTTTAGAAATCACTAATATTGTCTTCAATATTTAAATAAAATATTATCATAAAAAAATAATAACAAGATAGTTGTCCTCTTTTGCTGATCACAATTTGTTCAAAAGCTGAAATGGACTTCGAATCGGCATTTAATCAATTTAATGACTTTCGAAAACGTGAATTTCTGCGAAACAACAGGGCCAAAATGTTAGTTATATAAGTCAGTTGCAAGTAAGTACATATGCAAAAAGATAATAATAATAATAATGTAATACATTGAAGGGAATCACATAAACAGAAGGGTTTAAATAAGGTGGTGGTGGGTGTTAGTGGGAGGTGTGTGGTTGTATTTGACATTTGGACACACATCTCTGGATATTATCGGTTGTTTGTATATGCCGTGGCCGTGTATTGTAAGGCAAATGTCGCAGGATTTGATGAATTTGCCTGAGGCGTTTGAGGTAAGGTATTGGGAAAACGTAGCAACCAACCCTCAGGGCAGGCAAATAATATTAAAAAAGATTTTATTGAACATTAATTATTATTTTTTTTTAATTTTTCAGACTTTACGTCCGGGTTAAATCTTTCCCAGGGGAAAAACTAAACCCTCCCACACACGTCAATCCACATTATGCAAGCGCATTATATAAGCATAGTAAATACAAAATAATACAAGAACAACACGTCAAATCACCACAGATCAAATGAGAAAATAATTCAAAGACTCCAGATATTTTCATATCAGAGGGTTCGGCTCGGTAGAACTTCTAATTAGACCTATAAATCCTACTTATTCCTTAGTATAAATATTTAAAAAAATCTTTCGTAATCCTACATGTATTTAAAATGACTGATTTTGCATTTTAATGTTCAAATTCTTTGACAGATCTAATACTATTATTATTAAGAAGTGTTATTTTTGTTATTATTATTGTTGATATTATTCATCCTTTCGTTAGTAAGTCAGTAGGACTGCACAAGATTCCTAGAGCCACTGGTACTGTGGCATTTTTAAGAATGAAGAGAGTTGGGATTTGGAACATATTAGTAAGGGATGCATTAAAAATTTATAGTTAGAGCTATACAAATCGGGCCACTAAATAAGACTAAAGCCATTTCAAGCAACGTTTCGATTACGAATGGTGGTCTTTACCAGGGCGATACTGAGAATACTTATAATCCTGGACATCATATTTTTGATCAGCTTTACCCTGACATTTTTTCTGAGAAATAATAAAACAATTTTAAAAACATTTTAAACTTCAGATTGCCTCGAAATATTTTACACTGTGACGCTGGAATTTTCAAACAACAGTGATGGTTTTCAAAATGATATTCACAAATTTGTTATTTCAAAAAATCCCAAAATGGGTATAAGTCTTGATACGCCACTAGTTGCCTTGCTGAAATTATAACCAATTCTCGGAAATGCCCTTTAATCGAGTTTCCCCAGTCGCAAAAGTACGCTACCAAAAACGATCGAGTCATTGACGCTCATAAAAAAATTTGTAAAAATTACAATATGGAGCAAATGTTAAAATTCGGAAAAGAAAACTGATATGTTTACTCTCATTTTATAGTAATTACTTGTGTCAACGATGTTTTTAATTTTTAGGGCTTGAAGTTGTGAAGGAAGAAGTTATACTCTGTAATCACCCAGATAACAATCGACATCAGCCTTAAATTCAATTCCAAAAAACTGCATTTTCATGACTAAAACTTCAAAATAACATTATTAAACACGTCATGGAGTTATTGAAATTCATTAAAACTTCAAATCGATGAAAGTTTATCCTATTTAAATGCACACCAAATAGTTCAGATAAATCAATTTTTTTGCTACTGCAGAAAAAGTTTCTTTACTGCTCCCAACTGGTATGGTATGGCATCCCCATTATTATCTGAACTATTTGGTGTTCAATTAAATAGTTCAGATAATTCAATTCTTTTGGTACTGCAGAAAAAGTTTCTTTACTGCTCCCAACTGGTATGGTATGGCATCCCCATTATTAGGGTATACTGTGAGGCTGGAGGAAGTAAGGAAGGAAAAGAGATAGTAAAGAGGAAAATATCTTTCTGGTTTTTCAAGTTTAAAAGCGTTTTAAATGCTTACAGTTAACGGGATTTGATTAATAAATATAGTAAGCTTATTATTAAGCTCTTCCGCGAGGAAAAATTTAAGAACTCTAAATATAACCGGAACGCTGGCGTATCGTCTTGGCACCTTAAGGAAGTTATGGAACATGGTTAAGGGGTGGTTAATAAATGCTTACGTGACGGTAACGCACGGAAGCAAAGCCGATTTTATTCAGTACGAATTATTAACAAACCGATAAATCTGCGCGCCCTACTTTTGACTTCCAATACGGTACTTCCCTTCCATCGTTCATCATTTGCATTATATATGTTCCAGGCATGATTTATGCACACTGCTACGGGTGTGACAAGGAAATATTTATCGGTAAATGCGGAGACACGTCGTGGGAGGAATGGACAAAAAACACCGCACATATTCTCACTTCCCCATCCAAGTGGTTTGGTCCTTTAGTCCTCAGCACTCAACGCCAGACCTCCCCCAAAAGCCTTGAAATTTGTGAATTTATGGTGTACACACTTCTGCTAGGACATGTGATCCTGGTGCCCCGTACTTTGAATATAAAGTAAGAAGATCAGAAAATAATAATTTTAGAAAACATTTTTAATTCTATTTTAGACAGAGTCGAAGATTCTAAATTGGTTGAGCGGGACAGTAAAATTTTATGTGAATTTGACTTAAAGCATTAATTTTTATAATACCGTCTTAGTGAAAAAACGTAATTTGGTTGGTTGTTTTGTAGTGAAAAAATCTAATTAGCAATAATTTTGGTTGAAAAATACCATTACATATTGAATATTTTGCGGTAATTACGGTATTGAATAGGCCAACGAAGCGCAATTGGTAGAGCACCTGACAATCAGAAGGCTGCGGGTTCAATTCCCATCGGCAGCATGTATTTTTTCTCGAAAGTAGATAATTATTGCTTAAAAATAATATGTTACTCTTTGTGCTATGCATAAAAAACCTTGTTCCTTAAACGTTACTTTATTATAAAAATTAAAATTATTTTTATAAACGTGAGAGAATTATCTAAAATTGTCTAAAGAAGTTAGATAAGTTAGTCCACAATGGAGTGCTGGTACCTACCCTGATGTATGGAAGTGAGGCATGGAACTGGCAAAGAAAAGATGAAAGACGATTGAATGCTGTTGAAATGAGATCCCTGAGGCGTATGTGCGGTAAAACGGAATGTGGAGATACGCAAAGAGTGCAAGGCTGATGTAAGCGTAATGAGTAAGATTACAGAAAGGGACGCTTAGATGGTTTAGGCATGTAGAGCAAATGAGCAAAGATATGAGTGTAAGGAGGATATATGATGCAAATGCGAATAGTAGCAGAAGTTGGGGACGCCCGAGGAAGACATGGCACGATTAAGTGAATCAGATACTCGTGTCATGCCATATCGAGAGTCAGATTAAAAGAAGAGTATGTATGAGACGATGTATGAATGTGAATGAGGCAAGAAGTGTGTGCCAAGGCCGAATTGTTTGACGGTTCGTCCTCTCTGCCTACCCCTGCGGGGAAACGGCGCGATGGTTAATTAGTTAGTTAGTTAGTGAGAAAAATATCATATTTGTACATAATATTACAATACACATGAAAAAGTCTTGTTTTTTAGTGGTTTTTATAGTTGTAAACCGAATTTAATGGTAGATTTTGTATTTTTTTTTAATTTTGCGTGCACTTCGTCTTCAACAGTCGATTTGTTTTTAAAAGATGTAATTTGTTTGCAACGAGTAATACTCGCATGACTTTGTTTATTTTAACAATCGTCATATCAGAGTATTACTCGTATTTTTTTTAATTCTCTCAAATATTTCATGTTGAGAAGAGTGTCCGTTATTCGTGAACGGAATTTGTAAACAGGTGAGATTTTAATTTTTAATATCTTGGTTAGGTTTTTATTTTTTTTTCAGGTATTTTATGAATACTAGAAGAATCAGAAAGGAGCCAAAAGAAGCAAGAAGAAGACGTCAGTTAGAAGTGACAGGAATAGACTAAAAGCGTTGGTAAGAATTAATAAGATAGAACAAGAGTTAAAAAGAGACACGACGGGCCAAGAAGAGACGAGAAGATGCAAGAAGAAGCAAGAAAATCCAAGAAGAGACTAGAAAGGCCAAAAAGAAACTAAAAGAGGCAAGTAGAGTCACGATGAACCTAAATGGTCAAGAAGATTCAGTAAGTGGCATGAGTGAGATAAGAAGGGTCTAGAAGAGACAAGAAGCGGAAATAATAAGTAAGCAGACAGAATATTAGCAAAGGTATTAGAAAATAAAACTCGAGACGTAAAGAGCTAAGAAGAGGCAAGATGAACTAGGAAGAGCCAAAAATAGGAAGGGAAATGTAAGAAGCGACAAGATGAACTAAGCCATAAAGAAGAAACAATAAGGCTTAATCAATTCCTTTATTTCTGCCCATCTTAAATTCCAATATTGGCTTATTAGGTTGCCATGTAATCCGGTCGGTTAAACTCCAACCTCAATCCAATCCTCCGAGCACGTGTTACAAGTCCTAAATAAATAATGCCCGGGTCTCACCGGGACAGGAGTGTTCCTGGCTGGAGTGGTAAAATCGTATAGTGTTGTATTTAATTTCGTTGGAAATTTAATAAAAATGCTTTTATCTATATTTGGAAATAAAATTAATATTCATTGTTCTATTCAACAGATATCAACATAAAGCAACTGTCGTATTTGCATAACGTGTTTTGAATATGTGGTGAACGCGCCACGTACTGAACCTATTCAATTTGCAATAATCAGTCTGCCGTGGAAATAATACCTCACAGGTCATCAAACAATCCATTTCCGAATAAAACTTTGTGTGATTTCCAACATCGAATAAATATGCATAATTCAAGAGCAACAGAGCTTGTTGAAAGTACGCTAATCGGGGGCTGCACAAAAAGTCGGAGGTTTAGAGGGCACGTGTTAAAATGAAAACAATATTTGTGCATCGATAATTAAAAATATTAAAAACTTTTGAGATTTATCATTAATTCATTTAAAAAATTTCTGAATCAGGATTTATTTTGAAATATTGCCGGTTGACATTCGAATTCATAAAGATTCGCTGTTTTTAAACTTATCTTAAAATATATTTGAAACCAGGCGAAGGACCCTGCCAGAATTTAATATAACGTTGCAAACGGACATAAGCAATTAAAATATGATATCATTGAAGAAAAAGATAATACAAATAAGTCCCAATGAAACATGAAACAAGACACAGAAAAATAAAAAGATAACGGTCGCAACTAGAAATTGAACCCTGGATCTCTTGTACTTCCGGGACATGCGTCTTAAACTTCTATTGATTAGTATTTTCTTCTTCTTCAATGATAAATTACATTGATGGGTATAACCTTCCAAATTTGTCAAATCTTCTGCCAACATGCAAATGATGGCGATCGATGATTTGTTCTAATGTAGAATAATTATTTGGAAGTATATAAGGTAAACTATTAAATAGGAAAACAATGAATGTTGTTGCCTATTTTTAACACTTATCCAATTTGAACAAAAAACAAAACTAAACAACAAAAATAAAAATAAAATAATTAGACAAATAAATAAAAGAATATACCTATACCTCAGAAGTCAGAGGTCGGTTATTAATTAACACTCAGCTCATGCATACATATATACATACCTGAGACCACTGTACTGAGATAGTATTGTTGTTCCTTTGTTATACCTTTGATTCCTACAACTTTATGTGCACTTTGCAATGAGTCTGTTACAATATCTCACATAGCTCACTATAAAAAACCGCATCCGCGCGAGATCTTACCTTGCTTATTTTATTACATCTTTACATACGCGCCAATATCGTGCAAACAGTAACGTGTTCAGTGCCATTGCTGTGAGAAGAACAAACAGAAAAAAACGAGTGTAAATGTTCCTAATGGTGAGTACTTCCTTCCATTTAACATATTATTACTGTCTCATGTGCAGTGGTAATAACACTAAATTCACGGTCCTTCGAAAAACATTTTTTACACTCCTAAAACAACATAACAATTTTACACACCACATAAGTTAAACGAAATTATTAAATATACGCATTATTTTATCAAGTCATTAATTCTGATGATACATTTTTAACAAATTTCAATCAATACAGCCTAATCGAGGGATTGCCATTAATCATGAGTATATTTGGGAAATCCGGGATGCTAGAAGCCAGAGGCTAGGGTTGTTGCGTCATGTGATATCATAA
The DNA here is from genome assembly GCA_026573805.1 of Hesperophylax magnus. Classification (NCBI taxonomy): domain Eukaryota; kingdom Metazoa; phylum Arthropoda; class Insecta; order Trichoptera; family Limnephilidae; genus Hesperophylax; species Hesperophylax magnus. Next base: position 153,067 of record JAIUSX010000210.1, on the reverse strand, counting down.
ACATGACCACACAACCGAGTTCAGTTCAATCAATCGCGTCTATTCAATTTATGGAGAGATAGGGTCGGTGGAATCGAGTTAGATATGACATATTCGTGGTTAGATTGCGATGTGGATTCAATGCGAGAATTGCAAATAGATTGGAAAGTAATGAGATTGTCGGAAGTAAGTGATTATTTGATGAACCATTTAACTAGGATGTGAATGTGTCAATTACTTTGTACACAGTTGACACTTGTCACATGAGAACGGGTCGCTTTTACGATTCGTTCTTAAGTTCAACAGCTCGGCTGTGGAACGAACTGCCGGCCTCTGTGTTTCCTCCCTCCTACAACATGGGACTCTTCAAGACCCATGTTCACTCCTTCCTCTCCACAAAAAGACCCTCCACACAGCATCCCCAAAGATGACATAGGCCCTGAGGGAAATTATTTTCTTCAGGGCCTCCTGTGTGGAGTAAATATAAAAAAAAAAAAAAAAAAAATGAAATACAAAAATAAAACATAAAAAATATTTTTGTATTAGTTTCAATTCAGTTTCCTTGGGACGAATTATTTCACAGAATTTGACAATTCATCAAATTTCAATGTTTAAATTCAAATTCTGTTACTATTTAAGTACTTTGAAACAACTGGCCCAGGATGAAATAAAAATATTACTTAAGAGGAGCTTTAGTTTTATCCTAAAAAATTGATGAATTTTTTAAATCCTTGAAAAAACTCGTTATAAGTTGTTTTAACCGTTGAACAAAAAACCACAGAAGAGTTTTCCCGATTCGAAAGGCAAAAAAATGTCACCGTTGATAAATATAAAAAAGTTAACTTCTTGTCGATGAATGTCACCAGTTGTAACGGCTTAACACAACTAGGATGACAGCTGCATTTGGCTCGCTGATTAAGGCAAATCTTAATGCCAATTCACTATTTTGACTAATCTTTTTAACGAATTGGTATATATTATGAATAACAAAAAATATGCTTTAGATAAATTGAAAGTTTTCCTATCGTTTCGTTTCAGTAGAATACAAATAAAAAAATAAATCACTCAATTAAAAATAGAAATGTAAACTACAAAAAAATATTTTTTTTCAATAGAAATGTATGAACGCATAAAAGAACCAGCTTTAAAAAATACAGTATTATAGCTAAGATTATCTGTAACAGTTTCACTTGATTAACTTTATTGCTTTCTTATAAAATTATTTACAAAATAAATAAAAACCAGTTTTGTGCTTGAAATCGAACGTTTCTAGACTGCGTTTGTCAAACGATTTTAATGCCTATTACCTACAATATAAGGTATACCAAGAATAGGTATACACATTTTTGGCTTGAAGCTTCCTCTTAATTCAGATCCATCATAGCAGCGGAGAACACGTTATGGACACGATGAGACTAGGGCGAATCATAGCGACGTAACGTACTTCGACTAGTAATGAAATAATCATATTATATAGTTTTCTTTCTTATAATGTTTCGTTTATCATGCAGCTTATTCATACTTGTTTGTTATTTTTAAACAAACTGTCGCCCCATAAATTCATTAATTATTCGACTTACATAAATTTAATAATAATATAGTAATATTTTGTAACTTAACTTTCAAAAATTATCTTCGAGTTTCTGACCAACTTTAACTGCATAATTTAAAAATATATTATATAATTTTATTTAAATTTACAATATATTTCACGCTGCTTTTATGTTTCACTTATATTTTTCTACCCTAATGATCAACCATATTATTTAAACTATTACATTTGGCGTTATAGCTATTACTTTTTAAGATTACAAAATTTAATTAAGATTTTTTTTTGTTCATAATTTCAACCTAGGGCATAAAACTTTTTAAGCTATACAAAATAAATAGTGCGCTTTTAAGAAAACCTCTATTCAGATTCCTAGTCCAAAAAGTAATTTTATGAAATTCCCTTCTTTACAAAAAATCTCAAAATATGATCCGAAAATTATAAAAAATATATCTGGTTCTGTAATTTAACATGTAAGGTATAGATATGAAAAAATCACAATGTTTCTGCACATTCTACTTAATTAAATATCAAGAAATGTTTGTTTTGACAATAAGTCTTGTTTTATTGAATATTTTCACAGTCGTTAGTCGTATTTCATAACAGTCGCTTAAGTCTATTAAATAAAAATTAACGCGTTTCTTCCATCTTTCATTTTTAAATCATCTTCAGTAATCTACGTCTTCTTTTTGAACGCTTTTAACAAAGTTTTAAGACCTGTTCATTGACTTCAAACACCCGACAAGCCAATACAATGAATTGAAATGTTAGATCAATTTGAATGAAAGCAAGGAAGATTAAATTTACTTCGGACATACGAGACACGCACAAAATCCATTTCTATCGGCTTATGTCTTCAGTATGTTAACCACCCACTTGAGCGATTCTTGGCATATTATGCCAAGTTTGCAAAAAGTTTTAAGCAATCGCTTACCATGATATGCCAAATTTATAGAACCAGTGAAATCAGTGGAATAAACAGTGAAACTAAGGTGAATTCAGTGCCCTTAAATTGCAGTAAGTAGTTTCATGGGTTTCCATGATAATATTTTGAGGAAAAGTATTAATTAAACCTTATAAAAAATATAAATATATATGATAGTTGACATCAATCGCTGGGGTGACTACAGACAATTTATACGTAGAAATGCGGTAGCCAGGAAATAACATATTATAATGCTTTATTGCAAAATGTATGGTCAAACCATCTAAATATCCCCTTTCAAATCATGTTGTTATTATTATACCCGCCTTTCATTATTTTCGGAGCACAATTGTTATACACACTCACAATGAGATTTGAAAAAATAAACTACTATTAATTGAAGCTGTAAAAAATCTACAATATTATCTACCTGTCATATTTTACCAGGCGTGACGGCTCACTAGCAAACACCGTCACCGAAAAAACCAACTCATTAGGTAATTTTTTGCGAAAAACTCTTTATGATCAGGGTGCTATCCCACCATCGGTTCCTCAATACATCCAAAAAAATAAAAATATATCTCTGTAACACGAAAAAGCAAATAGTTAAAAGCTTCAGCATGTTCTAATAAAAAAAATATATATATATCTATACTTTCATTGATGAGTTATTTTTATTCTATGTTTTACAGTCCCTGCGACAAAATATTTATTTTTCAAAATTTAAAAATCCTTCCAAACAACAAGCAGCGAATAAGGGGATTTATATTCTATTCTCTTTTTATTTTCATTTTTACTGTAGACTTTGCTCCGTTGATGATAGAATGAACATTGAGGAGGTATTTGCAAAGTAGGTACTGGTTCCAAGAGTAAAAGCATACCAATTACGCAGACAAGTGCTAATATTGCAAACTGGCAACGTCATTTCTCTTTGTGAGATTAGTTTTATTTTCCACTGCAGTTTTAGTGCGTCAGGGCGTACTACATAATGCGGAAAAATGCGTTGCAAGCACTCGGCTTTTCAAGTGCATCCACTGGTTTCGTGAAAAATGCATATTTTGTAGGAATTCAAATGCGCTTTGATAGAATGTTAAAGAGAGGACTTCCATTATGACAATTTTACTTTATCAAATTGAAGCTAATCATTTGAAACATAATGAGATATTTACTTGCGGTAAATTAAGATAAAAACTTTTAACCACTTTTTTTGTCAGTTTTTCACGGAATTTGAACAATTCATCAAATTTAAAAGTTGAATTTCTAGTTTGTGAAGGTCCTATTCAAGTTCTATTATTATATAATTATTGGTGGGGACTTAAAAAAACTGAAAAATAACAAAACTTCAATAGAACCTTCACAGAATTTGAAAATCAACTTGGAAATTTCATGAATTGTTCAAATTCTGCGAAACAACCCGTCCTTAGTTTTGAACAATTTTTCGCTCTAACTAACATATTGCTATCGTAATAAACTTTCATGGCCTCACTAATAAACGTGTTTCTTTACACTGCTGATTAAAGACCATAAATGCATTGAAAATTTGTGTTTATCAGTTGTATAAAATTTAAAAGATGTACAGCGATGCTACTAGAATATTCGAGAATGTTCGCCAATGCAAAACGCATCATAGCTAGAACTCTCTAGATACAATGCTAAAATTTGGCGCACACCTACCTACGAGTCTGAATATTCTCGACGCATTAGGCGCTATAAAACGGGCGCATCGAGATGTACAGTCAGTCATAAATTAGCACTTACAGTGAGAAACCAGTGAGCCCTGCGAACGCCCGCTGTCTACTAAGGCGGCCGGCCACTTGGTCGGTTACCCCACCGCGACGCTACACGTAACTACTTACCTACGCCCCGGCTCTACACGGACTATGGATTACTATGGACTCCTCGGGATTGCATCAGCGCCCTGGTCCCGGTTATCATCCCTGGCCTGCGCTCCTCGCGAGCCTAGACCCTGCGACACCTTCGTCGGTCTGCGCCTCGGCGCCGGCCTTCATCTCCCGCAAATCATGTAAATCAGGTTCATCAAAACTTCGGCTACCCTGTTCACACTGGAGTAACCATAAGACGCCACGTCATCCCCAGTGCTGAACACATCCACGAGTCCGGTCGATCCATTGACCGCATCGATCACTCCACCGCCGTCATCGCCGCTTACACCTGGAATCATCGTCATCGGTCCGGAATCATCTTACAACTGCGCTACTGACTCACACCAAATAACGACCACCTATTTTTCATTGTCTCTTTACCAGATCCCCAAAGACGTTTATCGGTACGTTGGGTAGTGGATAAATACATAAGCTCATTGACTAAACTTGAAATAGCCATATCGCTATAATAACATTGATTCCACTGCCGTGTTAGTATCACTAATTTGAGCAGGGGTAAAAAGGTTTTACCATATTTAATATGCCCGAATGATTTTGTCTTCCTTTCGACAGAAAAAATGATAGTTTGGGAAGCATGTTTGACAGATATATTGGACGAAGGGTAAATGTAGATAAATCTATTAATGCGGCAAAGCTAGAAGTCCACAATGAAGTGCTGGTACCTACCTTGATGTGTGGCAGTGAGGCATGGAACTGGCAGAGGAAGAATGAAAGTAGACTGAATGCTGTAAAAATGAATCCTGGAGATGTATGGTAAAACCATGTATGATCGTGTGAGAAATATGCAAGACTTAGATTAAGAAATGGACGAAAAAAGGAGTGTAAGGAGAATATATAACGCAAATGTGAATGGAAGAAGAAATTTACCACCCGAGAAAGACATGGTACGATCAAGTGAATTAAAAACTTGAGTCATCTCAAGAGTCAGAATAATGGAAGAGAATGTATGAAACGATCTATGAATGTGAATGAGGCAAAGAGTGTGTGTCAAGACCGAGTTCTTTTGCGGTCCTTCCTCTCTGCCTACCCCAGCTGAGAAACGACGTGATGGTAAGTTAGTTTGATTCGGTAGGTATGGTTGTAATAATTATCTTCACTACGATAACATATTGATTGTTCGCCCTTTTTGTCTGAAATTAATTTTCCCGAGTCCCAAGCTTTAGAACTATAGATAAATTACGTTTTCATTTTCAAAAATATTCCACTAATCTCAGACAAAAAGCTTTTATATTCAGAGCGTGTACCCTATACAATAAAAATTTTAATGATTTAATAAAATAATTTTTAGTGCAATTTAGGAACATCTAAGAAATATACCTAAGCTATTATTTAATAATTATTAATAACAAACTGCAAGTTATCTTAATATTGTTGATATGAACCCTGTCCAGTTGAATGTGATTCATTTTATAAACATTTTTCAGTTTAGTTGTAGGTTTATACATATATTAGTGATTATCGGTGTTGAGTGAGGATAAAATTGATTTATTGAAAATTTTTTGTGTTCTTATATCCTATGTTACTGTACACTTGGTTTTCCCAAATAAATAAATAAATAACATAAAAATCTACAGCTAATTTTCATATGTAATCAATCAACGACACGTTTCATATTGTAAAAAACGATTTTTCCAAATCATATGATAGCAGATTCAGAAGGCAAAGAAATTTACAAAATAAAAGACATTTCTAGAATCACTCTGAAGCCTTGTGCTGCCTTGTCTACCTGCGATGATCCCTATCTGACAAGTCGGAAGGGGAGCAATCTACATTCATGAGAGTTATCAGCCTCGGGGCATTTATAAACAAGCTTTTTTGTGGAGACATCTGATTCGCACATGCAAAGGGTAATATTTAAAGCAGCAATGACATGTTTGCTTGCTTACGCGGAGTTTCTTTGATCGTGGACCAACGTAATAAATTAAGTTATTCATTTTCGTTTTCATAAAATATGAATCTCAACATGCGTAATCTACTTTTGAATGAAAATAAGTAATTGAAAAAGTATTGTTCTGATAAAAGTTAATAATTTGCCTTTTGGCGACAAAGCAAATGAGTTCTTTAAAGGGATACATATAATGGATTATTATAAGGTTTGAATTCTAGACTTCGAAAACTACCTACGTGACTTGTACGAGTTTAACAAAGCTATTCCTGGCAGTTACCAACTATAACTGTAATAATCAATTAAAATGGTAATTATGAAACATCAGATACACTTGCGCAGTTTTTTTTTCATTAGCCCTACACAGGAAACCTTCATGAATATGGAAAACTCTCAAATGGCCTGTCATCTTAACGGTTGGTAGGAATATGGGGGTCATTGTATTCAGGAGTGACAGACGTGTGAATCCATCCCTTCCACTATAGTGTAAAGCGTTAGGCTCGGAGAGTCCGGCTGAAGAGGTCATAAGGTCTCCCTCAACCTGCCTCTCCCGATCCGGTCCGCCACGTAGCTGGTGATTGGCGCAGAAACTGATTTGTTAAAAAGTTAGCCACGCTGTAAGTAAAGAAACGATAAACGAGCTTCAAAAGAAAGGAAGAACGATAAGCATATTGTATCAAATAATTTCGTCAACTTTGTAAGGAGCCCTGTTTATCATTCTAAAACTCAAATAACCAGATCGAGGTTCCCAGAAGAAGAAACCGGTACCAATTACTGTAGTAAATATATTTGATATTGTTGTACACCAATAAGTATTAATATCACTTGTGTAACTAGATTACAAAAAATAAATACGCCTGACTCTGATATGCTTCGTTTTGTACAGTCTCGATTGTTGATTAATTTCAATTTATTCCATGCCAATTTATTGATTGATAAAATATAATTAGAAAATATTGTAAATTATACGTGCGGAAATGTTTTATTATTCAAATATACGCCTGCTGAAAATATTACGTTTTCGATTACTGGATTCTTCACTGAATTTTAAGAATAATATTATCCAGGGGAGTTTTAATTATAATCTCGATAATATCCAAAATCGTTTTGTAGGGAACGAATTCCCTTTGATAAAAACAACCTTCTATCGGCGAGGCTAGAATCAAATTATCTTGGAGTCTTTCATTAAAATACACGAGATGTGGTAACGTTAAACATTTTATCTTAACGTCAATATCAAATGTCAAAATAATACAAAGGCAATCAAAATTTCGGTCTAAAAATTGAAACGTTCGCTAGCGGATTGTATCTGAAGAAATATGGGTAAACAAAAAAATATTTCGATATGAAGGAAGACATTGATTATGTGAAAAGCTTGAGCAATCCTGATACCAAAGAAGAGCAAAGTGTTTGAGTTAAGGTTCGAAATAGTATTGTCAAATAAAAAAATCACTGTTTTTCAACAATAGTTATTTATTTACCAATCGGTTCCCCATAGCTCAAATTACAAATTATAAATCAACCAAAAGCCATAATAAAAACCAGGTCATCAACAAATAAAACACTGAACATTCCGATAACACACACCACACACGGACAAAGACACTTTCAATACTACGCAACCAAAATTTTTAACAGTATTCCCATTACTTTGAAACAACTAATGACTACAAATAAATCTACAAACTTTCTCAAAAAACATATCGTAGTCTGGATAAAACATCAAGATATTCACTTTATTCAAAAGATTATAATTCCAAACCAAACATAACCAAAATATGATAAGTAAAATTAAATATTACACACGTTCTTCAAGAATTATCCAAAAATACATACACACACATATAAATTTGTGTTTTCATGTTTCAATATATGTCGGTGAAAAAAAAAAAAAATATAACTTTCTACTACAACACATAAATACCTGTCACACTTAATCACAAACACGTTAACACCTCAGCACAGGTTCTCCTAGTGAGGTGTTTACGTAACATATAATATCACCCACACACAGTTTTACCTACATCAACCTATGTGCTTTATTTTTTATACCTTTTTTCTGTATTTTTTTCTCTGTACTACAATATAAACCACTGTAATCATTTGTAAAATGTGTATTCAAGAATAGACATAAATAAATAAATAGCTCAAGCTTAATCAGGGTAATTATATAAACTGTCGGTAGTCAGGGTAAGCATTTTTTATTTAAATTTTCTGTTTAAACTGGTTAGTTAGTAAATTAAAACAAGCTAGTGGTAAAAACAGTGTTTAAAAACTTAAAAAGTTAACGATAAACTTTAAACGTTATATATAAATCGGTAGAAATTGGGTATGCGGGGGCTGAATGTAAAATATACCGACAAAAATAACCTAATAATTACAAGGAAGGTTAAATTAACTAAAACTTTCTGCAGTATATAAAAACAAACACAAAGACTGTATCTTCCATCCAACACAGATTTGATTTAACATTGTAATATACATACTTATTACGTATACATTGCGTTTTCAGCAGAACGTAAAGTGCGAATGTATTAGAAAATGTCTTCATGTGGAGAAGAATTATGTCACAGAGAATAAAGTTAAATAAAAGGACTTATAAATTAAATGTCAATAAAACCGGAAGTTAAGTTGGTGGCAACATAAATTGTTACTTTAATTTTGTTAAGCACTTTGCGTTTAAAGGATATCCTAGAAATCCATTGGTGGGAAAGGAAAGCTTAGTATAATGTTATCTGCCTTTATACAAAGGGCTCAATTAAAAATATGTCTTTAGTTGTATCAGTTATTTACGTAAAAAGATATTTATTAATTAAAAAACACTCGCCACTTTTCTGAGTAAGAAGACGCAATTATGATTTGATTATGATAAGTTTATATATATATATATATATATAACACGAACACGATGCAGGCAATCTATTAGCTACGAGAAGAAAAGATTATTTTTAATTGTCTTCATAGCAGTATCGAGGGAATACGTATAATTTTATTGTGACAACTCCGAGACGAAATCACAAAGGTGTACACTGTGTTGACTCGACCTCCTAATTGTACTAACTCGCTTGAATGAGGTTTTTATACCTCTTTCTCTCCAGCGTTCAGTTTCGCTTTTGCAAAATGGTACCGTGCTGAGCCTAGCTAACTCTGAATATCCCCCCCCCCGCCCCTGTGATATTGCACACAGTAAAATAAGGCTTTCGCTTTGGGGTTGATCTACAATAAATCCCTTAACTTCACGTTGTGTGATTTGTTAATTCGAAGCCCACCGTTATGGGGTGGTAGGTATTTAATGTCTCCTTTCCATGGTAACTCCCGGTTCTTTTTAGCCAAAGTGTGGGGAAAACGTCCATCGACCCTCAGCGAGTTCTACGAGGAACGAGTACGTGTCTCACCTAACTTTCGAATACTGGACTCTATTACTAATCGACCTAACAGTTTCTATCATATCTCTACAATTGCCTTGTGTCCCCGCCCTTATCTAATGTCCCCGTGTTTATAAATTCTAGATTGTGACATAGAACCGTACCCCCCCCCCCTTTTGTGTGTACGCGCTATTAAAACCTTCGTTGAATAGGGTGTTGTTTCCGCATAAGTACTGGGACTCCCTCGTCGACCTCTGTAATGGTGTACTGAAACTAGATAGATGAATTTAGCTGTGGTTAGTAAACTTTGGATGTTGCGGATGGGAGTGGAAACGAAAGAATAAGGAGATGGGAACGGATTGAATGACGATAAAAGGTTTTTTTGCAAACTGGGTCGGCACCTCACTGCCCTTAATGAAATGGTCGCTATTCTTCCAAATGCAAAACCCCAAGAACCAATACGTGTCTGGCTTTCCCCGAGGTCTGGTCTAACTTCTTCTTATAGTCGCCCTGACACCTCCGGACCGCTCACGTCAGAGGGAGAGGTAATACACCTGTTGGAATATCCCAAATCACCCCGCCCCGCTTCCTCCAACGGACTACGTTACTGACTGTAAAAGGGGAATTTTCATTGCGTCCCTTGTCATGATGCTAAACGCGTGCATGTTTCAAGTAGGTTTGTTTTGGTGGGGCTTTCAACGTCCACTAGCCGCCAGGCCTACTATCCACCTCACGAAAGCTGCTGCAAAGGATCTCGAGGGATTTCCAGTCGAGTTGCATCAACCTCCGGGTAAACCCCGCTTTAGTATGTGTTCGTCCTCCGATTTTGAACCCTCGTTCATCACGCCGACGTCCCCTCCACGCGATTTTGAAAGACTTGGAGCCCGTTCAATTAAACGCCTTCGCAGCGAACCAAGGCCCAAACATTCCAACTTGACATTAATTTTCATACTGCCTCTCGTGTCCTCTCACCCGACCCGGCTCCGCGAAAAGGGATGACCTTCCGGACTCTTCGTGGTTCTCCATACAACGTTGACGCCCCGAAATCGCGTGATGAGGAAAGTAGAAAATCTTCTGAGCTGAGGAAGTTGTGTGCTTTCCCAAGACAGCTTACGGACAACATACTCCAACGGTGAGTTCTAAGCCGAAGCCAAAGGTACTTGTTAATTTGTTAATGAACATATAAGGTTATACAAATATTATTAATTTGATTTTTTTTATTTGCTTTGAGCATGAGTTGGTTGCAGCTAGTCGCTTCCATGTTGATTTGAGGTGCCTCTGCGCGGCTGCCAACTCGGTAGAATGTACGACTTTTGTCGTCAGACGCGGTCGCCAAGTGATTTATGGGGGTCCCTTTTCTTCCTTGTTCGGATCGTGCGTCGACACTAACTGCTTACAAATAAGTAGGTCATTGGCCTCGTGCTAAACACAGCTGTTAGAAGCAAGCAAACAGTTCTAAATGTTATACTATCTTATCAGTATCGCAGCCCTGTCCGAGCTGCTGGTTGCAGCCCCATCTTCGTCGCAATTTTAACGTTCTGGAAATATATATTCATGCAAGATCACTTACCCAAAATCGTAATATTACCAGTCCAGTCGGGATATCGACGACATGTACATCAATCCACGTCCAGGAACTCATGAGGTAGGAATGAGTAAAAGCCCCTAAACCATTAAGGGTTCGTATTAAATTCGAAACCGATTTTCTATGTCACCCGTCTACTCGCCAGTAGAAACTATAACCATATTGAATCTAATTTTTCTCTCTAAAATTCCTACTTCCATACGCCGCCCCGTAGGTAGCACATAAATTACCGAATACTTGATTTCGGAATGTTTAAACGGATCATTTCTTTCAATAGAAGGTCTCTTCCTTTTCTAACTGTAAATTGATAGTTGACATGCATAGGTATTTGTTGGCCTCCACTGTACCTAGTCTAGATGTCTCTCCCTATCGACTATCCCAGAGTATCTAAGTAAGTATTTGCCGAGATCTACCCTGTTTTTATTTCCCGTAAGCAACTCTCGAAGGCTATTAGCTAGTCTTTCATTACCCCTTTGAGTATGATCGTGTAAAACACGGGAGTAACTTCAGCCGTGTTTTATTGCGAACTATCGATAATTTGTATAGCGCCGATCTACTATGGAGGGTCCCCGACCCCCTCCCCCTCCCTAGAACCTTTCATATATTATTTGCCACGTTCACTTCGATTTTTTTTCCACTAAATTCTTATATCGTGTAAACCGTTAAAATCCTTCCCGTGCTCGCAAGGAAAAACACTGTCTCTTCAATTTCACAATAAATTTGGAACTTTGACTTAGCCGTTTTCGTCTGGCCATTTGATAATTATTATGGTTCTCCATTTTTTCCTCCTCTAATGGCACACGCGTTATTAATAAACATTACTGCAGTTGAGTTTCATCGTTTTATATTAATCTAAACCAAGAGACTCCAACCCGTGAATTTAGTATTGTCTAATTATGAGTTTACCCCTTTTTTTGGTTGAATCTAATTAAATTTCAAAACACTTCAATTATTTCAATTAATATTAAAACCACAACTTCACTATATTTAAAACTCTATCAGTTTAGTTTAAAAATGGCACACAAAACTGTCGCGACGTAAGGTTCTCGAACCGACTCCAACCAAGTTAAAAACCGAAAAAGCCCTGATTTCCTCCAAACAACGCTATTTAATAATGTCTTTTCGAATAAATCGACTTAAAATTTGTGCGACTTTCGCCTTTATGAATTCGAGGTTTCACTTCCCGTTAAGTTTAGAATTGCATAACCCCGTTTCAGGATTTTTTGGATCCCGTCTTCCGATTTGAGGTAGACACCTACCAACCTGTCGAGGCGGGTACAGACGTGTACTCGGTGGCCTGACCTTCGGGCGCCCTCACGTAAATAATTCTCGGCGATGTAGACTATTGCGCAAAATTATTTGATCATTTTTCCTCGTACACGTGTTGTGTCCGTAATATTGGTTGATTTTCGTCCTTTAGACTAGGTGTAACTCATTTCAATATCTTTTTTTTTGAAATCTTTCCGAGAAATTCGCTATTGATATCGATAATATAATCGATAAATTATCCCAACTAACGGAAGCTTTTCACCTATTATGTCCAGCGCTTGCGCAATACAGTATCCTTCCTTGTGTGCTGCCTTCTTACATTTGATTGGTGTCTACACGATCCGTGGGTGATCCCAGGACACATATACCTTCCCCTCGGTGATGACATACGTAGGCATTCGTTCCAAAATTTGATCCGACACGTTTTTGTAATTTCGCCTACCTGTTTTGACTCCTTTCGTGATATCCGCCGCATCTATTCTGGTAATCTTTCGTAACCCATCGCTGTCCACTACCCGAGTCGTTGAAACCTCTTCCATCATGAGCTAAACTACCTTTCGGGTTTCTTTTCGATTCCTGGTCCTTTCTTTTCGGTGATCTACGCCCAGTACATCCCTGTTTTTACAGTTTTTTTGCGTCTAGTTTTAGCCCAACCCATATACTCTTTCTCGCTTCATCTAGGAATTTCAATATATTATCCTCGTAACTTTGTTTACGCGCAAAAAAGGTCATAAAATTTTGATCGTTAATCAAAGACTTCGTGACCCATTAACTTTTATGTATTTTCTTAATTACCCAACTTGCATCTCCTCCGTGTTAATTTAATTAGGCAATTTCGGCCAAACGACCTATCTTAAGTTAAAATTTGTGTTCACTGTGGCTACTTGAAAAAGTACTCAGAATTCCAGCGAACGAAAACAATTCTCTCTACAAGGATCAACTCGTAATATGTCTTCTGGACCAAAACATCCTAAAACACCCTCTTCTTTCACCAATCCGTCTCCCCCTTTTTTTCGTTATCGATGGTTGGGTATCGCTTCGTTTCTGCCTTAGAATGTAAATTTATCGTCAATTCTCAAGTGCCTTTGCACGTGTCGTGGGACCGGATCCCAAGGTTAACCCAACAGTAAATCAAACTCGAGTGTATCGTGTCTTAGACCGCCCTTAATCTCAGTGATTGGCGAAAAATTATTTAATTGATTTTGGGAATGATCTGATTCGTTGAGTCCCATGACGCCCCTTTTCAATTATTACGTGGTTAACACCTATTACCGACGTAGGTTTCTACAAGAAAGCTTCTAGTATGTCCCAAAGATGTCCGTAGTCTGTTCGTTTCTCCCTATTCTCTGAACGTATTTTAACTTATGAAAAAAAATTCTTTACGTCCTTTTACCCCAAACAGGTCCATTACAACACCCACCCGTTCACTGTATACAAAATTTGGGTGACTATCATAAGGATGTTGTCGAAGTATTTAGCGTATAATCTACAACAAATTAAATTTGATTAACTGCCCAGCTTTGCTTTGAGCCCAGCTTTGCTTTAATTTATTTATTCTACTATGTATTTCCAATCCACTATTTGTCCATCTTGCACGTGGAGTATTTTGTTGTTATGTTAATTTAGATGTTATTTGTGTTTGAAAAATAAATAAACAAGTAATAGCAAACTTTGCGTGAAATTCATTTTAAATGAATAATTATATTTTTTTACAATTGAGTCTAGGATATCGACACATTTTACCTAATTGGGCAGATATTCAAAAGAGAAATCCTCTTAATTCATCAAAGAAAATCTCCATATTGACGTAATCTTCAACATCGCATTTTTTTTCTCTGTTTTTCTTAAAAACATGTATATTTTACCTGTTCCTAAATAAAATACTATATCTAATTTATTTTATTTACAAAATAACAGTTTGGCGTGTTTAAGAAATATTATTATAAGTAAAGATATTATTGATGAAAATAATAATAATAATATTTGTATGATTTGTATAGTTTTTGTGCAAGATCACCTCATGGGCACTGTACAAATATATAGTACACTTCTACAATGATATTAGTAACTATATATGGAGATAATATACAGTACAATATTTACCTGGTAGGTCACTTGAGATTAACACTTAGGTAATTAAAATTAACTAATCGTTTATTAGCGAAATTTAGATACAAGATTTATGACGTAATTAGAAAATTGGATATAACTGGACTTTCTCTCAGGAATGGTATATTTACTTTAAGGGTATGACAGCTTAAAAAGGTAAATTTTTAGTTTAGACCTGAATTCTGTTGGACTTGTAATGGATCTTAGTTCCGGAGGAAGTTTATTCCAAGCCTTTGGCCCAGATGCTACGAAAGCGCCAAACTTATTATTTGGCTTGCGCTTAGGTTCTATCAGTCTGCCTACAGCTGCTGATGTTGCTGATATAAGAGTTGACTGCTTCATATGATATGTTTATCCGAGATACAATCGAGGTTACGAACGAATTCTTTGTAATCATGCAAAAAAAACAGCTGCTAAAAATATGATAAAAAATTAGTTTGCTAGATAATATCGTTAATACTGAATTTGAAATATGAGATCGACTAAAATTATGTATAATAATTAGATCCTAATGGCTGAGGGGTTAGAGGCGTCGTCACGGAAAGACAGATTCTGTGTTCAATTCCCAGTTGAGAGCCTTTGTAATTTTCTGTGTCTTGTTGTGTTTCATGTTTGGTTTAGATTTATTATGTTCTTCAATGAAATATTATTTTATTAAAAATTGCCTTCTAGAAGAGAAAAAAAGAGAAAAATGATAAAAGAAATTAAAAAAACTAACGCCATCTGAAATCAAGCGAATAAAATATCAATAAGATATTTATAACTAGCACGTTATTTTTTACGTGTTCTAGTTAAAATGAAGCAAGTTAAATTGGTAACTACGTTGAGTAATAGAGTGACGCAATGTGAGCAAGGTTCACCTGCTACCTGAATATAATACACGTTACGTGACTGTAATATTATCCTTAAAACAAAGTTAACTTGCACCTTCACTGATTCAGTTGTACCTTTAAAATAAGGCTTCACTCTTAGAGCAGCTATCTTACAACATCTACCAGCCAAAATAATAAATCTACAGCAATATTCCAGAACAACTGTAGAGATAAATCTATAAAAAGAGGTGAAATGTGGCCGTGACTGTGTGCTCTTATTTTTAAAGAAAAATCTTTTAAAACTCGTTTTTTCTTTTTTCGGAAAATTTTTCTTGTGTGTGTGTTTTTAAATTATTTTATGTGAAACTGCATAAGAATCCCAACCGTCTGGAGATAGTGATACTATGGAATCCCCAATTGGGGTATGTTGTAAGGCTGAAGGTAGTGTGGAAAGTTCCTTGGTATTCTAAAGAATGCCTTATCATTGAAAACGAGTCCATCTATCGAGCTCAAGCTCGATCGGATTTCGGGACGTAGATTAATTTGCACTCCCAATATTCCATTACATCATGCCTTATTTCATTCATTTATTAATCAATTAATTTATTCACATTTTTATATTATATATTTTAGTCTTTAACTGCTCCAAGCCGTTTGGAGCCAGTGAGACTATAGCATCCCTAATTGGGCTATGTTGTAAGGGTGAAGGTAGTGAGAAGGGGTAGGAGATGTGTGCTCTTGAGATTATTTTGCATAAAAATGGCGCTATACAAGTCATTCAAATATTATTATTATTATTAGAAATAGGAAGGTGGGGAAGAACCTGGCTATAAAGATCTGGTCACCAAACACGGCCAAATCCATTTCAAGCAACGTCTCAATTCTGAGCATATCTATCGAATCGTACCCCAAATATAATATATATTATTTAAAATTAATAAATTATGAAATAATTGGTTTGAACCCGCGAACTTCGGCTTGCAGGTTGAAAGTCTTACCCCTCGACCACAGAGGCCGTCACACTCCAGTGGTGTAGGAGTAGAAAGGTTTTTGTGCAAATTATCAAATTGGTATAACTCGCACTTCTAGGGATTTTTCATTCAATGTCCGGAACCCATACATTATTCTGTACATACCATACGTCCCACATATATAAAATGCGTCGCCTCAATTTTCGCGTGCTCAGAATAGTGAGTGGGGTACATCAGCAATGAGATTCAAGAAATAAGATGCATATTTCCGAATTGTGTAGGTGGGAGGTAGGGAGTGACGGCTGCCTGCACCACCCAAGGGGTAGAGCTGACCTGAATACCAATGAAGGAATCCAAATCGCAATTAAACGTTTCTTATCTGGCTGGAATACGATACACGCGCAGTGTAGGCCGCCCCTATCTTTATTTGTTGAAAATGTTTGGAATGAACTTTATTTGTTTCTGTGGACTATTTGTTCGAACTGAAATTATTTTGGGTGTTCGTTGCAGTGCAGTGATAGTTGCAAGATACGTGTAAGTATCAGTTGCGATGATTGTTTGAAATTACGGTAATAATGTTAACCTTTCCTTATCTGTGGTGTGTATTTACTACACATTGCTTCTAATAACTTTAATAACTCTATAAATATAATAAATTCTGGGTTCAGATTTTAGGTTCCGTTATACATTTATGCACAGAATTAAAAAATAATATTTTACATAGTTTTCAAATTCAATTAAAAATCAGAGATTTTTGTTAAAAAACAAACTCGGTGTATTTGTTCGGGAACAAATACACCAATACAATCAACCGTGTGATACCAATACGCGAAGAGTATGCGAGGAAATGACACGCTATTGATGTCCCGCTTTAATTCGCTATGCGGGAACATGAGACATCCACACGTCTGCAGTTGTATTTTGATTTAGAACCGTTGTTAGATGTGGACCCCTCGCACGTTTCTTTAGCATCTGCCGATAGTTTTTTCATGTTTTCACCAATTAAATTACAATTGTTATCACTTTTGATATAAAATATAATAAACATAATCGATTAGCTATGAATATTAATATTTTTCCGATATTAAATCGCTTATTTTGAGATTAGTCACCGGAACGCGTGGATTTTTTTAGCACAGTAAAAGAAAGGATAAGGCTCTCGAATTACAATCCGAAGGTGCGTGCGCAAGTAAATTTATGAATTTATAAATAAATTTATTTGAAGATTATATTCATTATCTCCATAAATAGTAAGTAATAACATAGATCACTGTAGAAATGTATTATAAATTTGTACAGCGCCCTTGAGGTGATTTTGCACAAAAACGGCGCTATACAAGTCATCCAATTATTATTATTAATTTGTGTACGTTGCTGTAAATAAAACTATTTATTGCGGATTTTATTACTTACGATGGTCTTATTGTGGACTAAAATTACAATAAATCTTTATTACACTTACACGTCCTATATATTTAAATAATTATATCAATTTCTTGAAGGAAAATCTAATTTCTGATATGAACTATTCCGAAAGTTGTCTAAAACAGCAACTTTACAGTAATCCCATATTCGAAACTTTTCCGAAAAAATCAACGATTGATGTTTAACTGGCAGTTTTAATAACTTCAAGAGATTGAACTGAAAAGAAATGTTAAATAAATGACCTGTTTGAATTAACTTACCTTATTAGACGGCCTTTGTGGTCGAGAGGTAATAGTCTCGACTAGCAAGCCTGAGATCGCGGATTCAAATCCCGGCGTGCGCAAGTAAATTTTATATGATTAATTTGTGATATTTCACAAATTACTTATTTCAAATAATATGTAGTATATTTGCGATATTTCCACGTTCCACAGTGGAAGATATTCTCGGTATCGCCCTAGTGTAAGACCACCATTCAGAATTGAATCGTTGCTTGTAATGTCGTGTTTGGTGACTACATCTGGATAGTCAGGAACTTCCCTACCTTTCTCTTCCCATCTCCTTCCCCTCCCCATTACTTCTTAGCCTCAGCACTGAGGATGATCTCACTGGCTCCAGACGGTCGAGATCTGTTCAGAAACAATATTGCTTTCTGTCAGGAGATTTAAATAATATTCTTGCCAGATTGCTATAGCTTTATACGTATTTATTAATACTTAGTTTCATTAATTCGATTCAGTACCTTTTTCATTTCATTTCAATAAGGATTAAATATAAATTTATTTCTTTGAAACCACTTCCATCGCTTTGACCTACAGATCTTTAAAAAAAAATCGAGTTTTACGTAGTTAGGCCAGTTATTTAATTTTAGATTTAAGAGCACTTGAACTTTTAAAACGAGTTTCGAAATATATAATTACTTTGCTAGTAGAGAGAGGTAGGTTCCATACCAAATCGATTCCAATTTTTTATTCATTCCAAGTGTCTTTGAAGCGAATCGGAAATTCTCCACCTTAAGGATCGGGACTACCAAATTTAGGCAAAGAATTCCGCAGTTAAAGATAAAGGAGAATCATTAGAAAAAGGAAAGACGACTTTTTACTTTAAGTCCCAAAAAAAGAAATCGAAAAGATAAGCTGGACGTAAATGGGTAACTTTTACGGTTGCCTGGAGGCTTGAGAAACAATTATATTCTATAACAATTAACTGATTGAAAAAGAAAATGGATACATTGAATTCTCAAATTGGGATTCGAAATTGTTTCATAAATGAAGTAGTGGTAATATATTTTTTATATATTCAATAATATTGTAATTGGGTTTATAAAAACAGTTTATTTTAAAAAAAGTTCTGCTGTGTAATTATTATTACGAGTGACAGCTGTTTCGCCCTCTGAAGGCATTATCAAACTGTGGCTAGCCCACTTACAGACGATACATTTATATTATTTGTAGATAGGTATTTTGTTTTCAATTACTGATTTCTTAATTGATTTCTGAGTAAAGTGTTAGAAATTATTAATGGTTATTACCCCAGTAAAGTTTCCTTAATTACTGTAATGTTTAAATTTGACTGAAGGTCTTTATGTTAGTTATTCCCAAACGATGACTCATAGGGTTATTTTAATAGCATAATTAAGTACTTCATAATGCACTCATATTTGCACTAGGTTTGAAGATATCTAGTAGGGGTGAACGAATTATATTTGTTTGTTCATTAATTAGAATAGCTTTCGGATTATTAGAGTTTTTGTTAATCTTTTATTATATTTGACGGCCGGCATAGTCCAGTGGTAACGCATTGGACTGCCATTCCGAAGGTCGCGGGTTCGAACCCGGCGTGCGCAAATAAATTTTATTTGATTAATTTGTGTTATTTCACAATTAATTAATTAAAATAATATATAGTATATTTGCGGCACGTTCCAGAGTGGAAGATACTACCAGTATCGCCCTGGTGTAAGACCACCATTCAGAATTGAAACGTTGCTCCAAATGGCTTTAGCCGTGTTTAGTGACTAGATCTGAATAGCCAGGTACTTCCCCACCTTCCTCTTTCCCTTCCCCACTTACCTTCAGCCTCACAACATCCCCCAATTGGGGATGCCATAGTCTCACTGGCTCCAGACGGGAGCAGTTGGGACTCTTGTGAGGTTTCACTATAAAAAAAAAAAAAAAAAAAAAAATTTCAAATAGAAAAGAGAAAAGGATGTAAAAGAAGGAAAGAGATAAAAATAAGAAATAAGAGAAAAGGATTTCAATATAATAATAATTGAGAGATTATATTGTATTTTTAAGTATAAACGATTTTAATATGCTATTGATATAGTGTTTATATTGAGCTTTTGAATTTTTTATAATTCGTTTCCAATCTTAAGTTAAGAGGTAATTGGTTAAACCATTTGACACCAAAATATTTATAAAATTGTTGGGCTGTGGTGGTGTTACAGCTCGGGATAGTTATAGAGCCAAGAATACTTTGTCTATTGCTGTTCGAAAAAGTTATTAAGTTGTCATTGTTGAAACAATCTTTATGTATTTGAAAAAGAGTTATTTTTTATAAATAATATGAAGTGAAGGGACTTTAAATTCTTGAAATAATCTAATTGTGGGGTAATCATATGGTTTTTTCAAAATTATTTTTATTAATATTCTTTGGATGATTTCTAAAGGTAAGAGAGAAGTTTTGAATGCTCCACCCCAACCAACAATTCCAGATTGTAATACAGATTGAATTAGTGAAAAATAGATGGTTCTTAATAATTTAAAATTTAGTATGTTTCGTATTCTAAGAAAAATGCACAATAATTTTCTTAACCTTTCTACTATTGCATTGATTTGTAATTTCCACTTTATGTTACTATCTATAATTACACCTAGATATTTTACATTAGTTTTAACAGTAAGTACAGAGCAGTCAGGTTTACATAAATTTGAAATTCTATTACAATTATATGATTGTATACTTATCTTTAAATTATCAGGGAATGAATTTTTTTTAATGGTGAAAGGTATTATAAAAGTTTTTTCAGTATTAAGTGTTAACAAATTTTTATCGAACCATTTTTTTAGTATGTTTATGTTTAACTCTGTTGTTTTTTGGGTTTCATTCCAAGTTGATCCCTCAGTTAAAATTGCTGTGTCGTCAGCGTATGAAATAAGCTTAGACATAATTGAGAGTTTAAAAATATCGTTGACAAAAATGATGAAAATAATTGGACCTAGAACAGTTACCTGCGGGATGCCAAAATGTGTGGTCTGCGAATCACTCAGAGAGCCATTTAACTTTACAAATTGCTCTCTATTAAATAGGTCATTTTTGATCCACGTAAAAACATTGTTAGTTATACCAATTTTCGCTAGTTTCGAGATGCAATATAATTGTGTAAGTAGCATTTTTGGTTATAATTCACAGAGGTGTGATCTGTATAGGTATTAAAGAGTTCTTTGAATGTCCTAATAAATTTCATAATTTTCATATACCTACGTCGTTTGCAACACTTTTAATGGAAACAAAAACAGAAAATCTGAAAAATCGTAACTAAAATTATTGTTAAAAATAAAATTTAATCCAACGGAACCAAACCCACCACTTTGAAGGGTGATACATTTATTAAGAAACTATCAGAACTACAATTATTATTTATTAAAATAATCGTCGAACTTTTTTTTTTTTGATTTTTTTTTTGGGGTGTTATGCCGTGTTGCGCTAAATCCTTCTTTAGCCAACGTTTCGGACAGCATTTTTAATGGTTCGCCCTTCTACATTTATACCTACGTTAAAATAATGATTATTTCTCCTGTCTGATCTGCAAAATGTTGTAACATCCTGGTCATTGTCCTTCGATTTTCCTAAGCTGTTGGTGGCGCCCTTTAGAAGGAATACCTTAAAAGGAAACCCTAGCTAAGCCTTTCGATCCTCGTATGGAACATACGGTAAAAGATCTTAAGAGTTATTTCGCAATAATGCTTTTTTTTAGCGTTGTGTTTTTTTTTTGGTTTTTAAATTCATATGAGATATGAACGAGCTATTAATGCATATGTTTGTGGTAATCCAGTTTCGTTTAAATTAGAGTGAGCGATCCCCTTACCATTGAAATTTTTCTTATAAGACCGTGCGTTTAACCTACTCTTGTCCCTTACAGTACGCCTAACTCTAATACAGTAGTAATCACTTGTTACTTTTCTTTTAAGCTCTTTCCGACCTTAAATAAATCCGAGGACATGAAATAGTTTCGTTATTGTACAAATTAGTATAGTATAGTACTGACATGCACAGAGCGGCGGTTTTCGGGGAATTCCCCGCCATCTCAGCTCCGAGGTCGCCTCCATCTATTTTATTATATATTAATTTTGTTACTCGACACCTTATTCTTTTAAAGGGAAGGATTGAGAGGGGGGGGAAGGGGTAAGCTAAATGATCGAAATATTTTTCCAAACTACTTTGGCTCCTCCACTGACCAATACGATAACGGTGGATGGTGATCAGAAATCAAACGCTGACTCCGACGCGGCTAGACTATCCCCATACAGCTGGCAACCCATTTCATAAAGGTACCCTGACCTGTTGGATCTGTTCACGTCCAAGAGAAAGCGAATTAAGTCATCACGCCATTTCCGAAATCGCTCCAACGCCCATTCCTCCGGACGAACTACTTTACTGAGTCTAGATGGGGGAGGTAATTGCATCCCATATCATGATACTAACGCGAAAAGTGTGTCGTGTAGGTTTCGTCTGATGAAGCTCAAACTCCCACGTGCCGTCAGACCTACACTCCACCTCAAGGAAGCTGCTGTAATTCCGCCAAGGGAGCGTTCCAGTTGGCTTACATCAGCTTCCCGGTCGACACCATTGGATAATGTGATAGCGCTGCGGACTTATTCTCACGTAATACCACGCCGCCGCCCCCTCCACGTGGATTTCACAGACGCCCAAAATGCCTCCATCTTAGACGCCCCAACTGCTGACCATGTTCCCGTTCATTACCAGGTGGCATCATTTTTCATTCCACTTTCGCGCCCCTCACTCAACACGGTCCCGTCAGAGGGAATAGTCTTCAACAACCCGTTGGTCCGATCCGTCCGCATTGTCAACCCCTATCACATGATAGCGTGAGAAAAAAAATCCTTCTGACTAGTCCATATTTGTGGGATATGAATTTGCAGCCTCACTATCAGACATTAACCAACTATGAAGTTTAATCGAGGTTTAAATTCGGGAATGAGGTAAGGTTTGCGAATGATAATATCGGTCTTGTTGGGGAATCCTGAAAATTGACATCTTGGTTTTATATACATATTAAAATGGATTAGTGGTAATTGTTAGTCGACAGATGTCAGCAGCGCACGTTCTAGGTTAGACTGGAACACCTTAATTGGAAATGAAAACCACTTACCAAGCTCATACCCGCTAAATAGCAAACATCCAGGTGGGATCTTACATAACCGTTGTCCAATTACTACTAGATTTATCTCGGGATGGTAACCTAAGATTTTATTTTTACCCGAGATATCTTCAATTTTATTTTCCTAATTTTGATTGTGTTACCCTCGCTATTCACCGTAATGAATGCACTTCGATCTTCCCTCCCTAACCTAGTAATTATTGAAAAATTTTTCGTTGTAACACGGCTTCGATCGAGCCTAACACTCGCGATAACAAGACACTTAGGTATATAAATTTTCAATTACAAATTTAATTTTAGTCCGAGACTTTATCAAAATCCCAACGATAGATCTTAACACTTGCGTTTTATTTTATTCGAGAAGGAACTTTTGGGTTTATTATTTTTTTGATTACAATTTTTGTTTATAATCCGTGACTTTATTTAAATCCATAACAATCGCGTTTAATTTTATTCGAGAAGGAATTTCAGGGTTTTTTACTTTTAATTACTGAATTTAAGTCAATTAAATTATTCAACTTGAATTAATTATTACGCCAAGAACACTGAGTCTAACTAATTGTTCGCAGTTTCGAAATTCCCTAAGGTCCGGTTTATCATTTCTTCAAACACTGAATTTAACTGTATGTTTTTGACCAGAAAATTTTCTAAGTCCAGAATAAATTTCCAAGAGAGTAAATTACCACGTGATTAAGTCGTAGCGAGACGTGTATATTTTTTTGAGATGTTTTGGCGATCTGTCACGAACTGAGTTTAACTAATTGTTTGACTAGAAAGTCCAGAATAATTACCAAGTGATATTAAGACGTAGCGCGACGTGTACATTTTCTTTCAACGGTTCCTGGCGATTTGTGACGAACTCCCTCCTATTCCCCGTGCATGACGTTTTATACCGGCAAGTAATTATGTTTGTCATTGCAATCCCACCTTTATTGAAGTGCTACGGCCCTATCTTTCTCGCACAATATCCTCTGTGTCACTTAAATCTTATTGGATCTATCTTTCTGCATTTCTCAGAAAAAACTGGCATTTGCCGTTTCACAGCACAGGCCCGTACTGGTGAAATTCTCAAGTTCGCCTCATCTGGTAGATGTCTTCTAATCCGGCAGAATTGACCTATTTTTTTAATCCAAATTTTTCGCGTTTCTATTTGGTCCGTGATGTGTGTTCTGATGACCTTTCCTTTTGTGCGTTGAGACAGCCCCTTACGCGTAACTAGTCAAAACATTTCCTATTAATTCTCCGTTTTCGTGAATATCTCCTATAGCCTCTCCCCGGTCTCCTCTCCTCCGTGTAAGAATAGGACTCGCAACTCGCCTCTTGTCGAATTAAATGGTGTACACGTCCGTCCCTCCCTCTACCTTCCGAATCAATTACTTCCGACAATCATTCCCATTCCAGCGTATGCTAAATCCCTTGCGTACGATCGTCTCCTACATCTCACATTTAGTTATCTTCCTTTTTCCTTGGTTTAGTATAACTATTTCATTTTTCACCGATTATTTCAATCTCCTAAGGTTCCCTCGGTACTCGTTCTAGTTGAAATGTCCCAGTACTCATTATGTCACCTATTTTTTTGTCCTCCGCCCGAGACCGCATCGATTTGATATCCTGTTTATTCCTCCGGCCAGTTTTATTTCAAGAATTATTACTGAATTTTCACGGTCCCTCTCTGTAATTACGGGTGTTAACCCTAATGATACTGCCACACGCCCATTTTTTGTCTTCGTCTCTCATCTCATTTCACATTAATCATAGGCCTCAAGTCCCCGTCATAACAAAACCGAATGTACTTGCTCATAATTCCTCTGTTAATCGTTAAAACATTAATTTTAATGTATTTTCTTCTTCCATAAGCCCTGTGTTAATTTTATTACTTTCTTGAATGGTTATTAGTGCCTTGATGGTGCAGAACCATGTTCGAATTTTTTCCAAAATTAACCCGTTCGAGTGCCAGAAATCGCCAACCTTTCTCCTCGAGTAACAGATCTATTGCCACCAAATCTCGCTCCGTCCCAGTGATGCTACGCCTCTAAAAAGGGTTTTGAACCCCTAAAAATGTCAAGTTGGTCAGCCTTGAATCTAGCTAGTGCGTTCACCTAATCATTTGGTGGGAATATTTCCAAGGTCGATGCCATATAAATCAAAGCTTAAACACACCCCTTCTCTTAAATATTCTTTGTCCTGTCAGAAAGTCGCACCCCCCTTTTTTCTGTAATCATGATTGGGCAATTCAGTCCTTCCGTTGCAACCCTAAAGGAACTCCCACACATGTATGCAGTTCCCTGTAATTCATATGTGTCTGTTCCGATAGATGGCTCTACTATGACGGTTTATATCATTTACCTTGGGAAAGACCTTGGTCCATCACACATTGCAGTGTCCATCATCAGGGCAGATGTGTTATTGTTCTTCTAAAGAAGGAGTTAGCGCAACAAAAGGATTATTATTATCCTAAAGAAGGAGTTAGCGTAACACGGCATAACACCCCAAAAACAAATAACAAAAATACTTTTTGCCGTATTTACATATTATGTATAATTTAATTATAAGAAAATTAATATTACATCAAAGTTACATATTAATTTAATTATGAACATTTTTCATGGAGTATAATATTTTTTTTTTAAATAATTTTAAACAAGTAAAATAGTGTTTTCGGTATAGTTCAGTTGATTTTGTTTTAGTCTGTGTTTGAAATCAGTAAATTTTCTATTTCAGATCTCCCTATATTAAGTATCCAGCTTTTTATTTGAGATTTAAATGTTAAAATGTTGAGGTTTTTGAGTGAGAGTGGTATTTTACTATAGAGTTTTATACTATGATATAAGAAGCTTTTTTGCCCAAAAGTTGTATTAGTAGTTATTTGTTGAATAAGTTTTTGACCATGAGATCTAGTGTTTCTATTGTACGTGTTTGTTGTTATTTCTTGGGTTTTGTACTTATGAATGTAAATGAGTATAGTTTTAGAATATAGTTGTTTAATTGACATGATGTTAAGATTGGTGAAGATTTCGTCAGTGCTAGTTCTTACAGGAACTTTCAGTATAATTTTCATTATGGCTTTTTGAGTTTTAATTAGTGGATTTAGTATATTTTTATTTGAACTGCCCCATCCGATAATACCGTATTCTAACAGTGATTGGCAGAGAGCCATGTAGATTTTGATTAAGTCTTTTTTAATGAGCACATTCCTGATAGTTTTGAAAAAATAACTTAGTTTTTTTAATTTTATTATCTAAATAGCTAATGTGATTGGTCCATTTTAAATTTCCATCTATTTTTAGACCAAGATACGTTATATGGTCAAAGTTTTCTAATGAGGGACAATTACAATGCTCATTTAAGTGATGCGGGCTATGAATTTTCAAGTTAAGGTTTTCTTCAGAGTTTTTTGTATTTTTTATTTTGAAAGTGATGAATTTGGTTTTATTAGCATTTAGTGTAAGTGAATGGTAGTCTAGCCATTTTTTAATCCTGTTTAGTTTGTCTTCTGCTTTTTTAAATGTTTCTGTCCAATTATTCCCATTTATAAGAAGAACAGTATCATCCGAAAAACTGATGATTTCTCCGTCACATTCTTTGTGGCATAGATCATTAATGTAAATTAGGCACAGAATCGGACCCAGAATACTTCCTTGAGGCACCCCGAATTTGACGTCAATACACTCACTGGTTATGTTGTTAAGTTTCACAGTTTGCTTTCTATTTCCCATGTAGCTTTTAGAGAATATCATTTCATTATCAGTGATCCCTATGTTCTCTAGTTTTTCAAAAAGATGTGAGTAATTTATTGTGTCGAAGGCTTTAGAAAGGTCGAGAAATACTCGAATGCATTGTTTATGTGAATCTAGAGAATTTTTAATATATTCAATTACTAAGGCTATGGCGTTGGATGTTCCTAGATTTTTTTCTGAAACCAAATTGTTTTGGTGAAAATAGTTTATTTGATTCTAGGTAATCGACGAGTTGAGTTTTAACTGTTATTTCAAAGATTTTAGATAATGTGTTCAGAATTTTGATTGGTCTGTAGTTATTGATATCTGTACGATTTCCTGATTTAATGATTGGTGTAATAGTCCCTATTTTGAGTTGTGATGGAAATCTGCTTTCCATAATAGATTTTTTTATTAGAAAGAGTATCGGATCGGTAATTTCATCTTGTATAAATTTTAATGTTTTCATTGTGATTTCATCTCTACCAGATGAAGATGTTGGTTTGAATTTTGAAAATATTAGTATTAGTTCTTGTTTAGTGATTTGTTTTAGAGCAAATTTAAACCTTTGTGGATTTGGGTGTTTGTTTATTTTCGGGTTATAGTATTGGGGTTTGGTTATTTTATTCGCTAAGTTCGAGCCTATGTTTGCAAAAAAGTTGTTTGTGTAGTTAATTAGTTAATGTACGTTTTTGTTGAGCGAGAGTGTACCGTTCTCTGTGTTGATTTCTTTCAATGGGTTTGCTTTGTTTTGATTTTTGTAGGTGATTTCTTTAATTATTTGCCAGATAAGTTTTAGATTATTGTTGGATTGATGTATTTTAGATCTGCAGTAATTTTGTTTGGCCTATTTAGTAAGATTGGAGCAGATGTTTCTATAATTTTTGTAAAATAATTTTAGGGAAAGGTCGTATGGATAGTTTTTTACTTGCTGATGGATCTTGTCTCTTTTTCTTATACATTTTAGTAGGCCAGGTGTGATCAATGCTTTTTTGATAATTTTACTGTGTGAATATGTGGAAGTTTTTATTGAGGTGTGGTTATGTATTTTTAATTGCAATAGTTTAATAAATAATTTCAAAGCATCTTCAAGGTCTTCATCTTTATATATTAATTCCCAAGTTTCAGTTTGTAGTGATTTTTTTAGTTCGTTGTAGTCTATAACATGTCTATTCCCCGTTAAATTTTGAGTCGATGGTCGATTTTCCTTTGCGTGGATGTTAAGAATTAAAGTGTAGTGATCAGTGATAGTTGATTGATTTATGATTGTGGAGTATTTTTTTTTTGTCATTATGTGGTCAATGCAGGTTTGCGAGGGGATTGATTTATTCATTTTGTGATCCACTCTTGTTGGTTCCCTTATAGCGGCAGTCATCCCGTGGGAGAGGAGGAGTAATTGGTATTCCTGTATTTGTGGATGTTGCCCTCCAGTATCCAGTATGTTAATGTTGATGTCCCCTATGATGAACAAGTTCCTGATGTTTCGTTCTTGAAGTAGAATGGAGTCTAGTGATTCAATAAATGGTGACAAATTTGTTAATGAAGGGGATCTGTAGATAGCGAAGATGCATGTATCTTGATCGAGTTTTATTTTAAAACAGTTTGCGTCTTGTTGTTCGATTTCTTCTATTTTGAATTCCATCTTATTTTTACAATACACAATCACTCCATCGTTTTGATGTTTGTGAAGTTTAGTATTGAAGACTTTGTAGTTGTTGATGTTTTTGTGCGCATATGTTGAGGAATTTATCCAACATTCTTGTAACGGACGTAGTTGACCATATTATTTAATTTCATAAAAATTGTTTACTTTTATAAAATGTCCCTACTCCACGCCACTGGCAAAATCACCACTCCCCGCCTCTGGTCATTTTGTCCAATTTTCGGCCCAAGCGGCTTGAAAACTTTGACTCCGAATGGCTTCGATACCACATCGCCGGCTTACCTGCCGTGTGGATCAATGTCCAGCATTTTTTCTTTGTAAATTTTACATAGAAAAATCAATTTTTAAACATTGCAAATATGTATATTTTACTTGTTCATCCCCTCGGCGGTAGTCAAATAAACACTATTTTCGATATACTACCGCTGAGGAGATATTAAAAAAGCTATTTTTCACCCATATGTAAACCCATTTTTGAACAATATTTTTTACCCTTTTTGCGTGTACAAAAATCCAGGAACCTCGTAGCATAGTGAATCTTATCTCTTTCTGAGCGTTATGTTACGGGGGACCTCGGAAAAATACTAACTTAACATGTTTTACAAATTTGATCGCTTGAGATCATTTTTACACATTTATTTTACAAACATTTCTTATTTTTTGTCGTATCTTGACAAACAAAAAATCTAGTTGTCAAGATACACATTCCTATAACTACTATGCATTTAAACTATGTAATTATCATTCATGTAAGCGCTCAAAATCTTTTCTAACTCTCAAATTTAAGCGACTACTATCACCAGTACTACCGACAAAATGAATATGCAACATCTTGTCGGAGGCTATAAACACATATCTGGCGCGGGTACAATCCCCCACCACTTTTTGACTCAAAGCCCAATGTCGGGTGCGAGTCATGCTTATTGAATATAAGCAGCCAAATAATAAAATAAAATTAGTTCATCTTTACCACCAAAACCAAGCGTTTTATTTATCAACAAGTGACTCTTGCTCAACATCTGCCTCACCTCGCCAAGTCTGCTGCTCCAAGATCTTCTGGTGTTACCTCTTCGAGACCAGCCGGCCCTCCTTTGGAAAACCGCCAACACCAGAAGCGAGCAGAGACGAAAGCACACCCAGTGCCCACCATTCACCAAGCCTGGGTGCGGGAGGCAGATTTCATCACCAATATCAACTACAATCATCATCATCGGCCGTAAAGGAGCATCTCATCGGTTGAAGACACGGTTTGGACCCGGCGCCTAAATCTACAGTCTTGTGCGGACTCCCGTCCAGTACAATTCTGTAAGGATTAATAAGTCAGGATCTAAATATAATTCATTTATCAGCACAGTGAAATCTTCAAAGTTTTTGTTAATAATTCGAATGTTTTGATGAATTATGTTTAGGATCGGTAACTCGTCCTGGATTAACTACACAAACAAGTTAAACTGAACCCTTATGATACCTCACTTTATTTCTTCTACAAAAGGTACAGAAATATTTGTTCCCTTACAATACGTAAAGCCAAAGAATTATACTACCGAAACAAATTGATAACAGCAAATTATGACCCTGAAACCGTATGGTCAATTTTGAGGGAAAGTACGCATTCACAGAAGAACAAAGATGATACCATAAAAAAATTACTAATTGATGGTGAAGAACTCCACTTCCGCGAGAATTCTACACGTATCCTCAATTTAATAAACAAACACTACACGAATATTGGTGTTAGCCTAGCTGAAAATATAAAAACTACGTTTCCTCTCAGAGATATCCAAGAACCTCAAAACAATACAACAAACATCAGTAATGATAATTACAACAGACATTTCAAATCACGTAATGTTACTCTAGAAGATACTAATAAAATAATTCAATCATTAAAGAATAACACAACTACAGGACCGGATGGTGTTGACTCTAAAACTATCTTAACACTAAGTCAACAACTACTTAAACCACTCACATACCTAATTAATCTTAGTCTAAAAGAAGGAATCTTCCCTAGATTACTAAAAAAAGGTATTATTATTCCAATTTACAAATCAGGACCAAAAAATAATGTAAACAACTACAGACCCATAACGCTACTAAATACCATTTCGAAAATTCTTGAAAGAACGATTAAAATACAGCTTCAACACTATCTAGAATCAAATCACATACTCTAGATCAAGGCTGCCCAACCTTTTTAGCAGTTGGGCGAAATTGACGATTTTGAATCACTGGCGGGCCACCGAATACCTGACGGTTCCTATTTCCATGAGGGGGGGGGGGGTTGTTAGAGAATTTCTATAAAACATAATTCCCCACAAAAAAAGATCTAAATAAGTGCTCCCCACAAAATGTTTGAAATCCATGGGGGGGGGGGTTGTTACGGAACTTCGCTGAGAAAAAATTCCGCACACCCGAACATCATATGTGATACCCCACAGCAATTTTTCGAATTCCATGGGGGGGGGGGTTGGCTACAGGATTCCATTTCGACGCAAAGGATATTAGTTGCGCGTGAGGTTTTAAAATTGAATAGCCTTAAATGTGTACCCTTCACCCCCCTTTGCCCTTTGTCCCCTTTCCGTGATCCGGGCCAAAGACAAGGAGTATTGTTAATCAGTGTTATCGTTGCATCTTACCCGCGAACATTTCGTGTCATATTGAAACCCGCATATGTTGAACTCGGCTGTGATTATTTTGGAGCACAATCGTCCAGTGAAACGTTTTTACCCGCCGCAGTGAATTTCACTGTGTTTTTGTTTGTGTTAAGTGAGCGAATGTTAATTGTATGCAAACTGATAAGAGAACAGAACCAGCGGCTTAAGGAGAACGAGACCAGGGTAAGTCTTTGGCCTTTCCTACTCATTTTCCTCTTGCAAACACTAAGGCAATTCAATTCGTTTTTGTTTGTCTTAGTCTATATCGCATCCGCACCGCACCGCAACCCCCCGCACAATTGTGAACGAAAGATTTGCGCACAACCATCAAATTGGTCCAATTTCGAACCGGATTATATTGTATTACTTTCGTTCGCAATTGCAATCTATAATCATTATTTGTACCAAAATCATGGCATTTGCATTATAAATGGGTTAAAATTTAGTCCGTCAAATAGCTATATTAAAAACGAATTACATTTCATTCCTCGTTGCAAATTATAGGTTGACAATAATTTAATCGTGTATGTAGGTACCTGGTTTAACGCAAGGAATCGTATGTAGGTACTTGTATTCAATACTCAATTCTAATACGAGTACATACTTCGCTAGCGTTAAGTACGTAGGTATGTATTAACGACCGCTAATAATAGATAGTAAACAAAAATAATAATTCAGTTGTTATTGAGTTTAATTTGGAAACACTTATCAGAAGAATTGTTTACTTTAATCAATTACGCTAACGTTAATTAAATTATAGCGTTATTTAAATTATAATTAATTATTTGGGTTAATTATTTATTGATAAATACATAATGGCTACTAAAGAAAAAAAGTTGAAACTATTGACGGCTCAACGAGATGCGTTAGATGCACGTCTTACTAAGTTATTTGAACTATCAAATAAAATTTCCGACCTTAGTATTCTAGAAGAGTTTCTTTCGTTAGTTGAAACTATAGACTTGACTAGAAGTAAGTATGAGGACATATCTCAACAAATAAATATATTAAATTTGGAAATCGATTCAAACTTTGAACCTGATTTTGAAAGATGGTTCAAGTTCGACGATATGTACGGACATATCAAAAGAAAAATATCATTAAATCGGGAAAACACTACACGGGTGGTTACAGAACCGAAAAAATGTAGTGTAAAACTCCCACCGATTGAATTGGCATATTTCGATGGGGAAATAAAAAATTGGCCCATATTTTATTCAAGTTTTATTAACACCGTACACAATAACGATACACTTTCGAATTCAGAAAAGTTATATTATTTGTTGGGAAAAATTAGTAACCGTGTTAAATCAACGTTCGCCGGGATCATTTTATCGCCGGAAAATTACGAAATTATTTTTAACTCGTTGATCGATAAATATAACGACAAAAGAGTAATATCTTCTGCATACATCGATCAAATTTTGGATTTTAAATCCTTTGCTGTTGCAAATATTAATAATCTGGAATCCTTCATTGATCATTTTGCGTCTGCTGTGGCAGCCGTTAAAAATGTAAATTTAGATAATTTGTGTGACTTTATTTTCTTACACATTGCATTGAAAAAACTGGATATGGACTCGGTGAAAGGATTCGAAACATACACTCGGGAAAATGAATTTCCCTCGTTTGAAGACTTGGTGAAATTTGTGCGGGAACAAGTTAAGATCTTGCAAAGAACCGGTTCTTCAAGAAAATCGGTGGAAAATAAAAGTGAAACGTTAAAACGGTCACAAAGATCGACGCAAGCCTATATGAGCGCTGGTAGTGAGGAAAATCGTCAGCCTATTAAATGTTTACTTTGCAAAAATCAATCGCACGGAAATTTGTTTAAATGTTCAGAATTTAAAAAATTGAATGTAAGGGAACGGTTCAATTTTATCAAAAGCAAGGGATTTTGTTTTAGATGCCTTAGTGATAGACATAAGGCTAGGACTTGCAATTCAAATCAAAATTGTCATAAGTGTAATGACAAGTTTCAT
The DNA here is from genome assembly GCA_026573805.1 of Hesperophylax magnus. Taxonomy (NCBI): domain Eukaryota; kingdom Metazoa; phylum Arthropoda; class Insecta; order Trichoptera; family Limnephilidae; genus Hesperophylax; species Hesperophylax magnus. The sequence continues at coordinate 119,867 of JAIUSX010000210.1, read as the reverse complement.
CATACAATGTTACATTTTGAAGAACAGGGTGCATCACACAAGGGGCAGTCAGACTTTCAAAATGCCCAAAGATTTGAAAACCAGAAAGCTGATCAATTGAATGATCCAAAACCGGGCTGCTCCGATTCTGATGTAGCTTTGTGTACTTTTTCAACTGTTCGATCTCATAATCTAAAGACTCATTGTACTGTATTGCTGGCTACCGCACGAGTGGGAATAATAGATGCACATGGAAATGAACATCTCGTTAGGTGTTTATTGGACAGCGCATCTCAGAGCAATTTCATTACTCGGGATTGTTGTAGAAAATTAGGATTTTTTGAATATCAACGCCCGTCTTGTTCCACCGTTAAGGGTATTGGAGGATCGTCTAAGCCCATTACAGGCTCCATACAGACCGAAATTTACTCTCGTTTCAATCGAGCAATAAATTATAACATTACTTCATTGATTGTGAATAAAGTTACAGAGCGCTTACCTACCGCCAAAGTTGATGTACCTTCATTATCATATTTGAATGACTTACCGTTGGCGGATGAGTCATATGGAGAACCAGGAGAAATTGACATGTTGCTAGGAGCCCAGCTCTTCCCGCATCTCCTGTTGTCAAAAAGGGTTCAAGACCCTTTTCAGAGGTATAATCTGCATGCTTTAGAAACAGTTCTAGGATACGTTATTTTGGGATCAGCACCAACTCGGGTTGAGGATAATGTTAGCGTATCTTGTTGTGCCATGCTAGAAGAACCAGATGATATTTGTCTCAAAAGATTTTGGGAATTAGAAGAGGTAAACGTACCGTCTATTAAAAGTCCTGAAGATCGTGAATGTGAGGAAATATATCAAAGAACAACCACAAGAGATCCTGAAAATGGAAGATATATAGTAACTTTGCCATTTATAGGGGATGTTTCAACCCTTGGGGATTCATTTGCAATGGCAAAGAAACATTTTTTATGCCTTGAACGTAAATTGGAAGCCTCTCCAAAATTAAGAGAAGCTTATAATAATATTATCAATGAATATTTAGAGAAGGATTATTTGACTCTCAGCACTTCAAATGAAGGAAATGAGATTCCTTCATACATAATTCCGCACCATGGAGTTGTACGAGAGGATAAAATCACGACCAGTTTGAGAATAGTCCTGGACGCTAGCGCAAAAACAAGCACTTCCGTGTCATTGAATAATATTTTATATAGTGGGGAAAATTTACAGGGAAATTTATTTAATATAATTATGAATTTTCGTGTATTCCCAATAGCTCTTTCAGCTGATATACGCAAAATGTTTTTGTGTATAGGAGTGAAAGATAGTAATCGGAGATATCAACGAATCTTGTATCGCTTCTCGCCCAGCGAAGATATTAAAACTTATGAGTTTAACCGCGTTTGTTTTGGTCTTACATCCAGCCCATTTCAAGCTTTACGCACTATCAGGCAATTGGCCTCCGATGAAGGAGAAGCTTTTCCTGAGGCTAAGAAAATTATTGAAGAATTTTTATATATGGATGATTTTGTATATAGTATGGAAACTGAAGAGGGTGCAAAGGAAACGTCCTCTCAGTTAATCGCATTATTGAAGACTGGCCAATTCGACCTTGTCAAGTGGACCAGCAATTCGCAAGATGTTCTGGAATCTATTCCAGATTCGCATCGCTTATCAGCGATAAAGGAATTTGATGAAGTAAGCATGCATAAAATATTGGGCTTATACTGGTCACCAAATTCCGATTTATTCTCGTTCGTCACTTCTACACCTAAAACAGGTTGTACAAAACGAAATATATTGTCTTGTGTCGCAAAAATATGGGATATTATGGGCTTCATCGCGCCTGTCGTTTTATATGCCAAGCTTTTAATTAAACAATTGTGGCTACACAAATGCGATTGGGATGATGAGCCTCCCGACGATATTGTAAGGATATGGACGCAATTCTGTGAGGAACTTTCCTCACTAAATAGAATACAAATTCCGCGCCATACTGGCATCACGTCCAGTAGCATCGTAACCATTGTTGGTTTCGCAGATGCCAGCGAAAAGGCATATGGAGGTATAGTGTATTTCCATGTCCAAAATCATGAAGCAATTTCAGTACATGTTGCTTGTGCAAAATCAAAGGTTTCTCCTGTGAAAATTGTTTCTCTCGCACGATTAGAGCTTTGCGCTGCATTAATACTTGCAAAATTAATGCATAACGTAGTAGAAACCTTAGAAAAACGCTTGAAAATTGAAAATATATACGCATTTACTGATTCCACTGTAGCACTTTGTTGGATTCAGTCTTCTCCGCACCGTTGGGGGACATTCGTGGCTAATAGAGTTGCTAAAATTCAATCTGAATTATCGGCTACCTGTTTTAATCATATCGCAGGCACAGATAATCCCGCTGATTGTCTGTCACGAGGGCTTACCCCCAATCAAATTTTAGATCACCCGCTATGGTTTCATGGCCCACCGTGGATGAAATTTAGGCCTGATCGGTGGCCCATTACCACATTTGATGTTACGATGGTGATAGAACCACCCGAACAGAAGTCTATTTCGTTAGTAATGACTTCTGGTTTAGAAGAATATGATATTCTAACCCTGTCAAAGCGCTTTTCCTCGTGGAATAAATTATTACGATGTTTGGTTTACGTATTTCGTTTTCTTAAGGTGTTGCCATATCGAAAATATATAAGTGGGTCAGATTTAGAGTTCGTTGAGCTTAAAATATTGCGCGAAATACAACGAGCGTACTTTCCCGGGGAATTGATAAATCTACAACAAGGAAAAACGTGTAAACCCGTATTTCAACGTTTGAGACCGTTCTTGAATGACGGAATCATAAGGTTGGGAGGTCGTTTAGTTAATTCGGATTTAAATTATGATCAAAAGCACCCCATAGTTCTCCCGCGAAAGGATCACGTTTTAAATTTGTTGGTTGATCATTATCATAAAATTCATTGTCACTCGGGTCCCGCATTATTAATGTCTATTTTGAGGCAAAAATATTGGATACTGTCAGCCCGTAGTTTAATTCGAAATCGAGTACATAAATGCAATTCGTGTTTTCGGCTACGCCCTAAAACAATTGCACCTTTAATGGCGGATCATAGAGATTGTCGTGTCATTCAGTCTATTAAACCATTTACGCATGTGGGTATAGACTTTGCCGGGCCTTTAAGGGTAACCGTATCACGTGGACGTGGAATTCGTTCTCAAAAGGCGTATATTTGCTTATTTGTGTGTTTGACAACAAGAGCTATACACCTTGAATTGGCGTCAAGTTTGAGCACCGAATGTTTTCTGAACGCATTCAAACGATTTCTTTCTAGGCGTGGTCCTGTGTCAAATTTATACTCAGACAACGGAACTAACTTTGTAGGAGCCAAGAGAAAATTGAATGAATTGCACGCATTTTCGTCATCTTCACATTTTGGTGAAGAATTCGCAAGTATTTTGGCCAATAATAGAATAAGCTGGCATTTGAATGCGCCAATAGCACCCCACTTAGGAGGAAATTGGGAATCCAATATTAAAAGTATGAAGACTCATCTTTTCCGGGTAATAGGAGATCAGATTCTATCGTTTGAAGAGGCAACTACAGTACTTGCACAAGTAGAAACCATTCTGAATACGAGGCCATTGTGTAGAACGCTCTCTTCAGACCCCTCCGAGCCCCTTGCGTTAACGCCAGCTCACTTCTTGACGACAACTCCCTTAAAACACCTGCCCGCCATGGAAATCGAGAAGGATAATTTGAACCTTCTATCGCGTCATGATTTACTCGATAAATTAATTCAATCATTCTGGAAGCGATGGAGATTAGATTACTTGCATACTTTGCAAGTACGTCCAAAATGGAATACTCCTACTAATCCAGTAAAGGTTGGCTTAGTAGTAATAGTGGGAACTGAAAACGCCCCACCATTACATTGGCCGTTAGCTGTAATTGATGAAGTTTTCCCCGCAAAAGATGGAGTAATTCGTGTTGCTCGTGTCAGAACAGTGCTGGGATCTTATATTCGCCCAGTAATACGGCTATACCCTTTGCCAACTCAATAATAGTAGTTTAGTAGCATTAGGTTTAGTCAATGTAGTTTAGGAAATTTAGGATAACTGTAGGTTATGTTAATTTGTTTATATGATAAATGCCATGACAATGCGGTTTTAAAAGGGGTGATTTCGCACCCTTTCAAGGCGGGGGGGATAGTTGCGCGTGAGGTTTTAAAATTGAATAGCCTTAAATGTGTACCCTTCACCCCCCTTTGCCCTTTGTCCCCTTTCCGTGATCCGGGCCAAAGACAAGGAGTATTGTTAATCAGTGTTATCGTTGCATCTTACCCGCGAACATTTCGTGTCATATTGAAACCCGCATATGTTGAACTCGGCTGTGATTATTTTGGAGCACAATCGTCCAGTGAAACGTTTTTACCCGCCGCAGTGAATTTCACTGTGTTTTTGTTTGTGTTAAGTGAGCGAATGTTAATTGTATGCAAACTGATAAGAGAACAGAACCAGCGGCTTAAGGAGAACGAGACCAGGGTAAGTCTTTGGCCTTTCCTACTCATTTTCCTCTTGCAAACACTAAGGCAATTCAATTCGTTTTTGTTTGTCTTAGTCTATATCGCATCCGCACCGCACCGCAACCCCCCGCACAATTGTGAACGAAAGATTTGCGCACAACCAGATATTATGTCGAAAACCGGTGTATTTTTGTTTCAAAAGTAAGTTCAACAGGTTAGATTTTTTCGTCGCTGATTCTCGTTCTGAGTAGCCTAAATAGCAATAAATCGCCGTCGTTGGCAACACTGGTGACCACGCGCAAGCTGCATTGTTTGTTTTACCGCGGGCCCGCGACACTTTTTCAAATTGGCGGATTGGCGGGTTTTTTGAAAATGTTTCACGCGGGCCACTTATAATTCGTTCGCGGGCCACATTGTGGCCCGCGGGCCTGGGGTTGGGCAGCCTTGCTCTAGATCAACCAACATGGCTTCAGGAAAAACATGAGCACAGAACATGCAATAGCTACTGTAACGGACTTCATTACAAAAAAATCTTGACACTAAGAAAAAAGTTGTATCTATTTACTTAGATCTATGTAAAGCCTTCGACACAATTTCACACGAAAAACTATTCAAAAAGCTAAAAAACATGGGCATTAATGGAATAGAATTCGATCTAATTAAAAGCTTCATGTCTGACAGAATGCAACAAGTAAAAATTGACAGCAAGACAAGTCATCCACTTTTGATCACGTACGGAGTCCCACAAGGGAGTGTACTCGGCCCTCTATTGTTCCTCATCTACATAAACGAACTATGTGACATTGAAATTGAAGGTAAAATCGTGACTTTCGCTGACGACACAGTACTTCTCTGTCAAGCAGCCACATGGAAAGATGTATTTATAATTGCCGAAAAAAGTCTATCAGTTGTCAAAAAATGGCTAAACTCTGGAATACTCTTACCGTTAATACAACAAAAACAAAATACATCACACATAGTATTACACAAAGAGGTCAACCTCCACCTAACATAGACCTGTTTCTACATGACTGTGAACAAACTTCACCCAATTGCCAATACGAGCGTATAGAAAGGGTAAACCAAACAAAATACCTAGGGGTCATTATTGATTCACACTTACGCTGGACTGACCACATAACTTTCATTACTAATAAACTAAAAAGAGTCATGCACCTAATAAAGTCAATTAAAAACATTTTCCCACATTCAATACTTAGATCTATATATTTCGCACTCTGTCAATCGATTGTTACATATGGCATACTGGCTTGGGGAAGCGCTACAAACACTGCAATCGACCCAATACAAAAAAATCAAAAGGCAATAATTAAAATCATCTTGCAAGTACCATTCTACACAAATTCAAGCGAAATTTTCAAAACATTAGACGTCATGTCAATAAGACAACTTTATGCCAAATCTGCACTACTAAATTTCCTCCAACAGAAATTACACATTCCAATGCCACCTCAAACAACAATAAAAACAAGGTCGACAACAAACAATACCCAGAACATACCGATAACATACACCACACACGGACAAAAACACTTCCAGTATTACGCTACAAATTTTTTTAATTATATTCCCACCACTCTGAAACTACTACTAATGGAAAATACATACACAAACATTCACAAAAAACTGATCACAGACTGGATCAAAAAACAAGATATCCATTTTAAACAAAACATTATAACACCAAACCAAACATAATCATGGATGAATGTGTATGTATGTATGTATGCATGTGTTTACTTATATGTGTGTATGCATGCATATATGTGTATTTATATATGTATACATGGGTGTATGTATTTTTTTTCCTTTTTATTTTTTTTCCTTTTTCTTTAAATAACAATGTACAATAACCATTGAAAAAAAAAATTTAAAATCCCAACTTACACTTATATAAGAAAATTTAACCAATACACATAAATACATGTACCATTTAATCATAACCACGTAAACACCTCAGCACAGGTTCTCCCAGTGAGGTGTTCACGAAACATATAACATTACCCACCACAGTGTCACCTACTCAAACATACCTCACACCCAGCATAAAACACCATATTAACAACAGTTCTAAATTTATGTATTACATACAAATGTAAATATTTGGTAGACACTGTAATGTATGTATAGAAATAAATAAATAAATAAATTATACGGTTTAACATGCAGGTATTTGTGGTGATTATTGGTTTAGGTATCAGTTTTTTAAGTGTTTCCGTTGTGAAAGAGGCCATTATAAAGATAAAGAGTAGATGAAGTGTATATAGCTTTTTTTTATTTGTTTAAATCATCTTAGTAGGTATATACTTAAGATGTTTTATTTCGACAACCTTTGAATCTTTAGTTTTTCTTATAAGTATTTTTCCTGATTTCACCCAAACATATTTATATTCTTTTATTAGGGCTCTTTGTTTGGTGTTCCAAAGTAAATTTTTGTAATACTGGGTTAATGCCGAATTTAGATAGACGTATTGGTCTCCTTTCCCGTTGAATTTTTTTATCGGGTCATGTATGTTTCGCTGCTAACATGATGTGTACTTTTTTGCTATCTGCAAAATTAATTGTTATTTTTTTACGTTATTTGGTTTGGTAGTTAATATTATTAATTAATAAATATTAATAATATTAATAAATACATTTAAACTAATTGAGTTCCATTTTACATTATTAGATTTTTGCAAGCAATTGGTTGGAAATTTTATTCATTCAATCTAAGGAATTTTTATTATACAGGTTGTCCTGGGGTAAAATGGGCTAGTGGGAGTTTGAATGATTTTAGAAGTGAAAAATAAAAATTACTTTGTTCGAAATTATAAATTATAATGTTTCAGGGTAGTTTATGCATTAAAAATTTGAATTGTTTGTATTAGAAAAGAAATAATCTTCAAATGAAAAAAATATTTGAATTTCGACAAAAGTTATTTTTCTTTTTTACTTCTATCATATACCCAGACACCCTGTAGATTAACGATCAAGTGGCATTGGAAAACGGATCAGTGTGTATCTGAATACATCATAATAATATTTGGGAAACTGGAAAATTGAATTTTATATTTTCCCAAAATTCAATTAATTATAGATTTTTTTCTTGTGTTAAGCCGCTCCGTCTTTACCTTAAGGCAACGCGGAGCATGATCCCGGGCCCCCTGCCCTAAAGGGGCTCCGGAACTCATGCCCATTTCATTATTTTCCTGTATGTTTTAGGCTTTCAAAAAGGGTCTCACAACTCAGTTTCCTTATTAGCCTCTCCATGGCTTAAGATAGCCCTCCTATTAAGTAATGAACAAAATACATAAAACGAAATCATAATGCTACAATTTAATGAGAGTATTATACTTTCATCAAAGATAATTAATTTCTTACTCATTTATTGATCTATACCTACCCAAATTCCAATGAAGTACTCTATAGAGTCTATAATGTATAAATTATTATTATTATTTTGTCAAGAGATCAGATGGAAATGTAATTATGCCAATCAACCCCAGGGAACAGCGGTACTCGATATCGAGGTCTGGATAGACGTGATGTCAGGGAAATACCTTTATCTGAATACATTACGTTACTGGAAAGATAAAAGTAGACAGCAAACATATTTTAGGTAATGTATGACAGAGAAATATGGCCGTATAATGAAACACACTTGTTGAAGTTTGGCTCACTTGATTTTAAAAACAAGAGGACGGTCACTGTCTAAATTTGATTTAGAAAAACTTTGTTCAAAGCTCGAGGAACTCCCGGGACTTCAACTAGTTAAATAAGAAAAATGCTGATCAAACTTCAATTCAAAAACCAATATTAATTAAATACGAAAAATCCTCAGTCACTTTCATCGCTGTTGTTTGAATGATAGCGTCGGAGTCGCTTCGAGTGACAAGGTTTTCACTGCCAGTTCCTCAATTATTTTCAACTTAAATAATACATTCGATTTGTTAAAAACATGTTAAATTATTCTAATCGAGCGATTTTGTTGACGACGTGAGTTAGTTGCCGGTCTTCACTAGCCGGTCTTCCTAGACAGCGTTGCTTTCACCTGGTCAATCAATCGAATCATTTTATTTCCGAACAAATTATAGAGGCACTGTTAACTAGCCACATAGGAGCCCTGACCTCATTCCGCTGGATTATTTTTTGATGGTGATACCTAAAAAGTAAGGTATACGAGAACAAACCGACGAATTTTACACCAATGAATCAAAATATCAGATCAGAAATGGCACCCATCATGTGTCAACGAGGTGTTGCGAATTGTCGTTCAAGATTAGAGAAGTGCCAGCAAATCGAAGGGCAGCATCTGAACAACACAATCTTTGCTAAATATTTTTTCAGATCAGTCTAATATAAATAAACAACTAATTTTCCATCCATTAGCCGCTACCCTTTTTGAACAACCTGTATATTCCACATAATTAGTATTTTCTTTTAGCTTTGTCCACGTGGAAGAGTCATATGAAGGGGCGCATTGAAATCTATTTATCCCTATACAGGACTATGTAACGGTAAATAATTTATGTAGAATATCGACCAACCACAATGAAAAATTATTTTTATGACAATATTAGGGGAATATTAATAATGGAGGTTCGTATTTCTAACATCTTTTCTAGACTGACAGCAAATCATGTATTTTGTATATCATCAGAAACGAGACATTTTACATTATTCTTGCGTGGAGCTTACATCGCTCCGTTAGATACAGTCTTACCTAGAAAAACAAAAAAAATAAATCATAAAGTTAAGTCTCACAAAGACGTTTCAAATATAATACATTAAAATTTGACGGAGCAAATAAAAAAGTTTTAATGCCGCCATGGAAAATTGTATTTCCTCAAAGCGGGCATATAATAAGTTATATTTTTCTTGCTTCACGGATTAAGGTGTAAAAATAATTACCATGATTTAATTCCTTTTTTTTATCATCCTTGAATCTAGGGTCATATTCTCATTGAAGTAGATAAATTTGAAAAAAACATTAAATCTATTTTCTAAATAAACAGCTTGAAGTTTTTCCTGTTTTTAAACAAAAACAATCTTTAACAGATAGCAAAATATTCTATTGTAATTCCGCAACATCATCATTATCAATACTACATGCCTCTACAGTCTACAACAGGGGTGGGGAACCTGCGGCCTTAAGACTATTCTAGTGCGGCCTTTTGAATGATGCAATTTTTTTTTTAATAAATTACAGATTACCGATGTGTAAGCGAGAGAAAATGAGTAAGCTCGCTTGGAGCGACAGGGAAGTGACAAAAACTAGTTGGCTTGCTAGTGTAATAAAACACTAAATAGCTATGTAAGTACTGTATGGATGGTTATTGTCCGAACGCTTTAACATATCCATGTGAATTTTGTTTCACATCCCATCTTCGAATGGACATATCTATAGATCCATATACTATTAGTAAGAGTCTCCACGTCATCGTTACGAAATCCACACTGACAGGAACACTTTGCAAAGATATAACGTTTTTTGTTTGAAGTAAAGTTTGTGAATAGTTGCACAATTTATATAATTCTGTTTGTGTAACAACCCATCATGTCGAAGAAGACCAAGAGATTGCTAAGGGATGAAAACATATTATTTAATGAGGACTGGGAATTGGAATAATACTATATTGTTTCCGTCAAAGATAAAATGATTTGTTTACTTTGTGATACTACTTTATCAACATTGAAAAAATTCAATGCTCATCAGCATTTTAGTACTCATAAGGACCACAAGTATTTTTAATTAGAAAAGCTATTTAAAAAAAAAAAATTAAACCCGAAAGGAGAAGCAATTTTATTTTTAAAAAAGGAATGTATTCAGCAAATAATATAACTACAGCAACATATAAAGTGGCTTACATACTCGGGAAAAAAGGTAAAATGATGTTGAAATTGTGAAATACTGCATTGTCGAAGTTGTGGGATGCCTAGACCCCGATAAAGTTGAAAAATATAAACAGTTGCCCCTTTCAAGCAGAACTGTAACTGATAGGCAGCACGAATTAGCCTCAAATTTAACAGAACAAAATGCTATTCTTTTGAAAAAAAAAAACACATTATTCAATTGCTTTGGATGAATCAACTGATATCACCGACTCGGCACAGATTTTATATTGCATTCGTTGTATTACAGAAGAATTTGAATGTCATGAAGAGTCACTCGCTTTGGGACCCTTACGGAAAAACACGAATATATTTAATTTTTTTTTTTTAATTTTTTTAATAATTTCAAAGATAATTGTCAAAATTTTGTACTAAATTTGGATAATTTAGTAAGTGTATGTACAGACGGTACACCTTCTATGACGGGAAAATATTAAGGGTTAATTGGTAATGTCAAAAAAAATTAACACACCTAGATTCCCTCATTTGCTTTCATTGTATTTGACATCAACAGAATCTCTGTGCCAAAGTTACTATTTTAAATTATACTTTACAACAAGTAAAAAAATGAAATAATTAGTGTGAATCTGCCTTATCATTCTAAAGTGCGTTGGTTATCACAGTTTTAGTGAAAATGTTATCTTAGTGAAAACAGTTAATTGAATTTTATGAAGAACAGAGTAATAAATTTAACATAATTTTCAGAAGAATGTTGCATTTTTATGTGATATTATGTCTCATAAAAATGACTTGAATATTTCCTTACAAGGTAAAACCAATTCTATTTATGATATGTGGAAGAAAATTAAAGCCTTTCGAATTAAGTTATCTTTCTTTAAAAGAGTTATTTTTCCAAATGAAATTCAACATGAACATTTCCCACAGTAAACGATGGTCGTTAACGAGCAAAATTATATATGTGAGTCATTTGGAGAATATGCAGCTGTAATTGACTTATTTATTGTGGAATACAATGAAAGGTTTACCGATTTTGAAAAAAATTAAACATTACTGAAATTGGCGTTTCAGCCTCACCTAGTTGAAATTAACGAGGCACCTAAAGATAGATGGAATTGATTAAACTCTCAGTGGATGATATTTTAATATCATTGTTTAATACTAAAAAAGATCCAATTGAAATTTGGAAAACTGCCTTAGAATACCCACGTCTTCGACAACATGCCAGAAAAATACTTTCTTGCTTCTCAACAACTTACCTCTGCGAATCATCATTTTCTTATTTAACGCAAATAAAGTCAAAATTACGAACTCAAATGACTGATCTACATATAGAAGACCAACTGATACTGCGAAAGTCTATGCTTAAACCAAATATTCAAATGCTTTCTTACAAAAAGCAGAAGCAAATTAGCCATTACAGGTTGGTAAACTGAAACATTTACAAATATTTTTAATGATGAACGTTACTTACTATGTATTAAGTATGTTTCTTATAGATACGCAGCTTGATGATTCATAAATTAGTTTGTAAATGTGTATTTTTTAATGAAACATTTTTTTAATTGTATTTTAACTAATTTATATTGTGATATTATTCAAATATTTAGTTTATAGAGGGGGTTTTAACGTTTTCTTTATTGCTGCCTTATGTTGAATCAGATAAGTGAATGTGGCCTTTTGAAATGAAAATATTCCCCACCCCTGGACTTAACACCATAGATGGAGAATTTCCCTCAAGCCACCGTAATACAAGACTCTGTTCGGCCTCTCCTGGCAAAGCAGCGCCTCGCCAATGTTTGCAGAGGGAAGGATAATGCGTTCGCTGCTTTTGTTGTTCGAGCCACAGAGTATCTAAAACGAGTCAGCGTTTCCAAACATCCGAGAACCGAATAAATAGAAATTTTCCCACAAAACCACAATAAAACAAGTGCTAAATGTACATGTAAGTATATAAAATTTCCTCTTTTTTCTTACTATTTTATGTCATCATTTATTTATTTATTGATTTGATATTATAGAAACAAACAGTACATGATTTACAGTGATGAAACAATATACAGTGATGAAACAATAGGAGTTAGATATTTCTTGTTGGGTACCTATGATATGTTTCCTTATAATGTCTAGTAAGTGGTGTGTTTGTTCCATAATTACCAGATGACGTATGTAGTATATAGTTGTGTGTGTAATGTATGTGTGTATATGTATGCGCATTGAACAGTTTACAATACTGACATGATGCCACGTTTGAATTTGGGCAGAGAATCCGAAAAAAATTCAATGTTTGATTTTAGACAAATATCATTAAGAGTATGAAGAGCTATATAATGTTATTTTATATATATATCATTTATTTATTTATTTTTTTATTTTATTTTTTTTTATATTAACTCCACACAGGAGGCCCTGAAGAAAATAATTTCCCTCAGGGCCTATGTCATCTTTGGGGATGCTGTGTGGAGGGTCTTTTTGTAGAGAGGAAGGAGTGAACATGGGTCTAGAAGAGTCCCATATTGTAGGAGGGAGGAAACACAGAGGCCGGCAGTTCGTTCCACAGCCGAGCTGTTGAACTTAAGAACGAATCGTAGAAGCGACCCGTTCTCATGTGACAAATGTCAACCGTGTACAAATGTTGGGCGCGCGTTTGGCGTGTATCCCGACTACGCACCGGTGCCGAAGGGATCAATGACGCTAGTTCCTCAGAGCATCTTCCATTGTAATACCGATAGAACAAGGACAGCATACCTACCTGACGTCTGTGCTCTAAAGATTGCAGTCCGTTTGTTAAGATTGGGGAATCTATCAAACGGACCGCCCGTTTTTGCACAGAGTCAAGGGTTTTTTCAGGTATTTAGGGGCTCCGGACCAGAGATGGCTGCCAAATTCGACAGTAGGGCGCACTTGCGATTTGTACAGGGTCAGCAGTTGTGTACTATTAAAGTATCTGCGGGCTCTGTACAGTACGCCCAGCTTCTGAGAGGCCAGCTTTACTCTGGCTTCGATGGAGCCCCCATACCTGAGATGGTCACTTATAGTTACATCAAGCATATCAATGGAAGGCCTGTTCGGAAGATTGCTTCCGTTGAAGGAGACTAGGTTATAATTTAGATCCCTTTTAGACGTAATCAGACAGGTTTGGGTCTTTGAAACATTAAATTCGACGAGATTATTTTTACCCCAGGAGGAAATACTCTCGAGATAACAGTCCATTCTCTGCTTCAAAGCCCTCCGAGCCGTTGGAGTTTGTGTGCCCTTTGGGGGCTTGTCAAACAAAAAGCTATCATGAACTGTACTGTCATCTGCGTAACAATGAATCGGTGCACATGTCAAAAGGTCATTGATGTGCAACAAAAACAAAGTCGGAGACAGAACCGATCCCTGTGGGACGCCAGCATTTATAGAGTGTGAAGATGAGGTGAAACCGTCAGCATCTGCCTGAATCGACCTATCCCTTAAAAAGTCAGCAATCCACGTACACAGGGATGCGGGAAATCTGTAAGAAGGCAATTTGTTGACAAGTCCTCGGTGCCAGACCCGGTCAAAGGCCTTGGATATGTCTAGTGCGACCGTTTGGGTCTCACCGTGACGTTCCAGGCACCGCCCCCAAACATGCGACACATACGCGAGAAGATCACCGCACGAGCGGTTCCGCCGGAATCCGTATTGACGGTCGTTGATAATTTTGTTCTTCTCGAGGTATGTGAGCAGTTTGTCGTTGATCACACGTTCCATCACTTTGGACAGAACTGATGTGATCGCTATGGGGCGGTAGATGGCCGGGTTGGAGCGGTCACCTTTCTTGGGAATAGGGTGAATGACCGCTTTTTTCCAACCAGAGGGCACAGTGCCACACTTCAGGGACATTTTGAAGAGCTTTGTCAAAACTGGAACTATTTCCGCAGCACACCTCTGCAATACCAGGGCAGGTATTCCATCAGGTCCACTAGATTTGTTAACATCGAGCCCCCGTATAACGTGGAGTACATCCCGATGCCGGATCCTCAGCTTTTTCATATAGAAGCCGCAGTGAGGAACCGACGGCGGAACAGCACCTCCGTCGTCAAGGGTCGAGTTTTCCGCAAACATTTTCCCTAATAGGTTAGCCTTTTCGGTGGCGGTGTTTGCTAGTGAGCCGTCAGGTCTGGTAAGAAGTGGCAAACTGGGTTCGCAAAAATTCCGACCTATTGAGCCCGCAAGCGACCAGAATGCTCTGCTGCCATGCGGGCAGGCAGCCAGCTTTTTGCTGATCTGCAGGTCGTGTTCGAATTTTGACCTATTAATGATTCTCTTGCATTCCTTTGCCGATTTGTTGTATGCTGATCTGCTTTCGGACGTTCGAGATGTGTTGTAGGCTCGGTAAGCCGCGTTTTTTCGTCGAACTGCTTCGGAGCATTGTCGACTGAACCACGGCTTTGAGCCCACACCAGTTTCTTTAGTAGTCGATTGTATGAAGCCATCCATCGCCGATTTGATGACTTCACCAATCTCCTGGGCACACCTTGAAGGGTCCGAAGTCCGAAAACAAACAGCTGACCACGGAAAAGCGTTAAAATGGGCCCGCATGCCGAACCAATCTGCTGACCTATAGTGCCACACTTTTCTCCTCAGCCTCTCATTGGTTGGTCTGGGGTTAACGGGGATTGATGTCGTCACCAGGCAGTGGTCAGATGATCCCAGAGGCGCTGTGACGTCAATCTTATAACCGTGTGGCACAGTAGTTAAGAATAGGTCTAACAGATTGGAGCGGTGAGTCTGGACATCAGGAACCCTTGTAGGCTCCTGAACTAGTTGCTCTAATCCGTAGCAAATGGCAAAGGATTCCGCCTGTCGGCCAGCCGAGTCCGTTGGGCCTGAGAACTTCAACCATGGTTCGTTATGAACATTGAAGTCCCCCAGAACAATAAACTCGGCCGAAGGGTAGCGGGGCAAGAGATCATCAATAGTATCGCTCAAATGTTTAAAGAGTTCGGAAGTGTCTGATTCGCTATGGTTCGGTGAGCGGTATAGACATGCGTAGAATCTTGCCGTACTGGCAAGATTGACGCGCACCCACATTACGTCGATATATTGATATTAATCTTATATTGCATTATTTTTCTTTATATGGCAGGTAAAAAATTACACACACGGCTCTGTCCCGCTGAATTAAACAATAAATAACAATATTACATTCATCGTGAAAACACCAACAAATAGAGTGACCAATATAAGTTATCTCGGTATAAACATCAATTGCACCGGAGATAAAACTTAATAAGCGAAAATAGAAGCAAAATACAAAGTTTAAAGATAAATTCAGTTATCTGTTATCCCTCGTGCTCAAAATGAGGATGAATACAAATATAATAACGTCCTTTTCATCACTTTCCAGTAAGCCAATCTCCGCTCCTAATGCTGTCGATTGTCTGAATAACTTCAGCATCGCACTTTTCTCTCCACCATACGAAGAAGAAACATAAAGACTGCGCTTAATGACGGTGATAATAATAGGTTTTGATTTCTGTTTTATCGTTTTAATATAGCTCTTAACCCAAATATCTTGTAAATGCGATTATTTACCATAGATAAAAAATTATGACAAACCTTTTCAGCAAAATACCTAGTTCGTGAGTAAATAAGTTGCCCCCAGGTGGCGTATATCCGTTTCCGTGTAGCGCCCTTACTCCGCTCGACTGGTAAGCAAAGTAGAAGCTGGCAACCTAACCACGTTTCTTCCATTACTCTCATCCCAAGGGAAATATCTTAAACAGACGCGGTGGCGTAGGCTTTTTAAATAGCTCCTGGATTAAAGCCCCTGAAAAGAGAAAAAAACTTCACAATATAAGAAACGTCTTAATGCGATTTTTTAATGACGGCATTTTTCCGCCGCTGGTAGTTGGGATTCTGGCGACAGTGTGATTAAATTTATACAAGTATCTCGCAGGAGAATAAAAGAGATTTTAGGTTAATGAAAATTTCTTTTGTTTATTTTAAGGAATGTGATATGAATTTTAATTCTGGAATCTTAAGAGATACTAAGAATGTCGGGTTGTTTAGAGGCTTTTCGTAGGTATGAGACAAACTAATTAAACACGAGATATTTCTACCCGAAATTGCGTTAAACATGGACGAGAGAGAGAGAGAAAAAAATTTCCAACCGAGATTTATAGAATTAGGTCCGTGTTCTTATTAACTTTGAAAATAGAACATTGATATATTATTATGATTTTATGCATAAGTACTGTAAGGAAAAATAATATTTTTTTATATATTGAGATTCCAGATTAAAATTAAAATTTATAAATTAATATATATATATATATATATTTGGTAAGACTTCCAGAAATTTAAATACAAGGGCTAAGCAGCACCTACGGTGTTTCAATGACAATTATTATTCTGAATTTGAAAACAAATCATTTTTAGAAATAAATAAAGGGTTAAAATTTTTACAATCAAATACAAAGAGTTTACATTTACATGACTTTGAAATTAGAAAAAGCGTTAAATATTAATTATTAATAACCATTTTAATAGCCATATTTTAAATTTATTTTCACAAAGATAGACGTATTTATTTATTAATTATTATAATTTTATGTACAATGCACATATTTATTACTCCTTAATTGTGTTATGTTGATTCAAAAGTTTTTGATGTATGCATGAATGTGTTAGTTTGTAAAAGTTTTTGTTACATACATACATTAATGCAACAGTAATAAATTTTATGATATTTTTACAATTATTTTTTTTATAATGATAACTAATTAATTACCGCTCGTTGTAATATTTTTGGTATACTGGTTTATCTATTCTTAAATTGTTAATTTTCATTATAAGTTCGGGGGCTACGTATCACAGGGGCATAACTACAAAAAGTGGTATTTTGAGTTAGGCTTGGTTTCGGTAATGCCATAATCGTATTTATTAGTGACGCGAAGCTCTATCTGATATATATTTACTCTATTTAAGAGATACAGCTGAGATATGAGCATTCCAATCAATTTCAGTGTTGCCTAGCTCCCGAGCAGCGATAGACATGAGTAAGCGGTGACAAAAAAATAACACCTTCAAACCACGATACAAAAATTTTATATTATGTAAAAATATGTTTACATATTTTTAAGATGGAAGAAGCAGTCGATTCGCATACATATACATTATAAAATTACTAAAATACACTACAAATGGGACTATTTTATAGGACAAAATCAAGACAAAATAATGAACCGAAATGTGTTCAAACAACTTTGAAAATATATTATCTCATCAAATTAATAACTTGTATTAAAAAAACTCCTTTTTCAAAAACATAAATATTCTTCGGACAGTAACCACAAACAAATGTGGAAAACTTTTAATTTGGCCATACATAATACTAAAAAACAAAGAACATAAAGTACATTAATTCTGAAAAAAAATCTTTCGAAAAATTTTCACAAACCTTTTAACCCGAAATAACAAGTAATCGAAAATTTACAGAATTAAAAAAATATTATCAGGTTTTGAAACAACAGAAATATTAAAAATAATAGTAAACATGAAAAGAGGTTCATCTCTTGGATTCGATTATATTACGGCAAAATTTCTAAAATCTAAAATACATAAAGTCATTCAATAAAACCCATTACTCATTTGATAAATTTAAGTTTAGCCAAAGGGAATATTTCCAACAAACGACAAAATAACAATAATTTCACCTATTTATAAATCTGGAGATCCACGACAAGTAACTAAATATCGCCCAGTCTGTCTAATTTCAAACATTGGAAAGATCTTTTAAAAAATTGTGAAAAAACAATTGGTTAATTTCCTGGAAAGTAATAAAATTAAAACATAAAAACCAGTTCGGTTTTATAAAATCACTCAGCAGACAAGACGCTATTCTTAATGTAGCTTCTTGCATTTACGAATCATTATCAGGAGAAATTATTGATCAAAATCTGAAATGGAAAGACCAAATATGCCAAGTTGTAAGAAAAAAAAAATTAATAAACATACTTTTAAGAATCAGAAATATTTGTCGATAAAAAAACAATATTAAATATACTACGCCATAGTCCAATCAACTTTACACTACGCTATTATTAGTCGGGGTTCAGCAATAAAACTAACCTTCTCCCACTAGGAGTCGCACAGAGAAAAATAATTAAAACCACATTTAAAGAAAACACAGCCACTACCCAACAAAGCGCTTATTCGAAGAATTTGAAGTACCTTCATTTAAAATCTGTACTCTAAAAAAGTATTATTCAAATCATAAACGAAAAAGACAAGTACCTATTTTTTACTGAAAACCGAACTTGACTTAAATATATTTATCCATGCCCGAAATTAAATACTTAATTTGCCCAAAATTTTTGTACTTGCCAAGGAAGAGTTTTCTTCAATTAAGTACCGAAGAAACTAGACGCATTAATGACAAAATCCAAACATTGAGCACTTTGAAAAAATAATTTAAAAACAAACTTAAAAAAAAAACTCTTTCCACATGAATTACTTTTAGAAATAACCCATTACACCCATTTTCTGTAGGAAGTATATTACCTATCTACTTTAACTACTTACATTTATATCTACCAAACATATAATGCAACAGTTTTTTTTTTACTTTCTCACTGTAATGTACTTACTATACCACTGTAGTGTAATACCAATTATATTATTAATTACTTATAAATAACTACAGTAAAGTACCGTGTACTACTCTTCCAAACAAAAGCTAACGCTTCTACGGAAGAGTAGTATTCTAAAATGTTAATGTGTAAAAACCCAATGTAAATACGATTTTATGTGTAATTTCTTTATTTCTTTTTTTTTATTTATTTCGATTTTTGTGAAACCCCCGCCTTTATTCTGACAAAGAAATCTGGTGAATTTAAATTATTAATTTGATTTAAAAGACTCGCTACCTGTACTTCTTTCATTGTTTTTAATCTGATAATATAAAAAAACTCGTACTACAATCATTATAAGCAGAAGATGTTGGTTGCGTAATAACAGAGAACTTTGACAGCAGAGGAATTTATTGTAGGGTAGGGCGGGGCTAGTTGAACATGATTTTGCTAATTTGACCCCAGACTCGAAACTCTTATAGATATTGTTGTTTTTTCAATTTATTAAGATAGCTTCATTATCTGGCTTTATAATTTTATTCATGAAATTATATAATACATTGATCTTATGGAAGATATTTTAATTTTCACGCAGAAGGAGAAATGGTTCAACTTGCCTCATAGGAGGGGTTAGTTGAACCACCCCACGGGGCTTGTTGAACAATATAGTGTCAAATATGTATTATCATTCACACGCATGGTTTTATAAAACAAATTGAGTTATTTAAGCAAATTTATTGAAATAATGAAAAAATACAGAATTAGGTAACGATTAATTTATTTAAAAAACGAGTATAATAAAAAAGGTATGTTTTCTTAGAATTATTTAATCGATAAAATCGGAAAATAAACATTGGAATAGTTCCAGATGTGCACTTTTGGCGTGCCCAGAGCAAGAACAAAACAGAACCAGAGCAGAACCCACTCTTCTCCTGGAAAGCTCTCTGAATAAATCTCATCACAAATTAGGCAAGCATATTCTTCATAATTGTCGGATGATGAGTCTGACAATGTGAAGACTTTTTTCGTAATTGCCTTGTTTTTCGCCTTATGTGTTCCTGTCTTTTGCTTCTTAGATTGCTCTTGTGCAAGAGAATCCTTTCAGGAGTGTCTGTTAAAATAGTTGCTCTTCTTTTCTTCCTCGCTGTTTTCTAGGCCCTGACTTTGGAAATGGTCTAACGGTCTCGGGTGAAAAGTAAACGCCACTTCTAGATGTAGATGCTACAGTGTTGTTGTTGATATTGGGAGAAACATTATCTTTTCCTGTTGTCGGTATACCGTGTACGCATCTAGAAGGTTGAAAAAAATCGGTATTATTGATGTGTTGAAGAGTGAAATAAATACACTACTTATAAAATTACAGTAAGGAAACTGAATGGGGCAAGTTGAACCAAATGGTTCAATTAGCCCCACTCGTGTTTTATTACAAATTTCATCGGATAACTCATATACCACTAAATGTATTAGAATTTTACAATTGACAAGATAAAGTTAAGTAAACACCAATTTCAAATGGACTTACCTTGACTTGGTACCTTTTTCCTTGGTATCTATTTTCAAAAAAGCAGTCGATCGTCTTTTTTTACTTTTGGAGCAAAAATCGCACAAAATCCCCGTACACACGCTACGGATTCCATGTGCCTACTGAATGCTTGGTGGCGCGGTCCCCACACTTCTAGCTTGCTAGAACATGTTCAGCATTCTTCGTAAGTCTTTCGGCTCCGAAGATATTGGCGTGGCCCAACAAGCCCCTTGGTTCAACTAGCCCCGCCCAACCCTACCCACGATGTCTGCACCTGACGCTTTTTTTAAATTCATTGATCTTGACTAGGCACTGACCGGTTACTGTTTAGTTCAGCTTTTGGCCACCTGCTCAAATAGGTTTGTAGAAGTCTAACCAATTTTTTCACCTTCGAATTACAGGCTTAAGTGTTCTCTGGAAAGCAACACGATAAAAATATAATTCCCTTGCGATAAAACGCGGAGAAACCAGAAAAAATTGTTATCTGAAATACTTCAAATTCCATTCGGAGGCGCGTTTTGAAGGTGTGAGGATTTTATCCGGCAAATAATGGTTCGGGAAGCCCGAGCTCCCACCTTTGTTCGTCCTTTTGTGCCTCTAATGGAATTACTGGCCTGAGACCAGAGTACCCGAATTGTTCCCGGCCGCAGTCGCTAGTTTTGAGGTGGAACGTCCCGTTTCGGGAACTACTCAAGAATCCAATATGGGAGGAAAGTGCTGATACGTTTTTCGTGCGAATAAAGAAGTTTGTTTTTATGGCAAAGATATGTATTCTTACTTAGCTACATGATTTCAATGGTATTTTCGAAAATTTTATATAACTTTAATATAATATTATTAACGTATGAAGTTTTGATATGTCAAATTTCAAAATTAATTTTCAAGTTTTGTAAAGGTTCTATTAGAGTTCCGATACTAAATCAATATCGGCCTTTTGTTTTACACAGCTGAAATAATAACAGAACTTGAAAATTAACTTAGAAATTTGGTGAATTGTTCAAATTCCCTGAAACAACGGGCCATAAAAAAAATCAGGTGATTATAATTGAAAAAGGAATTGTTAATTGTTAATTCAAAATTATAAAATTTTAATAAAACGAATGAAAATATTAACAATTACCGAAACCTTTTGAATCAAAACGTAAATAATTTTGAAAGAATTTGATATTTAGAATACACGTTTCTATTGTATAGGCATAGTTATAATAAAGTATAAACATTTTATTCTAAATGAGAAAAATATTCTTTTTTCCAATGACGAATTTATCTTTCCAATGACGACCAAATAACACATCTCTGCATTATAGAAAAAAACTTTTATAATAAATCGATATTCCGGTCAGGTCAGTCCTTCAGAGGCTCCAATTGAATATAATTTTTGTGGCTAGTAGTGTCCTTCCGGGGCTTGGAGGGTTAAATGAATTAATTAGAAGGACAACTAAGGGATTTTCTGTGCGGAGCTTACAATAAAAAAGAGCTTACAAAAAAAAATCGATATTGATCCCATCACCCACATTGTTTTGACCATACATTGTCAGGTAATGCATTATTATTTCACATTACAATAAAATCCTCCGCCGCTCATCTCATTAGGGAATTCCTGTATCGAGATGAGCAGCTTAATAATTATATTTAATCAAATAAGTAAAGTACATACTACACATAAATACCTGTCACACTTAATCACAAACACGTTAACACCTCAGCACAGGTTCTCCTAGTGAGGTGTTCACGTAACATACAATATCACCCACACACAGTTTTACCTATATCAACCTATGTTCTTTATTTTTTATACCTTTTATCTGTACTTTTTTCTCTGTACTACAATATAAACCACTGTAATCATTTGTAAAATGTGTATTCAATAATAGACATAAATAAATAAACATACATAGATGTGATTTATGACAAAAGCCAGGACATGGGTAATCTAAAATCACTACTCTCAAATAATATTGAGTGTTTTACCATTTTCTTGAATAGATTTAACGACCCTATCGTTTTCATATTTTCACTAAACATATTATAAAGCAACGAAGCTCTATAAGAAAAACTCTTTGTCCAAATGATGTTCTGATTTTCACCGGCTGATACGTTAAGAAAGAACCCAATCTAGTGTTGCGCACTTGTTGTGATCTTTTGGCAAAATCAATAATGTTGAAAATTTTACAGAAGGCCTCTATTATGTAAAATTGCCTTACGGACAATATTTTACTTTCATTTTTTAATAACTGAATACAAAAAAAATTACGAAACAAATGAAAAAATTACGAATACAAACAAAAACATTATCGTTATGTGGAAGCATTGATTGAACAAGCGCGTAATATACAGTTTTTAATGTAACTATGTCCAATATATTTCTTAGAGTCTTGAATATGTAGGCTAGCTTTCTTATTTCGTTTGTTAATATAGTTGTATGCTTGTACCAATTTAGATTTCTATCAATTATTGGGCCAATATATTTGATATTTACTACTCTTTCAAAAGGTATGTCAATTACACTCCTGCATTCAACAATTCATTTTTAAGGAACAGAATAATATAAAATAAAAATAATTTAAAAATGTCGCTAGAAGAAAGGTATTTTTCGCTCGAATAATCGCGTAGACCACAAGGTTCTCCTCGGCCGAATTTCGGCCGAACGACATATTCGTAAACAGGGAATTTTTATCTAAATTCTGACATCGATTTCATTCGTGTGGCCGATGAGATATTTTGCCGCATCTGGAGGATACCTACAATGTCATTTGTTAGGTACTTCTCCCCACACAAAAGTTTGCCAAACGATTTTTTTTTTCATAACAAATTTGCAATCAAATTTTGCCGTTAGTTTTGGTAATGTGGCACGTCGGATATTTTCATCCCAAAAATGACACCGGAAGTCGTCGCTTTCCAGGACTCCTCCTGGGCCGAAATCTGGATGAATGCGTTTTTTTAACTAATCTTATTTGGGGTTAAAGCTCAGTACTTATTTGGTTCATGTGGCCTATGGGATGGGATTTTTACGGTCATCGCTTGGACTATTAATCCCGCCTCACACTTGGCATAATTTGTTTCTGAATTTTGTATTTATACAACATACTGTATTCACTTTCGATATTTTTTGTAATTTGTTCGTTGGATATCAAGTCAGTTTTCTGAAAACAACAAAATGTTTCATTAATCTTTGACAACTTTTTTTTTCTATCACAACACAAAACAGCGAACAGCGACAAAAAATAATATTATCTTCTATTTTTGTGACAAATAGACATAATGATATTCTCACTGGGATCTCCCGTGCTGAGGATTTCATTAAAATATTGTTGAAATTTAGTAGTGATTAAGTAATAATTATTACATTTTATAATTTTCTTATGAAATAATAATAATAATAATTTTATTCCAGAATGTGGGGGGGTTAGTGCAATCCCACACGTCCCATATAGATATACATTTTTTTTTGTATAATAGATATAATAAATTAACAAATAAGGACAACTACGCAGGGTGTGGTCTTGAGTGCACTTGGGCCCAGCGCTCACTCAGGAGTGGCGCTTGGTGCTGGTAGGCTGCGGTCACCACCGTGTTGTCGGAGGCCATTAGCCGCATCCTGGCTCCAGTGACCCGGTGTCTCATCAGGCCGGCAAATCCATTCAGTCCTAGTTCCGTGAACATTGTCGATGCGCTGCTGTATCTTCGGTATCCAAATATTATTCTATAGGCGTCCTTATATTGAATTCGGAGTCGTTACATCGAGCAAGTTCGGTAGTGACACCATGTCTCACACGTGTACAGGCCAATAAATACCATATATAAATCCCAACCATGATGTTTTTAGTGCGGTTGAGTGGTTTCAGTCTCAGTCTGTATTTTATGACATTAAATTTTTTTATTTCTGATCTCCCTATATTTTGAATCCAGCTTTTTTTTGAGAATAAGATATTCTTATATTGTTGTGATTTTTGAATGAGAGTGGGATTTTTTTGCGGAAATGTTCTATTTGGATTATTTATTGAATATATTTTTGACCCTTAGTGTTTCTTATGTGCGTCAGTTATTTCTGTTATCTTCTTGAAAATAATCTGTGTTCGAGGTGATTTTTTGTGTTTTGTATTTATGAATATAAAGGAGTATTGTTTTAAAATAAAGTTGATTAATTATATTAAGATTGTAGAGATTTTGTAAGTGATAATTCTAACAGGGACTTTCAGAACGACTTTTTGTTTTCGAATTAGTGATTTCATGATATTGTAATATGCACTGCTCTATCCATTATATATAATAATACCATTTTCTAACAGTGATTGGCAAAGAGCCATTTACGTCAATGGTTATGTATTTTTTTAATATTGCTTTTCATGAAATTTGAAAAAAGTCTCTTTTAAATCTGACACAATGTGGTTAGGAACAATAATAATAATTATTATTACCATGTTATTGTTGGATATTTTTTCCGACGGGCGAAAAACATTTTTTTTTTCAGAATTGTGTCAGGATTTGTTATGATAAAAAATTACAAAGGAAATCGTGGCCAAGTGTTCAGAACGCCATATCTTTACGAAACACTAACACTTTCTTTATGATCTCGCCATTGTCTCTCAACTCGTTCGCACAAAAACTACTGTTGTTGATTCCACAAACAGAAATGTAAAGAAACCGAATTCTTCCGATGATGATGTAAAAATAGAGGTTTTGACACTTACTTATTATCTTATAATAATATTACATAATCGTCGCTGTGTTAATATCACCTCAAGAGGCGCATCATTTTGTTTTTAGTATAATATAGTTTCTGAACTCAAACTATATGAATGATCAGATCATTCCAAGAAATAGGACCCTGAACGGTAAAGTTTTTTACTCTTTATGCGTGATAGTTGTTAAGGCTTCAGAAGGAAATCTCAATGTGTGGTGAAGCTACAGACAAATGTTCCATATATATTAATAAATTAACTTTAAAAATATTTTTATTTGAACTTACAATAATTGAATTCACATTTCTGAAAAAAAAAGACAACACATTGTATCTCCACATTTTGGCAAAAACGAGTTACTTATACTAAGGAGAAATCAAATTAAGAAAAAAATGATTTCAACGTGGTGAATTTTGTTTACCTCGAAATATTGATTTATAAGAATAATAATAATTATACAACATTTATGGAGTGAAGTTGTATGCTATTTCACTTCGAGTGCGCTGTACAATAATGAACTTAAAATAATAATTTAGTATTCAGTGCTCTTAATTACTCCTATAGTGCTCCTTGCAAAGTAATCATCAAATAATATAACACAAAAATGTACAGTATATATAAACCAATAAAAGGATTACAAACTTTGGCAATAATAGTGTTATATTAGCACAGAACAATAATAATAACTAACGAGACATAAGAATATACAAAACATACAATGTGATGACAAGAAAACAAATAATTATCAATAGTAGTGCTATTGTAGCACATAAAAACTAAGAACATTAAAACTGAAATATAATTTTAGACAGGAGGTAGTTTATGTTCAGAAATAAGAATATTCTGAGTTGATATTAAACATAAAAATACAATA
Source organism: Hesperophylax magnus (assembly GCA_026573805.1). Classification (NCBI taxonomy): domain Eukaryota; kingdom Metazoa; phylum Arthropoda; class Insecta; order Trichoptera; family Limnephilidae; genus Hesperophylax; species Hesperophylax magnus. The sequence goes on along the minus strand of JAIUSX010000210.1, from coordinate 93,828 downwards.
ATGAGGAAACTGATACAAAAAATTACTGGAATCTTCAGAATATGGCTTATTATAAAATATTGATAAGAAATTAAGATTGATGAAGGATAAGATTTTTAAAATAAATTTGTTTTTAAAGTCCGTTTAAGTTCAGCCAAATTCTGTTTATTTGGTTATAAATTAATTATAAGTGAGTTTAAAGAAAATAAAATGAGATAAAAATAAATCTGATATATTTTGAATGACACTTCTCTTTCTTAACTCAAAGATAATAAAATAATTTATTTATTTATTTATTTTTCCATGTTCTCCGTAAAACGGTTATTCACCAATACATTATGGAGAAGATTACAAATTAGACAAAAAGTATAGCAAAACACATAAAAAGGTCAGTTTCACTACTTTGTGACATACGTCAAAAGATAATTGTTAAACTGCCTGTAGGTTACGTTAAAAATGTCGATGGTCAATGCAGACTCGTTGAGCAGTTCAGTCGCTCTGTTGACTGGGGCGTTCTGATAGGCAGAAGTCCTCGCTTTTGGAGCATAAAAAAGGGTATGGGACCTTCCACGAGTATACTTGTCTGGAACATATAAGTTAATCTCTTTCAAAATAGGTGGATTATGTATAGTTCCAGAGATTATCTTAAAAAAATGTTTTCCTAAAAATATTTTTCGGCGGGCTTCTAATGTATTAAGATCGAGCATTCCTGCTAAGAATAAGGATGGATACAGGAAAGGGTAGTACATATATTCCCTCATATATAGGTAACGCATGAATCTCTTTTGTACTTTTTCTATTTCGAGAATATGGTTTTGCTCAGAAGGGGCCCAAATAATGGAGCTATATTCCAAGATACTGCGAACAAGTGCTTCATACGTTCTTCGGATTGCGATTCCGTTGGTAAATGATCTTGAATTACGAAGAACAAATCCAAGCATTTTGTTGGCACGGGAGACAATATCAGATATATGGGATTTGAAAGAGAGATTTGCTTCAAAAATTACGCCAAGGTCTCGAATCTCATTTTTACGTGTTAATTCATGTTTATTAATGTGGTAGGGGAACAGGAATGTATCTTTGGACCTTGTAAATGTAACGATACTGCATTTCTGAATACTGAAGGGTAAGTTGTTCAGTTCCGACCATTTGACAAGAGAATCAAGATCGTTCTGCAGAAGAATGGAATCGATGTAACTTTTGATTGCTTTGAAAAGTTTTATATCGTCAGCAAAAAGGAGATATTTTGAGTGGTTTATAGTGTTGCCAATGTCATTGATGAATAAGAGAAAGAGAAGGGGTCCTAGATTCGATCCCTGGGGAATCCCGGAGTTAGTTTTGTATTCGTGAGAGATATGGTGTCCGTAACTGACATACTGACGACGATTGCGTAAGTAGCTAGCCACAAAAGCGAGGAAATTCTGAGAGAATCCGATGTCACTTAATTTTTTTAATAAAATATCATGGTCGACTTTATCAAATGCTTTCTCGAAGTCTGTATAAATCACATCAACAGGTACAAAATTTTCAAATGAATTATTAATATAGGTAATGAGATTCATAAGATTCGTTGAAGGTGACAGTGTGGGACGAAATCCGTGCTGATTTTCGGTGAGTGCGTGTTTTGTTTGGTTATATATCTGTGAATAAATTATGGTTTCTAAAAGTTTTGCGGGTGCTGACAACACAGCTACAGGTCTGTAATTATCTATTTCTGACTTTTTTCCTTTTTTATGTATAGGCGTTACTTTCGTTAGTTTCCACATTTCCGGAAAGATATTTTTGCGAAGTGATAGGTTAAAAATATGTTTTAGAGGTTGAACAAAATAACTTGCATATCTTTTGAGGATTATAGGTGGAATACAATCTGGGCCGACGGAGTATTTAGGTTTTAGCTTATGGAAAGCTGTAATAATATCGTCATCGTTAATTTCATGAATTTGTACAGGTAAAAAGTTAAATGACGATGAAGCTATAGAGGATATGTCAAGTTTGGGGATATTGTCGCTAAATACTGATTGAAAATAGTGTGCGAAACCTGCGGCGATCTCAGACGATCCATTATATTTATTGTCTTTGTAGTCCATGTGGTTAAGTTTGTCAGAGCCGCGGCGTTTATCGTTAGTGTAAGACCAAAATCGAGTTGGGTCTGTTATTATACTGTTCTCGGCCTCACGTGTAAAGTCAGTGTAGGCCTGACCAATTAACCGTTTGATTGATTTTCGCAAAGTTTTAAAGTTAGCTAAGGCATGTTCGGATTTTGTTTTTTTCCAAAGATAGTGCATTTTAGTTTTTTCTCGTATGAGGTGAATGATTTCCCCATTAAACCATTTCGGATATTGTCTAACATCTTTGAGCATACGTGTAGATCTTTTCTTAAAACAAATGTTGAAAATATTATTGAGCTGTTCATAAAACATTTCGACAGCTAGATTTACGTCAAGGCAATCGTAATGATTCCAGTGATGTTGTTCTAAGGCATTCTTAAGTGTGTTATCTGAGCTTTCGTGGAAAATCCAACCCATGTTTATGTCTGGAGGCAATGTGTCTGTTTGTATATGTGATTGAGTTGTGTAATCGAATGTGAATGAAAGTGAAGGGTGATGAATATCCTCTCTGACTAATGGGGAGTCATGACGGCAGATAACAGCATTTTTAGAATTTACATTACTTAATACTAGGTCTAACATGTGTGCATTTATGTTATAAACAGTGTTGAATTGTGTTAAATTATAAAAAGAACAAAAGTAATCAAAAACGTCAATTGGGTTTTTCCCTGAGGGGAAGTTAAAGTCACCGAAAATAATAATATTTTTTGATTGTAACTTTACACTTTCACTTATAGTTTTGTCGTAAAATAATTGATACTGTTCAGATGTTGTATTTGGAGGAAAATATACAACACATATATAAATGATGATATTTCTATGCGATACTTTCACCCACAAGTCTTCACCTTGGGTTTCTATGCAGTCCATTCTTTCCGCGTGTGAGTGGCTGTCAGCTCGGAGGGCTAGGAGAGTCCCTCCTCCGCGACTGCCTCTATCCTTCCTGTAGACGTGGTATAGGTTTTCGAATAGCTCCGACGAAAAGGTGCTTGAAGTTAGCCAAGTTTCGGTAAGAGCAATCATAATAAATTCTTAAACACCCATAAGACACTGTCTGGCAGATAATCGGCGGTTATCTTGATCCAAAAAGAAAGCAAGGTAAATGTAATTGAAATTCACTAGTTTGACATAGAAACGCATAGTAAGTTTGAACCAGTGGAACGAACTGACGGAGAAAGGAGTAAAGATGGTAAAAAAGTAAGATACGCTTCGGTAAGGTTACCGGGTCTTGTCAAAAGTCGAAAATACTGCGACGTAGGTATGTCTGAATGCCAATGAATAAGGAATGTAAGTTAGTGCACACATTAAGATTTTCTATAATTTCTGCCTACCTCTGTAGTAGAGCGTGATGGCTAGTAAATTGATTTTTTTAGCGCTGCATCCTCCACAGTTTGCCTTTCTCTGAATTCTTCCTGCCGAGCTTGCGCCCAAACGAGTGTTATAAAATGACAGAGCAACATTATTTCTCCTAAAAAGCTGCTCAGTACAAAAGCATCATTTTTCATTTCATTCAAGATACTTTTATGTGATATTATGGAAAGAAAAGAACGAAATAACACTCCCACCTCTTCAGTTTATTATCTTGGCGTTGTAAGATATAATTTCACATTATAAAGATATCATATTTGTTATCTCCATGCCTTTTTGTCCGTATTTAATTCAGTACCCTTACATAAAAAAAGATTTTACTACTTGGTACCTACTAACACATTTTAATTTTTTGTTAGTGCCTTTTTATAACAATATTTTGTGCCTCTTGGCCACATTTTATAATGAATAAGGTTATATTAAACAAAACCATTTTAATATCGATGATTTCGAAATGTTTGCAAACGTCTAAATCAGAAGTTCTCAACCTTATCTGGCTCACCACCTACTTTTCACGTATGTTTTTAAACTCCCGTCAAAAAAATATAAAAAATATGACAACATGGATATAGCGCCGCAGGCGAAAAAAAGTTTAACCGAAAACTACATGTTCTGAAATATCACGATCAACCGGTTGGTGGTGCAGTGGTAGTGATTGGTTCCCTCTAAGGTGTTGCAGGTTCGATTCTCTACATTGGCTATTTAGTACTCCATCATTGAACAAGCTAATTTTTCCACAATAACGATGAAATTTGGTGGATTTTCGACATATTGAGATTGAGAGATAAGTAAAATGCAGTTTTTAATTTCTCTGACCGCCATTTCAGGCCTTTCGTCGCCCCCTTGAAGGATTTCACGCCCTCCATTTTCCCTTGAGGTCAACACCGCCCTCCCGGATCTTATTAACGCCCCCGTTGGGAATCACTGTTGAAAAAGTAAAACATTAGTATGAACGGTAATAAAATGGTATAATAAGAACGTTTTTTTTTTATGTGAGTAGGTATAAAATGCCTATAGATTTGTCAAAATATTTCGGCAACTCAATAATAACATTTTTTTAAACATATTGATTTTGTCAGTTGCGTAATGGGACGATATCTGATTCAAATAACTTATAAGAAAAATGAAAAATGACCCTGCAATAATTAGGTCCAATAGCCGCGTAGTTAGAGGCGTTGTCCCAGAAAGAAAGAGATCCTGGGTTCGATTCCTAGTTGAGACCAGTAGATTTTTTATTTTTCTGTGTCTTTACACATATTATCTTCTTCTTCAAAGATAGCTCATAGGAAGCATATATTTTTTATATTGATACACAACACAACACACATATCCACCAGCGAATAGTGGTATTAATATAACTATTTTTATGAAATGGAGAACGCCGTTGATATCGTGGATATGAATAAATTGTTCAATCGTTAGTTCACCTGCCCATAAAAGTATAGATAGATAGATATTTACAAGAACATTAATTTTGATAAAGCTTTGCTAAAATGAATACATTTGTGGATCTCGGAGGAATATGACACCACGTCCCATTTCATGTTTACAGAAGAGCAGAAATAAGTTTTTATGATGAAATATTAGGATTATATCGACTACCAAAAACATTTTTTAAAACCCTTTTTATTATTCATCGTTTCTTTAAAGAGTTCAAAAATAATGACAGAATTAAATCTTTATTTAACAATACCAATATTTTGTTAAGGTATAAGTTTTGTTTTCATATCAACATTTTTTTTAAATTAGATCATTAATAGTTGCCATGAGTGAGATTGAGCAAAAAGGCAAATATTGTTTTAGAATATCGCTTACAATTATAGTAGGTAGGTACTCCATTGTTATTGAGCCTTACTATCTCTTGCCTGGTTATACAGGGTTTTCCAATAAGAGGTGTTATTTTGAAGAGCCCGCTATTTAAGGTAGATGTTACATTTAAAGCTATCATTTTTTTACATTCGACATGTAAAAACTACGCTTTTAATAAACATGGAATAATACACGCTTCAACAACGCATTGAAATTATTAAAATTGACTTGAGTGAACCTCGGTGGCTTCGTCAACAAGCAAAATTGTTGCATCTGTTGCTCGGAAAACCTAAGAGTTATTGTTGAAAAGCCTCTTTATCCCAATGTGTGACTGTTTGGTGCGGTTTATGGTCCGGCAGAGTAATTGGACTTGACTTTTTTGAAAATGAGGCTGGAGCAACAGTCAATCAGCAACAATCCACGGTGAATGGATTGCGCTATCGAGAGATGATTAATGATTTTTTATGGCCGGAATTGGATGGTATTCATTTGGACAACGTTTACTTTCAACAAGACGGCGCTGCGTGCAACACAAGCAACGTAACCATTGATCTTTTACGATTGAATATCAAAATAACCCCTCTTATTGGAAAACAATGTACATTATTTACAGTCATGAGAATAAAACCACTTTATTTTATTCATATTTCAACGGGTTTTAATAATCCTCAGTAGAATGACGTGAAAATACTGTATCCTATCACGAATCCGTCTATTTCCGGTTACTTTTCATATCAAAAGACGCGATAATCTCGTCCCAAATATGAAGCGCATACAGCCCGATCATATTTTCTGGTTATTTATTTTCTCGCGATTTTTGGCAATATCCGCTCCCGTATCAAGATTTATACATGGCATCGGTGGCTCAGCAGAAAAGGAAGATTATTTATTTAAAAAAAATCACAATATGGACCCAATATATCCGTAGCATACCACTTTGGAAAATAAATAAGCCACTCAGAGCCTCGTATCTTTCGAGGAACTGAACCCTCTCAGAAGGTTAAGAGATGATCGCGTAATAAAGTCACAAAAAGTGCTGATATTATTTTCAGTCATTTTTATACCCCACACTGCCGTATCTATCAAAAGCTGCTCTAGACCAGTGTTTCTCAATCGGGATCCATGTGGTCCTCTTAAAAATACAATTCAAAGGTACCTTGGGGACAAAAATCTTTTGGTACAGTAATAGGTAACTTTATTCCTCCGATGTGCAGTGTGGCCATTTTCATTTATAAAGGCGATTTAATTTTTTTCTCGGTTGATTTTTTGGCAAGCGGTATTAATATAATATACAACTTGGCGAGCTGTGTCGAATGGTGCTATTGCTGATGATTTTTCGTTTAGTTAGTAGGATAAAAAAATAAGACAAACATTTTAAGGATTGTATCACTGGACAGGCCATCACATATGGTATCATGTTCGAGGTGTGTTTGCGATTTGGATTCCAACTACCAGCTTAGTGGTCAAATTTACACTAAAATAAATTCCAGATGATCATATTATTTTTTAATGATAAACTAATGTTAACAAAACAAGGTTTTTTTGCATAGCAAAAAGGTGGTTTACAGGTGAAAATATAATAAACAGTAATTGTAATTGAAAAAAAATAGATATTTTATTCAACACCTATGTACAAAAAATTTGACTGTCAAATGCGATATTACACTAAACATGAAAAGCGAATAATACGAAACCTATTACTGGAACAAGTGCAGATCCGGTGAGTCGTTTTAAACTGCAGCCTGTAGGGTGGAGATTGACTTGATGATAGCCAACCTACGATAAGAAGGCCTCCTGACGGCCTACGTGGTTGAGAGACAAGGCTCTCGACTAGCAAGTTCACCATTCAGAATTAAAACGATGCTTGAAATGGCTTTGGCCGTGTTTGTTGAACAGATGTGCATAGCCAGACACACATTCTCACGTGCTTCCTCACATTCCTCTTACTCATCTCTTTTCCCTCCTTACTACCTTAAGCCTTATGACATACCCCGATTGGAGCTGCTATAGTCTATCTGTTGTACGGTTTTAAAACATTAAAAAGATAGCGTAGTGAGAAAGTAAAAAAAAATATACCTACAAATATTATTACAAAAGGCGCCACAAGTTTCAAAAGTTTGAGAATATTTTGTAAAGTAGTGAACACTTTTATCAGTCCCACGCAGGGGATGATTGTTCGCATTTTTTAATTGATGGCAAAATTTCTCGTTTCCTCTTATTATTTATCTCGCCCCCAAAATGGAATCCAGGAGGACATTAGCTTGGTGATGGCAGTAAAATATTATTCCCACGAATGCCTTAAACAATGCCCACCGAGGCTTTAAGGCCGTGTATTTTAAGCCACATAGTTTCACATCGTGAAGGATAAAAATTATCTAGGATTTTATAAAATATTATTACATGATTTCATCACATTAATAAGTTTTCTGAGCCTTCAACGTCGTATAGCCAATACTTACGGAATGTCGAACAATAATTGACAAATCAGACAGAAATTTAATAAAAAAATATGCTTTTCATCAAAAATCTTATTTGTAATAACAGTAAATATAATATTAATATTTTGGAAATTAACATTTCTTATTCCATTGAAGAAAATGATTATTCTAATAAATTTAAAAGAAGCGTCATATTTGTTGATATCATATTTAAAATTAAGAATTAACAATACCATCGTGCAATTAATTTTTCCCATATTTTTGACATCTACCTTTTTAAATGGAAACAAAATTTCTAATGAAATTTAATTTGTAACCAAGATATTGTCTCGGACAAACTGATTTTATTTATATGGGATACCTTAAATATGACGCATATTAAATAGTTTTAACCGCTGGATTGCTTTTGGTAATATAAATGCGCCAATTTAAATGCCTCCGATTGCTTTATTGGAAAAAATTGCAATTTATCTCGTGATCTCAAATCCTACAAAAATGAAACAAACGGTAAAATACAGGTCAAATCATTGGCTATATAGCACCATAACAAATTTGTATGACTCCATGTAATAATTCTAAGTTATGGTTTTTTTAATGTTGGCGAAAAATTTAAAAAATGATGGTCTGAATATCTCGAACAATCGAGGCAAAAAAAATTATTTCGCGTGGTCGCTCCAGTGGTTGATACGTCCTGGTAAGACAAGAGATCCAGGGTTAAATTCCTGGTTGCGACCGTTATCTTTTTACTTGTCTATGTCTTGTTCTGTTTCACGTTTCGTTTAGTATTATCTTCTTCTTCAATGATTTATTACATTTATGAGTATAACTTTGGGGATCAATGGTGAGGCACGAAATTAAAGAAAGTTGTGAAGGTCACATGTGTTTATTGGTGAGTCAGTAGCCGTGACAAGGAGATGATGTAGGACAAATGTTGAATACTCCGGACGCTGCGGTGATGTGTTGGTCAAGCGCGGGTCAGTGAGTCGACGCCGGGCGCTGGTGACCGGGACTCGATGACTGTCAGGCACTGGCGAAGAACGTAGGTCTTCAGGCACTCCAGTGCTGACGAGACGGCTGAAGGTGCGGCGGACCTTGTAGGCGGTTGAACGGGAACGATGTAGACCAGTGAGGATGCTGCGGGTCCTCGTGGTGGTCATGGTAGCGTGGAAGAAGCGCTGGTCAGAGACACTGGAACCAGGGCGCTTGTAATCCGAGTAGCGCTTGCCAGGAACGGCGATCTGGACAAGGCTCTAAGATGATGTCCCGATAGAGTCCATGATGGTACGGGCGAAGCCGGGAATATTGTCCTTTGCGCTAGTAAGATTAGCGCGGATTAACACTTGTTGATCCTTGTAGGCTGACGGCGGAATGATGACTGACTGACTGACTGACTCGCTGCGTCGGGCTTATTTATACTACTCGGCCGACGGCGGCAGTAGGTAGATGGATGGCAACTAAATTCTAGGCACTCGCACAGACTGTGTGTTTCAGGAACCTTCGACAGCGTGGCAATTATGCATAGACCGTAGACTCCAAGCAGAGACTTTCCAGAGGATCCCCGGCAACCCATCTTGGTGTCGTTCTGACACCAGGTGGACCGGGAACTCTCCCTGGACTGCTTCGGACGATGAGGGACCTTTCGCTTAAAGAGTGGCAGGTCCGTTGGGATAGGTCGAGCATGGGAAGATGGACCTTTTCCTTCTTCCCATCAGTTAAACTCAGAATGGAAGGGGCCTTCCTCAAACTGGACCATCACATGACGCAGCTCCTCTCAGGACATGGGGAATTCAGGGGGAGGCTTCACAGCCTTGCCCTGTCTTCCCATCCCAATTGCGCTTGTGGCAATACTTACCAGTCGGCCGAGCACATTCTGTGGCACTGTGAGATCTTGAAGGATGCCAGAGACGAAATGATAGACGGTCTGAATGTCCCCATTAGACCGGTGTGGAACACCGATCTTGTTTCTAACAGAGTCAATTTCGAATGTCTGAGGAAGTTTACTAGGATCTGGGTTGAGAGATGGTCTGAGCTTAGAGTCGCTGACTAGCGTGATAACTGAGAACCCCTGGTGTATTGCTCCTGCTCCATGACTAATTCTTTTACAATTCTCCGATTATTGTTTATGCTATTCTGTTCTTCTTATTTTTATTATTTTTCTTTCCTTTCTGTACCAGCTGCTGCAGATGATTTTCTTTTGTTTACTTTTCTTTTAAATAACTTGTCTCTTATTTTTCTTCTTATTTTCAGTTTTCTTTTCTTATGTTTTACTTTTTTGTTATATTATACTTCACATGCTGTCCTCTTTACAGACTATGCAGATTTTATTTTTACACTTTCTACTTTGTTTTACTTAATCTACCGATGTCCTTAAGTGGCACTTTTGGATTGTTTATTGTTTTCCTTTTCTCTTTTCTTTTCTCTTTTTTTATATGTATTTTTTTTCGGTTTTTTTTTTTTTCTTTTTTCAGTAACGGCAACGAGTTTACAGGCTAGAACTGAACTCCGTTGTTTGTCTTGTATTGTTTACTTCTCCCCAATAGGGGTTGGACAACGGGCCTCGTCCCCGCATACCTTGCTGGAGCTTCTTTTATTTCCTTTTTTTTTTTTTTTTTTTTTTTTACCGGGGGACTCCGCCAATCACCTGCGCCACCCCTGAGGAGCGTTGGTGGTCAGAGGGGTGACTGTGCAGGTTGGGGTAACCTCCACCCTGCCTCCGACCTCCTGACGCTTCTTTCCCCTAGGTTCTTTAGGGTTTATCCCTCTTTTTCCCATACTTATCTTCAGGGCTCCACCGGGTGGTCGGCTAAGGGGTGTGGAAGTCCTGACCTGCGCCAGTCGCCCCAACCACCACTAATCTCTCAACAGGACTGCCAGTCGTGGTTCGGCGAAACTCCCCCGTCACTCTATTATGTCACTTATTTCTTCTTTGTGTTTACAGGTACTGGAGTGTGGGTTCCCTCCACCAACTATTTGCCTGACACTTGTTACCTGATTGTTTGATGCTTATTGTTCTGTGTTGTTCTTAGACTAGTACCTGTAAGCGCTCGCATTACCGCTTCCTAACACCGTATGCGGGACATTGAAGGTCTAGCTTCACTTTAAATTGTAGAGCCGTTTATTCAAAAAAATTAGATTCTTGCGAGAACTCCGAAGGGGTGACCATAAGTCACCTATACCGGGATGGGAAAGCGGTGGGTAACTTCAATGTAGACCGTAGACTCGAACCTTCTGGCGAGTTCTCGTAGTATCCGAGACGGAGTGCGCCATAGTATTGTCGCGAGTAGGCAAGTAGGTCTTGTAGTACGTAGGTTGTTTACGTTGCGGTTTGGACTGCAGGTACATAATTCGGAAGTAGATACTAAGTAGGTCGAGCGGTTTATTATTAATTATTTAATGTATTAATCTCGACGAAACATAACTTTCAAAATAAGTGATTCCTGTTTCTTATTCCTTTTCACGTCACTTACTATCTTATCATCTTAACAAGCACCCAAAAATCTCTGATGTACTAGGCCGTTCAACTCTTTAACAAAATCCCGAAGGAAATTGCTATGATAGAAAATATTAATAAGTTCAAAAATGAATTAAGAAAATATGTCTATCTCAATTATTAATGTTTCTTTTTTTGTGACTTTATTGAAATATTTAAAGAAAGATTATGTTTGCAAAACAATGTACATGTTTATAAAACTATTAGCACACACGAAGATGTGAGCTAACTTAAGATTAATAAATAAATATATAAATAAGTTTACTACGTAAGGGTAAGAGGATAGAATCTACCATCATACCTTTTTTGGGAAAGACCATGAGGAAAATCATTATTTCCCTCAGAACTTTATGTCAGAATAAATCATTGGGAATACTGTAAGGATAGTTTCACATCCCCGACTTCTTCCAATTACTTACGTGTTTTTTTTTATTTTTACAAATAAAAAATAAAAGCAACGTAATTGTTTATCAAGAAATATGAGGTTGATGAAAATAATGTTAAAAAGTAAAACTTTTAAACAGTTTGACGTCCCAAGTATACATAAAATCTATGCCAAAACCATTCTATACTCATAAATACTCATAAAACCAGAGCCAAACGAACAGAGATACTAAATATACCAAAGTGTAACTTTACTTTTGGATAAAGAAGCTCTGCATTTTTAACAGTAAAGGTATACAACAAATTCCCACTTTGTATCAAACAATTCAAAACAAAAAATAACTATATTAAGGACATTAAACCTTGGCTTGAGAAACTACCGGATAAAGAACTTACTAGCGTATTTAAAACATCGTCGAAGAAGTTTCTGGAAAACCTTACCCAAAACATGATTTCGAACCATAGAAATCGCTGAAAAATTCCAAAACCTAGTTCCCCTCAACCCAGGATCTCCTAGTGAGGAGGACTACGAATATAATCAATATCTATTATACAGATGGGGCAAAAGTTTTCAGCCGATGTTCTTTTGCTGTAATTTTTTTTTATCATAAATCTTGGTACTGAATGTGAAATTTGTTTATTTAATCTATTAAAATTTATTCTATCAAGTCGAGAAAATGATATCGGCCAAGTGGCCGCCGCCAGAGTTGATGACCATACCGGCCCGTTTTATAGCATTTTCCATCACTTTTGCCAGAACTTAGGGGGACAGGTTCTCGCATTCCTGGCGAATATGCTCCTTAAGGGCTTCTACGGCTTGTTGACGTAAACTCGCGACTTCAAAAAACCCCATGAAAAGAAGTTTGGAACGGTTAAATGGGGTGATCTGGCCAGCGAGTGCAAATCACCAAAACGAGATATTAAGCGACCCGGAAATGCTTCCTTCGTCAGTAAACCGATTCATGTCTTGTCGATTTGTATTTTGCGTTTGTTTACTTTACAAATGTCTAAACCGAATTGACATTTGGCGCCATTTGCAAAAGTTATAGCGTTTTCCAATAGGGTGATTATTTTTGTCTCATCTTGTACATATATATACATAAATATACATATTCTTTTAAAAATGTAAAAAAAAAAAATCTAGGATTAGGATAGTTTCGGTACAACAATGATCAGAATATTTTAGATTAAAATAGAAATAGGTTATAGTCAGTCCACAATGGAGTCCTGGTAACTAACCTGATGTATAGCAGTAAGACATGGAATTGGCAGATAAAGGATGAAAGTAGACTGAATGCTGTGATATGAGATCCCTGATGCGTATGCGTGGTAAAACCATGTTTCACAAGCGAATAGCATGTAGAGCGAATGGACAAAGAAAGAAATGTAAAGAGAATATATAATAGTTTTGACTCCCAAGGAAGACATGGCACGATCAATTGAATTGGATACTGAGTCAGATCATGTCAAGAGCCTTAGAATAATAATAAATGGGACGAAGTATGAAAGTGTGTGCAAAGATCAAGTTGTTTGGCGGTCCGGAGAGTCTTAATCGGAAACCAATATATTATTCGTACCTTTTTCTCTGGCATGTTACAAATATATTTTTTAAATAATTCATGGTTAACTTATATGCATGAGTCACTTATTTTGATTGCTTAGATACATCAGATACGGGTAACTTTTTTTTTTAATTTCCTAAAATCTTTATACACAAAATTTTTTATTATTGTGATTTGTTTTTGGGGTTTTATACCGTGTTGTGCTACCTCCTGAGCTAACATTTTGGACAGCATTGCAGTGTCCATCATCAGGGCAGATGTGTAATCTAAGGTTGTGGTGAAATGTCTGTTTATGTAAACAAATCCTTATAAAACTTTTGGCCGTGAAAATCTCAAATCATACCAATTTTTTTAATGTTTGTCTGTTCAAAATCCTAAAACTCTTTACCGATTGTTTTGAAATATAATTGCATTCGAATACGCGTGTGTTTTTATATAACTATATGATATAGATGTCACCGGTGAGAGATAAACACATATTTTTTTTAAACAGCGTCATCTTTTGGACGTAAAAGCAACACGCGTTATTGTTTCTTTATCCGCACAGACACACTGAGCCACAGCGACGTGCGGCAGGGTAAAGCTAGCACATTGATACACCTATTTTTCGTGACGCTATTTTAATTTAGAAAATTCGATATATTTGAATATCGTCCTTCAACGGCTTAAGATAATTCTAATACGAAACATAAATAAAGGAGCTGTCATCTCGACTTAGAGCCTTAAAGGTTAAGTACTTTGCTTTATAGGTCGGCAATCTATCTTCGTATTTAAATGACCGATATTATGTAAAGGTCTATTGAGATTGTTAATAAATTTCACCCAGAATATTGGGCTCTTACGTTTCTATGGTCTATGGAAATAATAAATCTTATCTTAAAGGGTTAAGGGTAGTCAGCGGCGTGAAAAAAAATAGTGTTTTAAATTTTAAAAATTTAGGGCAGTTTAATTAATTTTATAAAACGAATAATGCGATGTTATTATATTAGGTTTTATCTGTATTTGACAAAAAATAATTTATTATTATTTATTAATGTTTATTTTAAACCAAGTTATTGCCATATTTGTTGGATATGAATATGTTTTCAAGTCTGTGACCTCTGTAATTTAAAAACCACTGAATGGATTATTGAAAGCATACAAAAACTATTGCTTGAACGAAGGATTTAAAAAAAAAAAATTCAAAAAAAAACTACCGCTTTTTTCTTTGAAAATCCGCGAGTCTATTAGCCGAAATCGCTTTTTTATTTAAAAAAAACATCTTCGATCTACACTAGATTTACTATCAAACTTTATTTTAGATGAACCAGTATTATTTATTTTACATAATAAGTTAAACTACTGTCATTTTTTTTTTAAATATCATTTTTTCAGACTCCTGACTACCCCTAACCCTTTGACAATGTGTTATGAAGCGGTGTTAAGTCTTATTTAAAAGTAATTATTTAAAACACCTCTTCAGAACAAGTACCATTCATAGCATTAATTTGATTAAAATTATAGAGAGCACGGTCTGGCAACAAATAGATCGCCGGGCAGTCTATTGTTTGTTTCCGTTTCCTTTCGCTGGGCACTCTGGAATTGTTACACGAGCGGGGCGGCCGTGTAATGATCGCACAGTCAATTACATTATAATTCATTTTTACCCTGGATGGGCGATCGTATTAAAAAAGTGTACATCAGTATTCCTGATGCGGGTTATTCGGTTCTTTTTTACAAAAACCAAGTCGGTGCAGGTTCTATTAAATAAACGTCCGTATAATGGATGACCGTGTGTGTGTTCGTGAAGATCACAAATAATGTTCTACTGAAGTTTATATACGCGATCCCTTGCAAATCGTTATACCGCGGACTCCGGGAAATGAAGCATTCACCTCAAGTGGCGCGATACAAGCCGTATTTTTCTTAATAAGAAACGGATAATAAAATCACAAGCCCGGACGGCACCCGCTCAAGTAATCTGCCGATCAGCTCAATGGATGGATTCGCTCCATTAATGTTACATAAACGATAGACCCGATACGCTCCAGAACCGCTTATCAGCCACCTTGTCGGAGACGCTGGACCCGTCTCCTGGACCAAAGCCCTGATGGTGCCAGCTCGATCTGTCGGGGACAGACCACCGCCGGCCGTATAGAAGCTCCCCGCTCACTTCCCGTAATTAAGTGGTTAATCAGTTTTAGATAGAATTAAAAAACCAATTATTGATCCCTGGGGGTAAGTGCCGAGTCATAATATGTAACATGTTAACTTAAATATATTCTCCATGTTTTATAATGTGCAAAAACAAAACTACAGCTTTCATTTCACTACAATCAGTAGAACCTGAAATCCTTTGTGTGCCCATGCCTTGGCGACAGTTTCATGCTCTGCCCATCCCGAACATTACTCGAGGACCGAGTATTGGCGCGCAGAAAATCTGCAAAGTTCTGGATGGCATTTAATATAAAATATGGCCGGTAACAATTGGCGCCTCAACGTGTTTTGGCTCGTGGTGATTGCATGTTGTGCTGATTTTGGTGAAATGTTTCATGATTAATTGACATAATATTGTATCACTTATGTCTAGTGATTTGAATATTGTTTCATAACCTCAAATACACTCAGTATTCTTGTAACGATAATTCATAATTTGCGTTATTCTATGGTAAAATCTTGCGTAAACTTTCATCTTTCATGAAATCTATGATTTATCTATGCTTTTGTAGCTGTCAAATTTTATGTCAACACTAATTGGTAAACAAGATGATTATATGGGAGGTTATGTCAAACTGTCTAATTCATAATTATTTACGATTATTTTACGATGTCATTCACTTGTTTGATCAAGGCATATTTGCGTTTTATAATATTATTAGATTTTTACGCTAATATACATAATATTAAAAACATTTATGTCGGCGTTCTACAATACAAATTGTAAGTCCACATTACAATCGATATGCGTTTTAATTACTCGTAAGTCAACAAACACTCAATATTATTTATATACATACCTACGTCATTTTTTTTTTTTCGCCCAAATTAAATGATATCTTTGATTGACAATTACATTAGGCCGACGTTTAATAACGTTTCACAATATAATAGGGTGGTCCATTTTTCGCAATTCTCATTAGGGTGGAGCATATTTTTTTTAACAATTTTTTTTTGTTTTTTTTTCACAATTGTACAATAGAAGTTGAGCTAATATTACGTCTAATGATACTACAGCCGTCAATGAAGAGTTTCTTTTGTTTTATAAACAAAAAAAAAATTAAATATTTATTTTTCTCTTCTTTTACTTCTTTCTTCCTATCTGAACATCAAAGAACGTAATCATGTCTTCACCAATACCAATACCAAATATCAATGGGGCTTCGAAGGAGGTTCTCATTAAAGAACTTAAAGACAGGAATATTGATCCATCGTCGACTTCTCATGAGTTACGTTTACAGGCGCGCGCTTATAATAAAGAGATTAAAACACCTGCTATAAGTGAAGTGAATTCTGAATCATCGGATTCTGAATTAGACGACACAACCATTAAGAAAGCCCACATAATTAAACAAACGAAGATTATTTATAGGGACTCACACTCAAATAACGTAGACGGTTGGAAACTGAAATATGACGGAAAAAGTAGTGTAAGGGAATTCTTACTATTAATTGAGGAGAAATGTAGGACAAAAAATTTTAACCAGGATCATCTTGTACGCGTTTTTCCTGATCTTTTAGAAGGTTTAGCACTCCTGTGGTTCAGGTCTATTTACACTCAGGATTTGAAATGGGACGATCTTTCAAAACTTTTGATAAGACAATTTGAAGCAAACGACCTTCAAACAGATCTTAAGGTAAAACTATTTAACATGACACAACCTAAAGGTATGTCAGTGCTAGAATTCACTCTCAGAATGAAATCATTAAACAATATGCTTGAAGCTAAACTACCGGAATTAGAACTTTTGCGGTTGGCAAAAAAAGCTTTATTGCCTATGTATACAAATTTACTAGTCTCAAGAGATATATCGACATTCGAGCAATTGACTACTCATGCAGGCAACTTGGAATCTTATGCATCACTGTCGGATGATTTCGTATCTTTCAACGTTTCTCAACCAAAAGTAGACTTACCTGTCACTAATAAACCGGAGAAATTTGATAGTACTGCTAGACAAACACCTAATTTTAATAATAATAATATTCATAGACACCAAGGTTATAGCCAAAATCAGTACAGAAAACCAAATAACAACAATTATTCCAACAACTATACTAAAGTTAGTCTTGGAAACAGAGATAATAATTATAAATACAATAAACCGTCTTCTTCTACTTCTAACACATATACAAAAACTGCACACGAAAATTCTAGAACGTTTTACAATAAACCATTCTGTTCATATTGTAAACTATCGGGACACGTTATAGAAGATTGCAGGAAGAAAAATTCAAGGTCTAACAATCCTAAAGTGGGAGCTATCAATGACAAAGCTCATAAAAAGTCAAAAAACTAGGTCGGAGTCTCTCTTGCTACAAGCCGTCCTTGGCGCAGAGGAAAAGCGAGTGGGAGAGTTGGCTCCGAATAGTTGATAAATTTCTTTCATCCCCATCAACCGGAACAGTGGGCCCGCTGCCACGGGAGATGGCTATTGAAAATGATAACCGTCCTTATACTTATGTACATATTATAAATAATTTCTACAGTGGAATGCTAGACAGCGGCGCTTCATTGTCATGTCTAGGAGGCAATAGTTATAAAATTTTTAAGGAATTAGGTATTAAGTTAGTTAAAGTTAAGTTTAGTGTTTATACAGCGGACGGTTCAAACCAACCAGTCTTAGGGACAATGTCATTGCCGGTCACGTATAAATCATCCACAAAGGAAATTCTTTTCTACGTCATCCCGACATTGTCGCCTTCAATTATTCTAGGAGTTAACTTTTGGAAGGAGTTCCACATCGCACCGGAACTGTTTTCGAAAGCTACTCTTCCTGTTTCGGAAGGAAATATTAGTGGGTTGCGGGCTATTCGGCCAGCCTCATCCCTAACTATTGAAGAGAACAGGGAACTCTCTAAAATAGTTAAAAAATTCGAGTCAATTTCTTTTGAAAAAAAGGGGTTAGGTCTAACACACTTAGTTAAACACAAAATAATTACAACAGGACCACCCATCAAACAGCGGTATTACCCTCTTTCACCCGCACGGCAGAAACAATTAGAAACAGAAGTTGATGAAATGCTAAAATTAGGGGTTATTCAACCTTCTCGTTCACCATGGTCCAGTCCAGTAATAATTGTAACAAAAAAAGACGGAACAGCTAGATTCTGCCTTGATTCTCGAAAAATTAATAACGTCACGGTACGTGATAGTTACCCTCTTCCCTATATTGCGCGTATCCTAGATAAACTGGGCGGTGCCAGATATGTTTCCTCGATTGACCTCTCCAAAGCATTTTGGCAAATAGCCTTGGACAAAAAATCATGTGAAAAGACAGCATTTGTTGTTCCTGGGCGGGGCCTCTTTGAGTTCACTCGCATGCCGTTTGGTTTGAAAAATGCTCCTAGCGAATTACAAAGACTAGCGGATGCATTGTTTGGACCTGATTTCGATGATAATGTTTTTTGCTATTTAGATGACCTTATATTAGTATCGGAAGACTTGAAATCACATTTAAACTTGTTAAATCGGGTGTACGAACGTCTACGAGACGCGGGTCTCACCATTAACTTAAAAAAGTCAGAATTTTGTAAAGCCGAGCTTAAATACTTGGGCTATATGGTGGATTCCCAGGGACTTCGCACTGATCCAAGTAAGATAGATAGTATTAAAGATTTTCCTATACCGAAAAATGCTAAACAAATTCGGGCATTTGTTGGCCTGTGCGGTTACTTTAGACGGTTTATCAAGGGATTTTCAAGCATTGCAGCTCCTTTAACAAGTATTACTGGTTCAAAAAAGGGAATTAGTAATTTTAAATGGTCACCGGAAGCTGAATCCGCATTTATTGCACTAAAGCAAGCACTTACTTCTGCCCCAGTCTTAAGTTGTCCAGATTTTTCGAAACCCTTCGCTATACACTGTGACGCAAGCTCCGTAGGCATTGGGGGGGTATTAATTCAAACTATAGATGGACAGGAGCACCCTATAGCTTATTTTTCGAGATGCTTAAACGTTCACGAACGTAATTATGGAATAACTGAGCGCGAACTTTTAGCCGTACTAGACTCCGTTACACACTTTAGACCATACATTGAAGGAACTCATTTTACAGTTGTAACCGACCACTCAAGCCTAAAATGGTTAGGTTCTCTGTCCAACCCCAGCGGTCGTCTCGCGCGTTGGAGTTCACGCCTATCCCAATTCTCGTTTGACGTAATCCATCGTAAAGGTACTCAACACATAGTCCCAGATGTCCTTTCGCGAATGGATCTTGCCGAAATCTCCATTATAGATTCAGGAAATATTCAAGATGAGTGGTATCAAAATATTTGGAAGGGTTGTCAAGAATTTCCCCAACGTTTTCAGAACTTCCAAATTCGGGAAAACGAACTATTTCGTCACACGAAAACTCGTTTAGCACTGTGTGAAGACACTGCGTGGAAAAAAGTAATTCCTCAAGAAAAAAGATTAGACATTTTAAGTAGTGTTCACGAGTCTATTCGATCTTGTCACCCCGGCGTTTTTAAAACTTATAAAAAAGCACAATTACGGTATTTTTGGCCAAATATGTACAGAGACATTAAACAATTTGTAAATCGCTGTACGGTCTGTAAGGCCCACAAAATCAGTACGGCCTCACCTAACGGTATTTCATCACATCCAAAAAAAGTTACACGTCCAATGCAAATGTTATCGTTGGATTTGGTAGGTCCATTACCGAGAAGTTACTCTGGTTTTACCGTTATTTTATCCTGTGTCGATGTTTTTTCAAAGTTTACCTGGCTGTTCCCGTTGCGCAAAGGTACCGCGCGAAGCATTGTGAAGAGTTTAGAAGAAAGTATCTTTCTTGTACATGGCGTACCGCGCACCATTGTTTGTGATAACGGCCGTCAGTTTGTATCCAAAGAATTTAAGGACTTATTAAATAATTATAATATACCTCCTCCGTTTTATAACTCTTATTATACCCCTCAAAATAATGTGGTAGAGAGATATAACCAAACTTTGGGCACCGCATTATCGATATTAGTTGAATCAGACCACCGTAATTGGTCAAAATTTTTACCACAAATACAATCAGCTATGAACAATTCCGTAAATTGCGCTACGGGTTTTACACCTTATTTTCTAATGCATGGTCGGGAGCAAATATTAGACGGTGATTTGCATCGTAACCCTATAGCTGATACGGAATCTAATTTACAAAATTGTACTAGTCAGAGAATCTACGCACAAAAATTAGAAGAACTGTCATCAGTTTATGAGCAAGTCTCAGATGCTTTACTAAAAGCTTATCAAAAAGGAGCAAACCATTATAACCTGCGGAGAAAACATGTTAGTTTTCAAGTCGGAGATAGGGTTTGGCGTAGAAATTTCGTCCAATCAAACGCTTTAAATTACTTTGCACAGAAACTAGCTCCACGCTTTGTGCAAAATATAGTCGTGAAGAAAAAATCAGACTTAATCTATACATTAGCAGACCTCAAAGGTAAGGAAACTGGTAACTTTCACGTGAAAGACATCGTCAAGTCAGAAAATATACCGGATTAATATGTTTCTGATAGTGCTTTGGTGGGTCTGGCCACCCTACCAAGTACTCTCAATTAATTAATATTTCAAATATTTTTCAATGCACGGGAGCACAAAGCGGCTTGATCACCCGAGTTGGAGCGACCCAGCATTATGACAGTCCTTAGTCCTGTCCTAGTTAATTTTCTTTTAGAAAATATAGAAATTTCGTAAAATGGTTAGTATAATCGGTAAATAATAGAAAGAAACATAATAAATTTAGTATAACACTCTAGTATCCTACTCGAGTTTGTTACACGACAATGATGTTGTTCAGATAAGCTTATAGGAAAATAATTTAAAAAAAAAAAAAAAAAAAAAAAATGACTTGAAATATGGCTTTGACTAAACAAGTGAAAGTTAGGTAGCATGGGATATATAAACTGCCCAAATCTTGGAATGCACGGTGATACTTTTCCACTATCCCCGTATATTCTAGGTTTCTTAATATATACTTATGTTCATATTGTATACGTTCGCCGTTACTTAGAAAGTGAAGATGTACCGGTCCAGTACATCTTTGTTTTCTAAGCAGTTTTAAAAAATTTTATTATTAAGAATTGAATTTTACCAAATATATTTTTGTTTACTTTATTATAATTATCTTGTCATGTTTGAAAATGGTATACTTATGTTAGTACTCTTGATATTTTGTTTAATAATTTCATAGTAATTAATGTTACAATTATAAGAGCTGGTTCAGCATATGTCTTTTCCTTAAATTCCTTCTATAACTTTAGTTATATTAAGTAAAAGTAGGTTTTATCTATAAATTAGTACAATAATACAATTTTCTACCAATTGCACCATTTACAACAATGGATGTATACAATTTTCTACCAATTGCACCATTTACAACAATGGATGTATACAATCTTCGACCAATGACTCCATTTACAACAATGGATGTATACTACTACTAATTGCACCACATCTATAAGATTGGTTGTTGACAGTTCCACTCGATTAAACCACCTTACACACCTGCGTGTGTGTAAAGGTTAAAAGTTTTTTATACTATTACGAAATAATGCTTTCCAAGGATGATTATTTTGTCTTATTGTATAAATTCTCTTCGAAAAACTTACCCAATAACCAGGTCAGGTAGAGTAGATAGAATTTCTTCGAAGTGTGTTTTATCTCCAACGGAGAAGTAGACTCAGTGAAAAGTGAGGGTTGGTTTACCTCCCTAAAAAAGTGTTGCCTGAGTGGCTTATCGCCCTATTAAAGGGCCAGTGAAGCTTTAACGCTTAAGTTGTTTAGATGTGTTGAGAAGAACAATAATATTTTTTTTATATACCTACAGGTTTACCTACAATTTTGTTTAAGAATATTTTCCGTCACAGATGTAACGCTAACGGCAGTCTTCGACAATCGTCAATTTATCATCACCCGGTATTCCGATACTGTGGGTGCTTGCAGACTCCGTTCACGTAATATCTTCTAAAATTTGTAATTAAGTTACATTAATCTTAAGTTATCTTTAAGTTCTAGAATGGATGAATCGCAGGCTCAACCATCCGGCTGCACGCTCGATGGGTGCGATTGAAGCTGCGGCACACCCATTCATCATAAGTTTTGCTATCCAAATCGTAGATTTTGTCTTATTCCTTACTTATCTTACAAATTATGATGCCCATGTATAATTGTTGATTGTTTTTTTTAGAAACCCAGAGGATCTTTTCAAGCTTAGTTATTGCAGTTGTAGTTTTTTTTTAGAGTTGTATTAATGTTTGGGGACAAACATTTGTGTGGCGCGGGGGGTAATGTTATGAAGCGGTGTTAAGTCTTATTTAAAAGTAATTATTTAAAACACCTCTTCAGAACAAGTACCATTCATAGCATTAATTTTGATTAAAATTATAGAGAGCACGGTCTGGCAACAAATAGATCGCCGGGCAGTCTATTGTTTGTTTCCGTTTCCTTTCGCTGGGCACTCTGGAATTGTTACACGAGCGGGGCGGCCGTGTAATGATCGCACAGTCAATTACATTATAATTCATTTTTACCCTGGATGGGCGATCGTATTAAAAAAGTGTACATCAGTATTCCTGATGCGGGTTATTCGGTTCTTTTTTACAAAAACCAAGTCGGTGCAGGTTCTATTAAATAAACGTCCGTATAATGGATGACCGTGTGTGTGTTCGTGAAGATCACAAATAATGTTCTACTGAAGTTTATATACGCGATCCCTTGCAAATCGTTATACCGCGGACTCCGGGAAATGAAGCATTCACCTCAAGTGGCGCGATACAAGCCGTATTTTTCTTAATAAGAAACGGATAATAAAATCACAAGCCCGGACGGCACCCGCTCAAGTAATCTGCCGATCAGCTCAATGGATGGATTCGCTCCATTAATGTTACATAAACGATAGACCCGATACGCTCCAGAACCGCTTATCAGCCACCTTGTCGGAGACGCTGGACCCGTCTCCTGGACCAAAGCCCTGATGGTGCCAGCTCGATCTGTCGGGGACAGACCACCGCCGGCCGTATAGAAGCTCCCCGCTCACTTCC
The DNA here is from genome assembly GCA_026573805.1 of Hesperophylax magnus. Classification (NCBI taxonomy): domain Eukaryota; kingdom Metazoa; phylum Arthropoda; class Insecta; order Trichoptera; family Limnephilidae; genus Hesperophylax; species Hesperophylax magnus. The sequence goes on along the minus strand of JAIUSX010000210.1, from coordinate 70,460 downwards.
CGTAATTAAGTGGTTAATCAGTTTTAGATAGAATTAAAAAACCAATTATTGATCCCTGGGGGTAAGTGCCGAGTCATAATATGTAACATGTTAACTTAAATATATTCTCCATGTTTTATAATGTGCAAAAACAAAACTACAGCTTTCATTTCACTACAATCAGTAGAACCTGAAATCCTTTGTGTGCCCATGCCTTGGCGACAGTTTCATGCTCTGCCCATCCCGAACATTACTCGAGGACCGAGTATTGGCGCGCAGAAAATCTGCAAAGTTCTGGATGGCATTTAATATAAAATATGGCCGGTAACAAATGTAAAAAGAAATTGATTATAAATCATCACTTTCTTTGTTCACCTTAGAGAAATTTTTCAATTAAGAGAACTTATTATTTAAAAATTATCCAGGAAGTTTTTCACTTTACGTAGGAGGTATAATTTATCATATTTAATAGTTTTACTGTAATGTTAATTGTAGTAATATATTATTATTATATTTTAGTAAGTTATTTTAATAGGTATCTCATCGAGAGTGGTATCTACTGAAACAGACATGAGAGATGTTTGCAAAAAGCATGTTTCAAGACTTGTTATTTATTGAAGGTCATAAAAGTTGATTTCAGAGATTGTTTTTCCCAACCATCTGGAGCAAGTTAAAATATGGAATATTATGTGGAGTATGTTGTTAAGTTAAAGGTAGTTGAGATAGGTAAAAAATGGTTAAGAGGAATTCGGAGGTGATTCCTGGCCACTAAATATGGCTAAAGCCATTTCGAGCAATGTTTCTGTTTTGAATGGTGGTCTTTCTCCAGGAATATACTTAGAGCATATTCCACACTGGAATGTGATTTGAGCTCATGACCTTCGGATTCATAGTCTAGAGTCTAAGGCCTTACTGTTCGAGTATGGAGACCTAAATATCAATTAATTAATTAAAAGAACATGGGCAAGTGTAAAACTTTTTGAATATTCAAATTTATCAGAGTGTACACTCTAGTGTCCCTTTTTTCAATTAACGTTACGTGGGTATGAGTAAGACAAAATGCTGTTTGTCATCGACGTTTTTCAAGTATATCGCATATAAAAAGTATTTTTAAAGTAAACAATTTGGAAAGTAGCTCATTATAAATTCACTTGCAAAAAAAATAGAAGTTGGGAACATGGTAACATTTATCAGTTTTCCATGATTGTATTCTCGTGAAAAAGTTGGATTCTTGAACATTATTTATCACATACTGTGTCAATTATTACGTCATTCTATCTATCATTTAATCTGTACACATTGACTTTCTATTATAATAATTTATAATCTCTAAAAACTCGGTCAAGCGTATATAAGTCAACATCAAAATAAGAATTATGTCATGTGAAAAATAATAAGAAAAACAGGAGACAATATTTTGAATGGTACGGAGGAAGAAGAAAGAAGCAGGGTTTACAGGTAACATGTAGCCAAATTAACTTACCTAATAAACTGGAAAGAAACGATGAAAAATATGTTTGAGTTAATAAATAAGAAATTTGTCGTGATGATTCTATGAAGCAAGATAAAAGCAGCAAAAGATTTGAAATTTGATTCTCTGAGGGTATTTTATCAATATTTTATTTCAAAGAAACGAAAAATGGGTTATCACATTGAGGATAAAATAATCATAGATTCCAAGCGAAAATATTCCGTCGCCGAAATTTCAAAGAAAATCGAAAGAGAAATTGGTAAAAGGGTAATTGAATTACAGTCAAAAAACATTTTCCACTTACTTCATAAACATTTTAATTCTTAGAAATCGTTAGTTTTCTCTCTGGTACCTAATGAAAATATTAGCCTAAAATTGAAGTGAAACACGAATATTAGGAATGGGTTTGTTATGAAATATTGTAATGGTCTAACGAAAATTGTGTTTAATTTTTGATACAATATAAATAACATTTATAGAAAACTCTTGGGAAATAAATAAAAATTTGGGTACGACCGAAGATTTTATCATACCATATCGAAAGAATAGAAAGAATTCAAAAAAAAATTTTTAAACACATAAATTATAAACTAAACTTACACTTCTCAAATTATACCGAATCCATTAAATTTCATAATTTTAACTCCCTCCAAACACGACGTCTAATTTTTGATCAAATCCTATTATTTAAAATCCTAAATAATGGTCTGGACTCACCAGAACTTACCAATTTAATAAATTTTCATATTCCGTCTAGATCAACCCGACAATCTGATTTATTTTATCTACCCTCGTGTAGAACAAACATTCGAAAAAATTCCCCAATTCCTCGTATATGTGCACAATATAATAAAAAAAATTACAGCATTGACATTTTTGGTAATAACCTAAAGAAATATCGATATGAAGTAATGCGTACGATCGATTATTAATATGAGAGTATGGAATGTATCGGCAGCATCTCCTATCCTCTTCCTATTTTCCTCTTCCTATCCTCTTCCTATTTTCCTCTTCCTTTCCCCTTCCTTTAATACTAAATTAATTTTAAGAAACTAAAACTTCATTTCTAATGCACTGTAACATAAGAAACTTCTGTGGCTTGACTATTTATGTATATTTATATCTATCACTGCATATTATATAAAAGCTGTTTGTTTCTTACAAATAAATAAATAAATTTTGAGATCTTCCCTTTTGCGGACGGGCGCATTAACTAACCTTATCTCAATCTTACTGCAATTTTATGGGTGGAAAAGAGAAGAGAATGTGTGTGGCGAAGGTTAAGAAGTTCATATCTCTTCACTAAATACAGCTAAAGCCATTTCAAGTGACATTTTTGTTCCAAACTTTTACTGTATTTTATTAGAGAGTATCTATCTGAAATGCGGTTTTGTTTTGTCGATTGAATGAATAAATGTATCGATTAATCGTAATATTAAAGGGAAAATTAGCCCACTCCCCGACATCCTATAGAGCTGCCGACATCCGAAATGAAACTCGGCAGATACACTCGTTGTTGATTACAATGCATTCTATTAAATTTTGGTGGCGATATATACACAATTCTCAGAAATTGAATGACGTTTTCTTAAAAAAATTTCAGCAATTTCGTATAAACGAAACAAATCACGGTCCCGTTAGTGGTGTTCAATTATTTTAGTCAGTTCATGGGGAAGAAGGTTTAATCCTCAGTCCAACCAAAAAAAAGTTGTTTTAAATTGACTACTAGTCGTTCCAAGATATGGCGCAACTAGGTCGAAAATTGAAAATAGACGTCTTACGATAAAGTAACTTTGTTTTAACACATCTACAGATCTGGTAATTAAACACTGCTATCAATGTCAAGTTACATCTTCACTCTGAATGATTTTATTTCTGAGATTACACATTTTTACATACTGAGTGAATCTACCACTATGGAATCTTAAGTATATTATTTTTTGTGTTTTTTGGGTTGTGAATTAGGTTAGTTTCCTTAAGATCATTGACAAACTGTTCACCTTTATAAAAAAGTCTACCTAACTGAAAAAAATAATCCTAAAATGAGTACAACATACGAGCTGAATGGAATCAACCCTTTCCTATGAAAACACACTTCAAAAATGATTTTTTGAAAAGTGATAATATCGTCGTCTTCCTTTGAACGTTCTAAAATGGTCGATACCGGTACACCCATTTCCCTGAATATTTTCCTTTGAAACCGTCCCAAAATTGACCTCGGCGGAATTTAAAAACAAATTGGTTTATTTTTTTCCATCAGTAATTGGATTTTTTCGCCAAGGGAGCTCCGGGCGTTTGAAACAAAACAATCAATGGGTTCCATTATGTGGTTGATACCTTTTCCTTTCGTATACCTTCATGGACCCAGTTAAAAGTGACGGAGATGAGGTGTGTTGTTTGCTTTCAGAATCTGCGATTTTTTAGAGCCTCTCTATATTCAAACGTACGTTCGTTATTTCACAAAATATCGCTGAATAAGTTATGAACGAAAGATATTATATTATAATTACTATAGGGTTACAAATAACTTGACTATATTACACAATATTTTTTGTTATCAAGTTTAATTTGTTTGACTCCGTTTTTATTTTACACATTGAATAACATTATTATTTTTTTTTAAACCGTTAATTTAAAGACAAGTTCTGATAAAAAATAAAATTGAGGAGGCCACAATTTGCCAAATAGGTCTTAAAGGAGGTATTTAGGATTTAAAAAAATCATTCAATTAAAATGTAAAAGGACAGCTCCGCCACATATACAAAATGCAGGGTGAAAAATACAAGTCATCTAAATTATTATATTTGAAACATCTTACTTTAACTACATTTAATCAAATTTAAATAAAATAATAAGTGAGGAAAGTTAAGATTGTAATAACCATCGATAATTTACGAAAATTAATAATTGAAAATCAGTAAGTTCATTTTTGTTGCAATCCAAACAGCCTACGAATTACAGATTCAGATGAACATGAATGTGGACTAGAAATAATTTAAACGAGACGAAATAAAATGGTGGTTATTGGAATTTGATGATAATATGTCTACAAATGAACAAGATATGGAAGAAAAGAAAACGGGATGACCGATCACTTACCACTATGTCTCTGTGAAGAAGCACACAACATAATCAGAGTGAGTTCAACCGCAATACCTCGAGGTAATAATAGCCACAACAAATGAGTACAAGACAGTCAATTGGATTATTTTAACGTTTCAACAAGGTAATGTGAACGAAAAACACCAACAACTTACATCCGAGGTAGCCCCAATGCTTCGTCTTACTTTTCAACAAGATAATTTGTTTATAAGCAATAATTATCAGGCTGAAATAATCATCCACATTGAAAAATCTCCTGATAAAAGATACATGACGCCAACGGGACTTGAACCCGTGTCCTTTCGATTTCCGGTCGACAATGTGGATTTTAAATGTATATGAGTGTTTAAGGCTAATAAATATTGCTTATAAATAATTGTTACCCTTTGTGCTATGCATAAAAAATCTTGTCTTAAACATTAGTTTACCAAAAAAAAAAAAAAAAATATTTGGCAAGTTCTAGTGTTCTCACCAAAAAATGTAGACAATTTGTCTCGACGCCATCTAGTGAGAGAGTTCACTTACAATGCCTTTCTCATATAAAATAAAGTTGGTTGTTTCAGGTTAAAAAATGTAAACAAGCAGTAATTGTTGAATGAAACACTAGTATATATTGAATTATTTCGCGGATAAGAGATAAGCCGCCATAGCTCAGTGGTCAGAGCTGTCGACCGGAAATCGAAAGGACACGGGTTCAAGTCCCGTTGGCGTCATGTATCTTTTATCAGGAGATTTTTCAATGTGGATGAGTATTTCAGGCTAATAATTATTGCTTATAAATAAGATAATTTGCACTGTGTTTTTGCCACGTTCAAAATTTCTAATCCTCTTCCAGCAAGGTGATGGTTAGAGATAGGTAGGAACTGGATAAATGACATCACGATAGGAACTAAGCATATTCTCATTTCAAAACGTAGCAAATCACTTGGGTTATCTATGGCAGAGGTGTTGATTATCCAATAAATGGTTCCCAAACTCGCCTTCAAAATTGTTAAATCATTGAACCTGAAAATCATCAAGTCGTGTAAATTGTAAAATATTTGATAGTTAATACTTACGTAAAGAACTCCATAGTCCTAGAAAATTATATGCTTTAAAGACAATATATAAATATTGTAATTTAAAGCAGATGAAGCAAAAATGACGATATTATGTGATTCAGAAGCCTCGATAATATTCCACATGCCAAAACAAACAAAAAATGAACAGTGCTGTTGTTTTTTTATGGATAAACAACAGGGGGAAAGGTTTTAAATAATAAAGTCTACCTCGTTCTCATTTCATTTTTTTCAGCACTCTCTGATCCAAAGATATTAGAATATCTTTGCTCTGATCCAAAGATATTAGAAGAACGAGATGTGCTATGAGCAGTTCATACTGTGCGGAATTGTTTTGCCCGGTGTCGCCGGTTTTTTTCACCAATACTACTGCACACCTTCGCTTGCGCTAAGGTATCCGCACTAAAACATAGAACAGATTTCTGTGCGTACACGTCCCGACAGTATTCAAATTACCCTAATTAGGTAGTACTCCGCCTACGGTCCGGCGGCCAACATAGCATATCTTGTTCTTCTAATATCTTTGCTCTGATCGGTGTCATGTAACACGAATAATTATTATGAAATAAATTTATAATTTATAGAACTAAGGGTATATTATCTTTACTAAGCAAATTTTTTTGTAAGGGTTTACTTGGAAAAAAAATTTGATTTCATTTGTGGCCAAAGAAAAACGTAACGATTTTATTTGGGTGGTTTGTTGTATGAACACATCTTAAGCCCATTACCTAAATGACGAAGTCTATAGGCATCTTTAAAATAGATGAAAACTATGTTTTTTTTTCACTATTAGAAAAGTTGAATCCGACCAAGACGTTTTGCATTTTTGATTTTTTATTTTAGCTGTTGATAAATAACAAAATAAACCATTTGATTGATTTTCTCAATTATTATATTTTTAATTAATTGTTAATTTAAAATGATTCCTACCTTCTGCATTATTGCCATAATGCAGAAGATAGCAATTGTGTGCCTCTAACGCAAGAATATATTTTTTACAAATCGTGGAAAATCTCGTCGTCTTTTTACTCTCTGTGCAAAAAATAAATCCAACAGTCTGCCATTGCGGGGCTTATAACCGTACTCTCTTCACATTGTCTGCTTTGAACGGTACCACTTAGAAAATAAATTGCTCTGATTCGGCTAATTTTTCTTATTCTTAATATTTTAAGAAGTCTTTTTTTGTTATTATATGTATTTTCCATTAATTAAGCGTTATTTAAATTGAATTATGTAAAAAAATATTAATTAATTTCATTTTGTCTTTAAATTTCATATAGTTAAATGCATTTTACCTATAGCCAACTCATATTTGCATAGGGAGTTACCTCCAAGCAGTGGCGGATCGAGATTTTTGTGTATTCTAGAGTGCAAATATGGCATAATTGATGTTTTTGTGGCTGAAAACCATTTTCTTTTCGGAAATTTGATTTTTTGTATGAAGATTTTCAAGAAATCCGTGCGGCGAACTGAAATTTCCTGAAAACGTTCATACAAAAATTCCATTTTCTAAATAAAATAAAACATCGTTTTCAGCTACAACAATATCAATAATGCAATTTTTTTGTAAAATTAGCACTCTAGAACTCCCAAAAGTCACGAGCCGCCACTACCTCCAAGCGCTACGTTTAGGCATCAATTTTCCAGACGCTCTGGTGAGAGGGTGGATGGATGGAAAATTACAAAATTGATTTTAAGCTCTCCTTTTAGTCTTTACCATCGAGTTATACTAATAATTCCCATGTTTAAAAATAATAAAAATATTCATGGCATAATGGATTAATAATAATTATTTATTCGCAGTCGGTCAGCATTTCTATTTAAGATTTGAAATATAATGGCAGTTATTCTGTTATCCGAATACATGCATTATACTATTACACTATAAAATTAATGACATTTTTTTTGTAATTTATTAGAATAGCCTTGTTTAGCGGCATATATAAATATTATATCATTACATTAAGTCTGACGATATGAGCGTTAAACATGGGGTATGTTGTTTGGAAACATCGAACCTACCTACAAGAGTCCATATAGTCCAAGCGATGACCGTAAAAATTAAAATATGTTTCACTTCAACCAAATGAGTGCTGGACATTAACCCTCAATAAGATTGGTAAAAAACGCGTTCTGCCAGATTTCTACTCGCTAGGAATACTGGAAACGGACGACTTCCGGTGACATTTTTAGAAGTACCTGGCAGACAAACTTAAGGTGACCTCCAGAGACAGTAAAATATCTCATCAGTCACTCGAATGAAACCGATGATAAAATCTAGGTATGAGTTACATCTAAACGAATATATCGTTCTACCGGCATAATATTGAGAAGAACCCTGTGGCAGACGTGATTATTCGAGCCAAAAAATGCCTTTTACCTCACTACCATTGTTAATTTATTGAATGATTTTACGGGTTCACCGCAAATATTAGGTTGACAAAATGGTATATTATTAAAGAAGAAATCTTTACCTAATTTTTGAAATTTGTTTCATTCAGGTAGCGGATGAGATGTTGTAATGTCGTGTGATCTTTTAGGTCATCTGCCAGATACTTGTTACTTCCAAAGTCAATAAAATATTTCTCCCTGCGTTCAGATGTTGGTGGCGAATGAGTGTGACCACTGATAAGATTAATTGAGAGGTCGATTGAGGGAGACCCTTTGACCTCTTCAGCCGGACTCTTTCGATCCAACTTCTTTAACTTTAACTTTTTCTTATGTTCGCAGTCATCTTGAATTCGCTTCTCCCATATGGAATCCTCAATATAATATTTACATAAATTGTATTGAATCCATCCAAAGAAAATTTGTCCATCATTTAAATTTCAAATTAAATTAAAACCTTGACGTAAACAGCTCGATGGACCTTTATGGACTTAAGCCATTAAAAACTAGAAGAGACTCCGCAGATATAATATATCTCCATAAAATTATCAATGGCTTTATTGATTGTTCTCCCCTTCTGTCTGCAATTAATTTTAGAGTCCCGAGCGTTAGAACTAGAGAAAAATCACTTTTTCATCTCCATGAATGTTCTACTAATATCAGACAAAATGCGTTTATATTCAGAGCCTGTAGTATATTTAATAAGAATTTTAATGATATGGACATATTTACATATAATTTAAGAACCTTTAAAAGATATGTAATAACTAACATTAAATAATTTAAAATATTCTACTGGAAGTTATCATGTTGTTGCTTTGAATCCTTTCCAGTTACTTGCCTTCCAATTTATACTCATGTGTTCAATTTAGTTGTAGGTATACATTTATTATATTGTTATTATTGCTATTGTGTAGTGCTTTTATTGATTGCTGCTGTGTTGAAATTTTACAATTCATTATGTTTTGAAATTTAGCTGGTTATTAGTAAATCAGTTAACTTTAAATTTTAATTTATTTGTGTTCTTACATCTTCTATTATTTTTTATTTATTATTTACAATATTGTATTTTTTGTAAATCTCTCAGGCCACGGGTACAGAACCCTTAGTTTTTTTTAATATTTTTTATTATTACTATAATTTTAAGTGAAAATCTGTTATTGGATTTTTATCTTTATTATTTAGTTTATTCTTATACATGTAAATAATCTGTTGATTTTCCCAAATAAATAAAATAAAACTTATAGGGATGGATTCATGCGTCCCTCCTGGACACACTAACACCCAGATTCCTATACACCTCTTATACCTTTTCCTTCCCAATCCCATCCCTTTACTTAAAAATACCGTCTATACAGCATCCCCAAAGATGACAGGCCCTATTTTTCGCAAAGCCTCCCGTGTGAAGCTAATATTTAGAAAGGACTTATGAATCCACCATATCATTTTCAAACTGGCCAAAAGCTCCTGTGTACTAAATGTAAACATTTTCTTGCAGCTTTTCTGCTGAGATTTAAAAAATGTCAAAAGTCCTCTTGAGTCAAGAGATCAGCTTCCAACACAAACACATTATAATGTTCCATAAAAATTTAACTGCCACAGAATAAAACACTTGAAGCAATATTACTTTGGTCATATTTGAAAAGTTTCAAGCAGTTCCGAGTAATTCGGGCAACGTACAATTTGAAGTGTGATATTAGGCTTTATTAGCATTTAAATGAGTCACCTAAGAATATTAAACTTTCATTTTTTCCATCCGTTTAAATAAGTTTCAAAGCTTCGTCCTTAATGCAGGAACTTTTCGTTTGGTCTGAAGCCATTAAGTTTATTTTCCTTGTTGAAACTCGTGACCTTAAATTTTGATCAGAATTTTTTTTACTCATATCTGTGTGGATTCAGATTGGAACATGTTCAAAACAAGTTGCCTTAAAGTATAGAAGAAAATGTTAAAATACGTGTAAGTTAAAAAAGCTGTTTGAATATGTTTCTAATTTTTTTTATCTTTCGTTCTCATTTCTTTTTCTAATTTTTTAAAAATTAATTTTCCCTTTTTTATTTTTTAGTTCTCTAATTTAAGTATTTCTTTTAATTTTTTTCTTCTTCTCATTTTCATATCGGAACAGCTCAGCCTAGTGATTTGGTTTATAGCAACAAAAAAATATCTGTTTCTATATTCGTAAGTTAAATATACATTTATAAATTTTTAAAACGTCTCCGTGAATAATTATATTTTGATAGTGTGGTATTGTACAAGAATAAGGTTTTTATTCCACCGTGGTTGTGTCCAAATTGTCCTCCCTATAAAAGTTTTTTAATGGGTTTTACAAAGCATTTACTTTACATTTCAGATTTTTATACTCCTCTTCTAATCGTTTTTTTATAGTTCGTCGCCGTAGATGTCAATGGAGCCAAGCCACAAAACCATAAAGCTGAGAAAACGGCGCACTAAGATTTTCGGTGACAAAAAAGTTAAAAAAAAGTGTTTTAATTACATATAGAACGGTAAAGCTTTGAATATAGATACTTTAAAATGTTATCTTTTAATTATTTTGATTGCATAACTACAAAAAAATTGTAATGACATGGCCTGACTCGAATATCTGGTTAACTTGAAAATGCCATGTCTTCTCAGTCGTCCCCGACTTTTTCGACAATTTACATTCGCTTCATATAATTTTCTCTTTACACACTTTTTTCGTTTATTCACTCTACATGCACAAACCATCTGAGCCTCATTTCTTAATCTTACTCATATCTTGGTTTCAATTATATTTCACCAACGGGACACATGAAGCTAGTTTTATCTTTGTCTTTATTTGCTGAGTTAAAGGAAGACATAAAAATCATTGTCAAATATGAACCGGGCCGAATGTGCCTGCCCGCAAATGTGAATCGGGCCAAGTGCACTTGGCTGCGAATGTGCCTTGCCGCAAGTGTGAACCGGGCCGAGTGTGCCTGGCCGCAAATATGAACCGGTCCGAATGTGCCTGGCCGCAAATTTGAACCGGGCCGAGTGTGCCTGGCAGCAAATGTGAACAGAGATGGGTGTGCCTGGCAGCAAATGTGAACCGGGCCGAGTGTGCCTGGCCGCAAATGTGAACCGGGCCGAATGTGCCTGGCCGCAAATTTCACGAGTCAAAAGACTTATGCAGCTTGTCGCCATTGTCTGCTTTAATTTATGTGTTTTAGGTATATTAGCAATTTACAAAATAGTCATAAAAGGGGTGTTTTGTGGCTCAAAACCATCGACCACGGCATAACATCAGCACGTTTTAAAACGCTTTTGTATACTTCTGGCAACTCATGTTCGCCAAATCTGTGGCTTGGCTCCTTTGTCATCTACGGCGATGATATACGTAATAATATTACATACCTACATATATGAGAACTTCTTTGATCCTTTGCCAGCGTGATGATTGCTCGTTTTGAGATGATGAGCTGATCCCCAAGTATCTTTGTTAATAAATACGTTATTTAATTTTTTATAGTCAACAACTTAATGAGTAAAACCTGAAAATGTGATATTTAATCACTGGAGATAATATTACTGACACTCAAATCAAAAATGTGAAACAGAAAATAAAGTAGAATATATTATATATTTCATACATAAAGATTAAAGATAGCAGCTAAAAAATATGCTTTAATAAAATGAAGATTATATTGGTAGCTCTCAGTCGAAGTACGATACAGTTAAAAATATGTGAATTGTATGGTCAAATTAGCTCAGTGGTCATAGCACTTCCCCGGCAAGGAAATGATCCTGGGTTCAATTTTTGAATGCGACGGATGTATTTTCTTTTTCATATTTTTCTTTTGATTAAAAAGTAATAAATACTCTTGTGTCTGTAGAATATAAACTGTTATTATTTGCACTGGGATACTAGTCACTATCTTGAAAGGAAATAATGTAAAAGACGAGAGAAAAAGCATTCAAAGATGTTTATAACATACCCACTATCATGTTGTCTCATTCATGCACGGTTTATAATAATAATAATATTTGGATGATTTGTGTACCGAGCAAAATCACCTCAAAGGTGCTGAAAAAATATGTAATACATTTTTACAATGATCTATCTTATTACTAACTATAGTCTAGTTAAATAATAATCAGTTTATGACGAATAGATTGCATCCAACGGTTCGTCCAATACATCAATAATGATTATTTTTATAAGCAATAATTGCTCGCCTGAAACACTCATCCACATTGAAAAAATCTCCTGATAAAAAATACATGACGCCAACGGGACTCGAACCCGTGTCCATTCGATTTCCGGTCGAAAGCTCTGACCACTGAGCTATGGAGGCTTATTTCTTACCCGCGAAATTATTCAATATTTGCTAGTGTTTCATTCAACAATTACTGCTTGTTACATTTTTATTTTTTATCAGGAGATTTTTTCAATGTGGATGAGTGTTTCAGGCGAACAATTATTGCTTATAAAAATAATTGTGATCCTTTGTGCTATGCATAAATAAAATCTTGTCTAAAAAACATTAATTTACCAAAAAAATAATACATCAATAATGATTAATGAACGTGATGTAAGAATGTATATTATTATTTTTTTTATTTCGACTTTATGTCTGGGTTAAATCTTCCCAACAGGAAAAACTAAACCCTTCCTCACACTTTTCCACAAATTATCATCTAGTCAATCCACATTATGCAAGTGCATTATATAAGCATAATAAATACAAAACAATACAAGAACAACACGTCAAATCACCAGAGATCAAATGGGAAAATAATTCAACGACTCCAGATATTTTCATATCAGAGGGTTCGTCTCGGTAGAAAATCTAATTGGACCTATAAATCCTACTGATCCCTCAATATAAATATTTAAAAAATCTTTCGTTATCCTACATGTATTTAAAATGACTGATTTTTGCATTATTATATATAAATTCTTTGACAGGTTTAATACCCCTAAATTTTGAATGAGAGAGCTAGGTATAATGCCAGTAGCCGAAATAACAAATGGTAATATTTTTATAGTCTGATAATATATACTATTATTATTTATTTATATTTTGTACAGTTAGATAGTCTCTTTCATACCTTAAGATCCATGTTCTTACAGGTAGCTATCATGTTACAATATAGTCGTAGTTAATTGCCGTGAAAAATTGCCATTCCTAGAATAGATGTTTGAAAATATCATTTTTTTCTTATTAGTCTGTCCTTTGAACAAATTGCCCAGTTTCTTATACTGTAATAGAAGTATAAGAAAGTGGGCAATTCGTTCAAAGGACAGACTAATAAGAAAAAAATGATATTTTCAAACATCTATTCTTAGAGGTGGCGAACACAGACTTCGGTAAAATCGACGAAGCGCTGGGAATCCTGAAATAAAATTAGTATTGTCATAACCAGTGTACGGAACGTGTTTGCCTGCACAAGAAAAGACTGTAAATAATAAGCACCGGCACACATCAGTCCTCATCCTGGGTAATGATTTAAGTAAAACACTGTGAGGTGTTCTATCCAAACCATCATAAAAGAAAGACGATTCGAATCAAAATTCACATTTTAATTACAAGTATTGTACAAGTATACAGAACGTACAAAGGGGTGTAGCTTATAGGTACTTCCTATTTTTTACAGCCAACCCAATTCACAAGAAAAAGTTATATGTATTTCAATACAGCTGGGAATTAAAACACAGATAGAAAACTGATATAATCGGAATCCTTTCAGCGATAATTTCAGATTGGAGCACATTGTGCATCATCGCGCTATACGATACAGCAAATGGCGTAGGCGACTGCTGGAGCAGTGGCCAGTTCAATTGGTGGTCAGCAGGAATCGGCCAGCTTCTAGGCTTCAGCATCAATGGCTAATTCAGTAGGCAGCCAGGAAAAATTGGCCGGCCTCTATGTTTTCAGCATCAATGGCTAATTCAGTTGGTAGCCAGGAAGAATTGGCCGGCTTCTAGGTTTTCACCATCAATGGCTAATTCAGTTGGTAGCCAGGAAAAAATGGCTGGCTTCTAGGTTTTCAGCATCAATGGCTAATTCAGTTGGTAGACAGGAAGAATTGGCCGGCCTCTAGGTTTTCAGCATCAATGGCTAATTTAGTTGGTAACCAGGAAGAATTGGCCGGCCACTAGGTTTTCAGCATCAATGGCTAATTCAGTTGGTAGCCAGGAAGAATTGGCCGGCTTCTAGGTTTTCACCATCAATGGCTAATTCAGTTGGAAGCCAGGAAGAAATGGCCGGCTTCTAGGTTTTCAGCATCAATGGCTAATTCAGTCGGTAGCCAGGAAGAATTGTCCGGCCTCTAGGTTTTCAGCATCAATGGCTAATTCAGTTGGTAGCCAGGAAAAATTGGCTGGCTTCTAGGTTTTCAGCATCAATGGCTAATTCAGTTGGTAGCCAGGAAGAATTGGCCGGCCTCTAGGTTTTCAGCATCAATGGCTAATTTAGTTGGTAACCAGGAAGAATTGGCCGGCTTCTAGGTTTTCACCATCAATGGCTAATTCAGTTGGAAGCCAGGAAGAAATGGCCGGCTTCTAGGTTTTCAGCATCAATGGCTAATTCAGTCGGTAGCCAGGAAGAATTGTCCGGCCTCTAGGTTTTCAGCATCAATGGCTAATTCAGTTGGTAGCCAGGAAGAATTGGCCGGCTTCTAGGTTTTCACCATCAATGGCTAATTTAGTTGGTAACCAGGAAGAATTGGCCGGCCACTAGGTTTTCAGCATCAATGGCTAATTCAGTTGGTAGCCAGGAAGAATTGGCCGGCTTCTAGGTTTTCAGCATCAATGGCTAATTCAGTTGGTAGCCAGGAAGAATTGGCCGGCTTCTAGGTTTTCACCATCAATGGCTAATTTAGTTGGTAACCAGGAAGAATTGGCCGGCCACTAGGTTTTCAGCATCAATGGCTAATTCAGTTGGTAGCCAGGAAGAATTGGCCGGCTTCTAGGTTTTCACCATCAATGGCTAATTCAGTTGGAAGCCAGGAAGAAATGGCCGGCTTCTAGGTTTTCAGCATCAATGGCTAATTCAGTTGGTAGCCAGGAAGAATTGGCCGGCTTCTAGGTTTTCACCATCAATGGCTAATTCAGTTGGAAGCCAGGAAGAAATGGCCGGCTTCTAGGTTTTCAGCATCAATGGCTAATTCAGTCGGTAGCCAGGAAGAATTGTCCGGCCTCTAGGTTTTCAGCATCAATGGCTAATTCAGTTGGTAGCCAGGAAAAATTGGCTGGCTTCTAGGTTTTCAGCATCAATGGCTAATTCAGTTGGTAGCCAGGAAGAATTGGCCGGCCTCTAGGTTTTCAGCATCAATGGCTAATTTAGTTGGTAACCAGGAAGAATTGGCCGGCCACTAGGTTTTCAGCATCAATGGCTAATTCAGTTGGTAGCCAGGAAGAATTGGCCGGCTTCTAGGTTTTCAGCATCAATGGCTAATTCAGTTGGTAGCCAGGAAGAATTGATCAGCCTCTAGGATGTCAGCATCAATGTAGCAGGGATTGGCCAGCCTCTAGGTGATCACCGGCAGGGGCAGTTCAGTCGGTAGCCAGCAGGTATTCGTCAGCCTTTAGGATTTCAGCATCTGTGGCTGGTTCAGTCGGTAGCCAGGTCATTTGATTATAAGAGCCGGCACACGGAGACGCCCCATTATTGTAATGATGACAGATGCATCTGGCTCAGCTCATAGAGTGCCGGCCGTAAACAGCTCGTTAGAAATAGATGTAATCTTTAAAATGATTGTGCCGTGATGGAGGAACAGAAGCGACTGCAGATTTCAGTTGACACTCAGGAATTTATAATTATAATTAACAGATCGCGCTTTAAATGGAGGTGTTCCGTCCACTCGTGTTAATTTTTGATATTTGACTGACGAATATTGTGGTGTTTTTATCTATTTATAATTTCTCTGGCAAGCCTTCATGTGACGTCAATATCTTTACCACAACTTGTTGACGTTTCAGATGCAGGTGTTTTTAGGTGAGAATAATAATTTCGCCCAGCGACTGGTTTTGTCAATATTTTGATTTTTTTTTCTGACTTGAATCGCCTAGTAACCAATTATTTTGATGCATTATTCTAATGGCAAATTTTATAATATTAAATGTAATAAATTCGTGTTTTCATGTTCGATACAACCAGCTTCAATTCTAAAAACATGAAAATGTTTTCAACCCAACTATAATAATAATAATAAAATTGGACAATTTGTATAACGCCGCTTTTGTGAGATATCACCTTAGGGGCGTTTTACAGTTGATGCAAGCATTACAAAAAATATTAATATTACAAAAATAAAGTGAAGTTAAGTTAAGTAAAATGAAAAACAGGAATAGGTGACACGAAGATAGAAGATGGAGACTCTGCAGAAAGAATCCTAGGTGGTGAAGAAACTGGACCAGCTTGCTGCAGCGAGAGAGACTACCGCGACCACCAACAGTACCAGCACGAGGTTCATCATCCGTTCAGGTATGTGTCTCCTGCTAATAAAACGCTGACACAATATCCTCACATAGATAACAGACCTTGGCAGCACCGCTGTGACCTTCGATGAAGATAGAAGATGGAGATTTTGCAGCAAGAATCCTAGGTGGTGAAGAAACTGGACCAGCTGCTGCAGCGAGAGAGTCCACCGCGTCCACCAACAGTGCCAGCACGAGGTTCGTCATCCGTCCAGGTATGTGTCTGCTGCTAATAAAGCGTTGACATAATATCCTCATATAGATAACAGACCTTGGTGTTTGGCGAGTCCATCATAACTAGTCTCTTTTAATAATAATAATATTTGGACGATTTATACAGCGCTGCTCTTGTGCAAAATTACCTCATCTCTCCTAGTCTATTTTAGTCTCTTCTAGTCACTTCTTAGATATTCGTGCCACTTACTTCATCTTCTCGACCCTTTTAGACTCTTTCCTGGCTCTAATACCTAAATAAAATAAGGGCTTATTTAGCTCTGTATGTTTTTAGATGAACCAGTTTAAAAACACCCGTAGTACGGTGAAACCGGTCCCGTCCCGAATAAACAAGAGGAAAAATTTTTGCTATCGAAACGTGTGAAGTTTTTGATTTGTATTTAAAATCATGACAATTTTTTTTCGTACTTTCAGGTCTGTGGCAGTTGTGGCAAGTCTAGACGTGTATTAGTGTGTATTACTAGACATTTGCAAGACTTCCATCAACACCCTTGGAAAACAGATGCATCCAGCGGTGGTGGAAACTGGAAACCACTATACAAAACAGAAAGTAATGAAGTTATATATTTGTTTTAATGATAAACTAATGATAATTATAAGACAAGAATTTTTTATGCTTAGCACAGAGGATAACAAATTATTATAAGCAATAATTATTCGCCCAAAATATCCATACATGGATATTTATATTTCTATATCCATTGTATGGTTATTTCAGGCGAGTAATTATTGCTTATAATAATTTGTTATCCTTTGTGTTATGCATGAAAAAAACCTTGTCTTGTAAGTAAACATTAATTTATCATTAAAAACAAAATATTATTTAAAAAAATAAGTCAAAATATTTCACTAAAAATGTAAATAGATAATATGTATCGACGCCATCTATTGGGAAATTTAGCACTTACAAAGCCTTTCCTACAAAAATAATGTTGATTGTTTACAAGTGGAAAAAAATATAATAAGCAGTAATGTTGACTGAAGTACTAGTAGATATTGAATTATTTGGCGGGTTGGGAATAAGCCGACGTAGCTCAGTGGTCCAGAGCACCTGACTGGACATCAGAAGGTGCAGTTTCAATTCTCGTCAACGGCAATTATTTTTACTCTGGAAATATTTTCAATTTGTAAGCATATTTCTGGCAAGTAATTATTGTTTATAATAATTTGGTAACAAAGTTAGTTGAATATGAAAAGAAGGCTTTTATTCTTCCAAATATAAGTTAAAATTTTTCTTTATTTAAAATCACATGTTTTGATACGAACATAAAATGTTGTTATCTACCAGGAATTACCTAAGGTAAGACGAAACATTTTGCTATGCAAGAAATTTGAATTTGGTATTTTTTTATCTTCTTATAGTAATGGATGTTTTATATCTTAAGAAAATTTTTTTGAAATGTGTTTGCTATTCTACAAAAAATACTTGGAAAAAATGTGTATACCGTTTTATCCAAAGATATTAGAAGAACGAGATGTGCTATGCGCAGTTCGTACTGAGTGGAATTGTTTTGCCGAGTGTCGCCGGTTTTGTTCACCAATACTACTGCACACCTTCGCTTACGCTAAGGCATCGCTAAGGTATCCGCACTAATACATAGAACAGATTTCTGTGCGTACACGTCCCGATACCGTTCAAAGTACCCTAATTAGGTAGTACTCCGGCTACGGTCCGGCTGCCAACATAGCATATCTCGTTCTTCTAATATCTTTGGTTTTATCTCATTGTAGCAAACGCACGGAAGAACATGTATGCAGAATATAGGTAGGTACTACTACTAAAAAATTCATACACGTATATAAAGGAAAAAAATTCAGTTGATACTATCGAAAAATTTTGTATTCAATGTTCACATGTACGTTTATTTCACGGCTTAGAAAAACACGGAGTCTCTTTGTTCAACAAACAAAGAATAATCATTAGTTTCTCTTTCACGTTTTATTGTTATTAAAACCATACAAAATCATCAATAAGCGACTAAACAATCGTAAAGAAGGTTCTGTATATTTATAATCAAAATTTATTGTTTAGAAATTATGCCTATATTATTATGTTCTTTTGTAATATTAACATCTGAAGCAGTCTTTCATCTTCTTGGTACATACAGCAAATTACATCAAAGCCGTTTATACTAAACAAATAACTAAATACCCCCCGGGGTTAAATGAAGCTACATATTTTTATTTGACTGATTTATGTATTGTCGGGTATACGTCAGCTAGTCTTATATAAATTACAGTAAACCACGTTTGATGCCGACTTTTAACTATAAATCTAAACTTAATGTAATCCTGCTCGTTTAAAAACAAAAAGTGAGGTTTGTACTATCAAATTAAGTTTTTATTTCATGCAATAAGGTTTATACAATAAATACATATTTTATATTATTTGGCCTGCCATGCTATCGATGGCCTTGTATTACGGCGAGTGTGAAGTAAATTTTAACTTAACATATCTATATTATGTTCTTAAATTATATATTACTAGCTGCACCCCGCCACGCGTTGCTGTGGCACAGTCTATCTGTGCAGATAGAGAAACAATCGCATGTATTCCTTTTAGATCCAACAGATGGCGCCGTTTTTCAAAAAAAATATATGTTTACCTGTCACAGGTGACATCTATATAATATATATCAAAACGCACCCGTTTTCGAATGCAGCTTTTTGTCAAAATTTCAAAGAAATCAGTTCAGAGCTTTCGGAGATTTAAGATTTTGAACGCACAATCGTTTGGTATGATTTGAGATTTTCACGGCCAAAAGTATTATAGTGATTTGTTTTATTGATGATTACACATCTGCCCTGATGATGGACACTGCAATACTGTCCGAATCGTTGGCTAAAGAAGAAGGTAGCGCAACACGGCATAATACCCCAAAAACAAATCACTATAAAACAGTCGTTTACGTATTTATTTATATAGATTATATTATATTCCCTATCTACTTTATATTTAAACACAGTCTGCTACATTCAATAATCCTACGTATTTCCTATTAAATTAAATATTTATCAAAGAAATTACTGATATTAATGATTGCCAAAAGCTTCAATCAAATTTGAATGAATTATATACAGGGTGTCCGGAGATAAAGCGCACTAACTTCGGGAGATGATTTTTTACCCATAATTAAATATTTTTCCATAGAAGAATATTTATTTTCCCCTTACAAACAATTCATCTTTTTAACCAAAAAATTTCTAAAAAAAGTTATTTATCTTATCTACTTCTAAAATTATGTAGAATCACCCACCCAAGTTAGTGCACTTTTCCCCCGGACAGCCTGTAATTGGTGTGTAACGAACAATATATTTCTAAATATTTTAACAAATGTTAATCAAAAACTTGCTGCAAAAACAAATCTCCAATACTATTTATTCAATTATGTGATAGACCACGTACAACTTGAGATATTTACTAAAATGAGAGACTTCGGAGTTATATTTGATGAAAAACTAGAATTTGTAAACCACATAAATCACATTTGAAACATTAGTATGAAAACATTAGGAACATTGTTGAGAACCATTACAAATTTTATTTTTGTTTATTTTATTTGCCTAATTAGTTCATAGCCAATTAGAATGTATTTCCGTTATTTGTAAAATTCACATTAAAAATGTTCAAAGAATTCAACGAAAGTTCTTATGATTTTAAGTTAAAAAAATCTTGTCAGAACACTTCTTTTATTAAATACCATAAAAATACTTACACTTCATCGACGTAGAATAAGCGACATATATGCTTCTTTTTCAAAACTGTAATTTTTAGCTCGACTGTTGCGGACTTCTTTCTGATCATTACAATTACAATTGAGTACTTACGCGACACACTGTACATGAGGACCTATTACAATATCAACATGACAAATAAAATATGTAGCAAATTCAATTCCTCGCCGGTATAGTTTATCAAAGGAATATACCAATGATATCGACATTGTTAAAATAACGAAATCTATGTTTATTTCTATGTACCATGTTCTATTACACGGAATGGACTGTAAACAACAAGGATGCAAAAATATAAAGCGCATTTAATTGGGTTTGAAAATCACGGGAAATTTGCAATAATGGAAACAGCCTACCTCGAATTCCCATGAATCCCTGCAGTATGGCTCTCAACAAACTGGCATTGTACACAGAATGAAAAATTCCTCCAAAACGAGAACATAATTTGCAAAACAGAGCACAAAGCATGTGAATATACGAAACCAATTCACGACGACGCAACGGATGCAACTGCTTACCACAAATGCGAATAATGTACTGACTTTCGACAATTTACAATGCAATAAAATCATCTTCTTCTTTCCAAAGTGGATAAGGCTCTTTTAAGGAAGGAAATAGATAGTAGGTATGATAGTATATGATGGGAAATGATGGTAGGTATTATCCCAAGCTGTTTCAATACTAAACAACATACATCAACTTTTTTTCACGACATACATATATATATATACTAACCAATTGTAAAGATTATTTTTTGCAACCGTTGATTATAATTTGTGTACCTAATCGTAAACATTTCATTCTAAAAATCAAAAATTAAAAAATAATATAATAATAATAGCAGTAATTGTTGATTGAAGTACTTGTACTATTGAATTATTTTGCGGGTTGGTAATAAGCCGACGTAGCTCAGTGGTCCGGAGGGCAGAGTGCGGGTTCAATTCCCGTCAGTGGCAATTATTTTTACTCCGGAGATATTTTAAATTTTTATGGATATATTAATGCTTATAATAATTTGATAATATTATTATTTTGAAGAACACGTGTTCCGACTTCCTCATAATATATTCGTGCTTTACTGATAGTTTGTTATGCAATTAAATTATGTCAAATCAATCGTTATTGGCCGCTAGTCCCGTTTTATAATAATATGACCAGATTTTTAGTAAATTGAAAATATTTCATATCACTTTGTTCTCTCTGTGTACGATTATTATTAACTTGTTTTATAATTTTCCTCATATTATAAATTTTTATTGATTTTTCCTCATTGCGCAATTTTCTTCGTAAAATATTCCCCGCTAGTAGCCGCTGTAAATTTCGAAACGAAAAAAATTCAAAGTGGATATCTTTTCGGTACTTGAGTCATAAATATCTTCAGGGTCTTCCACACGCCGGGCCGCGGTCCGTTATCGCGATCCCGAATCTAATTGTTTTTGTATCACCATTGTTATAAACAAAAGGAGACCCCTTTCTTCTCTGCTTTTTTCGGGTTATCAGGACCCAGCGGGATATTTACGACGGGGCCCCGTTAGCAGATAAGGATGCCCTGTAGCAAATCTGAAAAAAGGTTTCAATTGTTATGTCAGAGTTCACGCTTGGAAACCTATCATTGTGCGCATGCATATTTCAAGGGAACGGCCTGGAAAAACAATACAGATTAATGGGTCATTCATGACCTAAAAGAAAACCATTATTTTCAATACAATCCGCATAGAGTTTTGCCACGAAAACTCGAATAGAGATAATGTAAACACTTTCGTGAATATCAAATTATATACCTACCAAAATTGTGATTTATACACGTTTTTTGTTGTTGTTTGTTACTTGTTTCTAAAATAATGGTTTTCGCTCGTTTAGATAACAAAATACATGTTTTAGAGATACCATTAAAAATATTTTCTTATTTAGCTAAGGCATGAGACATAGGAAATGTTTTTGTTACACAATCTTGCGTAATTTACCGTATGCGCCAATAAAGTTTGATGATAAAATTTATAAGGATGTTCAATTTTCTCTGTGGTTTCATCCTGGCAAAAACTGTGTTACTTTTGTTTTTTTTATATAATTAACATGAAAATAATATATACACTGTAAAGAGAAATATATATTTTTTTTTATGTTACCTATGAATACCATCCAAGCGTTCCCACTACGCCCAACCGTCTGCGTCTGGAGCCAGTGAGACTATGGTATCCCCGATTGGCGTATGTTGTGATGCTAAACGTAGTGGTAAAGGGAATAAGATGGAGGAGATGAAGGTGAAGAAGTACTCTATTCAGATCTGGTCATCAATTAACCGCTGAATCTATTTCAAACATAGAATAAATAAGAAAACTAGAAGTGTCTTTCATATGAATTTTGTTGGAAACTAATGTTCTATAATAGCCCAGCGTTCTGTCTCACTTACACTCGCCTGATATTGCAGATCTCCATCCCATTTGAATTTCGCACACCCATGTTTTGTATCGTCAATTTAAGCCTCGAATAGATAAGTATTTTGAAGTCTTTTATAGAAAATAAGAGAATATTTCGAGGTGGAGTGTGTCGTAACACGCCCACAAGACATTTATGTTGTTCTTATTTATTTTATGATTTCAAGCAAAGTTTCAATTTTGAATGATGGTCTTTATCCCAGAGAAGAAAGAATCTTCGACCGTGGAGTGTGCTGTAAATATACTACATATCATTATAAATCAATAAACTTTACTTTTTCTTTACTTGCTCACGCCGGGATTTGAACACGCGATTTCCGTATTCATAGTCGAGGAACGTAACCAGTCAACCACGGAGGTCATCAAATACATTAATACGGCGTCACATACTTTCCCTCTTATTATTCTGAGTTTTGACATTACCACAATACTTGATTCAATGATTGTGCAATGTCTTCTGGCTTCTCTGTTATTATTCATTTTAGCGTCATATTACATCTAAATAATTAGCTGTAAATAATTTCTTCATTTTCTGTTCCAAATGCTCACACCATATCTTTATCAATCTGATATTCTGCTTTATATATTATTTTTAATTAATTGGTTGTGAAAAGACATAAATATACTAAGCCCAAGATCTTCGAATTCGGAGTCAAGACCCTTACTTCTCAACATCTTTTTTTAAGCCGCACAAGAGTCCCAACTTCTCCCAACCAACTGAAGCCAGTGATACTACGAAATCTCCTATTGGGTATGTTGAGGCTGGAGGTAATGGGGAGGAGAAGAAAATGTGGAAGAGGAAGGTGGGGAATTACCTGTCACTGGTCACCAAACACGGCCAAAGTTATTTCAAGCAACGTTTCAAATCCGAATGATGGTTTTACACTAGGGTATCAATACTGAGAGTATCTTCCACTCTGGAACCATACATAATTTAATCCTCTTCTAGCTGAGTTCTTCCTAAATTCATCAACTACATTAAGTCAATGATAAAATGTATGATAAATTAAGTCTTAAAATGCCCTTGAGGTGATTGTTGGGCGCCTTTCAATTAATTTCAATACTTTGCTTTTAGGTAGTATTACACATCACACGATAATAAATCATTTTCTTATGATTATGCTAACGGTTTTGTAGAAATAATTCTCATTAATTTTCTTCAACAACGCTTCAAATTAACACAACATTATTGAATTTCAATTTTTATATTCCTAACCCGGGCAGAAACATTCCACGATATTTTCGTCAATAATTCGAACGAAAATAAATCAAAACATATTTGTAGCTGCTCGTCGCCACCAGACCTTGACTTCAACACTTCAACTGATGTCGGCTTTCTAGGAGTAGCAAGCCGTATATTCCTCAATGATAACCTCACGCCTTATAACAAGTTACTAATGAAGAAAACCAGGAATTTAAAAGTGAAAAAAATTATAAATACCTATGGACAAAAAACTAATATATATATATTTATTGGTTTTTAGTTTTATAGGTCCCACTACATTTATTGCGTCCGTGCGTAAATCCGTCTTTGGGCGTCCAGCACTTCTAGTTCTTTTTTTTAGATTGTTTTTGTGAATATTGCACTATGTATTGCTCACCATAATCGCTAATATCATTTTATTTTAATATTCATGATAATGCAGGTTTTGATGTTTATTATACTTTCATACATTTCTTGCGTCACGTACATACTCACGTCCGGGTGTATATTTGTTTGTATATTGTAGGTTCCTTTTAAGGGGACGGTATCAAATCTCGACTTCAGTACAGTTAGGTATTATTGCTACTTGTAAATGAATCGGTCGGCCGCTAGAACAGCTGCGGTTTCAAAACCAACACCGCGTCTTTTGAGTAGATAGGGGGATGATTGACACGGTTTTGATAAAATACGAAATAAAAATACACGTGCTTTATAAAATTTATATTTATTTACTAAATAATGGATACAACTTGACAGAATAAAAATCATACTAGCAAAATAATGGATATACAGTCACATCTTTTGCGCCCTGGACCTTTTTTGACGTCTCAGTTTTTTACTCAAAGTCACATAGAATCTAATCGTGTTTTGACTTGGAAAAGATTTTTGGTTCATAAATTTGATTGTATGGTTTGTGTAATGACAATAACTGGGTTTTTTTTTAATATAATATTACCAGAAAGCAATGGGTGTGAAAAAAGGGAAAACGTAAAATTAAGTTACGACAAATATTTTTTGATTATATATATTTGTGTTTAGTGACTAGATCTGAATAGCCAGGTACTTCCCCACCTTCCTCTTTCCCTTCCCCACTTACCTTCAGCCTCACAACATCCCCCAATTGGGGATGCCATAGTCTCACTGGCTCCAGACGGGAGCAGTTGGGACTCTTGTGAGGTATTCACTATAGTGCGATAGAAATGGAAAAAAGTTTATTTGTAAATCATGAATGTAATTTGAAAATTTATTTCAATGTTTTTTTCGTACTCGGGAAAGAATATATTTTACAATATTAACTTAGATATACAAAAAAGTAGAATGAAGTACATAAACTAAGAAAAAAACACAGTCTAAGATAGATATAAAGAAGTTGATAAAAATTGATATAAAATTATCTAAAAGTCTTGGTTAAAAATACTTTTTTCATGTTTTTAGCATAATATCCTCGAAAAGTGCCAAAACTTTGGCTTTCTTTGTGGTTAAGGCTATTAAAAAAGTTTTTTATACATTGTATAAAATACACTATAATTCTTACTATGCATGTTACCGGTAATATATTATTTTATATTTATTTTCTCTCTCTCTCATATATATTTTTTTAATAATTTATTTATAATACTACTACCCGGAATTAGCCATCAACAAAATTCAGTGCATTTATCAATGGATCTGATAGACATTAGGTAAGTTCTTAGATTTCACGGCCAAAAGCATTTTTGTTGTTTGTTTTTGGGGTGTAATGCCGTGTTGCGCTAACTCCTTCTTTAGCCGACGTTTCGGACAGCGTTGCAGTGTCCATCATCAGGGCAGATCCGGTAGATCACATCTTCGGATCTACCTGATCTGCCCTGATGATGGACACTGCAACGCTGTCCGAAACGTCGGCTAAAGGAGTTAGCGCAACACGGCATAACACCCTAAAAACAAACAACAAAAACTGATAGACATTGTTCCCAATCTTAGCGACAGTTTGAAAGGAATCGGTAGAATCGTTGAAAGCACTGTTACGTAATACAAGTCACCCTATAAAAAGATGCATACTTTAGCCTCGCTTTCCCCATGCAAACGATCGTGGCGTACGTGTTAAAACGACACAACGCCGCGTGATCGGACGGACCACCCAGGCTGCTGGCAGTCAATACGGCCCGGCCTCGGCGCGCTTCCGCAGTGCAGAACCGACCTTGGTTATAGCAACATGGTCGCTCACGATAGCAAAAACCACTCGCGGGCATGGCATGCATAATTACGCAATAACGGACGCGATCTCGTTCCAGTTTAACTAGATGCATTTCGCCATCAAACTTCCAATCATGTTTATTATCTCGGTTCGAACTAAACTCAATGGAGTCCCGCCTCCGTGTATAATTCCGAGTGCATTTCATCATCTCAACTGCCCCGTCGCCTCTGAGCGCGGGTAGTCCTGGTCAACATGATCTTCCATACCACACCTCAGGACGAATCGTAAGCTTTCAACCTATCCCTTTCTTGTGTTCAATTCTTGTAACTTCTTGTGAAAATCCTCGTTTCATCCGGTCGTCACAGAGAGTGTGGAGAGAGTAGAGATCCAATTTATACCTGTGTTTCTTTAGAAGATGATTAATATACCTTGTGCCTTTTACTTATGTGTTATTATTGAGATGTCCTTTTCCAACCTCCTGACCGATGGACGAGCTGCTGATCAAAGAACTGCCCACCCCTGATCGTACACGAGTCATCTGCTTTACCTTTCTACTGAGCTTAGCCAATTTATAACCAGGTTCGAGTCCCGGTTTATCCATAAGTTAGCACTGGCGCAAACGTGGTTTTTCTCTGATTATTAATCGTCCATCGGGAGGTCAAATTGGAAATAATCTTGAACTCTTTCACTGTGTTTTATGTCTTGCTTTGTATTAACAATTGAATAACTATGTTTTCTTCCAATAAATCATGGCTGTTCTACAAACCATCGCGTCAAATCTAAAACAACCGTGTCACATTAAAACTATTCTGTGTTAAATTACAAGTTCTACGAATCGTCACTCGACAAAATTTAATTACCGGTATTCTATCACAAGGTGCGCAACCAACATTCACTTCTTTTCGGACACCTCAAACATCACATAGTGATCTTTAACCATGAAGGTTTACTTTCCGAGTACAACTATTAGAGGAAACGAGCTACATTAAACTACAATTCAACAATTTCAAATCTTGTACATGATACAAAATGAATTTCTTGTTCGTGGAACCATAAGACAGCATCGCTCTGCAAAATACACAACCAAGGAAACTAAAGCCCTTCTGTCATCTGATAATTTCGCTTTATATGTAATAAAAGTGGGTAGTGTATCCTTTTTGTAAAAAAAGTCTTGAAAGCCGACCTACTCCTTACATATAATTGAGATTCGCGATCGACGTAAATCCCCGACTCTCGGCCCTTCTCCGCCTCGAGCCTGTCGTTGTCCAGGGAAAGGGATGCTTGCGTGTAAATAACCAAAAGCTGGTTCTGCCTAAATTCAGACAATTGGTCACGAATCACAAACAACCCTCCATTAATTGTTGAAAGAACAAACAATACTTCCTCGAAATCTGTATTCGGAAATTTTTCGGAATTTTGAAATTTTTTCGAGAAATTTAATTTTTCGGAAATTTGTTTTTTGGAAATTTTTTTTCAAAACGCACATCGCAGGGACTTTTCCATCAAAACCCTAGGACAACCCCTGGCCATTTTTTTCAAAAATCAAGGACTTTGAAATTTTTTCGAGAAATTTAATTTTTCGGAAATTTGGTTTTTTCGGAAATTTTTTTCAAAAACGCACATCTCAGGGACTTTTCCATCAAAATCCCAGGGTAATCCCTGGCCTTTTTTTTCAAAAATCAAGGACTTTGAAAATTTTTCGTAAATTTTAATTTTTTCGGAAATTTGGTTTTTTCGGAAATTTTTCAAAAACGCACAATCTCAGGGACTTTTCCATCAAAATCCCAGGACAACCCCTGGCCGTTTTTTTCAAAAATCAAGGACTTTGAAATTTTTTCGGAAATTTTAATTTTTTCGGAAATTTGGTTTTTTCGGAAATTTTTTTCAAAAACGCACATCTCAGGGACTTTTCCATCAAAATCCCAGGGTAATCACTGGCCTTTTTTTTCAAAAATCAAGGACTTTGAAAATTTTTCGGAAATTTGGTTTTTTCGGAAATTTTTTTTTCAAAACGCACATCTCAGGAACGTTTCCATCAAAAACACAAGGAAACCGCTGGCCATTTTTTTTTCCATATTGGGACAATTCTTTTTTCTTTTCACAATGTCTAACTCAACTAGCCACAGCCTCTGCAATCATAAACTTGTTAGAAAAAAACATTTTTATCCCCTACGGCACTCCTCGCACCATCATTTGCGACAATGGAAAACAATTCATAGCTCTGGAATTCAAGGAATTTCTGGCCAAATATGGCATAAATGATATTTTCTATAATACCCTTTACACGCCTCAAAATAATACGGTAGAGCGTTACAACCAGACCATCAACACAGCTCTGGCAATCCTGGTTGACAAAGATCAACGAACATGGTGCAAAAATCTAGAAAAAATTCAAGCTGCACTAAACAATACAGTGAACCTCACTACTGGGTACACCCCTTTCTTCCTCAAACATGGTATGGAACAAATTATCCATGGCTCCTTGCATTGGGACGCTAGCCTCCCATCATCTTTTCCTCCTTCTACTGATAACCCATCAGAGAATTATGCTCACCGTCTTGAAGAACTTTCCGCTATCTACAGCGAAGTCACAGATGCGTTGATACTTGCTCACAAAAAGAGTGCAAACAGATACAATTTACGCAGGAAACATGTTACCTTTAAGGAAAACGACATAGTTTGGAGACGCAACAACACACTCTCACAAGGTGCTCTGTATTTCTCTGCAAAACTAGCTCCTCGCTTTGTTAAAGCAAAAGTCCTGAGAAAAATCTCCGATGTAGTGTACACCCTATCGGATGCCTCTGGGAAACACATCGGCAACTATCACGTAAAAGATATTGTCAAACTAGGAAGTGTGGACACAATAGACACCACCTTCACTAGGTCACACTCACATAACTAACAAACTTTTGGCTCTACCTTTGTCCCACGAGATTTGGCCCTCGTGCAGACAAACAGCATGTCTTAACGCGTTAGTTTCATTTAAAAACTCGCTTTTTTCGACCTCTGCAAGGTAACCTTTTTTTTCTAAAACACAGAAGTGTCAACTGTGGTTTTAAATCATTTCTCACCAATACATGTACTACTATGCTCTTTTGTATAAACCCTTTGTTATTTTTGTTTCTTTGTCACACCTCACCGTGTAATGTATTTAATTGTACACATATTTTGTACGTATCTTCTCTGGAACTGATATCATTCCAGTCAAGAGACTTTTCTACTTCCCGAACAATTTATGCTCCCGGAGTCATGACCCTGGACATCATTTGTTAGTCGTTACCATTCTGACATTTACGACACTAAATACATAACTATTTTTTGTTATAAATACCACAAAAAGTCACGTACAACATTGTTTTGTAAATATTTTTTCTGTTCTTTGTTCTTCACATTGTTCTTTCACTTTGTTCTTCACATTGTTCTTTACATTGTTCTTTCACATTTGTTCTTCACATTTGTTCCAATGGGTTCCATCGTACATAAAACAATGGCCCCTTTGCAACATACACCCAATTGAGGTGAATATTCTACCCCCTGTAACTTGTAATCATAATGCGTGTGTAAATTCCAGTTTGGTATCGTCATTTGATTCAAATTACACAGGAGTAACAAATAAAAGTTACAATTACTTTGTTTTAAAGTTTTTTCTAAAAAATTGAATGGCGCTCAACATTCCCATTTGCTCTAATTTGTTGTTTTTTCAGAATTTGATATTGACACGTCAATTCTGAAAAAGGTTGTTGTAGAGGAGAACAAACGCCGATTTGTCCTCCTCATCAGTAACAATGTTACATACATAACACCTTTCGGTCACATTGAGTTTGTAAAATCTTAAGATCTCAACTTCCTGACCCCAATTTGTTATATTATGTACTATATTTTGACTTAAATAAGCATTTATTTGCCTTGTCAAATACACCGAGCCAGGTCACTCATATTAAGTCATCCTGTGTCTCTAGGTGCCTTTTGTATCAAATTTGTAACATAAAGTTCACAACATTCGTGTTTGTGGCAATTTTGGCAACACCAAGTGTGTTTCCTTGTTTTTGTTTGGTCATTTAAAGTAAGTAAAACCTTAAAAGGTCTTAAATAAACCACTACAAACCTTTTTTGTAAGCAAAGAGTTAGTAAAACCAAATAGGTCTCTTTTGCTATTTATTGGTGTCTTGTTTAAGACATCCTTGTTGGCATATGTCTTGTATTATTGCCAACTTAAAGCATAAACCCAACCAAAGGTTATGCCATCACAACATTTTGTAAGCAAAGAGTTAGTAAAACCAAATAGGTCTCTTTTGCTATTTATTGGTGTCTTGTTTAAGACATCCTTGTTGGCATATGTCTTGTATTATTGCCAACTTAACGCATAAACCCAACCAAAGGTTATGCCGTCGTCATTTTTTGATAATACCAATAGCCACTACTTGATTGTTGTTGACATTGTGTATGTATCTTTTTTCCGGTATTGAAATGGTACTTTTTTCATTATTGAACGTTGATATGTTATTTTCATGATACATGTGAATGTTATAATATCCACCATGAGACGAGGGATCGTTATAAAATCTAACACTATACATGAGAATGTTATAATATCTACCATGATACGAGAAGTTCGTTAAAATTACTTTTTTTACTGGCTTACATACACTGTGGCCAAAGAGATAATTTGTTCCATTAAATGGTTATAAATATCTATGTTGTACCTTTCCTTTCAATACTAGGGTTCTTTCGTAATTCGTTCAATTTCTACATGAGACGTGAAGACGTTATAATACTTACCATGATTCGTGCGAACGATACAATATCTTGTTGTTTTCTTTAAATAAGTTGACACTATGTACTTGTTCTACCGGACGTAGATCATTTTACCCTGACTTGTCACCCTTAATTGGGACCCCTTTTTTGTATAACTCATGACACTGAGGGAAATGTCCTTCACTGTAGTGAGAATTTTTTGTTCTCTTCAAACAAACATGAAGCTGTGCATTCAGCAATTTTTTACGCTAACTGATACCTGTGGACTTCTTGTCAGCGGACCCAAGAACCATCCACTATCCATTGACCATGGACTAGCCATCAGCTTCACTGTTGGTTATGAGGTATCGTGTCGTGGGAGTTAATTGAGACAGTGACACAAAACCACCTAACTCGTTGTCTGGGAGACGAATAAGAAAAACTCCCAGGTTTGTGAAACTTGAGCAAGGGTCTGTCTTGTTCTCACAAACTGTAGAAGATTAAATACGACCCCTAATCTTTCACCAAATACACGTGAAAGATTAGATTGTTATTACTGTGTATTCTCCTTCACCTTTTCATCAAATTCATGTATATTTGTGTAAAGAGTTAGGAAATTTGCTGGTTGATATATTTCGTCCTCACATAGAGATCGAATTGGGAATTAGCTCAGTCACTATCAATTTTCGCTACTCAATCCTCCATCCTTCTCCCCTCCATCAAACTCTTGTACATTTGTAAAAGTTAGGAAATCTGCTGGTTGACCACATTTCGTTCTCTGAAAGAGATCGAACGGAGAATCAGCTCCATCACCAGCAGACCTTCTCGCTCATCGCCATTTTTTTTTCCCCTCATTATCCTTGAGGTTAATTTCATGAATCTGGAAGGTGTACCCTACGCACATAGCGTATCGTCTGTCTATAAGACAATCTTTATCCATGAAATTTGCTTCAAATCTCTCCTTTTCACCCTATTCCTAGGTAACCAACACATTTCTTGTAATTTTGAAAGTCGTAAGTTGTTATCGCTCAAGCGCTAACACCGGCCATGGAAGGCCAACTTCTTTCAGAAACTTGGTGTTACTACTGTACAACCACCTACCTATACCTTGTATATCAAATAGGTATCCTCACGCCAGACGTGATAGTTTTTTTGTCTCCCCAATCTCGGGATACTCATGGTATAGTCAGCATATTGGATCTCTCTCTACTCTCTCTCTACTCTCTCTAACCAACGACGTTTTTTTTGTCTTTTTGTCTTTTCTCTTGAACACAATTTGTTTCTCTCCAAACGTTTTGCATCATTGGTCTACTAGGCAGGTAAATTTCAAGAATTTTGGCTCTAATAATAACCTGTCCCTGGATTAAAAAGAAGACCAGCAGCCCTTCTCATCACCTGCAAGCTGAGCTTCTCTTCTTTGCCGCCTTCACTTCCATCACTCACATCTCTCCAATCTCTGCGTACCAAAAACACCCGACCGCACCCAAATTAGGTGTGAGTCGTGCGTGCAGTTGCAAATCAAGTTGTCTCATCATTCAAACCACATTCAAAAGAACCAACCTCAGAGCATGCCAGCTCAAGGTTAATTATGTTCCTGCAATCAACCACTTGCCGGTTGTGCAAATCAACCACTTGCCGTTTGTGCAAATCAACCACTTGCCGTTGTGCAAATCAACCACTTGCCGTTGTGCAAATCAACCACCTGCAGTTTGTGCAATCAACCACTTGCCGTTTGTGCAAATCAACCACTTGCCGTTTGTGCAAATCAACCACTTGCCGTTGTGCAAATCAACCACTTGCCGTTGTGCAATCAACCACTTGCCGTTTGTGCAAATCAACTACTGGCAGTCGTACAAATCAACCACTTGCCATTTGTACAAACCAACCACTTGCCGATGCGCAAACTCAACATAATAACCATTACACGCATCAACCATCAATCAACTTATTGGTATTACTCCATGTTATTACCAACGTCATTTCACCTTGACAACCACTGCTCCACCACATCAGCATAATGGAATTCACGCTGGTACAACAACAAAACCCGGATACTTCTGGCCCTTGGCATCACCATCTCTCAACCACAACCAAGAAGCACAGTTCAATTTCTATGGCCCTAGTGATACTTGAGTGCAATCTCAAATGGGTCAAGTTACAGTGAAAATGTAACTTTATAACTTCAGTGAAATTATGTCTACTTGGTACTCTACGAAAACACTACGCTCTTCAAACTTAGCTTACAGACCAATGAAATTTTAGAGTCAGGTTGTTGTCTTTTCATCACTGCATAAACTTGTATGTTTGTTCTTTTCATCACTGCATAACCTTGTATGTTGTTCTTTTCATCACTGCATAACCTTGTATGTTGTCTTTTCATCACTGCATAACCTTGTGTGTTGTTCTTTTCATCACTGCATAAACTTGTATGTTGTTCTTGTCATCACTGCATAACCTTGTATGTTGTTCTTGTCATCACTGCATAACCTTGTATGTTGTTCTTGTCATCACTGCATAACCTTGTATGTTGTTCTTGTCATCACTGCATAACCTTGTATGTTGTCTTTTCACCATTGCATAGCCATGTATCTTTTCTTTGTTTTTTTTGTAAATCAACACTGTTTTTTCTTCTCTCTCTACTTCCCTCACGACAAGGTGAAGAGGATTTTAGCGCCTAAAGCTTCATTACCACGTCGCCTTTTACTGGCGGAGGGGGAATGTGTTACGTAATACAAGTCACCCTATAAAAAGATGCATACTTTAGCCTCGCTTTCCCCATGCAAACGATCGTGGCGTACGTGTTAAAACGACACAACGCCGCGTGATCGGACGGACCACCCAGGCTGCTGGCAGTCAATACGGCCCGGCCTCGGCGCGCTTCCGCAGTGCAGAACTGACCTTGGTTATAGCAACATGGTCGCTCACGATAGCAAAAACCACTCGCGGGCATGGCATGCATAATTACGCAATAACGGACGCGATCTCGTTCCAGTTTAACTAGATGCATTTCGCCATCAAACTTCCAATCATGTTTATTATCTCGGTTCGAACTAAACTCAATGGAGTCCCGCCTCCGTGTATAATTCCGAGTGCATTTCATCATCTCAACTGCCCCGTCGCCTCTGAGCGCGGGTAGTCCTGGTCAACATGATCTTCCATACCACACCTCAGGACGAATCGTAAGCTTTCAACCTATCCCTTTCTTGTGTTCAATTCTTGTAACTTCTTGTGAAAATCCTCGTTTCATCCGGTCGTCACAGAGAGTGTGGAGAGAGTAGATATCCAATTTATACCTGTGTTTCTTTAGAAGATGATTAATATACCTTGTGCCTTTTACTTATGTGTTATTATTGTGATGGCCTTTTCCAACCTCCTGACCGATGGACGAGCTGCTGATCAAAGAACTGCCCACCCCTGATTGTACACGAGTCATCTGCTTTACCTTTCTACTGAGCTTAGCCAATTTATAACCAGGTTCGAGTCCCGGTTTAACCATATCGTAGCAGCACCTTCACACTAGTCTCGCAAAGTCCATCTCCAAACTCCGTAATCCAGATTTTGCACCAAATCGGCAGAAAACTCAAGAAATTCAAGCTGGATGCTGAAGTTATGCATTTTGACATTAGATCCGAGTACAGTGCACATCCAAACTCCCTAATCCCGATTTTGAACTAAATCGGTAGAGAACTGGAGAAATTTATGATTGATGCCGAAATAATGCATTTTGAAATTAGATCCGAGTTCAAGCCACCACCTACTCCGTTTTACCGACTTCGATAGAAGTCGGTAAAAATTTGTAGAAAACGTGTCCATCGGAATGATGTATTTTGACAAACCTTATTCTTCTTTTCCTCCAGTGGAGCGGTCTCTTTCGGCGCTGTACGTGCGAGTCCCTTTATTATTTCCCATTTATGTGCCCCTTTATTATTTACGTATTGGTACCTGAAAAAGGTAAAAAAAAGTTAAGACCGTAAAACAAGTTTCAAATTATATATTACAAAATAAATAATATTTAATTTCCACTTACCCCTTGGCTATAGCACCAATCTCCTCTGGATTCCTATTAGAAATTTGAAAGTTGGCCGAGCACTGGAGAATAAACAAAATAAGCGTGCTCTCACTTCCGAATTCACCTCGAGACTGACAGTCACTAGCGGTGTTCGGTCAAGCTATGGACAATGATTTCATCCATAGGATTTTGTATGACGGAAAATAATTGAAATATTCGGGAAGTTTAATTGAATCACAACAAAAATCCATATATGTTAAAGTGTTTTTTATTTATTTAAAATGACCTGTATCATATTTACTTTGAGATGACCGATGGATTTAAAAAAAAAATCTCTCTGATAGGAGCTATTCTGCTTCCAGCGAAGGCATTTTTGAAGTTTTACGTAAAGTTGCAATGTGTATTTCATATAGAATAAAATAGTTTACGATAAAAAAAGTTAATTCACTGGTAACATAAGACATTTTTCTAACTACCCCTATAGAA
Organism: Hesperophylax magnus; assembly: GCA_026573805.1. Classification (NCBI taxonomy): domain Eukaryota; kingdom Metazoa; phylum Arthropoda; class Insecta; order Trichoptera; family Limnephilidae; genus Hesperophylax; species Hesperophylax magnus. The sequence continues at coordinate 35,005 of JAIUSX010000210.1, read as the reverse complement.
TTTTTAGATAAATTATTAGTGGTATTCCTTTTACTAGGTAAATACAAAGTGATGTTTAGCGCTATTTATGATACTTCCCCCTTAATATAGGTTTCAAGTCCTTTCACTCTAATTTAATTTTTACGTCTTCCGTATATTGCTCACTCTTCTAATAAAGGTTTCACGTCCATACTGAATAATTTATTCTGGCGTCCGAGTGTATATTATTTGTATGTTACATGGCGTTTTGAATGTCGATTTAATTATTATGTCTTCCGTATATAAGGCCCTTAAGACTCTTGGATTTGTTTTGAGAGTTTTATATTGTTACGTAATACAAGTCACCCTATAAAAAAGATGCATAATTTAGCCTCGCTTTCCCCATGCAAACGATCGTGGCGTACGTGACAAAACGCAGCTAGCCGCCGCGTGATGGCACAGACCACCCAGGGAGCGTTCTCGGCTCAACACTGCCCGCCACCGCCGAGCCCCGCCAGTCGAGAGCGGACCTCGGGCATTGCAACAGTGTGTTTCTCGCAGAGCGAACCACAAACGCTCACAATGTTCGAGCGCGCGGAATTACGTAATAATAGAAACAGACGCGATCTCGTGCCAGTTTCCTACTAGATGCATTTCGCCATCAAACTTACTATCATGTGTATTATTACGGTTCGGACTAACTCAATGGAGTCCCGTTCCCGTGTAAAATCCCGAGTGCACTTCACCGCCTCAACTGACCCGCCGCCTGTGAGCGCGGGTACCTCTGGCTCAACATGATGCCCCTTACCTCATCGAGACGATTCGTAAGCTTTCAACCTTCCCCTTTTTCTTGTGTTCAATTCTCGTAAATTTCATGTAGAATCCACGCTTTATCTGGTCGTCATAAATTAGTAGAGAGAGTTAGTAGGGAGATCCATGTTAACCTGTATTTCTCGAGACATTTAATATACCTTGTGCCTTTTACTTATGTGTTATTATTGTGATGTCCTTTTCCAACCTCCTGACCGATGGACGAGCTGCTGATCAAAGAACTGCCCACCCCTGATTGTACACGAGTCGCCTGCTCTACCATTTTATCTGAGCTTAGCCAATTTAATAACCAGGTTCGAGTCCCGGTTTATCCATATCTTAGCACTGGCGCAAACGTGGTTTTTTCTCTGATTATTAATCGTCCATCGGGAGGTCAAATTGGAAATAATCTTGAACTCTTTCACTGTGTTTTATGTCTTGCTTTGTATTAACAATTGAATAACTATGTTTTCTTCCAATAAATCATAGCTGTTCTACAAACCATCGCGTCAAATCTAAAACAACCGTGTCACATTAAAACTATTCTGTGTTAAATTACAAGTTCTACGAATCGTCACTCGACAAAATTTAATTACCGGTATTCTATCACAAGGTGCGCAACCAACATTTACTTCTTTTCGGACATCTCAAACATCACATAGTGATCTTTAACCATGAAGGTTTACTTTCCGAGTACAACTATTAGAGGAAACGAGCTACATTAAACTACAATTCAACAATTTCAAATCTTGTACATGATACAAAATAAATTCCTTGTTAGTGGAGCCATAAGCCAGCATCGTTCTGCAAAATTCATAGACAAGGAAAATTAACGCCCTTCTGTCATCTGATAATTTCGCTTTATATGTAATAAAGGTGGGTAGAGTATCCTTTTTGAAAGAAAAGTCTTGAAAGCCGACTTACCCTTTACATATAATTGAGATTCGCGATTGACGTAAATCCCCGACTCTCGGCCCTTCTCCGCCTCGAGCCTGTCGTGTCCAGGGAAAGGGATGCTTGCGTGTAAATAACCAAAAGCTGGTTCTGCCTAAATTCAGACAATTGGTCACGAATCACAAACAACCCTCCATTAATTGTTGAAAGAAAAAAACAATACTTCCTCGAAATCTGTATTCGGAAATTTTTCGGAATTTTGAAAATTTTTTCGGAAATTTGGTTTTTTCGGAAATTTTTCAAAAACGCACAATCTCAGGGACTTTTCCATCAAAATCCCAGGACAACCCCTGGCCGTTTTTTTTCAAAAAATCAAGGACTTTGAAAATTTTTCGGAAATTTTAATTTTTTCGGAAATTTGGTTTTTTCGAAAATTTTTTTCAAAACGCACAATCTCAGGGACTTTTCCACTAAAATTGCAAGGAGACCCCTGGCCGTTTTTTTTTTTCAAATCAAAGACTTGGAAATTTTTCAAAAAATTTCCTTCACTCATCTAGGACTTTGAAATTTTTCGAAAATTTTTTTCAAAACGCACAATCTCAGGGACTTTTCCACTAAAATTGCAAGGAGACCCCTGGCCGTTTTTTTCTCAAATCAAAGACTTGGAAATTTTTCAAAAAATTTCCTTCACTCATCTAGGACTTTGAAATTTTTCGAAAATTTTTTTCAAAACGCACAATCTCAGGGACTTTTCCACTAAAATTGCAAGGAGACCCCTGGCCGTTTTTTTTCTCAAATCAAAGACTTGGAAATTTTTCAAAAAATTTCCTTCACTCATCTAGGACTTTGAAATTTTTCGAAATTTTTTTTTTCAAAACGCACAATCTCAGGGACCTTCCCATTAAAAACACAAGGAGACCGCTGGCCATTTTTTTTTCCATACTGGGACTTCAAAAATTTCACAAAATTCTTCACCTACCATCACAAGTAAACCCCTGGTGTTTTTTTTTGAAAAACAACCAGCCACAACACTCTGACAATTCTTTTTTCTTTTCACAATGTCTAACTCAACTAGCCACAAAATGAATCCTCGAAACAACACCTTAGGCATAATAGCCAACATCTGCTCTCGAAGTACGCAAAGTTTAGAAAAGGAATTGAAAGACAGGAATATTTCTCCTTTCAACAAAACCAAAAACGTCCTGATCAAGTACGCAACATATTATAACAGGAAATATATTAGGAGACTGGAATTTCAACCCGGCAGTATAACAATCTCTGACACAAGCACACCTACTTGCACAGAAATTAAACCACCAATTACACCCGTCAAGGAAACCACAAAACCCTTCGATCTAACTGGATGGAAAATTAAGTACAACGGCAATACTAACGTAGAAGATTTCATCGACCGAATTGAAGAAACAGCCGCGATACGCAACATTCCTACTGAGATACTACACCGTAACTTCATAGATCTCATCTCGCACGAGCTACTCTCCTGGCATAGAATTCACAAGAAAAAAGTAAGCTCCTGGCCCGAACTCAAAGCTGCTCTCCTGAAAAGTTTCGCACCAAAAGAAACACAGCATAGGATTAAGTCTACTCTGTTTTCCATCAAACAATTCTCCAACGAAACAGTAGCACAATACGCCCAGAGAGCAGATCTTCTAAACATCAAACTGACAACTCCAGTCCCTGAAACAGAGCTAGTCCCTATCTTGACTGATGGCCTCCTAGCAAGATATGAGAACATAATAACCTCTCAAAAAATATCCTCAGTAGAACAACTCAAAGATGTCTGTCTTCTATTGGAAAACTATCAAGATAAAAGAAGAAACACCAAGACTTCTAACGAGCCCCTTCTACCAAGCCTCGCCTCTCGGTCATCCAATCAAATTAAACCAGAGTTTAACGAGAAGAAGTTTTGCACCTTTTGCAAAAGAACCGGACACTCACAATCATCTTGCTACAAAAAAGCTAAACTTTCGTATACCCAAGATAACAGGGGCCACCAAAAGCGCCCCCGTGACCATTCTCCTCAACATGACAACTTGAGGGAAATCTTCAAGAGATCAAGAAATAACCTTGAAAGATTACATCCTTCTAACAACTTAATTGCAAGACCACCTACAGATTTCTCTAAACCTCCGCCAAATTGGTCCAAGAGAACTCCAAAAAACTAAGACTCAACCCCTCGGAAGTTCATTCAATATCTAGGCCTACTGAATGGACCGAGTGGTTGAAACACATTGCATATTTCAAAGAGGCCTTACAACTTTCTACAGTGAGCTGCACTCAAGCTAAAGATGGTCGCCCATACGCGCAATTTTCTGTTAATGACGTCGTCTTCTCTGGACTACTGGATAGTGGAGCTTCAGTTAGCTGCCTCGGCGGTAACGCCCACATCCCCTTTGTCAACAATGGATTCACAATCAACAAACACCCCGCTTTCGTCACCACTGCAGACAACAACACTCAAAAAGTCACAGGAGCAATTGTCCTACCTGTCAAGTGTGGAAGTAAATCAATTCCAATAAATTTTCTAATTGTACCAACCATCACCCAGAAATTTATTCTTGGAGTTGATTTTTGGAAAGCATTCAACATTGCACCCCAGGTTTTCAACCCATGCAACAACACCACACCCACCACCTCAATCAACGAAATCCGTACAATAATTCCGTACGAGAACCTTCACCCACCACAGGCCGAACAACTGGAAGGCATGATCAAGAAATTTGAATCAATCTCGTTCGAAAAGTGTGGACTTGGTTTGACAAATTTAGTCAAACATCACATCAAGACAAATGGACCACCTATCAAACAAAGATACTACAATTTGGCTCCCCAGAAACTAAAACTGTTGGAGAAGGAACTCGATGATATGTTAAATATGGGCATCGTGGTTCCCAGCAGAAGCCCCTGGACCAACCCCACACTCTTGGTATCCAAAAAAGACGGTTCCGCCCGATTCTGCCTCGACAGTAGAAGACTTAATGCCTGCACTGAGGCTGACGCGTACCCACTTCCGCTTGTACACGCAATCCTGGATAAACTACGCAACGCAAAATTCATCTCTTCAATAGATCTGTCCAAAGCATTCTGGCAGATACCTTTGGATGAAGTTTCATGTGAAAAAACAGCATTTGTAGTGCCCGGCAGAGGAATGTTCCACTTTAAGAGACTCCCTTTCGGTTTAAAAAACAGCCCTGCTGAGCTACAAAGACTGATGGACAGACTGTTCGGCCCCGAATCCGACAATAATTTGTTCTGCTACCTGGACGACCTAATAATCATCAGCGACACGTTTGAAAAACACATCGCCACCCTAGAAAGAGTATTCCAACAACTCAAGTTTGCCGGATTAACAATCAACCTAAAGAAATCCGAATTTTGCAAATCACGCCTACGCTACCTCGGCTTTGTAATAGACGAAAAAGGTCTAAGGACCGACCCTGCCAAAGTCGAAGCTATGACAAACTTTCCCAGGCCAAAGAATGCTAAAGAAGTTAAAGGTTTCCTTGGTCTCGCCGGATACTACAGAAGATTCATAAGGGATTTCTCCACAATAGCGGCCCCCCTTAATAAAATTACCGGTACCCGTAAAGGTGTCAGTAACTTCGCTTGGTCTGCCGAAACTGAAAAGGCTTTCACCTCTCTAAAAACAGCACTGCAATCTGCACCGGTACTAAACTGTCCAGATTTCAATCTGCCTTTCACCCTGCATACAGACGCCTCCAATGTTGGAATCGGCGGAGTCCTAACACAAGAATTCCCCGACGGCGAACACCCAGTGGCATACTTCTCTCGTAGTCTAAACAAACACGAAAAAAACTATGGGATAACTGAAAAGGAACTACTCGCAGTCATGGATTCTATCCACCATTTCCGCGGCTATATCGAAGGCAGTAAGTTCTCAGTCATCACCGATCACAGTAGCCTAAAATGGTTGGTATCATTAAGCAACCCATCTGGTAGATTGGCCCGCTGGTCGTCTCGCCTATCACAATACACCTTTGATGTCATACATCGTAAAGGCGCAGACAATATTGTCCCAGACGCCCTCTCAAGAATAGAACTCGCCACTCTGACCTCCGAAGAAGCAACACCAACTCCTACCACCAAAGACACTTGGTATTTAAAAACCTACGAGGAATGCAGGAACAACCCGCAAAAAATTCCCAACTTTATTATAAAAGAAGGTCGGTTATATCGTAACTGCAAACCACCACTGTCTATACTCGAGGACTATGCTTGGAAGTTAGTCATTCCCTCAGAGGACACACAAAAAATTATCATTGACAATCACAGCGCCCCCGGATCCATACACCCAGGAACTTTCAAAACCTATAAGAAGATAGCCTTAAGGTATTACTGGCCAGGCCTGTTTAAACAAGTTCGCAACTACATCTCTAAGTGCGACATTTGCAAAGCATACAAACATAGTACTGCACCCCCATCTGGTCTCATGAATAACCCCAAACGAGCAGACAGGCCATTACAATCATTCTCTATGGATCTCATCGGCCCTTTTCCCAGAAGCTAAGCCGGAAACATGCATATACTTAGCATAGTGGATGTATTCACAAAGTTCTGTTGGATCTTCCCATTAAAAAGAGCCACAGCCTCTGCAATCATAAACTTGTTAGAAAAAAACATTTTTATCCCCTACGGCACTCCTCGCACCGTCATTTGCGACAATGGAAAACAATTCATAGCTCTGGAATTCAAGGAATTTCTGGCCAAATATGGCATAAAAGATATTTTCTATAATACCCTTTACACGCCTCAAAATAATACGGTAGAGCGTTACAACCAGACCATCAACACAGCTCTGGCAATCCTGGTTGACAAAGATCAACGAACATGGTGCAAAAATCTAGAAAAAATTCAAGCTGCACTAAACAATACAGTGAACCTCACTACTGGGTACACCCCTTTCTTCCTCAAACATGGTATGGAACAAATTGTTCATGGCTCCTTGCATTGGGACGCTAGCCTCCCATCATCTTTTCCTCCTTCTACTGATAACCCATCAGAGAATTATGCTCACCGTCTTGAGGAACTTTCCGCTATCTACAGCGAAGTCACAGATGCGTTGATACTTGCTCACAAAAAGAGTGCAAACAGATATAATTTACGCAGGAAACATGTTACCTTTAAGGAAAACGACATAGTTTGGAGACGCAACAACACACTCTCACAAGGTGCTCTGTATTTCTCTGCAAAACTAGCTCCTCGCTTTGTTAAAGCAAAAGTCCTGAGAAAAATCTCCGATGTAGTGTACACCCTATCGGATGCCTCTGGGAAACACATCGGCAACTATCACGTAAAAGATATTGTCAAACTAGGAAGTGTGGACACAATAGACACCACCTTCACTAGGTCACACTCACATAACTAACAAACTTTTGGCTCTACCTTTGTCCCACGAGACTTGGCCCTCGTGCAGACAAATAGCATGTCTTAATGCGTTAGTTTCATATAAAAACTCGCTTTTTTTCGACCTCTGCAAGGTAACCTTTTTTTCTAAAAACACAGAAGTGTCAACTGTGGTTTTAAATCATTTCTCACCAATACTTGTACTATTATGCTCTTTTGTATAAACCCTTTGTTATTTTTGTTTCTTTGTCACACCTCACCGTGTAATGTTTATAATTGTACTAATATTTTGTACGTATCTTCTCTAGAACTGATCATTCTAGTCAAGAGACTTTTTCCACTTCCCGAACAATTTATGCTCCCGGAGTCGACCCTGGACATCATTTGTTAGTCGTTACCATTCTGACACTTACGACACTAAATACATAACTATTTTTTGTCATAAATACCACAAAAAGTCACGTACAACATTGTTTTGTAAATATTTTTTATGTTCTTTGTTCTTCACATTGTTGTTTCACTTTGTTCTTCACATTGTTCTTTACATTGTTCTTTCACATTTGTTCTTCACATTTGTTCCAATGGGTTCCATCGTACATAAAACAATGGCCCCTTTGCAACATACACCCAATTGAGGTGAATATTCTACCCCTGTAACTTGTAATCATAATGCGTGTGTAAATTCCAGTTTGGTATCGTCATTTGATTCAAGTTTACATAGGTGTAACAAATAAAAAGTTACAATTAACTTTGTTTTAAAGTTTTTTCAGTTTTTTCTAAAAAATTGAATGGCGCTCAACATTCCCATTTGCTCTATTTGTTGTTTTTTCAGAATTTGATATTGACACGTCAATTCTGAAAAAGGTTGTTGTAAAGGAGAACAAACACCGATTTGTCCTCCTCATCAATAACAATGTTACATACATAACACCTTTCGGTCACATTGAGTATGTAAAATCTTAAGATCTCAACTTCCTGACCCCAATTTGTTATATTATGTACTATATTTTGACTTAAATAAGCATTAATTTGCCTTGTCAAATACACCGAGCCAGGTCACTCATATTAAGTCATCCTGTGTCTCTAGGTGCCTTCTGTATCAAATTTGTAACATAAAGTTCACAACATTCGTGTTTGTGGCAATTTTGGTAACACCAAGTGTGTTTCCTTGTTTTTGTTTGGTCATTTTAAGTAAGTAAAACCCAATCAGGTCTTAAATAAACCACTACAAACCTTTTTTGTAAGCAAAGAGTAAGTAAAACCGATTAGGTCTCTTTTGCTATATGTGTGTCTTGTTTAAGACATCCTTGTAGGCATATGTTTTGTATTATTGCCAACTTAAAGCATAAACCCAACCAAAGGTTATGCCATCACAACATTTTGTAAGCAAAGAGTTAGTAAAACCAATTAGGTCTCTTTTGCTATATTTGTGTCTTGTTTAAGACATCCTTGTTGGCATATGTCTTGTATTATTGCCAACTTAACGCATAAACCCAACCAAAGGTTATGCCGTTGTCATTTTTTGATAATACCAATAGCCACTACTTGATTGTTTTTGACATTGTGTATGTATCTTTTTTTTCCGGTATTGAAATGGTACTTTTTTATTATTGAACGTTGATATATTATTTTCATGATACATGAGAATGTTACAATATCCACCATGAGACGAGGGATCGTTATAAAATCTAACACTATACATGAGAATGTTATAATATCTACCATGATACGAGAAGTTCGTTATAATTACTTTTTACTGGCTTACATACACTGTGGCCAAAGAGATAATTTGTTCCATTAAATGGTTATAAATATCTATGTTGTACCTTTCCTTTCAATACTAGGGTTCTTTCGTAATTCGTTCAATTTCTACATGAGACGTGGAGACGTTATAATACTTACCATGATTCGTGCGAACGATACAATATCTTGTTGTTGTCTTCTTTAAATAAGTTGACACTATGTACTTGTTCTACCGGACGTAGATCATTTTACCCTGACTTGTCACCCTTAATTGGGACCCTTTTTTGTATAACTCATGACACTGAGGGAAATGTCTTTCACTGTAGTGAGAATTTTTTTTTGTTCTTTTCAAACAAACATGAAGCTGTGCATTCAGCAATTTTTTACGCTAACTGATACCTGTGGACTTCTTGTCAGCGGACCCAAGAACCATCCACTATCCATTGACCATGGACTAGCCATCAGCTTCACTGTTGGTTATGAGGTATCGTGTCGTGGGAGTTAATTGAGACAGTGACACAAAACCACCTAACTCGTTGTCTGGGAGACGAATAAGAAAAACTCCCAGGTTTGTGAAACTTGAGCAAGGGTCTGTCATGTTCTCACAAACTGTAGAAGATTAAATACGACCCCTAATCTTTCACCAAATACACGTGAAAGATTAGATTGTTATTACTGTGTATTCTCCTTCACCTTTTCATCAAATTCATGCATATTTGTGTAAAGAGTTAGGAAATTTGCTGGTTGATATATTTCGTCCTCACATAGAGATCGAATTGGGAATTAGCTCAGTCACTATCAATTTTCGCTACTCAATCCTCCATCCTTCTCCCCTCCATCAAACTCTTGTACATTTGTAAAAGCTAGGAAATCTGCTGGTTGACCACATTTCGTTCTCTGAAAGAGATCGAACGGAGAATCAGCTCCATCACCAGCAGACCTTCTCGCTCATCGCCATTTTTTTTTCTCCCTCATTATCCTTGAGGTTAATTTCATGAATCTGGAAGGTGTACCCTACGCACATAGCGTATCGTCTGTCTATAAGACAATCTTTATCCATGAAATTTGCTTCAAATCTCTCCTTTTCACCCTATTCCTAGGTAATCAACACATTTCTTGTAATTTTGAAAGTCGTAAGTTGTTATCGCTCAAGCGCTAACACCGGCCATGGAAGGCCAACTTCTTTCAGAAACTTGGTGTTACTACTGTACAACCACCTACCTATACCTTGTATATCAAATAGGTAACCTCACGCCAGTCGTGATAGTTTTTTGTCTCCCCAATCTCGGGATACTCATGGTATAGTCAGCATATTGCATCTCTCTCTACTCTCTCTCTACTCTCTCTAACCAACGACGTTTTTTTGTCTTTTTTGTCTTTTCTCTTGAACACAATTTGTTTCTCTCCAAACGTTTTGCATCATTGGTCTACTAGGCAGGTAAACTTCAAGAATTTTGGCTCTAATAATAACCTGTCCCTGGATTAAAAAGAAGACCAGCAGCCCTCCTCATCACCTGCAAGCTGAGCTTCTCTTCTTCGCCACCTTCACTTCCATCACTCACATCTCTCCAATCTCTGCGTACCAAAAACACCCGACCGCACCCAAATTAGGTGTGAGTCGTGCGTGCAGTTGCAAATCAAGTTGTCTCATCATTCAAACCACATTCAAAAGAACCAACCTCAGAGCATGCCAGCTCAAGGTTAATTATGTTCCTGCAATCAACCACCTGCCGTTTGTGCAATCAACCACCTGCCGTTTGTGCAAATCAACCACCTGCCGTTTGTGCAAATTAACCACTTGCCGTTTGTGCAAATCAACCACTTGCCGTTGTGCAATCAACCACTTGCCGTTGTGCAATCAACCACTTGCCGTTTGTGCAAATCAACTACTGGCTGTCGTACAAATCAACCACTTGCCATTTGTACAAACCAACCACTTGCCGATGCGCAAACTCAACATAATAGCCATTACACGCAACAACCATCAATCAACTTACTGGTATTACTCCATGTTAATACCAACTTCATTTCACCTTGACAACCACTGCTCCACCACATCAGCATAATGGAATTCACGCTGGTACAACAACAAAACCCGGATACTTCTGGCCCTCCGCATCACCATCCCTCAACCACAACCAAGAAGCACAGTTCAATTTCTATGGCCCTAGTGATACTTGAGTGCAATCTCAAATGGGTCAAGTTACAGTGAAAATGTAACTTTATAACTTCAGTGAAATTACGTCTACTTGGTACTCTACGAAAACACTACGCTCTTCAAACTTAGCTTACAGACCAATGAAATTTTAGAGTCAGGTTGTTGTCTTTTCATCACTGCATAAACTTGTATGTTTGTTCTTTTCATCACTGCATAACCTTGTATGTTGTTCTTTTCATCACTGCATTACCTTGTATGTTTGTTTTTTCATCACTGCATAACCTTGTATGTTGTCTTTTCATCACTGCATAAACTTGTATGTTGTTCTTGTCATCACTGCATAACCTTGTATGTTGTCTTTTCACCATTGCATAACCATGTATTTTTTTTCTTTGTTTTTTTTGTAAATCAACACTGTTTTTTTCTTCTCTCTCTACTTCCCTCACGACAAGGTGAAGAGGATTTTTAGCGCCTAAAGCTTCATTACCACGTCGCCTTTTACTGGCGGAGGGGGAATGTGTTACGTAATACAAGTCACCCTATAAAAAAGATGCATAATTTAGCCTCGCTTTCCCCATGCAAACGATCGTGGCGTACGTGACAAAACGCAGCTAGCCGCCGCGTGATGGCACAGACCACCCAGGGAGCGTTCTCGGCTCAACACTGCCCGCCACCGCCGAGCCCCGCCAGTCGAGAGCGGACCTCGGGCATTGCAACAGTGTGTTTCTCGCAGAGCGAACCACAAACGCTCACAATGTTCGAGCGCGCGGAATTACGTAATAATAGAAACAGACGCGATCTCGTGCCAGTTTCCTACTAGATGCATTTCGCCATCAAACTTACTATCATGTGTATTATTACGGTTCGGACTAACTCAATGGAGTCCCGTTCCCGTGTAAAATCCCGAGTGCACTTCACCGCCTCAACTGACCCGCCGCCTGTGAGCGCGGGTACCTCTGGCTCAACATGATGCCCCTTACCTCATCGAGACGATTCGTAAGCTTTCAACCTTCCCCTTTTTCTTGTGTTCAATTCTCGTAAATTTCATGTAGAATCCACGCTTTATCTGGTCGTCATAAATTAGTAGAGAGAGTTAGTAGGGAGATCCATGTTAACCTGTATTTCTCGAGACATTTAATATACCTTGTGCCTTTTACTTATGTGTTATTATTGTGATGTCCTTTTCCAACCTCCTGACCGATGGACGAGCTGCTGATCAAAGAACTGCCCACCCCTGATTGTACACGAGTCGCCTGCTCTACCATTTTATCTGAGCTTAGCCAATTTAATAACCAGGTTCGAGTCCCGGTTTATCCATATCTTAGCAATATATATATGTTAACGGTAATGTATGTAATCCGTCATTGTATTCAATTCCTAGGAAATGTATATAGTTCCTAAAATCGTCCGGAAATGTGTGAAATACATTTTATTAGACACATTTCCTAATCAGCAATCGGAAATGTAAAACATTTAAGATATCAATGGGTACGCGGGGATAGCGGGGCAAGGGGAGGGTATTGCTTCGTCTGATCAGGCGTCGCGCTAGTGCCACGTAAACAGTCAGTGCGTACTCACGTCCAACCTAACCTAACCTAACATAACCTAACCTAACCTAACCTAACCCAACCTAACCTAACCTAAACTAACCTAACCTAACCTAACTCCACCCAACTCAAAAGACTTTTACTTTAATATTGTGATATTTATTTTATTTATTTATTTATTTATTTATTAAAAGTATACAATACAGAATATAGTATATTATATAAAGCATTGTACTCCCAGGAGTTAATAAACTCATTGCGGGAATGATACGCATTACATGAAACATATAGCTGTATGTATTAAATGGACATATGATGGGACATACACAACATTATTATTTCAGATAGTCATTAATAAGATGAAGTTTGAGCATGTTAGTTTGGGTCTTTTTACATTGACTTGCACATTTGATCTCGTTGGGTAGTTGATTATATTTTGTGTGAGCTATGTATTCTAGGGATCTTAGTCCATATTTTGTTGATTTGATTTTTGGTATATGTAGTTTGTTGTGATTTCTTGTGTTGTGTTGGTGTACGTCGTAATTGTAATAGAGTGTAGTGTTGGAATGTGCCGAGTGTTGAATTACTTGTAATATAGTTTTCGTTATTTCAAAAGTGGGAATGGTATTAAAAGGAAGTATTTGGGTGTTTCTGTAGATGTCTTTGACATGTGTGTCCCAAGATAAACTGAAAATATTTCGCAGGGCTCTATTTTGGACTAATAATTTTTATAATTACTTAAATAACAGACTGATTACTTTCCAAATGAAATTTTAACTTTATAAGAATATAACAAATAAAACAACGTGTTATATTACAGAAAGCATTATTTTTATACATTTCCTAATACGATTTTATAATTATGTACAATTCCTAGGAAATGAATACATTTCCCAGGATATGTGAATATTAAATAATTTTTAAAACAATATTTTATACATTTCCTAAATAGGTTCGGAATTGAATACATTTCCTATGAGTTGTATACAATTCCTAGATATCGTAAATTTCCCGTATATTAATGAGAAAAAATTACGGTTCTCCTGTTACTCGAATTTCCTCTGAGGCAGATATAAACAAAATAGTATACTCCTTTTAAATACTCCAATGATTTTTCTTTTCATTTCTTCTCGCATTTGGTATTTTTATGTAGCATACACAATTTAAAACTATTCTTCAATCTTATGACTTCCAGTAAACAAATAATTTTTAATCAAGTTATGGCATATCATACGTCTCGTAAGAAGTTAAATTTACATCGCACACTTTTTGTCTACATAAATCGAACTTGCATTACTACTTTACTATACCATTATTTTTATGAAAATGGAATTTTCTTGATTTCTTATTTATATTTTACAATATGGCTTCTTTAAGATTTTTTCCACTGTGCCCTATATACATTTAAAAACAAATTAAACTTACAATGTACCTTAATCACAACGATTATTTTTATTGTTCGCCTATTCTTTCAATTAATGATCTAATCTTGACGGCCGGCATAGTCCAGTGGTAACGCATTGGACTGCCATTCCGAAGGTCGCGGGTTCGAACCCGGCGTGCGCAAATAAATTTTATTTGATTAATTTGTGTTATTTCACAATTAATTAATTAAAATAATATATATAGTATATTTGCGGCACGTTCCAGAGTGGAAGATACTACCAGTATCGCCCTGGTGTAAGACCACCATTCAGAATTGAAACGTTGCTCCAAATGGCTTTAGCCGTGTTTAGTGACTAGATCTGAATAGCCTGGTACTTCCCCACCTTCCTCTTTCCCTTCCCCACTTACCTTCAGCCTCACAACATCCCCTAATTGGGGATGCCATAGTCTCACTGGCTCCAGACGGGAGCAGTTGGGACTCTTGTGAGGTATTCACTATAAAAAAAAAAAAAAAATCATTTTTTTATCTTTAAATATCTATTTTCTTCCTAACCTGTAACCAATAAAAATATTGTAAATGGAACTTAATATGTTTAACTTATATTCCACTTAAATATAAAATTGATTCACATGTACAACTGTCTGTTGTCTAAATAAATAAAAATAAAATAAAATAAATCTTCAATAATTTACTTAATGGCGTCATATTAATTTAAATGAAATAAATAATTTTGTCTCCACCAATATTTAATTAAAATTATCGACATGTCTCTAAACTAAATGTTTTGTCGTCAGTGTAAACGTACAGTCTTCTTCTTCCTAGCACTATCCCAACTCATTGCCTAGGTAGGCTGTTGGGGTCGGCTCTTCTCGTTCTCAGGTTATAGCTTCTTCGGTTCTGAGTGTCGCATTCATCTAGGCCGTTTCTTTATAGGATTTTGGAGCATTGGGTCATCCAGGAGTTCTTTGGTCTACCTCTGGATGACTGTCTTTGAAGCTCTATAGACATTGCCTGCTTCACTGTGTGGTCTGGTGGTCTCCGTCTTATGTGCCCATACCATCTTAACTGTCGTTCCTCTAGTTTACTGTTTATGTCAGTGACACCCAGGCTACCACGAATGCGTGAGCTTTTAATTTTATCTTTTAATGATACTCCTGCCGTCCATCTAAGCATTCGCATTTCTGCTGATTCGAGTTGCCTAGAGTAGGAGTTGTACATAGTCCAGCATTCGGAGCCATACATTATCACGGGTCTAACAATAGTCTGGTACGTCTTTCCTTTAAGTTTTATTGGCATTTTCGTGTCGCACAAAATTCCTGTTACGGATCTAAATTTCATCCATCCCACTCCTATCCTATGGTTGACATCCGCTGCACATCCGTAAACAGTACAGTGAAGATTATCAAATTTTAGAATAGACAAATATTTTTTTTTTTTTTATTTTCATTACATGTTTTTTTTAATTTTTTTTTTTTATATTAACTCCACACAGGAGGCCCTGAAGAAAATAATTTCCGTCAGGGCCTATGTCATCTTTGGGGATGCTGTGTGGAGGGTCTTTTTGTGGAGAGGAAGGAGTGAACATGGGTCTTGAAGAGTCCCATGTTGTAGGAGGGAGGAAACACAGAGGCCGGCAGTTCGTTCCACAGCCGAGCTGTTGAACTTAAGAACGAATCGTAGAAGCGACCTGTTCTCATATGACAAGTGTCAACCGTGTACAAATGTTGGGCACGCGTTTGGCGTGTATCCCGACTACGCACCGGTGCCGAAGGGATTAATGACGCTAGTTCCTCAGAGCATCTTCCATTGTAATACCGATAGAACAAGGACAGCATACCTACCTGACGCCTGTGCTCTAAAGATTGCAGTCCGTTTGTTAAGATTGGGGAATCTATCAAACGGACCGCCCGTTTATCCTGACTAAGAAATAATTCGTCTAGATACTTGTCGATTCCTTTGATTAAATAGTGGTTTGTGCAAAGTTATTTATTTTATTTACAATACGTAATAAATAGCTTTTAATATATTTTTTTATTTGAAGTAAATCAAGTATCAACGTGATCCCCGAAAATCATTTTCCATACAAGTAATAAAAACTAGCTGACATGAAATTGGAAATGTTAGTCATTTAAAATCTGACTGGTGTACTATGTGAGGTTTTATTTTGTCAGGACAAAATATATGGTTACGAGTAATGCAAATTTCTCTTTTTTAAGGATTTGCTTTACGCTCACATTTTAATTATTTATGATAAACGTATGACTAAAAATTACCAAATCTCAAATGTTTCTAGAGGGATCCCTACGGATAAAACATGTTTTTATTTAATATTTATACAAACATGACCTTGTCATTAAAATACTCTATGTAAAACGGTTTGAAAATTTTATAAAACGTTTTTCAACTGCAATCTACAATAAGCACCAGATGTTATTTTTCTAGACGATGAATTAGTAACTTTTCGGGGTTTCTCTTTAGAAACATTTGAGAATTTAGTAATACGTTTATCAGAAATAATTAAAATAAACCCAACGGAAAAATAAGCCTGCTAGGGCAAAGTCGACCGTAGGTCCATCCATTACGCCCGCCGGGCCGCTCGCGGAATATGGTTTTTACGCGAGTTCATCACTTAATTAAGTTAATTATCCCAGAGTTAAATATCGCACCTTATTTTAGAGATTTGATGGGGAAAATTCAGCCGCAGGTCTGTCCAATACACAAGGCCACGAACTGATATTTTTGAGCATGGCTGCTTAACCCACGTCATTATGATTCTGGGCTTAGTTTAGGGAATTGTCTCGTCTTAAACAAATAATATGAGGTAGATTCTTCTAAATAAGAATTTAAGAGAATAGCGAAATTCAATTGCATTTCAAAATATTTATGCAGTCCTTGACTGGTCTGTGGCTGAGTTGACATCGCGTTTAGGTCCCGCCCAGGCGTAGTGTGTTCAATTCGTCGGCTGGCTAAGTCCTTCATCACAACATAAGCAACATTTTCCGCTTAATTTTGGAGCAGTAGGAGATTTTAAAATATGCCAGGTTATCCGTAAACCAGGAATGTTTGTCTTTAAAAAAAAACTCATAATTTAAAGTTAAATGTTCAATTTTCACATAATGCATTGTGTATTACTTTGTTACCTGGAATTGAGTCGTATTTTTCGAAATAAAAAAAGGTTTTGTAAAACTCGTCAAGAGTTAAATGAATATTTATATTTCCACTAACGAAATCTGTCACCGTAGGACCAATATCACAGCGAACTTCCTCTCCCATTTGAATTATGTATCCAATATAGAGTATTGCTGTGTAACCTTCAATCTGCCGTATGCAATGTGAGTTGCGAACGTTGCTAGATCATGAGGTATGCTGAATTTCCGAAAACTGGTCATGAATAATACGATGGCGATTGTCAGGGATAATTGACAACAACACTCTGCGATCGAGAAGCGAGATTCAATTTTTACTTGTCTGAAAGTATCTTCCTGAATGGAATATTTGTAAAGGTCGAAGTATTAGGAAAAAAACAGAGGATGACGGAATATAATTTACTATAAAACTAAAATTATGAGAGAAAACATATTTTAAAAAAATCTACATTAAAACCAAAATGTATTTTAAACGGTTCCATGATAACTCAACACAGTGACAATTCAACACACTTTTAAAAAGTGATATAAAGTCATTAGAAACGATATATATTTTTTTTAACCTAACCTAACCTAACCTAACTTAACCTAACCTACTTAACCCAGTTAATAAAGTTTTTGTTTCATCAATTTCCATGAATTTATACATGAACAAAATTTATTCTTCCACATGCCACTGGTCACTCCTTCGAGTATACGTCAACCTCTTAACCCGAATTTAACTGTCTAATACATAAATATTACATAAAAAAATTAAATTGAAATAAAAAATACATCAAAAATGTCATCGGTGACCAAAATATCAAATATTGTCAGGAATCACTTTGGTCCTCGAAAATCAAAAACCTTTCTCGAAATCGAAAGTTTCTCTTGGAATACGGAATTTTGAGGCAAAACGCAAACAAATCTTTACTGAAAAACTGACATTATCCCTTTTAGAAGCCAGCCACCTGAATTAAATAGAATTTTTAACATTATTACTTTCTGTATCTATAAGTATTACAATTTACAACTTTTTTAGGGTGAACAAAAATGCTGGAATATATTTTAATTTTTTATATGCTTGGAAAATTTATGTTTCCTCAAATAAAGGAGTAGGTACATTATGACACGTTTGTTAGATGGCTGTATTTTTAAAAGATATAATAATTTAAATATTCAACAAAAAGTATTAAGTTAAAATAATCAAATTCATTAGATTGATTTTAAATTGAATTCGAAGAATCTGAACTCAATTGTTCTGATAATTTATTGTATTTAAATTTCAAGCTACTTGAACTAAGTGTTCCCAGCCAATTCCCTAACCCTGAAGGAATTTGCGAGTACTTTTACCAGGAAATTCATAATATTTTAAATCTCAGTCATTCAAATTTATTCTTGTAATGATTACGAAAGAACATTTAAATTCCAGGAAATTCCTAAATATTTTTATAAACAAACAGTTCAAATAATTACATTTTCACATAAGATTCTATATCTAACGAAAATAATCAAAAATAATGTAAAATATTTTATTCTTTTATATTTGAAATAAAATAATATAATGTATGATTACGTTTTAATGCAAATATCAATCATGTCAAAAGTGTTGCTTAGTACTATTTGTCCTCAGTTCTTAGATCTCGATTTTGTCCAAATTTAAACACTTTTGTATCATAACCTTTATTTAATTATTTTTAGCCATTTAAAAAATATACGAAAATGAAGCATGTCCATGAAATACCATAGATCAAGGTGAAAATAAGCGTCGAGATTTGAATTAGGAATTCCAGACAGAAAACGCAATTTAATTTCACGATGCCGGTTCCCACAGTTTTTATAATTTCTTCTGTGTAGGTAGTAAGCTATTGTAATATCACGGTGATTTCGTTAGAAGTACGTTTAAATATGTTACTTAGATACTTAGCTAGAGTAGGGTTTTCTAAGTTGTACAATTTTTCTTGATCGAAAAGCCATTCCATTGTATTGGAGATGCCTCAACTTAACCGGTTTACGAAAGCCTAAAATCTTCTAAGGTAATCATGAAAACAAATCTTTTTTTATTTTAAAACTCTTAAAATTAATCGGGGTTTAAAAAAATCTGGGATATTTCAAAAGGTTTATTCCCAAAGCGTCGTAAATTTAACCCATCAATATTTTTAATTCTGCAAAACTCCGGCCATAAGTGCAACATCGGCGACCGGTATCATTTATTATTTATTTTCCGGAAACTGGGGTCGGCCAGTGCCACGTAAGGGTTAGGGTCTTGTGGGGTGAGGGGGGCCAGCTTAGGGCAGTCTATGACAAGGGTGTTACGGGAATTTAGTCTTTAATATTTAAATATCAGCCTTTTTATGCCAGAGGGTCTCCTAAAGAGACGCAAATACGTAAATAAAGATGAACAAACTGCTTATGCGTCGATGTGTATAATATTATTGAATCAGTTTTATGTTACAGGTACGTACAAATTTTTAAATTTAAAACGTTTTATTTATTTTTTTAATTATGAATTTAAATGAGGGTTATCATAATAACGAGATAATAATAAAAATGTTTTTTATTCCAGGATGTGGGGTTAGTGCAATTCCACAAGTGCCATATAGATATTATACACATTGATTGTACGATACAAGTAAGTCTGAAAATTCATAAAAATACAGTGATATTAATAATAATAATAATATAATATTTGGATGATTTGTACAGCCCCGTTTTTCTGCAAAATCACCTCAAGGTCACTGTACAAATTTATAATACATTTCTACCATGATCTTTGTTATAACTAACTATATATGTAAATAATATATAGTACAATACTTACCTGGTAGATCACTAGAGATTAACACTTAATTAACATTAACTAATTGTTTATTAGCTAAATTTAGATACAGGATTTAGGATATAATTGGAAAATTGGATATAACTGGACATTCTCTCAGGAATGGTATATTTAATTTAAGGGTATGACAGCTTAAAAAGGTAAGTTTTTAGTTTAGACCTGAATTCTGTTTGACTTGTTATGGATCTTAGTTCCGGAGGGAGTTTATTCCATGCCTTCGGCCCTGATACTCCGAAAGCGCGATCACCAAACTTATTATTTGGCTTGCGCTTAGGTTCCATCAATCTGCCTACAGCTGCTGATGTTGCTAATCTAAGAGTTGACTGCCTCAGACCAAAAGGAATAAAGCAATTTTCAAGTAAAACAAAAGTTTTAAAAATGAACTACAATTACGTGAAACAATGAACTTTACGAGAAAAAGAAAATCCAAAAATATATAAAAAATAAGCAATTAAGTACAACTACGTAGGGCATGGTCTTGAGTGAACTTGTTGGCAGAGCAGAGACCTGGTGTCTCACCAGGCCGGCAAATACATTCAGTCCTAGTTCCGTGTACATTGTCGATGCGCTACTGTATCTTCTGTATCCAAATATGATTCTGCAGGCGTCATTATATTGGATTCGGAGTCGTTCCATCGTGCAAGTTCGGTAGTGACACCATGTCTCAGACGTATACAGGCCGGTACAAAATACATTGAACAATAAATAATAATAATAATAGATAAATCTTAATTCGTTTGTTTTCTTATTCAAATTAACTGTCTATCGTCAATCGGTTTCTAAGGTAACCGATTTCGTAAGCACAAAATTAGTGACTTATTCATCTTTAAGACTTATATAAATGTATTTTTTTTCCTTTAAAAAATTATAAATATAATAATTAACCAATATTGGTAGACAGAAAATATTCGGGTTCCATGCAAAACAGTTAAAATATGATCCTATATTTTCGGAGCGCAAACTCAATTTTATGATTTTGTACACTCTGTAAATTAACAGGCCTTAATAATAAATCATTGATTTAATTTTAGTTTTATCGATGTGCCTTGATAATATGTACATCATGACAATACAAAAAAATCGTTATAATGCAAAAATATTAGGATTTTCATAAACACGTTTTCCGACATCATCATAATACGTTTGTAATTTACTAAAAATTTATCAGGAAAGCTGTTAATCAATTCATTCCTAAGGTCTTCAAACCTGTTTTTAACCGAATTACCAAGAGATTCTTAATAAATTTACAATATTCATTTCTCTCCATGTATTTCGGGTGGAAATACAATGGACAGTCACGATCAATCTTGAAATATTAACTAAGCTGAAAATATACTACCAAAACATCCGTGGACTACGAACAAAACTAGACGATCTACACGCAGCTCTTCCGTCCCATCATCATGACGTATATGCACTTACGGAAACCTGGCTTGACTCTGCAATAAAATCATCTGAACTTGGACTTACTAACTACAAAATTTTTCGTTGTGACAGAAATGCCAGATCAAGTTCGAAGTCAAGAGGTGGAGGTGTTTTAATAGCAATTAAACGAAAGTACTCATCTAGGAAGTTACCGACGAAAAACAACAACATTGAACATTTATTTGTGCAAATCTCTACTGGACTGGAAAAAATTATTATTGGAACCACCTACCTACCACCACTCTCCGATATTCAAACATACAGAAACCATTGTGAAGACGTTGAACATCTCCTGTCAAAATATCCAAACTCAAAACGTGTTATTCTTGGAGACTACAACCTTCCAAATCTAAAATGGGAATCCAACGACAGCGGCTACATCACAAACGAAAGCGAAAATGACCGGGCACGAGAAATCTTGGACACAGCAAATTTTTTAAACCTGTACCAGCACAATTTCATCTATAATAATAACGATCGCTTACTAGACTTGGTACTATCAAACATCCCTAAAATATCTGTAGAACTGTCTAATGATCCGCTCCTACCTGCCGACAATCACCATCCTCCCCTATACACGAAATTAAACATACCCTGTGATAACGATGCCAAACCTGAACAAAAAACTCTGAACTTTAAACGAGCAGACTTTGACTCAATTAACTGCCATCTCTCAAATATAGACTGGTCTTTTTTGTCAGATGAAAATATTGATAAATCTTTAGACATACTTTATTTTACATTTTCTAACACTATTAAATCCTATGTACCTTTTTACACGCCGAAAAAGTATACTTACCCAGTTTGGTTCTCATCGGAGCTAACTGCCTCTCTTCAGCAAAAAAAAAGTCAACACAAAAAATTCAAACAAAGAAAATCCATAGCTGATTATATAAACTTTAGGGAAACTAGAAAAAAATGTAAAGATCTTTCTAAACATTGCTACAAAATGTACATAACTACCATCGAGAATAATGTTTTTAAATCCAAAAATCTCTGGAAATTTCTTAAAAAAATTAACAATTAAAACACGGATTACCCACCAATAATGCAAATGAATGGAATCAGTGCAAACAATACACAAGAAATTGTAAACCTTTTTTCAGATTTCTTCAAAAACGTATACGATGACGAAACCCCCGATGATAAAATACCCGAATACAAATTTAGTAATACTACACACTTAACAAATTGCCATATCACACAAAAATCTTGCGAACAGAAATTACTTTCCTTAGACACTGACAAATCTGCTGGCCCAGACAACATTCCACCAGTATTCCTTAAAAAACGCTCCAATGCATTATCTAAACCGCTTACAGTACTATTCAACCGTCTCTTGTTCCTTGGATATTTTCCAAGCCGCTGGAAATCGAGCTTCATTACACCTATCCTCAAAAAAAGGAGACGACACTGACATAACCAATTATCGCCCCATTTGTATACAGTCAGTACTTTCTAAGCTTTTTGAATCAATGGTCCTTGATGAAATCTATCCCAAATTAATAAAACTAATCGACCAAAAACAACACGGTTTTATCAAAGGTAGATCAACCGCAACTAACGTAACAATATTTCAAAACTTTATATTAGAATCTTTTGCAAAAAATAAACAAGTCGACTGCATATATACAGACTTTTCAAAAGCATTCGACTAAGTATCCCATAAACTACTAACCCGAAAACTATTTACCCTAGGAGTAAGAGACAACATGCTAAAATGGTTTACTAGCTATTTAACTAATCGTAAACTATTTGTTAAAATAAAATCTTTGCTATCGAAAGCTTTCTGTGCGACCAGTGGCCTACCGCAAGGTCACCTTGGTCCGGTTTTGTTTCTCATTTTCATTAACGATATAACAAATTGCTTCGACGATGTCGAGGTATTGCTCTTTGCTGATGACATCAAGCTATACAAAAAAATAACTGATGTAAATCATTGCCTACAATCAAATATTAATAAGTTTAAAGATTGGTGCGTACAAAATAATCTGTTTTTAAATGTAGACAAATGCAAAACCCTGACTTTCTGCAGAAATAAAAATCCTGTTTTATTTGAATATTCCATTAACAATACAGCTTTAGAAAGAGTCACGGAAATGAGAGATCTCGGAATTATTTTGGATGAAAAACTAAGTTTCGCCAATCATATCCACCAAATTGTAAACAAAGGCATGAAAACACTAGGCTTCGTATTAAGAACAACTAAAAACTTTAACTCCATACAAGCCATTATTAAACTGTTATACATATCTCTAGTTAGAAGCATAATTGAATATAACTCAGTAGTTTGGTCTCCCTCTTACAAAATTCACATTAATAACATTGAGCGAATACAAAAAAAAATTCTGCGTTTTATAAATTTTAAATTAAATATCCCACTAGAAGACTTACAATATCATTTCTTATTAAACACTCTAAAAATACACACATTGGAAGACAGGCGTAAAATAAACGACTTAACTTTTTTATTCAAGATTCTAAACTCTAAATTCGACGGTTGCGAACTTCTGCAACTCATAAACTTACGAATACCTACAATAACAACACGACAAAATACACTATTCCACTGCAACACACATAAGCGCAATTACATTGCGAACTCCCCAATACAACGGTTTCACACTATGGGAAACCATTACTTTCAATAGATCCTATTAAGACCTATTTCAATACTATTCCTAAATGGAAGTTATATTTTTGTAAACCAGTCAAATCGCTGTATTTTTTAATTTATGTTCTTGTTATTTTTAATTTTGTTTCTCGCATATACTTATGTAATTTTATTTTTATTATTTCTTTCTTTTCTTTCTTATGTTTCAAAACTGTCATTAAATTTGTACCACCCACATGTAAAAGCCCTCTGGGCGTTAAATAAATAAATAAATAAAAAAAATAAATAAATAAAATAAACAAATTCAAGTTATCTGGTTTTTCGGCATTATTTTACCAAAACCAGCTTACCAAAAATGTGAGAAAACAATTTGTTTTGTTGTATCCATTCTAAAAATCATAAACAGTACAGATTTTTACTTGTAAACATTTCTAGGAAATGCGTTGAGACACAATATAAGTAGGTACTAGATTAAATACAAGTAGGTACCCAAGCAATTCAATTATAATGAAGTAGTATATTGATTTTGTGAAATAAAGCAAATAAAGAGAATATCATGAAAGCTTGATGATTATCATTTTGATGATTTATCCGGTCACCGATGAAACATATCAACGCAAAATGCGCAGAGCAGTTTTAAAGGTAGCTTGAAAGCACTGAAGAACCTCGTTTGACCAAAGATTTGATGTATAATAAGGTGTTTACTATATTTTCTTAGAACTGAACAACTGGTTGCAAATTGTTTAATAAAATTATTTTTTTTGTAAAAGCTATAGCATACATTATTATATATAACCGTACAATGTAAAAATGCGACTTACATTCGGTTGCACAGTTTCATTCACAATAAATTTGCGAATTTTGTGGGAATCAATATAAGTTGTTATTATAAGTTAACTTGACAAAATGAAATTAAGTATTAAACAGGGTTCGAAACATAAATAAATCACCTTTTTTAAATATTTATTTTAATCATGATCATAATTCTGACTTAAAAATAAATAAAAACTTCTTCTTTAATTCTTTGTGTCTTGAATATGCCAAGTTGTGACGATAGTAATTGCCAAAAAGAATTAACAATTTATATGATGAAACAATACAATATAATATTGTAATTATTATATTCAAAAGATGTTGATTTACGGAGCAATGAAGGTATTTGGCGAATTTACTGAGGAAACTTAACCAGAAGAAAATATAAACAAAATTTGAATTAATATTACGAAAAAAGTTCTTAATTTTTTTACATATATAAATTTAAAAAATATATATGTATATACATATGGGTGTATAAGGAAATAGTTATAGATTTATTTATATAACTTCAATTCAGTCATTGATACACAACTGTAACCTCTCTAGGTAGATAATATTTCCACAACCCAGTACATCGAATGATCTTAATTCCGCGTGAGTGAGATCGGGTATGTCATACCCGAGAAGTTTTTAAACGTAGATTATTTAATGTTATTATTGCCATGCAAAATCCTGTCGTCACAGAAGTTGGAGGTAAGCGAGTGGGGGACGAGATGCAGTGTTGAGCTTAGTGTCGCGCCGTCGTCAGCGTGAGATACAAAGATGGGGTATGTCACACCCGACCGCGCAGTCGGTTTTATATTTTTATAGTATTGTTGTAGTTATAGTTATATATGGCGGTTTATATTTATTTTTAGATTTAGTTATTTCATTATATTTTTATAATAAGAGATACTATAGTTATTTTGATTCACCAAAGAACCTATACGTTTGTCGGAATTGTATACACAAATGTTAAACTAAGGAAACTTCTGCTATTTCAAAGAAAATATAGACACATTAAATGAAAAAACACACTTTGTGAAACATCACATTTTTATTGAATTATTAACTGACAGCCAACCAGGTAAAACTACGCTTACTTCAAGTTTCATCAGGGTTATCATATTAACTAATTATAATGACATACAGACACATATTATAAATATAAGAAAATACAATAAGATGAAGAGAAAAATAGAGAATCAAACATCTTATCGGTGACAGAAAAAGATGGAGAAGAGGAAGACAAAATTCTATAGAAGGGGTAGATAAGGGGAGGGGAAAAATTAAATGTAGGACTATCCGGGAAATTTAGTTGATTATTAATGATGTTGGAGTTATTATTGACGGCTCTTGTAACATCTAAGGCTTCTAAATGATTTAACCTAATTCCAATTCCATTCCAAAAAATAAAACACTTTGTTATTCCAATTAAAAAAAAACTCTTTTAAATCTTAAAGTTGGTATTATATTTACTCATCTTGTTGAATGGATACAATTATTAATATCTGAAGTAAAAAACACCCACAATTATAATATCGAAAAGTCGGCATCAAAGTTTTGGGTATTTCCTACCCGCTTTGTAGCTGCCCATTCACACCGGGTTGAAATATAATACCAGAATATTTAAGGATATAAAAAGCTGAAGTTTTCCAGGCCACTCTGTATTCCGCCAGGTCCTTTATATAAATCTGTTTTTTAAGCTCCTCCCCAGCGATAGTTTCCATGTTTCTCCGCTGGTATTTAAGTTTTTCCGGGAAATATTACGGTCTTAACATTTTTGGGATACCTGCCTGGTTCAGAATTTTCCACAATTCCATTTTTAGTACCTACGAAGATAATAGCTTAACCTGTTTTTATGTCGAATATCGTTTATTTGGTTCCAAATATACTACAAAAAGATAACGCAATGAATTTTTTTTAGATTTGTATATTTTGTACAAAATTTGCAAAACAGTGAATTTTTATTCACAATCAATTTTCAATCGAAAACATATTCATGTTCTTGGGTATGAGTCTCAAATATTGAGATTTTAATAAAGAGAAATAAACATGCTTCTCAATCTTGAACTTAAAACAGCCTCTTTATTCACAAAAATAGACAAATATCACCTTTGTTGGACGAGGTTCTAATTAAAATTGTTTACAAAAATGACTTTTAATGTAAATCTCATGATCATATTTATGACCAAATAATTTTCAGAGCTATCTGTGTCTAAAATCAAGCTTTTAAAGCTTCCATTTATTTTACAAGGTTCTAATATCACTTTGAACCTTTTGCAATTACCATTTTGTTTGTATCTGATAGGTTTGTATCATTGTTTCCTACGAGGAGCATAGGAATTTTTTGTTACATAGGGTTCTAACTTCGCCTTACCATTTTGAGGTGTTTAATAAGTTTGCAAAAAAAATTTATAATCTATTTATCTGAATTAAATTTTGTGTAAAATATTTATGTTTAATAAAGGTTTAAGGAAAATATGTAAATCGTACGTCAACAAATCTTGGAATGACATTATGGAAATGTAATTATACCTTTTTCAATGAATTATTATGCCCTTGCTCGTTGGATATGGTTCTATCGTCACGTTTAGGTATGCTCTAAAATGGTAAGTATATGTCATATTTAAAAATTTTCTTTTAAAATATTACAAACTAAAATACATTATATTCAACCTGTAAATCTGAAATTGGTTAATGGGTAAAAATAAATTGTCTTTGCAAACTTCGTCACCTTATAATATCTCAAGGTAAACCTGTCCAACTAAAGTGACGAAATATCGAACGACGTATATAAAATAATATTAGATAAACGATTAATGAAAACTGGGTAATTATTTTCTTTTCATCTTGATGGGGTAATTAACAAAGCGTCGGTACTGGTATACAAATTGAATTTTATGTTTAATTCAAAAATAAACTAATAATTAAATTCACAATTCTTTTTGTTTTTTCGCGTTAATTAATATCCCTTTATTCGTTTGATTTGATTCGGTTCGAACACCCGACGTAGATATTTCGTTTTTTTGTTCGACAAAAAAATATTTATTCGTAATTGAAAAAATCATAAAAAGTTACATTTTTGATAGAAAATCACCCAATTAACTGGCCCAACGTACACGGTGCATTCCCTCCATTGAAAAAAATATTTTTAGTGAGGTGTGTATTGTGTTCAAGAGTAGATACTGGCTGCTCTGGAAGTACCTCTCTCGAACCAACAATATGAACAAAAAATGTTAAATTTGATTGCAGTTAAAAAAAAACGTCCAGCATAATGTCACGGGGAAAATAATATTCATGTTCATGAAAACAATGAAAGGCAGTACGCCGGGGGCTAATGGCGGTGCGCAGATGATAATGCCGATAGGAAACTTTTACCATAATTTTATTGTTTAAATTACAGCCTTTCATACGGTTTTTTCACAAGACACGGAATATGAGTGATGGCTGTATTACTATTTTATGTGGGAAAACATCGTATGTCGAATGGTGGTAAGGCGAAAGGCGCACGTAGGAACATCTCAAGGTAATTTGCTGGCCGAAAGTCGAAAACATTTTTTTTTATTTTATCGATAAAATTAATACGCTCCTAGTAAAAAAATTAATGCAGGCTTACTAGAGTGGAAAGGCGTCGCGAAAATGATTTGCGGTTGATTTTGTCATTCTCGTTTGCAGAACTACTAACTAACAGGTGGTAACAGGGGATGGAGTGGTTTTTCGAAATCTTATGTCGACAGTTGTGACCTTACTCTCTTTTTGAAGGTCAGGTTTGTAAAAATTTCATGATCCTTGAAACAAAACCTCACATTTTATACAAATCGTGTCCACGCTTCTCTTCTGCAAGCAATAGGTTACGGAGAGAAGATTGATAGGTATATAGATAGAAGAGTAAATGATTTGGTCAAAGTGCCACAATAATTCATAATCATTGAATTGTAATGACTTCATATGTAGCAAACTATCGCAACATTTCAAATGCATTATTTTGAATTGCCTATTTTATCAACCGAAGTAATGTAACAACCTTTTATACATATCCATAATTTCGGTACATTGCGATTGAAAAAAATAATCATGTAACCAATTTATTTTTTATGTTACACCTCACAAGAGCGCCCCTGACTGTACAATGTAAAGGCAGGCTGCTATGTCGCCATCTGGTTTGGCAACGTTGTGAGGCGGGTTAATATTGGGGCTATATGGAGGGGTTTACTAACGCGGGTCTTGAAGGGCCCAAGATTATATGAAGGAGGAGAAACAGACGCCAGTAACTCGTTCCAAATACGAGCGGTCTTATACAAAAATGAGTCAAAGAAGCGGCCCGTTCTCATGAAGCCAAAATCAACTGTAAGCGGGTGCTCCGCTAGTGTACGTCGAGTTTCACTGGGGATCAATACTACTAGATCCTTAGCATGACCAAATTGTGTCTATATATTAGAGATGGTAATCGGTCTGTTAACAATGTATTTTTAATCAGACGGACTGCTCTCCTTTGCTCAGAATCAAGCAGGTTTGTCAAGTATTTTGGTGTTCCAGACTAGAAGTGGCTCCCAAATTCAATTGTTGGGCGGACCTT
Source organism: Hesperophylax magnus (assembly GCA_026573805.1). Taxonomy (NCBI): domain Eukaryota; kingdom Metazoa; phylum Arthropoda; class Insecta; order Trichoptera; family Limnephilidae; genus Hesperophylax; species Hesperophylax magnus. The sequence continues at coordinate 5,746 of JAIUSX010000210.1, read as the reverse complement.
AGATTTATATAGTGTTAACAGTTGGTTAATATTGAAGAATTGGCTAGCTCTACACAAGACGCCCAGTTTCTTTGAAACCAGATTTTCTCGGTATTCTATAGAGCCCCGATACAAGTACCGCTCAAGAGCCGGTCTAATATATGAGCATTTCAATTGAGTATGTTATACTCTTATAACTGTTATAGCTATAAAATAGTATGTGTGTTAACTTAGGACAGATAATGTTATCAAGTGTTCGTGTTATACATGTGAGTTGTTAGGTTATTAACACCCGCGAACTAGACGGTCAGCAGAGCTTGAACCTCTATCTTTACAAGGGGGAACTAGTCGATCTCCAATGAAACAGGTTGTTGTGATATGGCAGGTTTATTATTACATATAAAACGGAAGGTCAGACATTATATACATGACTGTTTAAGGCCTAAATGTTACTAGAGTAAACTACGGAATCTATAGGCTCTGATTGACATAAGTACATTATAAGCTCACGTGTAAGTTAGCGGCGGATGCCTTAGGCGAGAGGCCTAAGGGCGGCGGCAGACGATGGGCGGCGGCCGAGTGAGGGCGGGAGCTATCGCTCACCGCGCTGAACGACAAGGTGGCGGCAGACAGCGTGGGCGGGCCGTAGGCGGTAGCTGGTCACAGGCAGAGACGATGGAGATGGGGCTGGTGCACTGGTCGGATTGCCAAGGGGCTCCTCACGATCAGGTTTTGGTGGGCGGACGCTCAGGACTGAGGCAGGGGTCTACGAGTTCACTGTCTCAGCCTGGCGTGGACGGTAAGTGGGGCAGCCGGCATCAGACAGTGGTAAGAGGCTGGCGGCGAGGGCGGAGACGGCGTGGATGAGGCGGATGCACTGGTCGGATTGCCAAGGGGCTCTTCGCGACCAGGCTTTGGAGAGCAGAGACGGCATGGGCGGTAGTCAGCATCAGGCCGGGACGATGGAGATATGACCCAGCTATATAATGTAATGGCGCGGTGGTTCTTGGTGATGGCCTGGAGTATGGAACTCGGACTTGGAAATACGGCACATTTATAAAATCAAATCAAATCAAATCAAAAATTATTTATTGTAAAATAAAAATTACAAAAGGTGTAGCTTATGGGTAGACCCCATTTCTTCCAGCTAACCACATTTATTTAATTACAATATATAATATTATTTGTTTTATTATAATAATTACAATGTTTATACCAAAGATATTAAAAGAACGAGATGTGCTATGCGCAGTTCGTACTGAGTGGAATTGTTTTGCCGAGTGTCGCCGGTTTTGTTCACCAATACTACTGCACACCTTCGCTTACGCTAAGGCATCGCTAAGGTATCCGCACTAATACATAGAACACATTTCTGTGCGTACACGTCCCGATACCGTTCAAAGTACCCTAATTAGGTAGTACTCCGGCTACGGTCCGGCGGCCAACATAGCATATCTCGTTCTTCTAATATCTTTGGTTTATACAATTATGGATACCATTCTCCTTTGTCCAGAATGTCGAGACTTGTCAACTCACTGTCAAGTCAAAGCATTGAATTTTGTGGTATATGCCTAAATGACTTTCGACAGTCAATACGCAATGTCTAATTTCTAATGCCCTTTGAACCATCTTCATGCTTTGACTTATTATTATCTCCCATTCTTACTTTTATATTATTATTGTCATTATTATTGTCTTCGCTCCTCATTTATATATGCTCTCCTTTCACTGTCATCTCTGTTTATAAAACTTATTCGTGTAATTAATATGTTGTTAATGGACTATTTGTCCGTAAATAAATAAATAAATAAATAAATAAAATAACAATATACCAATGAAAAAATAAAAAATAAAAATATATACCAATAAAAATAGGCGTTTCATTTACGTGAGGTATTCACTCAACGTGTAGTGACATTTATTAACAAGGAAAGTGTTTAGTAACGATTTGAATTTGTGTGTATCTTGTATTTGTTTAATGTTATGTGGAAGGTTGTTATATACTTTAATGGCCATGTAGTATGGTCCTTTTTGGAATATTGTTTTGTTTGCTTTTGGTATTAGAAAGTTTTCTGTGAGCCTTGTAGCGTATTTATGTGTTGAGTTTTTTAATGGGAACTTGTCTGTAGATGATCGCACTAACATGCATAACTCCATTATATATATATCTGTGACTGTCAGAATTTTCAGATTTTTAAACATAGGTCTACATGAATCTAAACGATCAGAGTTTGTAATTTTTCTTATGCATCTCTTTTGTATGATGAAAACATTTTTAGCGTTTACCGAGTTTCCCCAAAAAATAATACCGTATTTTATTATTGAATATACATAACCATAGTATGCGGCTATTACTGATTCGGTGTTTAATATTTTTCTCAAGGTACCCAGAACATAAGAAAAACTACTGATTTTTGCTACAATTTTTGAGACATGTTCTTTCCAGTTTATGTTTGTATCTAATTCTATTCCCAGTAGTGAACAGGTTTGGGAAGGTTCGATTATATTATTATTAATGTTTACATTTATATTTATAGGTGGAGCTTGCACTGGACAAAATTTTAAGATTTGGGTTTTGTTTGTGTTGAGTGATAGATGTTGCGATAACAGCCAGTTTGCTATTAATTGGCAAGTCTCGTTAACTTGTTTGTTAAATTCGTCAACGTCTCCATTACATTCAAACAACAAAGCGGTGTCATCAGCAAACATTGAACATTCTGTGCCAGCAATTATTGGAAGTTCGTTTATATAGATAAGGAAGAGGAGAGGCCCAAGAATGCTTCCTTGTGGCACACCCTTATTTATTGTTCTCCATTTGGATTCTACCATGTACTGGACCATTTTTTCATTGATATTTGAAATTTGAACTTTCTGCTGACGATTTTTTAAGTACGATTCAAACCATTTTAATGCTAAACCTCTAATACCCACATGTTCAAGTTTAATTAGAAGAAGCTCATGATCAACATTGTCGAATGCTTTTGAGAGGTCGAGAAAGATACCTACAGTTTTTTTACTAATATTGATATTTTCTAGAATTTTGTTCAAAAAATTGAATACTGCCTGTGTTGTTGAACGGCCTTTACGGAATCCAAATTGCTGTGGACATATTATCTCAAAGTTTTCGAGAAAGTTATAAATGCGATTGTACATGGCTCTTTCAAATATTTTTGAAAAGTTTGGTAATAAGGATATCGGTCTGTAGTTTGAGATTTCCTGTTTAGGACCCTTCTTATACAAAGGTACAATAATAGATTGTTTTAAATGTTCTGGGAAGGTTCCTGATTCAAAAGATTTGTTAATTAATATTTCCAACGGGTAACTTAACGCTTCTGCACATGCTTTTATAATTTTTATAGGGATTTTATACAACGTAATGAGGCCGGTACATATTTACGTACGGTAATTGTCGGCAACCGCGAACTGGGAATAAATCCATAGTGTTGAACTCAACGGGCTCGGCCGTGAACTGGCGCGTCCTGGGTCGGCCGCAAGCTCCCCTCCTGCTAGCTCTCTCCCGGCGCGTAGAAGGGGTATCGCTCCTTATAAGGACACGTTTCTTATTATGGCCATTTGATTGGTTGTAAGCCCGCGCTGGCCGTATCATGCAGAGACGTCTCCGATGTACGTGTATGTATTGGTGATCACCCGATTGCAGACATGCTGTCGATGCGTTTTTGGTTTCCGGCCACGTGCTGATATATTCAATAACTGCGCAGAAAATACCGGTTGCTATGAGCGATCATAACAAGTATTTATTGGCAAGGGTGCGTCCATCAAATTGCACCAGATAGTCATTGATCTCCCTCTCTACCGAAATCAGAAAGGCTTGGGTTTATGATACATTAAAACTGTCCAATTTAACTTGAAACTGACAATGACACTATAACTATAAACTACCAACCCCTTGTCTCGCAGACACCAGCTTTATTATTTTTAAATAAAGTGCACGCATCTTTACACTTCGTGCGTCCGTGTGCCTTCTCTCCACCACTCTGTGAGATCGTGGAAGGTAGTAGGTTTTAGTTGACTGCTTTTTAATAAAATTTGTATGTGTATGTATAAGCTGATAACGAATATTTCCTATGCTCACGAATCTCATTTTGAAAATGTGTTGAAGTTTTTATTTACTTTATGAAGAGTTTTCGATTTATCTTAGAAATGCTGTTGATTTTTAACGGTTCTATAATTTTTATTAATTGTTAAAACCCCTATAATAATTGTTTTTTAATTCAATTTCAAGGTTATATTTGCAAGAGCGATATATCGCAGACGTCTCACAGACTGGGGGTAATAAGTTTGTAATGTCGTTGCAAGTAATCTTGGAAAAGAAGTAATGTTATTACGTTATTATTATTTTTATTATAAATGATGCAACGATTCATAGTACCCAGAAAAAAAATAGAAACGATCTGACAATTTTAAATTAAAATTCAATTTTGATTCCTTCATTTCACCGATTGAATTCCTAACACTCCATTGATGAAACAATTAAAAGAGATTTAACAGCTCTATCGATATTGAAAAAAATAGCGCACGATAAATGATCCAGTATTAAAAATATTTTTTCAAACCTGCCGCCTTGTGTTATGGGTTATGGTCTAATAGCTTCAATATAAATTCAAAATGTGAAAATTTACGAAACACTGAAAACATTTTTAGTTTTATCTGAAATAATCCTATTTTTCGTTGGAACCATTGAAGCACGAAGCAGGGGCGAGCTTGATAGCTTAAATTAGTGTTCACCGTTAATTTAATTCACTATATTACAACATTTAAATGAACGGTTCCGCCAGTAGCTAAATTAATTGTAAATAAATTTAATTAAATAAAGGACAATATATTATATTATCATGTAACAATGGAAAAAATAAATACTAATACCACTTTATAAAACCTGAATTTAAAAAAATAACGTTATTTGTCTCTAGAGAGTGCACCTTTCACTCTGCAATTAAATGCAAAGTATCTTAACAGGAAAAACCTGTGTAGAGTACATAAAATGCTAATTGCTTAAATGTTTTCAAGACCACGTTACAAATTGCGTGACTCTTGGGCCTAAAATAAGAAGCCATATTTTAATTTGACATGTTTGATGTGCCTATTATATTACTTCCAATTGATAACATTAATTACTCGTATGTCAAATGAATCAATTGCATCTCTTGACCCAGTCGTAGTATGTTAAATTCCTCGGCTGGCTAAGTCCTCCATCAGAACCTAAGCAACATTTTGCGCTTACTGTGGTGGTAGTAGGAGATTTTCAAACATTGTCCGGTTGTTCGTAACCCAAAAATATTTGTCTTTCTTTAAAACAAAAACAACAAAAAAACTAGTAGTTTTATGAACATCATTTTTTTATCTTGCGTCGAAAAAAGCGTGTTTCTAATTTTCTCTTATTTCATATTTAAAAAAAAAAATTGTTACATAAATACCTAACTAAATATTATATAATCTGGTTTATAAGTATTATCCCCCCCAAAAGCTAATTATATTAAGAGAAAGGAATTTTTGAACATGCTTTCAACCGGTTGAAACGGCCATCATCTTGAACCAGAACAGGAAAGTATAGTAGTTAAAACAGGTTTTGGCTACGCTCGCTATGTATTTTTTCTGTGTACGGATCATACCAGATTCCTTTGGCGTAATTGAGCTAACAAATTTTTCATTTTTATTTTCTTTGTACAACATACTCTTCGAAATGTAGAGATACAATAAGGGTCGCAACCCTTCGAAGCACTTTCAATTCAATAATGCCTCCATAGCG